>CAOLHI010000687.1:0-600000 GCA_948474755.1 Ctenosaura bakeri
TAGTAACAAATAGTTTAGGAGAGATGATATTAGCATATCAACACAAGTTTTAGTCAGGTAAAAATGCATAACTTACAGAAACTTTTTTTTTCCTTTAACAAAATAGGCTACCAAATTTAACCATTTTTTAAAAAAAAAATACCACAGATTTTAAATTAAACTCTTCAACTAATTAAAATATACATGGATGGAATTAAACAGGAGATATGTGTTTTATACACAAGTCAGATTAATCACAGAGGAAACTGTTAATCATAAAATGGTTACTCAACCTTCTGACAAAAACCTAGGTTCAGCCCAACCCTTCACAGTGAGGAGGCAGTATCAGTATCTGAACATGACACTGAATTCTTTCCTTCCCTATTAACGTACCCAAAGCATATGTATGTGCATACCCAAATGTGGAAATTCAATGATGTTAATTCCCAGGAAGCTGTAGTAACTGCAAAAAGGGTTCGCATTTGGAGGAAGAATTAACATTACCGGCACACCCTCCCTGCAAAAAACACCCACAACCAAAACCCAAATATCAATCCTGCACACAATCATTTATTATATGGTGCATAAAAATGGAAATGATCAGCAGTGGAATGTATGATCAGCTCACAATGCTTTGGGCACAATACAAATAAATAACTATTCAACATGAGTTACACAGAGATATAGCAAGAAACTGATTCATGCTGGGAAGTACCTGGCTATCCTACTAGCGAACTGAGTTAAGTTTTGCTTTATTGTTTCCATCCAATGGTATTTGTACATCAGTGAAATGAATAACCTAGGAGAACAGATTCCCCTTATCCATGGCATCTTCACCCCACAGGACTGTTAAATCTCCTCTATAGACTGGGAAACCCTCCATAGATTCTGAGGGTGGGGAGAACTCCATGACAAGGACAAGTGAGAAGAAAGAATGACAAAGTCCAGGTGCAGAAGTGGGCATCTGCTCATGTGACACTGAATGTATCCTTCTCTTCCAGAAACTGACAGCCAGGTTCATTTGTTTCATTGGTTTGCATTTCCACTACAATTCTGTATATGACTACATAGAAGGAAGTTCAATGGGGTGTACCCGCAAATAAATGAGTTCAGAATTGAGGTGCAGCTTTTCACCTCTGGAATCCAAAGGGCAAGAAACATAATTTTAAAAACATGTTTAAACTCCCAACAGTTAATCCAGGGTGGGGCAACTTGTATTTCTCCAGACATTGTTAAACTGCAATCACCATCAGCACAAATCAGCATAGTCTATGGTGAGACATGCTGGGAGCCGCTGTCCAATAACATCCAGGAGGCTGCATGGGTTGCAAACGCTTGAATGTAAGCCAACAGTACAATAATGAGAGGATTCCAGAATGAAGACTACATTAAAGAAAAGAACTAAAACTCAATGCAAAAAATTACTTTTGAGTTATATGAAATCACAATACTACAACTACAGTAAACCTTTCAGAAAACTTACAACATTGGAATAGAATGGGAGGTAGTACCAAGAAGCTAGGAATCTCAGAACTAAAGGATACTAGAATTTAAAGTCTACTTGACTAACTTTTATTTTTTGGCAACAATATAAGCATTACAAACAATTCTCCACATAACACTGCAGTGTTCGATTATGAGGATTGTGGAAGCCAAACATGAGATTCTGAATTGTAAGGAAAACCTTAAGGAGTTGTAGCAGTAGAATCATTGGTGCTATTTCCCAACATACTCATTCAGAAGTATTACTAAATTCAATAAGATGTTATCTCCAGATTAAGGGAAACAGGTTCTCAGCTTGAAACAGCAAGCCTATATACCGCAGTGGGTGCCGTGCAGCTTTCGGGCAGCATGCAGGATTCTCCACTCAGCTAGGTAGCCAACACAGTCCCTGTTGAATTTGGCACAGTGCCTTTCTTGCACTATAAACTGAATTTGTTAGTGGCAATTAATTCTATTACTTCTTGTATAGAGTGGCTTTAAAAAAATTGTGTGTGAAAATGCTACAGGCAAGCTGTGTTGTTTCGTAATAGGCATGAGTGCTGAAACTGAACAAACAAGTGTTTTTCCTTCTTAAATTCAGGTTTGCAGGATGACACCTACGCAGAAGAGAAATGCAAACACTGTGTGTAAGAAGGTATGAATTAGTAGTTGCAAGCAGATGAAGAGGAAGTTCTATATTAAGGAGGCATGCTACACCCCCAAAATACGTGAGTCAAACCTGACCAGTTCCTTAGGAAAATCAGGGTTGTGACACAGAGGCTGATTACATTTCACCTTTTACATATATACACCAAATCAAGGCCATTTGTGCACTAGCCTGTTATAGTGCAGTGATTCCACTTTCAACATCCTCTGGAATCCTGGGGTTTGCACTTTCGGGAGGGGCTAGCCGGCCCCTCCCAAAACTGCAAACCCCAGGATTCCAGAGGATGTTGAAAGTGGAATCATCGCGCTATAACAGGCTAGTGCAGAAATGGCCCAAATCTTGAACTATAATATTAATATTTTGGGTCACATCAGATATTATTAGGAAGGTAACAGGAAACAGACAACAAATATTTACATTGTCTGTATTTGGTCCCTATCATAAAGTGAAGTGTTTAACTTAACTAACTCGTAGAAACACAGACTAGACAGATTTTTAAAATATCTAATATTTACAGGAAATAACATCTAAAAGCAATAAAGTAAAACTATTAACTCCAGTTACACTTCCCTTGTGATAGTAAAAATTCAGAGTTTAAAATTTCAAGATTAAAAAATCACCATCATCATCATCATCATCACCACCATCATCAAGTCACCCTCCTTCCCTTCCACATATTCGATATTAATAAGTCCATATTTCCTCTCTTTTTTTTGTTTTGGCATCCTTAGACTCTTCTCCTGGTTTTTATAGGTCTTTTTCTTCATCAAAATCATTTTTTTTTCTTTCTTTCTTTCTTTCTTTCTTTCTTTCTTTTTCTTTCCAAAAGCAAGAGCATATTTAAATATTCCTGAAAAGCCTTTTGTCATGATCAATCTATGACTTTCATTCTTACATGTAAAAATCAAGTTTTTCAAGTTGTTCACAATCTTTCTGATGAATTTGTCTACCAAAAAATCATTCTTATCCTTTTTCCTGAGAGAAATTTCTTCTAAAAGTACGGACAAGTTATCATGTGTTTTCCATGATAACTTCTGATGAGACTCTAAAATTTGGTCTTTCCACTTTTTGGTTGAAGTCTGAGTTATGACATCACTTGAAACCTTCATCGTTCTTACATCAGTTATATTGATGTTGCATACTCCAGTATGCAACTGCATACTCCAGTATGCAACAAGAACTCCGGTTCTTGTTGCATACTTATCTCAGTTTGAATAATCTTGATTTCTGAGTACTAAATCATTTCTTGCAGGATTCCTGTTGCATCTTCTTTCTCTTGGACTTGAACAGACATCTTTTTTTTTTTTACAACTTCATCTGACCCATATTTAGGTTGTCTTGATACCAGTTCTATAAATGCACTGAACATGGTCTCAACAGAAACTTTAAATTGCCTAAAATCTGCCAGGAATATCACAAAATACTCAGGTATATCATCATTCTCCAGTAAGTCTTTTCTAATTTGATTGTCATATTCCAAAACTACTTCTATCCAGTATTCAGTGTATTCTCAAACAAAGCAACTTGTGCTCCTAAACATAGATAAGAACAGATAAATTTTCTCAGAGAAGCAAACATTGGCACAATGCCAACCAGCAGGCAAACTGACAAAGTTGCTTTGAAAAACAGTCTTCATAATGTCAAACATGATGATCTTTTAGGTAAGAACAAAATCTTATTCAGTTGTTTATATAGGCCAAGTATAACCCATAATCCGAATAAGATTCAATTAGTAAAGCAAATAGAACAGCTCAATCAGGAAAAAGAAAAAAGAAATCAATTCTTTGAGAGTACAGATTAGGATCCACTTATACAAAATCAAACATAAAGCTAATAATCATATCCTTTAAGAGTCCTGAAGTAAATCCCAAAGTGGTAAAAAAAGAAGAAAAAAGAAGGGCTGAGTTATTTAACATATTTAATTTGTTGTCTCCATAATAATCAAAAAGATGTACTGTTGCTTTGAATCCTCCGTTATACAAGAAGGCTCTTAAACTTTAAGAAATAGTTTCAGCTGCTGCAAACAAAGGCTTCTTGCCTTACATAGCAATAATGTTTCAAAAGTCAAAATATATACAGACAAGAGGTCCGAATGTAATGTCCTTGTGGGGGGTGGAAAACCTTCACTCGCTGGCTCCACCAAAGCACGCAATTCCCCTCAGTGTTGGGACCCACCGTGGCTGCTCTGTTCCCAAGTAGACACCTAGCCAGTCCTAATCTTGGCTGGACTGGAGTCTTTGGACTCTTTGTATATTGGAAAGTCCACACATTTGACAGGCAGAGCACCCTCTGTCAGCCATGATGATTTGGGGTTCACAGTCTAGCAGGAGCTCACTAGATTGAATCCTTCATTAACACAACTGGAAGCCGAAACCTCTGTGGACAAAAAAAGACTGGAAAATCTTTCTGTCTCCAAATGTTTTGGACCACAACTCCAACAATCCCTTATTATTGGCCATACAGTGTGGGGCTTGTGGATGTCATAGGCTGAAACTCCTGAAGGGTCAAGGCTTTGTTGACTCTGTTCTAAATAGCATGAAACCTGAGTATTTCAAGAATTGCCTCCTCCCACATGAACCCACTTAAGAATGACAAGCAGTTTCTATGTTCCTTCCTGCTATCTCCCATCTGACATCGGCTGGAGGAGATGAGGTAAAGAACTTCTTCCATTTTGGCACCAGGATTATGGCATGCTTTGCCTGCAGGAGTTTGGCTGGTACCTTCATTGTCTCTGTCCATGTGGATGACAAGGACCTGTAGTCTCCATGGGCTAAATGGTCCAGATTTCAACCCTTTGTAGGCAAGACATTCACCCATTAACGAACAGCTATTGAATCACAAGAAGGCCAATACACATTTTAAATTCAGGTATTTCTGCATCTGACAAATCTTGTGGATACTTGCCTTAAAATAAATCACTCAAATATAATTCATTTTGCCAAAACTGACTTTTATAAAATCCCATTTTTCCAGTGGGTAGATTTAAACTCTCCCTGTGGCACCAGTGATTAAAAATGTTTAACTTTGCACCATGCCCCCTCCATTACATAGTCAGCAAAATATTCTCAAAATATTCTCAGTAAAACTCAATGTATTTTTATTCTTATTTGAATGACTAATTTATTCCCATATTAAATATCAAAAAATTATTGGATTACAGTTAAATTTAACCTCCTCCAATTTACATGTACATTCAATTGTTATTAACAATAATCTTACCATTATTATTCATATTTTTTCCTGAACATGGGATTCCTTCCTCTTCATTTTGAATATTTAAAATATCCACAATTCCAGATGTTAGGCCAACAAACAGTGAGCTGTTCTGAAAGATGCATATAATTTTAGTTTGATATACACAAACTTTCCTTCCTGTTCACAGATTTAATTCTGAACAGACTTTTCATTCCTGCCTATTTTATGAACCGATCAACCTTTTTTCAGTTAAATTTTTGCTCTGCAATGACTATGCAAACTTTGTTTTACAGCCCCAAGACTCAACATAATGAACCATCCAAATTATACAATATTAAATACAAGAAAAGTACACCTACTGAAAATAAGACATAAATGCATAAAATAAAATAAATTATAAACAATATGGATTATTAGATAAAATATAGATAGGTGCAAATTAATTCTATATGAAAGGCTGATGGAATTACTTCTACAATGATCATCACTATCACATGCAACTGGCCATATACCACCCATTTATTATCTAAAATGCATAAATTCTTATCCTAATGCTGTGACTCCATTCTACTTAGTACTTTTGTTTCACAGTCGTAATTATTAATAATATTTCTCAGTTCTGAGCTGTGACCGTTAGGTTTCATTAATTCTAAGTCATGGACTATGCAGCTTGGAAGACTTCACATAAATGGTTGTATTCACATAAATTCTTATAACTGACTCTGAAAGAGAATTTATCATATTGACTTCATAACAGTTTCTCTGGAGATATATAAGTGCTTTCTATGTTTGTTTGTGCTAACATAAATGTTTGCCAGGATCACTGCTATAAATCCTTTCCAAATTTTGTAGCACTGGGAAAGTAACAAGTGAACACCATACTCTGTCCTAAAAGATTAATCTGGAGATGTACCTAGAAATATCATGACAGAAAGCCCATGCAAGGTGCTTTAGAGGACGTGTCTGATGAAACCAGCCAATTATAAATTGCTGTAATAACAGTCTTGTCAGCAATGTGTCACAGTATCATATTCTTACAATATTACCGTACTTCATTACTCTTCTTACTCACAAGCCTTGTAAAAACAGTGGTATCATTCGATGTTTCTATCTGGAAAGTCAGCTCCAGAGTAGGCAAGCTTCTGAAATGTACCAATTTGTGATTTGACCTCTGGTATATTATAATCAGTTGCTGATGGGTTACATCGTGTCTTAAATGGATCACCTAAATTAATTGATGTTTATCTTTAATAAGGGCAATTACTGAATGGATACACACTTGATGAAATAAAAAAACTTATAAATGAAACATTAACATAACATTCTCATATACTTTTTAGAAGTTACATGTTGCTATGTTATGGTAACAATAACAACAGCTTCATATTAATTTTAAATGATATTAAATTGTTACAATGAAAATATGAGACTAAAAATTGGCTCAATTTCTATGCTTATATTAATCTGCTCCCAGACTGTGGAACTCCCTGCCACGGGGGGCCTGGCTGCCCCCTGCCTTGTTCTCTTCCTGCCAGCAGGTGAAGATATTTTTATTTAGGCAGGCTTTTGGATCTTGAATTTTTAATTATGGAGCTGTAGTATGTGTGTGTAAAGTGGTGTGCTATACTTTTCAATCTGTATGCTTAAATCTTCTTTGATGTAATGTTTTTACTATGTTTTAAGTATTTTAACCATTTTCAAGCATGTTTTACTAATTGGAATATTTAATTTCTTTTTAAATTTTCTAAAACAAATGTCTTAGTAGTATCACCACTCCTGCTGTGGCGATGCTGTGGCCGCATGTGCTCCCGCCAAAGGGGGCAGGAGGATGCGAGCGCATGGCTCACGCTTGTGCATCACCACCGAGGAGGGAATGGAGCCTAAGACCATTGAAAATACATATTTTCCGATGGTCTTAGGCGACCCCTGTTGAAAGGGTTGTTCAACCCCCAAAGGGGTCACGACCCACAGGTTGAGAACCGCTGGTTTAAAATAAGCTGGAAACAGAAAGAGCAGGCTTTTTTTTAACAGACATTGAAGAAGAACCAAACATCTCTGGTAAACTTATGAATTTGATTATATGATTTTTTTAGTTTTCCCTTGGTATTTTTTAAATTTCAGTTTTCAGTGTAAAACTCAAAGGAAAATTAAAATTCAGCCTGACAGATATTGACTGTATCCATACCATGGTGAAATGTACAATAATTAATTATGCATATTTTATTAATAAAGTACATTTAAAAAATAAGCTAAAACTTTCCATTCATACTGAGCATGCTTATGCAGTTCATTGGAGGGCTACACATGAAAGGTTCACCTGAGGATTATCGTAACTCAGAAATGACTTGGAGGCACAAAACTCACTGATGTAGAAGTACAGAAAGGGAAATACAGAAAGGAACTTGGGCTTTATATGTGATCAACATCTAAAAACATGAATCTGTCTTCTTTATGGTTCTACTATTGTATGTAAATTTTTGTAAAAAAAGTAAATTATATATTAACATTACAATACACACTTACAATATTGCTAATAAAGGTCAGAAAAGTGCACTCACTGGATCTTTATTAGCTGTCATCTCATAATAAACCAAATTCTGTATTGACGTATGAAGAAACAGAACTCTCCCATCCTTTTAAGAAATATCATTATGTTGAATATGATATAAAACTCTATCCATATACACACAGAAGCACAGTAATTTCAGAACTATCTTAACAGATATATTTGGTACATGGTACTTGAAGCAGGGCATCATAAAAGAAACTAATCTATGGTAAAATATTCTTATGAAAACAGGTATTTTCTAAAGCAAGAAGCACCTAGGATATTGTTTATTCATTTATAATAAAAAGAATAAATAGAAAGCTACTCTGAAATTTGGAGTAACTTGCAAGCTGGGGCCCTGGGGAAAGGGTGGATGAGTGGATTGAAATGCTTTAAGATCTGTAAATTAGCACACAGAAGCATCAAGGGTGGGGAAATAATTCCACCAGAGTCTGTACTGATCCCTTCCCAAAGGCACAGCTGTGCGTGCAGAGGCATGGGGAAGGTGTTATGTGTCTCATGCTCCTAGATTCATTTTGCTTTATCAGACTGCCATCAATATTTAAAAACTAAATTAAAAACTGGTAGATTAGGAAGAGTTTGGAAGGATGCCAAGAAAAAAATGACTGTATGTCTTGTGCATATCCTCAGATTTCCTTCTGATCATTAGACTCACAAGCTAACACTGCAAACTCATTGCAGAAATAATGAAACAGGATATATGAAGCTTGCATATTCTGTTGCAAATTGCTATAAACATTCATCTTCAGTCATAATGGCAGAAATCTGTGAAATTTTTCCTTAATGGATTTATCAAATTGCCAAGATGTGCATACATAACCAAGGAGCTAGACTTTCTAATGGTTGCAAGATCTCCCAGATGTTAGCCTACATGGAAATTGCTGTCATCATCAAAGACCATCTTCACTGATGAGAGTTTATCTGAGTGAATTAAACTCTTGAGAGTGATAAAAGACTGGGTCTGTTATTACTGGCTAAGAGTGAGAGAGAAGAGGTGTGTGTAAGGAAATGAAGTGAAGTTGAAGGTACCGGTCTGTAGCGGAGCCAGCATCAGTGTAATAGTTTAAGCATTGGACTACAGCTCTGGAGTCCAGGTTTTGAATCTCCACTTGGTCATGGAAACCCACAGGGTGATCTTGAAAACTCCATGATAGGTTTGCCTTAAGGTTACCCTAAGTTGGAAACATCTTGAAGGCACACAACAACAGCAACAACAACAACAACAACAACAACAACAGCCAGTCCATAGATAAGAAAGCAAGAGAACAGATAAAGCCAAAACTGGAACCCTAATTTCATGCCTTTTTTGCCCCCTAGTAACCTTTAGTCATTTCTGCAACCATTGCTGCACTTTTGTTCACTTTCAACATCATCTACCGAGTAAGCGGCATAGCTCAGTGACACAGCATATATCAATCACATGCAAAGTGACCCACATTTCATCTTTAGCACCTCTGATTTAAGAAATCATAAACAGGATCTCTGACAACTAGTCTGGGAGAGACCTCTGCCTGAGCCCTGGAAAACCATTGTCTGACTTGGGTCAGAGAATAGATGGACCAATAGTATAAAGAAACTCTATATCAAATACATAATCAGCTTATTTTAAGACTTTAATCTGTGTACGACTTTATTCAGATGCTATCTGAATAAACTTCCTGGGAGTATTTTTAACCACTCTGCATTTCTAGAAATACACCCTTAAAAAAATTACACCTCTTGCTTCAGCCAATTCCTAAAGAAAAAGAATGGGAAATCCTCCAAAATTAGAATGTTGTGTGAAAGAGATTAAAATAGCTAACTAGCATTCTGAAGGATGTATTTACACCTGTTGATGATTAGTCTAATATGGACAACCTGCTGGACTCTTAAGTATCAAACACGGCCACCTTTACAGAATCTAGTATTTGTGTTTTCAAAGATTGTGAAACATGCAGATGTACATATCGTTATCAAATTATCTATACAAAGAAATAGGAAGCTAGTTAATTAGTTTAATTACAAGCATTTTTTTTACCTGCATACCAAGAACCAGAAATTCCTGATTATCTGCATATACCATTCCTTCATCTATCAAGTAGCACAATGGTGAGGACAAGCTGCAGAGGCATTCACATCTTACTGGAGTTTTAACCTTTCTTTTTTGAGTATGTTGAAAATATTCATTTTTCTGAACACATCTAGAAAGCACCAAATAAGGATGCACATAATGGATTCCTAACCAATTGTCATGTGTACCAGAGGTTATAATTTCACAAAAGCATTTCATGAATTTTGTTTTAATCCAATCTGATAAAGAAACTCATTAAGTAGAATCAATTTGCTGCCTATTTTGATGTATATTATATTGAAAATAAATGGCAAACCTGTAAGTGGTGCCAGGGAAGAGAAAGGTTCCAATATAGCTACTCAGGCAAATAATTCATTGTAAATAGAAAAATGTGTCTCTAGGAAAAATGTGTTATTTTATTTATTCAACTATTTTGCTTTTTTGCAATAGTATTTGAATCATTATTATTTTACTTTTATACATCTTCCTTTTGTGGGAATGATATACCATTTGGCCAGACCAATAAAGTATTCTGAGATTATAACATGTTCTGAACACTTTTTTTTCTGCTGCTGATCTGATTATACCATTGATTCAGAGCTGAAAGGACAAATCAGCTTCTTCCCATATGCTTGTATTTGGATCATCCCTGAAACATTTTGTATACTTCAATCGCTTTTTCATTTACAAAGATAATGGCTATAATTTAAATGTCACAAAATAAATTGGATGATTTGCCTAAATTGGATGATTTGCACAAAGTGCCAATATCTCATATGTAGGACTTTAATATCTACACTGAATTTTTTATTCTCTAAGTTCCATCAAAAAGTTCAAATAAATTTCTCTGTACTGTAGAGTCTAATGGGCAACCCTTTATAGGCTCCTCACAAGCCAACACATAATGTAGTGGACCCCTAAGGTTGCCAGTTCTCACAACGCAAAGGATTCTGACGTTATGTTAGAAATGTTAAATACATAAAGCTTCTTTAATATTCTTCTGTTATATTCTTTTGTTAACCTTCACTAAAATTCTACTGTTTATCATTCCCAGTTTTACCAAGGGTCATATATGGTGCCCTAGAAGAGTAGTAAAATGTAATTGCAATAAAGCTCTTTGCAACAGTAAGCTGTGTATGTTAACTGACTTTAAGTGCAGAAACTGAAGATAGCCTATCATAAACAGAACAGAAAAAGTTGTCTAACAACAATATGCGGCAATGGGAATGTCCAAAGAGCAGGTTTAAAAAAAGACTTACGAGGCTAAGGGGTGTTTTCTGTCCAAATGCTGCTGTAGCTCTCCAACAGTCCACACTGCTGCTCTACATGCAGGATCAGTTCTAGAATCAGAGAATACTTAAGCTGTAATATATATATTTCTATATATAGATATATACATATGAACCTATATAAATTATTATTCCTCCAGTGGAGTCAAAACATAGATGTCTAACACAATAGCTTCTCCTGACAATGTAAATCAATTATATTTAAGATGAGCCAGCAGTAATAATTTTAAATGCTCCAACTAGAATAAAAAGATGTTGACTCTTTTTTGTACAATGTTAGATTAAGAAGGGACCAGGGCAAGCACATTCTTGGGTTCTATTGGAAATTTAATACAAATTCTTTTTCCCGCACCTACTTCTGCATATGCCAAGAAGATCAGAAGAAGAGCACAGGATGAATTGTTTCCAGTTGAACTGGATTCTCTTTCATTGAATATATTATGAATCCCATAGCAAAATAAAGTATGACTCAATATATGAATCTGTTTTATTGGAAGATATAGTCAATACAATAGGACTACTATAAAAAAATCTACTCACATTCACTGACAAAGATACAAGGAGATCAGACAGATGGAAAACAAATGAGAAGGCAATTTTGGGGTAACAATACAAAGAAATGTATGGAATAAATTATGAGTTGAAGATACAGAGTCAAGGATGCCAAAGGAGAATGCCTTGAAATTATTATGCTTTTGGTATAGTAATGTCAATGTGCCTAGCAAAAAAAGCATGGACAAAACCCAGAAAATATTGGAAAAACTGTAAACAGGGAGAGTCATATATTGTTATCTGATGAATTCCTTCTCATCACTCACAATTTTATGAGGGCCAGTGTAGTATACCGATTTGAACATAGGACTACAACTCTGGAGAAAAGGGCTTGAATCCTCACTCAACCAAGGAAAATAACTGGGTGACCTTGGGCAAGTCACACTCTGTCATACTCAGGGAGAGGCAAACTCCCTTTAAACAGATCTTGCCAAGAAAAGTCTATGATAGGTTCACCTTAGGATCATCATAAATCAGAAACAACTTGAAGGCACACAACAACAACAACAACAACAACAACAACAACAACAACAACACGCTTTATTAACATTTTGGTAGCAAGGAATGCAAAAGTGACATCGAAGGCATTAATGGTATCACAGGGAAATTGCACAGAGCTTTTAACTTTAAAACGAAGGTGTATTAAACAGCCATGGCAAAACAAACGAACAAATAAGCACATATCAACTTAAATTAGCTATGAAGCATTTTGCTTCTGAAAGAATATGGCATGACTCTATTTCACGTAAAAATCAGGAACATATATAGTAATATTTATCAAAGCTCTTCCTCAAACTATTAAAAAGAGACTAAATATAAATTGTTGCTATAAAGAAACTCTCCATAGTGCCAATTTCTTTTGCCTGTATTTGCATATCCAAAGCACAGGAAATATGCTGAATATCGTGCCTTCTGTCAACAACCAGATTTAGCCAAGAGGCTTTTTTACTTCTAACTTTTCTTTGTTTTATCTTTTTGTTTGGTTTCATATAATAAAAATGCAAAGAAAAAAGGAAAGAAGAAAGAAATCCCACATATCCTCCACAGCTTCCCTCAAAGCTCTTAGAAAATAGTGCTTGGATCAGAACCCACTACTCAATTTTCATAAGTCTCCTCTCTTTTCATATTATAGTACTTTATTGAAAATAATATTTTCAGTATTTTCTCAACTACATCACTCTCTAATTAATTTATGTTAAATATTGCACAGTGGTTCCAAAGCATTCTGCTTCAATTTTTTTCGAAAATTAAATTTCCTCTGCTCAGTTTCATTATGCAGCCACTCCTTATGCCACATTTTCTTTTCTAAAAATCAAACTGAATATGACAGCTTTGAGCAGCTACATTTCTTTGTTAGTTCCAAGTACATGACAGCAATCTTCATCATATAAATGACAGTGGGTGTGACTAAGTTTGGCAGTCATCGCATGGCTCATAATTAGTTCAAACATTATGTTTGTCACAGGATTCCAGTTATCCATTGTATACTTGAATGTGCAAAATGCATCAGAAATCATTTTATTACCAAACAATGGAAACAAACTGGCAGGTAGTAACCTTGTCATTCTTGCCATCATTTAAAAAATAAAGATATAAATTCACCCTCAAAACTTAGAAAACATATCATTTACCACTACACAAAAATAATCTGGTGGAGAATTTGGACTAGGATCAAGAATGAAGCAGGAGTGCAATTTATTCATTTTTTGTTGATTACTGTGATAAGGTTGCTTTGAGAGTCAGCTATCTCGAAGGGAAGCGCAACTTGAAGATGGCTTGCCAGGCAACAGGAGTAGTAGTACCTTAAGAGCGAAGTCCAGCATAGTGGTGTGTATGGGAGGGGCTTATGGATGAAAGGAATTATGTATAAGACAGTTATTGCTATGATATTGCTACAAGGAAGGCCACCATCCATGTCAGGAGATGAATGTCACAGGTTGCCATCAGTCCAAATGGCCTCCAGGAGAGCTGCAACAGGTCAAATTCCAAGCTCCATTGGGCTGTGGTCAGTCAAACCAGAGGGTGCAAGTTCTTGTAACCCTTCAAGAAACATCTGACCAAGGGGCATGGGAAGACTTGCCTGACAGCTGGAACCTATGGGATATTGTGGCAAGATAGGAGCTGATGGAGAAAGTGAAAAACCCTTTTCAGACAAAGATAGGAAAAAATCCAAAAACGTACTGAATCTGAACCACATCCAGAGGTATGTGCTGAGAAGTCAGGTGTGAAAGGAACTTGTTCCATTAATAGAAAAAGGACCTACAAGTGGAAAGCCTTAGAATGGCCTCCAGGATTCAACAAAATGGTGTCAACAAAGAGGCTAGGTATAGATCCTTCAGGCCATCAGCTAGAGGGCATCAGTGTCAGGATGGTGATCCTAACTATTGTGAAGAGTCAGGAGATTTGGCCTCAACAGGAGCCTGATGAACATCCTCAGGACAGGTGAAGGTGGGCAAATCATGGCTGTCTCAGCCACCACAAAGTCACATGGATGCAGTCCAATTGATCCCTGGTGAATTTGGAGAGGACCTTGGTGATGAGGGGGACTGAAGGAAAGGTGTATATGGTGGTGTTTTCCTGATGGTACAGGAAAGTGTTGCCTACCGAACCTTTCCTCATTCAAGTCCTCGAGAAGAAAGTCATCTACTCAGAGTTCTGAGGTGATTCAAAGAGGTCGATTTGGTGGAAATGCCACCTGTGTGTCATGAGCCAGGCTGAGCAGGAGGCTGAGCAGGGTGCTGATTCAGACGGGGACTCTGAGTTGGGCTGGGACTCCCAGCCAGGGGAGGGAGAGGGGGCTCCTGAAGAGGCAAGGGAGGGGCCTACTGGCGATTCCCCAGCTGACCCAGGCCCCATACCTACAGCAGAGGAGTCCAATGCTTCTGGCTTGACAGAAGCTGCTTGTCGGGGGCCCCGGCGTGGCCGAGCCCGCCGGCGTCTCTGAGGCCACCTCAGATGTGGTCTCCGGGGTGGAGGAGGACCCGGACGACTCCCTGGACACCGTGGAGGCCGCTGTAGCCGAGGGGGAATGCCCAGATGCCGCTGCCGCCGAGGGAGAGCCCCCGGACGCCATGGAGGCCGCTGCCGTCACCGGCAGACCCGCTGGTGGCTCAGAGTGCGTCCCGGTCCCCTCACCGGCGGGCGAGGCGGGCGCGGGCTCATCGGGGTGGGCGGGCCCCGGGCTCAGTCCTGGGGCACCGCCCACCCACGGCTCCAACCTAGAGGAGGCTGCCGCCCCTTCTCCCACGTTCCGGCGGCGGTGGCGAAGCAAGGAGGCTGCCTGCTGGTCCCGGTGTTTACTGGAACGGCGGTTGCAGGCTGAGGGCTCCCAGCTGGCTGACAGCTCCCAGCTGTAAGCCCGGCTGAGGGCTCGCAGCTGCGAGCCTCCATCCGGATTGGCTGCCGCCGGCTCAGGGACCTACTTAGGGCGGGCGTTGGGCAGAGGGAGGCACAGAGCAACAACCGTTGGCCCTCCGTGTGCCTCCCGCCCGCATCCGGTTCCTGCCCCGCCTGCCTGTGACCGCATCCAGAGTTCCAGCCAGCCAAGACCCCAGCCAGCATCCCGGGTGAAGTAACCCTCCTTTGTTTTCTGTTAGAGCCTGCTGTTTGTTTAAGGTGAAACCTGAGTTAAGGACTGTTTTGCGTTACCCTTTGACTACTGGCAGAAACAAACGCCGGCAAACCCCAGTGGCTTGACCCGCGTCTGCTTGACCCCAGCCTGCCGCTGACACTGCTGCTTCTGATTCCGGCCCAGAGCTTGCAGCAGACTCTCCCCCACATTTCTCCAGAGGCGGCTGGAGAAGGTGGTGGTTTGTAAATCAAAATGCCTGCTAGAGAAGTGGCTGAGATCAGAGGGCCTGCAGCTGTGGGTCAGGTCAACGGACACTTGATCAGCCCCAGCTGGGCTAAAGACTATTTAAGGCAGACACTGGGGAGTGGGGGGTTATGGGGCAACAACCGTCATTCATCCGTGGCTCTGATACCTGGTCCAAGGGCTTGCCATTCCTGAGTTCTGCTGTCTTCGTTCGTTTTGGGTGACGTAACCCCTTAATTACTTTAGGGCTTTATTGATTGCCTCTGTTTGTTTTGGATGCTGTAAACCCTTGATTATGTTATGGACTCCTTATTAAAAGCCATAAAACTCCTGTTGCCTCTGCGGTTGCTTGGCCTCCGCCTGACATTGACACTGTGGAACATGGAGAATGTCATGATGAAGCATCCACTCATGGTAAGACACCGTCATTCTGCTCAGAATATCCTCCCAGATGTTCTCTTCTCCTGGGAAATGGATTACGGAGAGTAGCATGCCTCTGTCCAGACACCAGTCCCACATCTGAAGGGCAAGACTGAGAAGGGTTGATGGCCTCATTCCGCCTTGCTTGTTCAAGTAATAAATCACTGTGGTGTTGTCAGATATTACTGAACTGCTCAACATTGTAGTAAAGATTTGAAGGACTGAACAGCCTTCTCCACAGCCAACGTCTCAAGTGCGTTGATGTGGAATTCAGTTTCATGACTTGTCCATTGACTTCTCATGGAAAGTCTGTCCATGTGGGCTCCCCAACTGGCTCCGGATGCATCTGTCATTAGATATTTTGTGGGTTGACATGGAAGGAAGGGCATCCTGGTGAGCAAGTTGTCAGTTTGGAGCCACCATCTGAGATATCAATGAACTGCCCTTGGGATGGTCAAGCAAGTTTATGGAGAGTCTCCAAGAATGTTAAACATTAAGAGAAACCAAGCCTGGAGCAGTTGCATTCGAAGGAGTGCATTCAGTACTATGAAGGTCAGGGAAGCCATAAGGCCCTCAAGAACTTGAACCAGTCTGGCTGGTACACACCTGGAACAGTGGCAGTAGAGGGCAATGTGACAGTGAGCTTGAAGATGATCCAGAGGGAGGTACACTCTTGCATCCCTGGAGTTGAGCACTCTTCCAATTAATTGGAATTGTGCAGGATGGCTGCAAATGGGACTTGCTGAAATTGATGATGAGACCTAGGTAGCAAAGAAGTTGAAGAATAATGTCGATCTCTGAGAGGAGGCAATTCTGAGAATCTGCAATGATGAGTCAGTCATCTATGTATGGAAAGATGATGACTCCCTGCTGACATAACCACACTGCCACTACTGCCAAACACTTGTGAAAATACATGGGGCAATGGATAGACCAAAGGGTAGGATGCAGAACCGGTAGGCCTTCCTTCCTAGAGGTAGTGCTGATACAACAGTCAGATCCCAATGTGAAAATATGCATCTTTGAGATTTAAGACAGCAAACCAATCTCCTCCTTTCAGCAACAGAAGGATGGAATTCAGTGTAACCATATAGAAATACCTGGTATGGGTGAATGAATTCATATCTCTTAGGTCCAAAATAGGGTGCAGCCACCCACCGTTATTTGAAACAATGAAACAGTGGGAGAAGAACCCCCACAGGATGGAGTGTAGTGGCATGGGTTCAATGGCTCCTTTCTGGAAAAGGATATATATCTCCTCTAGGAGAAGAATGGAAGAGGCAGTAATACAAAGAACATCAGTAGGTGGATATTCAGCTAACTCAATCCAATAGCCCCTGCTGATGATGTCGAAGACACAAAAATCAGTAGTGATGGTAGCCCAGGCATGCTGATACTGATGGAGTCTGTAGCTAAAGAGGGGAGAGGAAGGAAGAAGGCACTGGGAGAAATCAAAGGTGCTGTTTGCCCTTAGATGGTTTTTCTTATACAATTGGGACTAGTGGCGAAAAGACCCAGTGGATTTCCTCAATGGAGGCAATGGAGGAATGGTGGATTTCTGACTCCTCAGTGAAACTGGGCTGAAGGCTCTTTCTGAGATGGAAATATGCCTCAACCAGGAATACCTGAGCCTAGAGGACCAAAAACACAGACATGGCAGGCCAAATTTCTTAGCTATTGTCCCCATCTTATGAGTGTGTTCCAAGGTATCGTCTGTATCCTTGCAGAACAACCCAGATTCATTGAAGGGCAGGTCTTCAATTGTGTTCCTGGCTTAATGAGAAAGATTAGGGGATCTCAACCAGGCATGATGACATAATGCAACAGATGAGGCCAAGGACTTGGCACTGTAATCAGCCACATGCCTTGCTGTTATAAGCTGCTGCTTTGCCATAGTGTAGGCTTCAATATGAACAGCTGCTACCAAATGATGGTCGTCCTTAGAAACCTTGGCCAAGAGACATGTTATCCATTCTCAGAGATGCAGTTGGGAAGCAGACATACACATCTCATAACTGGCTATGCAGAAAGACAGTGTTGCCATAGAATAAAACTTCTTGGTCAGGACAGTCAGCATGTGACCTTCCTTGTCAGTAGGAGCCATCACCTTCTTTTGTGATGCTTTGGTTTCAACAACTCAACAACTATAGAGTCGGGCTTTGCATGCTGGGAGAGCCAATCAGCAGTTGTATCAAAGATTCTATATAAGGTGTCAACCTTTTTGGAAGTGAGTTTCACATAGAAAGGATTGCTCCATGAACAAGAAGCCCTGGAAATAGAGGTATATAAGAAGGTTTAGGCACCTTTGATTGGAGTCTCCTGAAAACCAGGACTCTGGTTCAGGTTTGTGAGCCTTAGTGTCCAGTTGAAGAGATCTGGCCATCCTAATCATTAACTCCTCAAAGGTGCAGATGTCATTCATAAAAAAACAACAACAATTTGTCCAAGAATTTAGGAGACGCATGACAACAGATGAAATGAGAGGAGGACGATGACAAATCCAAGTTGTAGTCAAAGACACAACCAACTCTGAACGGTGCAGATGTGATCTATGCAGAGATGGAGATGATGTTTCAGCAGGAGAAGCAGCAGGTGGAGTGGTGTCATGATGCAGTGAAGGCATCAAGGCCTGCAAAGGTTCAAAGTGCTAGTGAAAGCAGTGGGCAGATTAGTGACTGCAGTTGAAGGATGAGGTACACTGGTGGACAATGTGGTTGCAAGACAAGCCTGCATTTCTATAGGCTGTAGGTCTGATTGGGCAGAAGGTGGCCAGGCGGAGACCAGGGAGTATGAGATTGCATTTCCCGTGTCTGTCTCCCAGCTGTTCTGGGTGTCACACCCTGCCTCAGAGACCCTGACAGCGAGGAGGAGGATTCCGAGTCTGAGGCAGAAGCTTCCTCAGAGGCAGGACCTTCCCCAGAAGCTTGCCCAGAAGAAGAAGATAACAGACAACAATAGGGGCCTGAGCAAGGGGAACAAATAGAGGTTAAGATAAGAGAAACACTTATCCTGCAAGAGAGATGCCAGCAGAGGGAGGGGCTGCACCGCTTGGCGCATTTAAGTAGCAAGCGAGCCGCAATGAAGGAACACCTGAGGTGACAGCATCAAGAGATAAAAGGGTTTCAGCTGGCCCTTCTTTCCAGGGTTAGCAACTGGTTTCTTTGGTAGTGAAATCCTATGCTGTTCTCTTGCATATGGATTACCTGGAAACTCTGCCTGTTTTGACTACAAATTGGACTTGCCCTTTGGATTTGTTTGCTTCAGGACCTAAGCTCTGTTTAAGACATTCTCCAGCTCTTGCTATGTGAGTAAAAACTGTGCTATTGTTCATGATTAATTGCCAGCTCCGTCTGGGACACAACACTGGGCTCAACTGAGATTGTGCTCCCCTGTCTCCCAGCCGCCCTGGGCCCGATCAGGTGGAGGGTAGTCCAGCGGAGACTGGGGAGCACAAGATCACACTCCCCGTGTCTGTCTCCCAGCCGTCCTGGGACCGATTGGACAAAGGGTGGCCAGGTGAAGACCGGGAGGTGCAAGATCATGCTCCCCTGTCTCCCAAACATCCTGGGCCCAATTGGGTGGTGGGTAGCCCAGTGAAGACCAGGGAGTGTGAGATTGTGCACCCTGCTTCTGTCTCCCAGCTGTCCTGGGCCAGACTGGATGGAGAGTGGCTGGGCAGAGAGTGGGGCCTCTGGCAGCCATGGAGGCACCAAGTTTGTTTTTATTAAAAATTGGCACCTCTGGGGCCCGTCAAAGGCCTGATTGGCCAACAGGGCCCTGAGCACCAGAAAATCAGGGCATATAGCTGCCCGCGCACCAAGGCTGTCTGTTCTTAGTGCTGTCCGTGCTGACTCATGCTGCCTGTACTCGCTGGGTTTCCTGTGCCCGCTGGCGCTGCCTCCCTGTGCCCACTGGCACTGCCTGCTTGTGTCCGCTGAGCTTCCTGTACCCGCTGGGCTTCCTCTGCCGTTTGGGCTGCCTCTGCCATTTGGGCTGCTTATGTCTGCTCATGATGCCTGTCCCCACGGCTGCTTCCCTCTGCAAGGTAATAAAAAAAAAATCTCTCTTCTGACTAGATCCTTCTTTTCCTTGCTTTTTAAACCCTTTTTAAAAAAAAGATTCAAAAGGTTTGAGATTTGTGAGATTTGTGGATTCCCAGAACCTTCCAGGGATTCAGATCTGGATTCAGAAAATTCTGGATTCGTCCCATCCCTACCAAAGGGGAAGGTAACCCACAGCATTGATAGGGAGAACTGTGACAGAATCCACAGCCTCAGGAAGATCAGAATTGCTATCTGGATTGAACCCAGAGAGGGATCAAATCTAGTGAACCTGAGGACCTGGATAAACTTGACAGGAACTGCTGGGATGGAGGCCTACAGTGGGCAGGTAGAGAAACAGAGGAGTCACATTCCTTAGAGTGTGAGTATCCTGCGGAGATGGTCTGAACTTGGAATGAACAGGAAGGCCCAGCAAATGTTGCAGCCCCCTGGATGGAGAGTCAACTAACTTGCCATCTGACATTGCATCTGCCTCTACTGCCTCTAGAGATCACTGAGAGGGTGACTAGAGCAAAGGTCAAACCAAAGGAGAACTAGGTGCTGAGTGGACTGGAGAAGTTGGTCTAGGCGCAACAGTAGAAATCACTAAAGGAGGTAGCAGAGGCTGACAAAGTCCCTTGGATCTCACATTTATGGTCCTTAGAACCTAAAAACAGATGTCACCTATTGCAGCATCTAATTTACATCTACTGATCCTGTACATCTATGAAGAACTTGGTTTTCCCCAGGTTCTCTGTCTTGTGAGAATGGAGTCATCAGACCTTCCTGCTTCCTGAGCCTCTATATATTTCTAAAAAAATTTCACACAGAAAAAATGTAGGTAGAACATAGCACAGGCTTCTGTAGATACAATAGTCTGTCAACAATCCACATATTTCTAAATCTGATGAAAGAAAAAATAATTACAACCTTTCATACCACCAATCAACACTGCTAAACTGCAGACTAAAACTTTAGTCTTCTATGTAGATGTTCTAATCCAGATATCATTGGTTTGCAAATGATTTTCCAAGGGATAATGAATACATGTTAATTAAAGCTCAGAGGCTGAGTAGGCAAACTACTTGCAAGACTTTTGATCTGGGTAGATGTTTACTGAATGAGGTCTGATCTATGGTTAACATGCAGACAGGCCCAAAATGTTACATATCACTCAGAAAATTTTAAAATTTTTATTGGTTTGACATGGCTAACAAAGAATCATCATATGTCTGCAAGCCATTCTGTGCTTGTATTTCAGGCATAATCCATTCAAATGATATAAATGCACTTAGCAAGTTCTGTTGAGTGTTTCTCATGACCTGCTTAACATTGTTTTGTCCAACACACCCAACTTTCTCCTGGAGCTGTACATTCCAAAAGATCAGTATCAGCACACAACTATAATTTGTCTGTGCTATCAGTCTTTTAATGTAGGAACCCTTGATGAGCATCCAAGGAAAAGAGTTCCCAGGACCACATGTTTTAAAATCATTGACCTAGGAAGTACGGTTCAATACATGAACATTTCAGTTTAATTGATAATCTTACAAATCCACTGCAAAATTGAAACTCAACAAATACGGTGGAAGATACATTTTCAAAATCTCAGATGGGGTAGAAGGGGGATTAATCCTGCCTAAAGTAGGGCAGATTATTCCTGAAAGAAAGACTGATGAATTCTCCATGACAGTGAGCTGGGATGGGAATGGGAAGGTACCATAGTTGATGAGTTAGCACTCCCCTCCGCCCCCCCTCCACATTTTTTTAACATCAGAAACAACCCTCATTTTCTGGAATTTTTTCCTCCTAAATATTTCTTTCTTCCTTTTTTTTTATTCTAGAGATTTGGGGTCCACTTAAGTAAAAAAAAAATCGCTAGTATGCACACAGGTCCGTAGACATTTTCCTCATGTATTTCTGCTTACATGGAGAAGAGCTGTGAATTGCAACTATTCTATAAATACAGCCAGATCCATTCTGATAGAAAAAATTCTGCAGTTTAAAAATCTGAAGTCACAGAATGACTTCATTCTGGAAGTTCATCTTTTGTTATATAGAACAATTTACATCATATTCTGAAGGAGCTGTTTAGAATTCTTCTGAATTGTTGAAAAGATCCTGTAGATCTCAAACACTTAGAATTAGTTATTAATGTACCAAAAGCAACTAAAATTTCAAACAGAATCCGTGATCCTGATGTGTAGTAAGATCAGTGAAAATGTATAAATTACTTATTTTTAATTGCTGGGGGGTTGGATTTTTAAAATATAAGAAAAAGGAAAAGGAAAACAGAAAAGAGAAAGAAAAAAAAAAGATAGGGCAGAAATACATAAGATAGGAATGTAGGTTAGGCATATATCTTAATATAAACTATATTTATATCCAAAAATACATTTGCATGCAGCTGACTTGTATAAACTATGCACTTACGTGTCGCTAAAACAGTAATATCATGGTATATTATATATATGGCATATATGGTAAATGCTTATCTTTCCAGCCTTGAATTATACGTGCATACGATACAACCATACTGATTACGCCAAAGGAACATATCTGTGCCCAGAAATATCAAAGATTTATCTAAGAGAAAATTAATTCATTGTATAATACATCCAGCCAAAAAGGCGTGAACACTGAACACACCCACATCATATGCCATAAGGATGTATTATCTGTATTATATCATCAACATTCAGGTGAAACACCCAGTTTCTTTTGAAAAAGACATAATGGTGTCCTATCTGCCTGAAATATTAATTCTTGCTGACACAAACATAGTTTTAATCTAGCAATTTTACATACTGAACATAGGGCAATTATGAATTGATTATTTGCACAGGGCAAACTGCTTCTTTATGCACTCAGTTCTAACTTAACTGACATCGGATTTAATGCTTTCCAACAAAACAAGGAAATGAGTAATGTTTCCAACACAGTAAGAGAAGTTTATGCAGGTCACTCCAGTGCATTTTGAGTGCAGAAAACAACTGCCTCACTCCCTCTGAGCCATAATTCTGTATCTGGTTCATTCATCCCATCTCTGGAAATTTAGGAGGTCACATTAGCCCCCAGGAGACCACAGACTTCCACCAGCACCCACTGCAACATGGAGTGGGGAAAAAAATGGAAAAAAAATAATCATCCCCAAATAATCTTTAAGCCATATAGGAGACATTCTCACTATATTCTGGGCCTTTCCCGGGCCATTTCAGGCCTGCAAGACACTTTTTTTTTAACAATAGAAAGAGAGCAGAAGTCATCTGCTGTTTCCTTCCTATTTCAAAAAAGGTCTTTTTGGGCAGAAACTGACCCCAAACCAAGGTGGAAATACACCCCCTAGAGGGCATTTTTGAGTGAAAGTTTTTTTGTTTTTTTTTAATTGTGCAAAGAACTTTTTTTGACCCCCTGTGTAGTCATGGGGCCCTCCAAACACGTTGGAAATGCCCTCCATGTCACCAGAGAGCATTTAGGGATATTTTGGAGCCTGCAGGCCATGAGGGAGGCACAAAAACAGCTGTGGGTTCTGCATGCACCCCATGGGCCACATTTTGTTTTAGTGGGTAGATCTTAGAAACTGTAGTTAAGAAAACAAAAAACAAGTAGAATTTGCATGTTAGATTTCTTTGTGAAGGAATGTTATGTCAGTTAGAAAACAATCTGTCTTGTGAGTGGCCACATTTGATTTGAACTGGTACAGTCCACACAACCTGAGAAGCTATGTGTGAGAACTAGGTCTCTCATATCATAGGAATCTGAATGTGATGGATCACTAAAATGAGTGAATATGCCGTTGTCCTAGCAAGGAAAGGCTGATTAAAGACAATTTATCAGATGAAAAAATCTACAAAAAGCAAAGGGAATAAATGTATCTATATGAATCGTATTTACATTCACTATATTAATTGTATTCATATAGATAAATGTATCTATATTAATCGTATTTAAATTAAATTAAATTGTTCGCTCATCATCTTGTCCCTTGTTGAATGTGGCTTGACAATTGACTTAACAAATCAATTAAGGACTAGGAATACAGGTTGTTCTGGGTGGTGTTGCACTATCTTTGAAGAACGGGTTTGTAGCTTACAGGTGCTTCTGGACCAACCTTTGCTCCGGGAGTTCATTAGCCTGTTATGGCCCATGAGGGGCTGCTTTTGAAGACTGTTAAGAAATTGAAGTTTGTGCAAAATGTAGCAGCCAGGTTACTTTCTGTGCAATCTGTAGAACATTCCAGTTCCACTCGTATAAATGGATTCTGGGTACAGTTGTGAGATCTTAGGGCCTACTTGGAAGAAGTGCTGTTGGTTTGCGTTTTAATCGCCTACCACACCCTTGTGTGTTTGTTTATGCATAAAATCTCAAGATTATAATGGCCAGTATTTAATGTGTGATACTGTATTTGTCTATTTAAAACATCTAGATAGTTCATTTCCTTGTTTCAATCTAATTTATACAAAAACAAAACAAAATACTTTATAACAAATAAGAAATGTAAGTAGTGACAGAAATAATTATTTTCCAGTGCTTGCAGCTCCTTAAAAAGTACACAACATCAGTGATAGGGTCCTTTGGAAGAAGGCTTCCAACACTGATGTGAGGCAGCTGGAACAGTAAAAGAAGACTATAGCCTTCTGGTAAATGCTGGGAAGTGAAAGTAGCCTCCAAAGATATCTCAGTTCTGCTAGCCTGTTAGTAGGCGGTTAAGAAGTAATGGGTATATAGAGCTGAAGAAGACCAGGAATGTAGACTCCTTTTCTTTTCTTTCTTTCTTTCTTTCTTTCTTTCTTTCTTTCTTTCTTTCTTTCTTTCTTTCTTCCTTCCTTCCTTCCTTCCTTCCTTCCTTCCCTCCTTCCTCTTTTTTCAATTTGCAGTCAGTTTCTTGTGGTGACCAATCATTTAATATGATGATTATACCAGCAAACCTCGTTTTAAAAGAAATGACCCCGACTTTGGTCATTTCCGCACTACCCTGTTATAGCACTATGATTCCACTTGCAACATCCTATGGAATCCTGAGATTTGCAGTTTCGGGAGGGGCCAACGGGCCCCTCCCAAAACTGCAAATCCCAGGATTCCATAGGATGTTGCAAGTGGAATCATAGCGCTATAACAGGGTAGTGCGGAAATGGCCTTTGTCTGGGTGTCCCTTTGTCTGATTAAATGGTAATTGAGAGAAGCACTTATGTATGTTTGCAAAAGGAACGTCTTTACTCCCTCTTCATTCTTCTAATTTATGTACAGTTGTGAAAGCTGGACAGTGAGGGAAACTGATAGGAAGAAAATCCAAGTCATTTGAAATGTGGTGCTAGAGAAGCATTCTATGGATACTGTGAACTGCTAAAAAGACAAATAAATGGATCCCAGAGCAAACCAAGCTTGAACTCTCCCTAGAAACCAAGATGACTAAATGGCGACTGTCATACATATCATAAAAAGACATGACCTTCTCGAAAAAGACAATAATGCTTGGTAAGTTAGAAGGCAGTAGGAAAAGAGGAAGACTGAATTATAGATCAGTCAAGCAAGCTATGATCCTGAGCCCTCAGACAATCTCAGGTTTTCAACAGGCAAGTGCAAATAAAATATGGTGAAAAAAATGCCATTCAGCAAATGACAGTTTCATTTGGTAAATGGACTGGTGAACGAAATCAAAAAGCCAAGGCAAGCCACAGTGCTAATGTATGGCCTCTTCTCTATTTCCCAATGTGTATCAGCAAGTGGAAGCTCCCTGCTCCTAACAGTCCTCCAGTGACAGACCATGCCAGTAGGCAAGCTGCCTTCGTCACTAGGAGAGAGTACTCAGTCCTGACTTCCAAAGGGAAACCATTTCAGAGCTCTGAGGCAGAGGTTGTAAACTTCATTACTGATTAGTCTTTCTTATGTAATGACAGTAATCAACAGTACCACTTATAGTAAGAAGTTGTTAGAGTAGCAAGGAATTAATACAACAAGATATATAAGTAGGGATGGGATGAATCCAGAATTTTCTGAATCTGGATCTGAATCCCTGGAAGGTTCTGGGAATCAACGAATCTCACGAATCTTGAATCATTTGAATCCCATTTTTAAAAAGAGTTTAAAAAGTGATCACCCACTCTGCACGTCCCTGCAGGCCACCTCCGAAGTGCCCACACCAGTGGCACCAGAGGGTGTGCAGAGAAGGGGCGATCGCCTCCTTTGCACACCCCTGCCAGCTGGTGCCAGCGCGCCCGCACTGGCAGCAGTGGTGGGCGTGCAGAGAATGGGCAACTGCTCTCTTTTCATACCCCTTCCACAGCGAGTGGAAGACCCAGGACATGCAGGGAGGTGGTGATTGCTGGCCCTGTGCTCCCGTGGGCCTCCTCTGGATCGCCTGTGCCAGCAGAGGCCCTAGGACGTGCAGGGACGCAGCAATCAGCTGCCCTACATGCTGCTGTGGACCTGATCCCATACGCCTGTGCGAGCACAGGCCCTGGGGCATGCAGGGAGGCAGCAATTGCTGGTCCTACTCACCCCTGCAAGCCTGATCCCGGGTACCTGCATGAGCTCTGGCCTGGGGTGTGGAGGGACATGGTGATTACCAGCCCTACTCACCCTTGCAAGCCTGATCCTGGATGCTCGCATAAGCTCAGGCCCTGGGCCTTGCACAGACATGGCAATCACAGGCCTTATTTACTCCTGCAGGCCTGATCCTGGGCGCACACGTGAACTCAGCCTCCAAAGCGTGCAAGGACGCAGTGATCGCCAGCCCTACACACCCCTGCGGGCCTGATCCTGGGCACCTGCACAAACTCAGGCCCCAAGGCATGCAAGGATACAGTGATTGCAAGCCCTACTTGCCCCTGTGGCCTTGATCCCAGGTGCCTGCGTGAGTTCAGGTTCTTGTGTGCCCTGTACACTGCTGTCACACGGAGGACTGGAATGTGAGGGGGAGAAGGGGGGCAGCAGGCACTTCTGGATTCAAAAGATTCGGTTCACCTATTTTGGCCCGGGGATTCAAGGATTCTGTTGGTCCATCCCTATATATAAGGTATGTTGCTTCTAAACTGTGAAGAGACACTAAAAATAAGCATCAGCATCTTGAATTATACACAATTATAATTATACACAGGGCAACAAACCATAGCAGAAATGCCTTGTTTGGGCACAACATTTTGGTATGCTGATTAATAACACACACAAACAAAAATACATATTTTGGAGTACATGAGAAATGTTTTTCTGACACTATATTTGTTTCCTACTTTAGATGAGAGTACAGATTAATAAAGTTGTACTACATTTCAATACTATAATACATTTACCTTAAAAACCTACCATTAGTTCCTGTCAGCTTAATGTCATCACTATTTTTAACTAGAATAACTATTCCACAAGACTCTGCAGACAGAAGATTAATGTAAAAGAGAATCCCTAGATTCTCCATGTTAACCCTTACACTAGAGATTCAACAGACAGATGTATCTGCTGGCTTCTTTTTATACTTCTGCCAGCAAGGTTAATTCTCTAAATTTCTCTCATATCCATCAATTATATTCTTTTAACATGACGTAAACAGACTGAGGTACTCATCCTGAAGAATCATTCTGTGATGATTTTGGATCATCAGGGTTATGTTCCTTTGTGCCATTTATGAATTATGCTATTATGAACTATTATTGAAGTGTACAATGTCATCATTTTATTACCTTGCTGTATAGACCCATATATCCCTGGGTGTCAAGAGAAGGTAAATTGTTCCGCTAGCTCGGTTATAGGTAAAGCTTAGAACGTGCTGGAGCAAAGAGGGATGAGGAGGTGGCAGAACTGTACATAGCCTTGTTCCATTATGAAGAGAGAATATCCTTAAGCTTTGAAAAGAAATAGAGAAATAAACAATAAAATTTTAGAAAGCCTACAAACTAGTTACGGCTTCCATAAAGTTATTCTTTTGATGGCCATGTTAGTAGACCACTCCTGAGAATTGTATCAAAAAAGTAACCCTTCCAAACTCTATTTTTAAAAAGATACTAACATTTGTCTCTGTGAGGTCTTGTCTAGATATTGATATCAAAATATTTATTTTGAGAACTATAACATTATTTCCTCTTTCAAAATGTTATCTTGTTCAAAGATACTTTGAATATTCATTGTTTTACGCATTTTTAAAAAAGTTTTAGGTTTTGCTGTTTTTCTTAACATTTCAACATACCTGTTATCAACACCCATAGCAACTACTCTGCTGGATTTTCCATCAGCACCACAAAGGTAGAGATTCCTTATCGGACTACTAACATGTGTCCAAAAGCTGGTAAATGAGTTCAGATTATATATATGGAGATTGCGGGCAGAACAGCAGTACAGAAATTTATCTTCCATTAAGCCAATCCAAAGTATTCCCTCTTGGAACAATGATATGCTAGATATGAAAAAATAGTATTGTAGAGAAAATGAGAAGAAAAGGAAGGCAGACAGATAGTTGCATTGTACATACTATAGAAGAGACTAGACTGAAATGCCTATTACCAAAATTTGTCAAATTCATTAAAACAGTAATAATGACACACATTTCCCAGCCCAGATTTATCCAGATGTCGTGAATTGCAGCCTTTATCCTTCACAGACACTGGCTATCCTGCCATAGGATGACGATATAGTTCAAACATGTAGTTTAACAGTTTGAAGTTACAGGAGGGTAAAATCTGATTAAACATTAGAAGGGACTTCTGGACAGTAAGAGCAGTTTGGCAATGGAACCAATTGCCTAGAGAGGTGGTAGGGTCTTCTTCTCTGGACATCTTCAGAAAGAGGGTTGACAGCTGCCTGCTGGGAATACTTTACCTGGAGATCCTACATTGAGCAGGGGTGTGTGCCTGACGGCCCATAGGGCCCGTTCCAACTCTGACTTGATTGTACATCTGGAGGAGGTCAGGTTGGGGAAGTCTAATACATATATATATATTTGCATCATTTCTCTTTCCCAAAATGGGACCCACAGCAGCTAATAAAGCTGGATAGAACAAATGCAACTAAAATCTAAAACAAGCACAAATAAAAACATAGTTTAAAACATACTGGTAAAAGCACACATTCAGTTAAAAGCCTCTCCACAGGAAGCTTTTGCTGCATGTCTGAAAGACTAAAAAAGTCCTTTCCCATACTCTACTCCTTAGTGAATTTAGAGGACAATCCTACTGTATGTGCACACACCTGATTGTTAGTTCCAGTGAAATCTCCTCCCAATCAGGTATATACAAACTGCACCATAGGAAATAGTACTACATCCTTGTATGTAAAGTGTTAATAATTTGGGTCTAGAGGTACCTTTCACCTCTGAAAGGGCACCTCTGCAGCAAAACGTCTATATTTACAAACACGATTACACTACCTGTAAAAAACATCCATTGTATCAAATGACCAGAGTTTGACTGATCCATCTAGCGATCCAGAGATAAATAAAGAAGTAGTGCTTGGGTGGAGTAGAAGCTTTGTGACAGTTTTGGAATGACCTTGAAATACATGCAGCAAGCAACCTTGGTCATTCCAAGATTTTACTGGATATAGAAAAAATGAGAGGAAAACACAAATCACTTAATAATGATGTAACAATAAAGTTACAGACATGATTCGGTTGGATTCAAAATGTTTGTTTCATGCAAGCACAGATTACCTGGGTGGAGTTAAGGGAGCTTTGGTTTTAAAAGGTCATGGTTCTCTGAAAACTCTTCCATACTCCCATCCTGAATCCTTTTTGGCCCCAAAATAGCAAATTATTCTGCTGGAGTGAGATATTCTGCCATTTAAATGCAATTTTACTATCCCCCAAAAATATATTCTTTAAAAAGGTGGCTCTTTTTTTTTTTTTTGAACAGTGTTGCATTATATGAGTATATAGTGGACTCCTTGCTCCACAAAATTCTCACAACCCTTTGTGTGTGTGTGTGTGTGTGAGAAGGTAAACTGTTTCAAACTGTTGTTGTGGCTGGCCAGTTCCATGGGAATGTTTCCCTCAACGTTATGTATTCTGTTATCAGCTTGTCCGGAACTGGCACACAGCTGCGCTATCATATGTGTTTTGCTACATGACATGTTATGGCTATGACTTGTTATTCATGCTTGCTGTCGTAGGTCCATGTTGTTTACAGCTTATCATATAACCCCAAGCCTTGTGTAAAAGGCTCTCTCTGCTTTTGTCTTTGCTCTCTGTCACTGACTTGCCGAAATGCTAGCCAGAATGTATTTTTCTTGTTACTTAGGTAGTTTAATAAGTTTTTTTACAATAAACGTAATTATTTACCAGTTTGACTTCAGCAGTGTTGCTTTACTTTACTACATAAAAGTAGGCATGGAGCGGGAAGCTTTGATGTTTTTCACAGTGGGAGTTTTTAATTTTTCCTGTTTTTGCAACAAACAGGCCCAGGGGAAGAAGTTATGTTTCAGTTTCCAAGTGCTTCTGGGGGCAATTGCCATTTTGGGTATGAACATTTGGGGGCATGAGTGCACATTTCTACTTAACAATAAAATTTGCTATCAAATAAGAGGGTAAGTATGAAGATATGTGTAGATTAGCTGCTACTTTTCTAAGCAAACTTACTTTCATTGCCTTTGGAAGAAGTTAGCAAAATTCTGATATCAGCCGAGTAGACACAAGAAAGAATAGCAGTTTGGTGTGCATTTTGTATCTCAAGTAGCATGTTCCCATTGATGTCATAACAGTAGAAGTGGCCATCAGAAAAGCAATAGTATCTTTGCATGAGGACATCAAAATCCATATTTGTACACCAACTTTTTCCCATATATGGATACTCTGTACTGTATTGTAAAATATTATTGAAACATTGCAGTGTGAATATGCTGTGAAAATTATTTAAATATCATTTAAAAAACAAAGCAGAGTATGTATGTATGTATGTGTATGTATATGTGTGTATATATATATATATATATGGAAAAGAGGTTTCTTATTGATTGATATTGCTGTGTGAGAAAAACAGGGCTCTCTTGGCAGAATTATTCTGTTATCCCTGCCCCCTGGCACCATCTCCACAAGGTCCCAGAAGATCCCCCAGACCTCTGGGGCAGCTCTTCAAAGGGATTGGGGAGCTGTTGATGGGAAACTGGAAGCCAAGGCAAACTGAACTATCAGATTTCCCAGATGTAACATCCTCTGGTAAGTGTATAGCAAACTGCATTTATAATATAACATAATAAGGTATGACATATATTTTGAGTAGTTTTAATGTCACTCATACAGAATTATCCAGAAGCTAACTAAACATTTCGCAGCAATTCTGGTAATCCAAACATAGTTGGACTTCAGATTTGTACCACATTATTAGGTTTTTAGGCCTATGTGTTCATTTCATTTTTGTTATTGTTGCTTCTGTGGACAAAATCACTGAATTATATTTGTAGTTTTCTGCCATCAAGTATTAGGTGTTTTAACACAAATCCATCATGATGGGATACAGAAAAAGACGACACATGTTCCATTTTTTCTAAATATTTACGAAACATTACCATGTGATTAAAATGAATCCCTATTCACTCAGGGTCCAATGCGTTCTAGCATTATGGTGATGCTATTGAGGGAGAGATTTAGATTACAACTATGGTATGTGGGTATGGGGGAAATCATATAAAGAATAGAAGAAAGAGACAGGTAATGATTTGGAGAAGATGTTACAGTAGGACACCCCCCCACAAAAAAAAAAAAAAACAACCCACAAAAGAGAACAATGTATGCTTTGACAGGCATTAAATTTGTGACAGTGGCCATTTCCACACCAGACTGTTATAGTTCTATTATTCCACTTTCAACATCCTATGGAATCCTGGAGTTTGCAGTTTAGGGAGGGGCCTGGCCAGTATCTAGGGAAGTTAGACAGATCTGTATTAAATGTCTGAGAGCAGCAAAGTCAGCTCCAGAGAAAAACCTTGCTGAGGTTCAGAAAGCAATTCATCATCATCAGGAAAAAGATCACCCCCCCTCCCCGTTAGAAGATGAGTCAGACTTAAGAATCCTGGGGTAGGTAAGAGAGAAGTAAGAAAACCATCATCATACTCTTCAGAATCAGAGTAATTTGGCCTGGCTAAAGCTGTGTCATACATTGGGAGCCAGCATGATGTAGTAGTTTGAAAGTTGGACTATGCCCCTGGAGAACAGGGTTCAATTCCTCACTTGGAACCCCCTGGGTGACCTTGGGTGTATCACACATTTTCAGCCCCAGTTAAAATCTGTGACAGGTTCACCTTAGGGTTGCTGTAAGTCAGAAACGACTTGGAGGCACAACACCACCGTCACCCCTGCAAGGCTGTATCATATCACTTAGCATTTGTATCACGTCTTTCAGGATGTCCACAGCTAGCTGAAGAGGTAAGAATCTATAGAAAAATGGTGCCATTTATTTGTTCTGGAGTAGAAGTGCCCCTAGACCTGTCACAGATAGGAGAGGTTGACATTTTTTTAGAAGTAGAGAGGAAAAAGAAAGCAAGATTTTCCACATCCTTCAAGGCTAGAACACAAAAAATAGGGATCTTTGTGGTAAGGGAAGGAATCCTCATCTCAGACAGTGCCGAAGCAGCAGCACTGGAGCCTTGAGCATCATCACCGTTGCCCTCTGTCCATCATCTTTCTCTTCCATTCAGCAACTACCAACGTCACTGCCCCACTCTTTTTCTTTTTCTTTTTAACAATGATTTGACAGGTCTGTTTTTATCATTCAGGATGGAGGGCTCTACCCATGATAACTGGAAGTGGAGAAGGAGGAGAGGAATAGCAAAGAACCACTAAGCCTGGTTGGCTCTCAAGTGTTGAAGAGCCAAGCAAGACACGTTAAATGCAGTGGCTTCTCCCTGACAACGTAGAATCTCTGCTTCTACCAGCCTTTCTATCACTCATAGAAGAAGCACCCCCACCTGCTCAGGCAGAATTGTTCCCAAGTACCTCCTAGCAGAGGTAACACTCTCTCAGTGCTAGCCCTCCCAACTAGAAAACTCACTGGACGAGTCAAACAACAGTGCTCTATTGTCCTACTCTGAATTGCCACTAATTGCCACACATTGCCAGGCAGTTTCATACACAGAAAATCCCACAGTCAGCTGAACTGAACTGAGAATGTAGCACAGAGATGTACAAAACAGTTGTGCAACACGGAGAAGGCAACCAGAAACTGACAGAAGAAGCTACTCTCCTCACAGAAAAATTATCTCCTCACAAAATGATTGACACTTTGGCCCTGCCTTCTGTAGCAGCAGGGAGGAGTACCATGCTCTAGATAATGTATCTTTGTGCTAGAAAACTGCCAGTTTAAAATCAGGTCTCCTGTAATCATAGATAACATTGTGAAAGGAGCTCCATGTCCATGTGATTTTTTTTTTTTTTAAGAAGTACATGGTGAAAGAAACTGAAACTTCTTTAGAGCTACCACTTTCTCTTCTTAGCCTCTTCCCTCAAGCACTTCTATTTCACTCAAGCAGTTACTGAAGTTTGGTTGAAAGCAAAGCATCTGGAGCAAAAGACTGGGTGGAGTACAGCTGATGGTATGGAGAGGATTTAGCCTTATTAATCATGTGACCCTTTTCAAAACTGAATCATCCCTGACACCATTTTATAAATAACTGGGGCAGATCTGAATTTATATTAGTTTGCTGTATGCTATCACATGTAGGCCAGCATCTTGTTAGAGACTTATACAAGCATAAATGCTGCTTGTGTGTGTGTGTGCGCGCACGCGTGCACATGCGAACAAATAAATACAATTTGCATGTCCACAAGTCCCTCCAAAATCCTCCCACTACCCAGCAGCCATCAAGCTCCAGGAGGAGCTGCTGTTGGTCCTTTTTACCAGGGGAAAGGGGGAGAGATGGAGAAGCAATTTACAAGATCTGCCTGCAACATTTCGATTCCATTTGTAAAGTTCAACTAAAAGTGAATTTCTGTAGACATTTATAACATTCTAATTATAGAAACAGAAAATATTCTAGAATATATAGTTCAGGGGGGAAAAAAATCAAATTCCTGGACACCAGCATCACATTTCTAGGTGTCCATGTATCTGAGAGGCTGGGATTATACCAGCCTGTTCTAGAGTGTTCTGTTAGATTGTAGACGCACAGAAAATACACCATTATCTGTGAACAGCAGCAAGTTATGACATACTGACAAGCATGATATTTGAACTAAATAGGAGTTACTACAAAACTGACCTTTGTTTGCTAGGAATTCCAGGTTGGAGTGTCTGTACCTCAGTCTTGGGGGTGTTGGAAAATGCAGAGTTTTTGTTGCAAAATAATTGCAAAATTTTGGCATGGGTTTAGAGGGGATTTCAAATTTTGGGGTTCATAGTTAACAAATCTACAAGACTGAAAATATTGCATCAACAGAATGAGGAGGTGCCAGCAGGGGAGGTGTTGCATAAAACACATTTATAATCAGAAAAAATGAAATTGAGGTGGAAATAAAAAAGGATTTTAAAAACGGATTTAGATATTGTTTTATCAACAAGCACTTTAGAAATAGGATCTCAGTCTTCTCTACATCAAACCTAAAACAGATGTATGCAAACTATTTAGACAGAAGATTGAACCAAAAAAATTAAGCAAGGTAGACTTAAGCATAGTCACTTAGTGAGGTCATAGCTCAGATGAGATTTGAACTGGAATCATTCAGTATACTATCATAAACAATCATATAATAAAGTACAATCAGGGGCAAGTAGAATATTGCAGAATTAAGGTATTATTATTATTATCATTATTATTATTATTATTATTATTATTATCATTATTATTATTATTATTATTACTACTACTACTACTACTACTACTACTACTTCAAATTCCAAATACTAATAGTTAAGAATATCTTTCCCAGTTATACTACTATATTTTTTTTTTGTTACATACAAAGATATACAACGTATGTATATCAAGGTAATGCGGTGATCATATATAAACATCTAGAATGAAAGCATACTCAAGTACCTGGGGAAAAGGTTGTAATTGTACATTGGAACAGGAGCACACAATTTTGGGGGCTTCTGTTCTTTAAACTTCCATGTCTAAATGAGAAAAAAATTATAAACCAACTTGAGAAATTTAAATAGATCAAGATGCTTAAGACTAAAGTCCTATGTAAGCTACACGGCTCATAGTTAGATCTCCCTGAAAATGAATACGTACAGAATTGAGCTATAAGTGTGAAAGCTTTTTTATAGATCAGAACATTCATGATTTTAAACTCTTGTTACAAAAATAGTTGTACATAACAACTATAACAACATAACATGTAACAAGATGAAATATATTCTTATGGCATTCTTTTTCATTTCATTTGTATACATGTATATAGAATTAAATTAACAAAATTATATGTATTATAACATTTAAGCGAACAAAAAATCTTTTCTCAAAAACAACTGTTTAAAGGCTAACATTTTAAAGGAGAGATGACAGTTTTGTACAAGTGCACACTCGTGAAGTACAACCAGGTTTTTCTTTCTTCAAATTAACTCACTAGTTGAACAATTCAATGGAAAGAAAATTCATATTTCTATGAGTGTTTTTTCTTTTTTCTTCTTCTTTCTTTTTTTGCTGTGACAGAATTTCCTACTATGTTCCATTATGCTTGAATGATAGGCAGGTTCACCATTTATCAAATGGCATATTCAAAACCATTAAAGGAAGAGTAACATACATGCTACTGATGAATAAAGATTCCTGAGAGACTCAAGGCAAAATGTTTCATATGCTATGATTTTTTTTAAAAAAGTCAGGTGACATGTGACATCCAAGTTGCAATAGTTTCATGCTATACCTTCAAAATTACTGCAGGAAGATATTCCTACAGTAACTAGTTTTCACAAAATTAAATAATATAAACTATTAGATACCTTAACTCCCTTAAATCCTCCACTTATGAGCTCATCTTTTACTGGGTTGAATGATATGAACGTTAACCGCCCAGACCCACGATTTTCTACCGAGCAAATCTCAACATAATCCTTGTTGTAAACCTTAAGAAAACAAATAGCTACTTCAAATAATCTGCTAAAAATCTTACTGAAATCAAAACAACCAACAGACTCAGAGCACTGACCATTTACTTAATGTAAGCAACACAAATACGTTGTTTAAAATATGCTCATGCTGTATGTAAAATTTGGAAAGTAAGATTGCATCCTCCAATAGTATGGATCTGACACTTCTAGAGACTGGAAAACTAAATCCAAAAGTGCACTTGTGCAGTGTTACTCAAAGTGGTGTCCACAGATCACTGCCAATCTGCAAGCCATCAGCTGCCAGTTTATGGTGAGTTTCCAGGAAACTACCGTCAGACCTCCATATTCATGGATTCTGTATTCATGGATTCAACCAAGCATGGCTTGAAAATATTCCCCCTGCCAAAAAAGCAAACTTTGATTTTGCCATTTTATTTAAAGGACACCATTTTACTACATCATTGTATGTAATGGGACTTGAGCATCCACAACTTCTGGTATCCATGGGCAGTCCTGGAACCAAATCATAGTGGATACCATGAGCCCACTGTATGCAAGTGTAATAATATTATGACATAAATACATTGGAAAATTTTTTTCATCCTGCTGAATCAGATAGTTTTACAAGCACTGAGTTACTGTATGTCCACTAACACAAGAGGCTACTTTATAAATCCTTAGGTATGGGGTATACCTTTATGAGAACTACTTTTGATAATTAAATATGGTTAGAAATTATACCGTACAGTTACTTTTACTGCAAATATATAATGGTATCTAATGCCTCTGTAAGTATGTAAGTATGTGGTTTGTTTTTGAGACTCAATGACAGTGCTACTCCTAGGCCCTTTTCACACGCAGTTTTTTTTTTGCGTGAGGGCCCCTTGAGCGTCACGTAAATGGGAGTATTGGTCCATACGATGCACTCCCACTCACACAACGCTCATGAGCCTAAAGCGGGAGGATTGCGCATTTTATTATTTTCGGCTGTAAAGCCGAAAATACTGTGCAGTTGTGCAATGCTCGCAGGGCCCTCGCACACTTACCTGCATGCGGTGCGCCAAACAAGCTGTCCTGGTTGCGCTTCCTCCCCCAGCGCAGCCTACAGCTCCCAGGTTGCGCTGCGAAAGGAAGGGGCGGAGCAGGGTGCTAGTGTGACAGTCGCGCTACCAGGAAGTGATCTGCGGGACGAAGGAGCGGGGGAGCGGGAGCGTTCCGGATGAGGCTTCTCGCGCGAGACGCCCCCCCCCAACTGCACAAACGGGTAACGTGCGAAAAGGGCCCTAGTCTAATACACATACCTTATATCTGAATACACCTATAACATTGGGATTGTCATGGGCCCGGCTGGGCCCGCTGACGCCTTGGAGGCCGCCGTCGCCGCGGGGGAGGCCCGGACGCCTCGGAAGCCGCCACCAATGCGGGGGAAGGCCTGGACACCTCGGAGGCTGCCGCCGACGTGGGGGAAGGCCCGGATGCCTCAGAGGCCGCCGCCGACGCAGGGGGAGGCCCGGACACCTCAGAGATCCCCGCCAACACGGACGGGCCCGTTAGCGGCGCCGGGGCCGGCCCAGGGCTCTCCCCGGCGGGCGGGGCGCCTGCAGGCTCGCCGGGGAGGGCAGGCCCCGGCTTTAGTCCGGGGGCTCCGCCCACCCGCGGCTCCGACTCAGAGGAAACTGCCGCCCCTCCTCCCATGTTCCAGCAATGGTGGCAGGGGAAAGAGGCAGTCCACCGGTCCCGGTGGCTGCTGGAAAAGCAGCTGCGGGCTGAGAGCTCTCAGCTGTGAGGCCAGGCGGCAGGCTGAGGGCTCTCAGCTGTGAGCCCGGACCTGATTGGTCGCCGCTGGGCCAGGGAGCTACTTAGGACAGGCGCTGGGAGGGGAGGACCATGGAGCAACAACCGTCGGTCTTCCGCGTCCTACTCTGCCTGTGTCCGGATCCAGCCCCTCCCTCCAGTGACCGCGTCCAGCCTCCCTGGCGGCCGAGCACTTGGTCTTTGCTTGGGTGAAGTAACCCTTTCTTTGCTTTAGGAAGTAGCCTGCATTTAATTTGGGACTTAACCTTTGTTTTCGGACTGATTTACGTTTGTGCGGGGACTTGCCTGTGGGGGTGCTGTAACCCTCTGTTTACTGGCTGCTAATAAACACTGTCAGCTCCAGCCGCTTGCCCCGCATCTGCCTGGCCTCCGCCTGCCGCCGACAGGGACAAACAGCACATTTTTGTTCCATTTTTATGATAAAACTGATTTTCAGTTTAAATAAGTTACAATAAAAAGTACACAGTAGATTTTAGAGCCAAATATTGTTCAAGGACACAGGGCCTTTAACCCCCTCCCCCAAGTTTGCAGTGAAATGAGAGACTGGGGAAAAGGCTAATGACCCCATGATGTTCCTGTTTCCCAAACATGTTTTTAATGTTTACGTTCAGTCATAACTGCTTACTCCTCTTACAATGTAACATGTAGAGTCAGCCTCACAGGGTCCTGGTATTCAAAATTCTTGAATTCAATTATCCCTGACAGGGATTTCTTAAAACTGTCTTCTTATTTTTACTGTTTTCTTACAAGAAAAGCAGTTGAGATAAAAGACAATATATAATTTTACCTTGATTGCAAAATCTTTTTGTAGAACAAAGTAAACATTGAATTTTTCAGAATAAGTGATTATTCTTGCCATGTTGAACTGGTGTTTTGGAAAATGCATCTCTCTTCTAACTACAACGTCAAATACAAACAAAGTTAGAAACCCACACAGACTCAATAATCTCATGCAGCCTTATAAATAACCCACAAAAATTATAGGCTTGAAAAAAAGGTTTAACACTTTGTACTACCTACTCAAGACAGCACAGAAATTCAAGTACTATCTGTTTGGCCACACAGTTAGAGAAAAAAAGTCTTGTGCCAAGCAGACTGGCAGACAAGAAAGGAGTGATCAGCTTTCTTCTACATGGCTGCCTCCTAATCAGTTAAGGCCTGTGTCAGCAGTGATCTATCCCTTCCCTGGCAAACCTCCAGACTAGAAGGAATAGGAGAGGAAAATAAGTGGCAGACAGTGAAAGAAAGGAGGCAGCAGAAAGAAGAAAAAAATCAAAATAAATATTAGAGATTGGAAAGTACTTTTTATTCGTTGTACTAAAATGCGGATGGATAACTGTCAGAACTTAAGGAGGGACATATTCACCTCAACAGGACCGTACACAACTGTAGGCCCAGAAAAGGCACTTTTCTTCACCAGGAGGTGACATAATGTCATTTTCCACATCAACTCTTGTTTGAAAAGGGCCTCACTTAGACCTAAAATTGGACACAGGACTCTAGAAACCTGGCAAAATTGTTCTTGTGCCCCCTAGCAGGTGTTAAGGGCAGAAAAAGATTTTTTTTACACATAGTGTGCTGAACTTTCCTTACCACTGCATTGAAGTGTTACAAAACTGAAGCACCAAAGCATCAAATGGTCACCTATCTTGCACTGCTTTTGTAGCACTTCACAACACTTTTGCAATACTTTGGTATCCCAATAAGAAGTGCTGTAGTACTTTAGTTTCCTAACAGAAAGTATTAACCATTTTTATTTTTTTCCCATTTATAGACTACACTCTTTTGTAAAGTAACAAAATAAGTGAACCATTCACTTTTGCATCTGGTGTCCACTGGACTTTGGCCTGGCTGCTTCATGAAGCTCCTGACAAGAGCACCTGAGGAAATGTGGAGGGGAAAAAAGAGGGACATGGTGGAAGGCCTGTGCACATGTCCAAACTGCTCCCCTGTGAGGGCTCTCCAGACCCAGGAGTTTGCACACTCCAGATTAAGAACCACTGATATATACTAGTCTTGTTTGTTTCTTTCCTTCCAGTGAAGGTTACACATCTAAACAACTGCAGTATGTGAAACAAAATTCAAGGTAGATCACGGATTCACCTCACCATTTCGATTAGAAGGAAGCAAATCCAAGCTGAAAAATCCTTTACCATCTGCCAGGACCAGTCTTTTACTTTGGTTGTTATAAGTTGCTAAAATAATTTGTGAAGAGAAATATATTAGGTTATGACTGTAGATGATTTTTTTTATTTAAAAAAACTGGCCTTCTTTAACTGAAAAGCATACTGAAATGGGAGGGTATGAAGTAGAAATAAAATCTGCTGGATCCAGACCCTCTGAGTGGAGCTCTGTTCAGGATACTCCTACTTAAAAAAAAGGAACACTTTTTTCGGGGGAGGGGAATTTCCTTTTTCCACTGCATCCTCAATATCATCTGTCACTGAATCATATGCTATTCCCTAAAACTTTCTGGAACATATTTGGGGAATTAATATTGGCTGCACTCGATTTATATATGGATCCCAAAAATAATGTTCTTTCAGATGGTTTGTTTCTGACTGATCAGAACTTATTTTCTCTTACCTCCCACTATATCTAAACCTTGCTGAGAGAAGCTTTTGATGAAGACAAATCCAAACGTAAGAAAGTTGGCTCCCCTCTCTGTAATTCTGCAACAGGAGAATCAATTCACACTTTAGAGACACACACAAGCAATTTTGTGGACAAAAAGAATATTGGTGAGGGTAAAGCTAGTAAGAATAGCATTTTAATGAAGAAAATCATATTTGGAAAGGTAATTAATTATTCCTATATGACTGAAATGCATTCTGTTTCCTTCCTGCCTATTTAACTAACAATTCTGGAAATCATGTGGAAATATCTAAAAATGGAATAAACTGGATTTCATTCCTAATAAATAAACAAATATAACCAAATATGTCATAACCTGTTATGACAGTGACACTGCAAATAATAGCACAGAGGCTTGGGTTTTTTTGACAGGAAAAAAAATACATCATAAGTAAAAGCCCTGTGACTTACCAGGTTCCTGCTGCTCCACTGAGGAGTGAAGTGCTAACCAAACACCATTTTCTCTGAGTGCACCAGCTTTCTCCTTCCCAGAAGAATTTGTAGGGTTTGGGAAAAATAGCAGGAAGACCAGCCAATGGGAATCAATAAACTGACTGGTAGGGGATGGGATCTTTGTGTAATGTGAAAGCTTCACTCAGGTGCACTTCTGCAGTATACTAGAGGCATACTGGCATATTGGAAATGTGGACCAAATCCACTTTGAGAAGATGGGTTCTGCAAGCCTATCATACATAGTTCAGGGATCTTAGGAGTAGAGGCAGCCAAATTCACATCCAGCTTGGCAGTGCAGTGTTTTCATCACACCCAGGTGGAAAAGGAACAGTGCAGGGATTTCTGCCAATGTGGATTCCCATGTCTGTTATTCCTCGTTATCTTAGCAGGCAGGCCAGGAAAAACAGTCTCCCTCAGATGGCAGGTGAGTCAGCCAGTGTATGGATTTGGTCCCAAGCCTGCTCAAGTTCTTCAGGTGTAACCAATAGCACTGTATCCTATTTGAGTACCGAAAAAGGTGGTTTTTGGTTTTAGTTTTAGTTTTATCTCCATGTTTGTTTAACATGAACAAGCAGAGCTTATCAGTGTAGCTTTTGGGCCTGTAAGCAAAGAATTCTAACAGTCCTTGAATACAAAATTCAAGAAGAGAGATGAATAGTTACTTATACCTCATAAATATGGATTCTATTCCAGACAGACCTCTACAATTAATACATGCATGTACTTACACTTGTGTTGTGTCTTTTAAAGCTAGATCCTCTTCGGATTTACCAGCACTCACTTCATCTTCAAAAGTTAACCTTTATAATAATAACATACACATTTGGATTAGGTAAGATAACATTTTTATAATCAAGATATACAGTCAGCCCTCCACATTTGCAGGTTTCACTTTTGCAGATTTGATTATTCACAGATTATTTGCTGTCACCTCTGCTGCCTCCCTATGCCATTTTTAATAGTGACTGCAAGCCTCATGAGACTGAGAAACTAGGTGAACGAGGCTAGTTAAGTTCCTATTAAAAATAAGCCACACCAGCCAGCCACTTCTGCCCTGATGCCTCAAAGGAATCCATGGTGGGTTGAACATGGTAATCATACTTTTTTGTGTGTTAAATATGGTTTGGGAGGGCCTAGAGTTATTCCCAGTTTTTCCCCTTTCATGGGGGTTCTGTGCCCCTAACCTTAATGAACGTAGAGAGATGACTGTAATATCTGTTACAATAATACACAGAATACACAGTAGCAGAAGATTTTAGAACAATGACAATTTGTGCATTGGGCGGTAGCATTGGATCAGTGGCTCAAACACAATGAGCGACATACAGTGAGGCCTGCAGCAAGTGTTTCACTGTAGAGTGTCTCTGTTCTGAATTTTCAACACTCCAAGTCATACTTCCTTCCCCTGATTTCCCATTTCACTCCTCAAATGGGCATATGTTTAGCAGGCAGAGTCAGCAAAAGTATCTTGACAATTTGACACATAGTACAGTTAATTTGAAGAAAATTTGTTTCATAGCTAGAGGAACACACTGTTAATTGTTGATAGTGATAAGTTATTATGGGCCAGACTATGGGTTCATAAAAACTGTGCCATCTTATCCTCTAGCATATATAATAGAATTGATGACTAGTCAGAAGGAGAATAAACATCAGTTGACATCTCAAAGTAAATGCTGACTTTACTACACAAGCAAGTTAGTGATCAAAAAGGACCAGATAAAAGCTAAACACATCACAAAAAATATAATTGCAAAATCAACACTTAGGTTAACCATATGTTATTTGAAGATCATCCTTTTTTGTGCTACAACAGCATATCTCTTAAACAGATACTCCTAACAGAGGAATTACTACTATTAAGATTAGATAATGGTAAAAGCAAACAGGATGCTATGGTACCAAAGCTGCCTTTAAAGCAAGGAATATGGTTGTCAAAGCAAACCAAGCTATTCCATACAAAGGGTATGGCACTGTTGTATGGAAAGTTCTCATTGTCTGTAGTGTTATAATCACATCTTAGTACAGACTAGTTTTATATCTTTTGACACATCTAAAATGTATTACTCTCATAAAATGAACTTTCAAGAAGAAAGTTAATCGCACAGTCTTATACATATTCACTCAGATGTAATCCTCACTGAGTTTAATGAGACATTCCTCTTATGTGTGAATAGCAGTAAAAAGCTGAATGTATTTACAGAGGCCAGGGTCCAGCTGTGCATTTCTGCAGACAGAAGCAGTTCCACCCCCAAAATTGGGAGAGGGTAATTTTACCTCCTGCCAAGATCTGTTCTGGGGAGCCTGGAAGCCTTCTAATGCAGATCTAATATGATTAGCAGAAATTTTGGGTGTGGGAAAGGAGAGTAGGAGAAGAAAATTGTTGTCACTTCTGTTGACAGAATCACTTTTGACAGTGGAAATACAATTGTTAGACCCTGCCTGGAACAGACTGGGATTCAGCTTTATAGATCATTTTCTAGATCAGGGTGCTATACTGTAAAGAATGTGATAATTTCAGCACCATGTGTAGTTGTATTTGTACAAAGCCAGTTTTCAAATAGTGGTATTTGGGACTGTTGTCGGGCTCAGAAAAAGGAATGCTCTGAGAATATACTTCTTGTTATGTGCCTTCAAGCCAACTCCAACTTATAGTGATGCTATCATAGGATTTTCTTAGCAAGATTTACTAAGAGGAAGTTTGCCACTGCCTTCCTTTTACACTAAGAGAGCATGATTTGTATACATTCACCCAGTAGTTTTTCATGGGTCAGCAGGTATTTGAACTCTGGTCTCCCAGACTCCTAGTCCAACACCCAAATAAACACACCATGTTGGTTCAGGAAGAAAGATATTTAAATACGTCACTGTACTTGCACAACCAGCTTTCACGTATCTATGATTAGCAGAAATTGTTTTCAAGCTAAAATATTGTGACTTCAAGTGAAGATCTTTTTCTTTTTAGAAATTTGTCAAGATAAGGAGGCATACGAAACATATTCAATGTTAAATTCAGATAAACTTATAATATGAGAAAACAGTACAAACATGTATCAATTTAATCATTATTGAACCGTAATTTACCTTTTCTTCTTAGTCTTGGCACCTCTTCTTTTAGGCTTTTTAAAAGCACTGACAATTGTCTGGCCTACTTCCATTTTGAGTGCAGTATGCTAATAAGCACAGGACGAATGTGATCTTAAGTACTTTTTTCTCTGGTATAGGACAATCCTCTGTATTACTAACTAATAAAGCATTTATCTGAAATAAAAAAAACTTGAAACATTAATTTACTTAATGAAATTAAAAGGTTTGGTTGTTAAAAATATCTTCAATTTTATGTGTGTGTCTGTCTCTGTGTCTGTATTTCTATATAATTTTTCCATTAAATTTCAAATTAATTTGGGAACAGGCAGTTGCTTGCTCTCACGTTCTTATGATTATGCTGGATAGCTGTACGCAGCTTACATTATCTACAGTACATGAATATCATGATACAAACCTGAATGTTTCATATCTGATAATTATGTTCATTTATTTCTGTTATACTGACTCTCTGTTTAATAAAAAGAAGCCAAGTCAAACAAGTGGTTAGAAATGCAACAACGCTTAGCACTGAAAAACCCAGAATGCCTCACAGTGGGACAGCAGTAACAGAGGTAGTTACTTAGGGTGACCTGAAATGTCCTCTCTCTCATCTCTACCTATCCTGATCCCCCTGTGATGCAAACGGATACTCTTAGGGATGTCTCTCTGCTCCTTCTCAAGACCCTTCCTCTTTCTCTCATACCAATCCTTCCTGAGAATGCAGCTAGACTAGATACCCCCCAATAACTTTCCTATATTAGTATGGAGTTCCTATAATAAAGCTTTAGTTTATTTTCCTTTAAGTCATAGTGTCTTGCTCCTTAATTAGTATCACTGCTCCACTGCAAATAGGTACTGTTACTGCAGTTGCTAGCCCAGATTTGTGGGATATTGGATATCATTTTGATATCAATAATTTGGCCTACTATACCCCTCTGTTCTCCACATGCTTGTGGGGCCCCCGGACAAGCTCGCAGACAGGCACGGCTGCTAATTGCTGTAATATTCCACACAAATACAGGCAGGCCAGAAATAGCCAACCTGCCACTTCAGGAGACCTCAAGGCAAGTACCGCATTATGTATGCATGCTACTTACAAAGGACTCCCTGCCACAAGCAGGCAGCTTGATTAGACGAATACTCATCTGCCGAGCACTCTGCGTTTGCATACTGGCTACTCTATTGATAATTCGGACTTAACCCAATAATGTAAAATTCTGACCTTTCAGAGGCTTTGTCTCCAGCCCGAAACTCATTGTTTCCCCCAAGTACGGACTAGCCTATGGCCACATTTTCCCCTATAAGAACCCTTGACTTTGAGAGCTTCCTCGGATCGCTCCTGACTTCCATCCCGCCTTGCTGCTGCTTTGCTTGGCGAGCCTTCCCCTCAGTCCCATGTACTGAGAACTCCATATCTACGAACTTCTGCTTCAGACTGCCCGGGCTTCAGGACAGGTGTAGTATTACCCATACCAAAAACCTCCTCTAAAAATCCCTCTATCCCACTCCAACCTTTTATTTCTATAGTTCTCTGTGTGAGTGTGTTGCATACACTTGTTTGGCTGTATTTTAATAAAAACAACAATTATTATTTTACTTCTGTTTGCTCCTTGACTTGGCCTGACCCCGTAGACACTGGGTGAAAGATCTCGCTCCGTTGCTCTGCCTCTTGTATTGCTAGCTTGTGCTCTTTGCTAATTTCCCCAACTTGTATAATTTGGAGCGCACTTAGGTGTCCCTCTCGGGACTCCCAAAAATCAGTGTAACAGTACTAACAACAGGAAAGGTAGCCTGGTCCCCCGCTTCCCCCAGAAATCACTTATTACAAGTTGTAAGAGAAGTGGGTGAGCTGCCCAGTTTCCTACTTCGTTACATTCATAGTGATTAGGAGTAGTATAAAGATATTTTTAAAAGAACAACTCTGGTAATTCCACAGGAAGACTTGCTAACCCCTATTCATTCTTCTACTCAGTTTTATGGCTAAAGCTCCCTAAATTACATTTAATATTCAAGAATAATGGGACAGAACAGATGGAAACAGAAGGGAAACAATACCATGGTACGATGTGATGTCTAAATAACTGTAAGTATGAGATGGGAAAAGAACAAGATGATATTCACCTCACTCACCCTACCTGAAAGCCAAGTCTTGAAATCCAAATTATAGTAAAGAGAGGGAGAGACTGAGAGAGAGAGGAATATGTACAGTGAACAACTCCAAAAGACTCAAGCAAGAGAAGTTAGAGGAGTCTGAAAATAGTTCCAGGAACAGCCGTAGGCATACAGTCTAGAGAAAAGAAAATTCCATCAGTACACAGATATTTCAACTCTGAGGCCTGAAGGGTGTTTCTCAGACCCAATTTCCACAGGCACCAATTTTTCAGACACATAGAAATTAATCTCAGCAACAGCATTGTACTATGACACTTGAATGATGGCTCTTTTTGTTAAGATTCTTTTAAAAATTAAATGTTTCTACCCATCTTTTCATTGAAAAAATACTCAAGGTAACTTACAACAAATATTAAAAGCAAGAAACCCTGGCAAGAATTGAAACTTTTTTTTTTTTAAAGGGGAACAGCAGATGAAAGCAATATCTAAAAATGTGTTCTCCATAAAATCAATAAAACAATCAACAGCTTAACAGTCCAAAGGCCTGATATTAAATTATGTTAGCATATAGACCATAAAGTTCTTATAAACAGATTACCCCCACACACATTGCAGGAAATGTATCATATAACATAACTCACAAAGCCCACATGTTATTACCCCTCCCTTTCCCTAAGCGCATCCACAGAATTAAAAGGGAGGGGTTCCAAGTCATTTGAAGTAGATGTTCCACAGACTGAATCCCTAGTCTTTTTTTCAGTTTCACAGTTAAGCAACAGGTACTAGGCTTAGGTGATTAACACGGAGGATCCAAGAAGAGAAGAGTTGTCACTGTAGAACCTTGTCTTGTTCTATAGAATTGTAAGAATTGTAAGAATGAGATCTCACATATTTTATGTTACATGTGAGAGACATTTTTGGAAAGAAAGCCAGAAAAAATTGGATAGCATCCTTTCTAGTCTCCTGCTCTGAAAATGAATATCAAATAGCTTGAGCATGTTTGAAGAGATCTGGTTTAGAAATAAAGTGATACAAAGCAGGGATACAATGATGGACGTAACACCTTATTAGTGGCATGGAGAAGATGGAATTTTCTCTCTCCCTCCCCCCATTGTTACCGCAGTTGCTAGCCCGGATTTGTGGGATGTTAGATATCACTTTGATATCAATAATTCGGCCTTCTTTACCTATTTGTTACTTCGGCCCAGGCCTACCCGGTGATAGTACTAGATATCGGCCTTCCTTTGCCATCCCGCTCCACATGTTTGCGAGGCCTCCGGACAAGCACGTAAACAGGCGCGGCCGGTAATTGTTGGACATTCCTTTCTCCACCTAGGCAGGCAGAACAGAGCCACTCCGTTGCTTCAGGGACCTCTCCTGCAAACACCCTTTTGCTTAAGCGCAACACTAACAAAGGCGCCCGGCTCTGAGCCGACAGTCTTACAAAGCCGGAATAAGTACTGTGCATTTGCATACTGGCTACACTATTGTTGATTCAGCACTAAGCCAATCATGTTAAACTTGACCTTTTCCAAAGCTTTGTCCCGCTCCAAACTCACATTGTTCTCAGCGAGTAAGGCATGGCCTGCAGTCACAATTCAACGTATATAAATCCCCCGATTCCGAGACCACCTCAGATCGCTCCGGACTTCCATCCCACCTTGCTGCTGCTTTGTCTGGCGAGCCATCCCCTCAGCAAACCGCGCTGAGCTTTCTTCCCTGCACCCCAACGAACTCAATCTTCAACTTCTTCAGGACTACAAGAAAGGTGTCGTGTCACCCATTTCCCCCGAAAATCCTTATTTCCAATTCTTTTGTTAGCTGTGTGATTGTGGTGTCTTTACTGTTTGTCTTTCAATAAACCATCATTTTTGCTATTTTAAAACTGTCTGACTGCTTGACTGACCTGACCCCGTAGACGCTGGGTTGCAAGATCCCTGCTAAGTTAACCTGCCTCTCGCTAGCTTTAGTGAGTGCTCCAGCTAATTCTCCCCAGAATTGTGTTTGTGTTTTGGTTATTTGGGCGCCCCTCCCGGGACCCCCACAGAACAGGGTAACATATTCCTCTCCACGTGCTGCAAAGTCCCCTGGACAAGCTCGCAGACAGGCACGGCTGCTAATCGCTGTAATATTCCAAACAAATACAGGCAGGCCAGAAATAGCCAACCTGCCACTTCAGGAGACCTCAAGGCAAGTACCGCATTATGTATGCATGCTACTTACAAAGGACTCCCTGCCACAAGCAGGCAGCTTGATTAGACGAATACTCATTTGTCAAGCACTCTGCGTTTGCATATTGGCTACTCTACTGACAATTCGGACTTAACTCAATCATGTTAAATTCTGACCTTTCAGAGGCTTTGTCTCCAACCCGAAACTCATTGTTTTCCCCAAGTACGGACTAGCCTACGGCCACATTTTCCCCTATAAGAACCCCTGACTTTGAGAGCTTCCTCAGATCGCTCCCGACTTGCATCCCGCCTTGCTGCCGCTTTGCTTGGCGAGCCTTCCCCTCAGTCCCACGTATTGAGAACCATCATCTCTACGAACTTCTGCTGTAGACTACCTGGGCTTCAGGACAAGTGTAGTATTACCCAAACCAATAACTCCTCCAAAAATCCCTCTATCCCACTCCAATCTTTATTTCTATAGTTATCTGAGTGAGTGTGCTGCATACACTGTTTGATTGTATTTTAATAAAACAACAATTATTATTCCACTTCTGTTTGCTCCTTGACTCAGCTTGACCCCGTAGACATTGGGTAAAAGATCTCGCTCTGTTGCCCTACCTCCCGTATTGCTAGCTTGTGCTCTTTGACTAATTTCCCCAACTTGTATAATTTGGAGCGCACTTAGGTGTCCCTCCCAGGACCCCCAGAAATCAGGGTAACACCATGCTCTCAGAACTCAATCACTCAGCAGAACTGCTTGCCAATATTTAGGACACACACACACACACACGCACAAACAACTTCTTTACACAGAAGATAAACAACTTCTTGAATTTGCTGCCACAAGATGTGGTGATGTCCAGTCCTTTAGAGCAGTGTTATTCATAATGGTGGCCCACATGTTATTGATTGCCACTCTGTAAGGAGCTTCGAGGACAGAAAGAAATAGTTGTATCCAATAGGCACAATTGTGGTGCTGATCCCTGGCACACTGAGAAAAAAAACCCTGCTGGTTTCCCACAACAGATAGCTTAGATAGCTGTTTTAGACTATACATAAAAACACTTTAACCAAATTCACAAGGGATAAGTCAATCAACAGTTTTTGCCCATGACTGCTAAAATGAATGTTCACATTCCATGGCAATGCAACTCCAAATAACTGTTGGAAGTGACATATCAAACAATGAATGGGGAAGGATTGATGCCTGCATGAGCTGCTAAGAGGTTTCTGCCCTTATTTATCCCATATTCATTTTCTTCCCCTCTGGTATTCCCTGCATATATAGATATGTGTGTGTGTATGTAATTCTCTAGATAGACAGACAGACAGACAGACAGATAGATAGATAGATAGATATTCCTCTCTCTGTGTATGTAGGTGTATGCACATATATATATATATATATATATATATATACACACATACATATACATATACATATATACATACACACACATACATAGAGAGATTGAGAGAAATTCCCTTGGATTAGAGCAGGGCTTTCCAAACGGGGTGCTGTGACACATTAATGTGTTGTCTGAAGTGTTTAGGCATGTTGCCTACAATCTTGGAAATGTATGTTATTATTTATAGAATCATAGAATCATAGAATCATAGAATCATAGAATCATAGAAATGTAGAGTTGGAAGAGACCACACGGGCCATCCAGTCCAACTCCCTGTCATGCAGGAACACCCTCAAAGCACTCCCGACAGATGGCCATCAAGCCTCTGCTTAAAAACCTCCAAGGTAGGAGACTCCACTACTCTCCGAGGCAGCAGATTCCACTGCCGGACAGCCCTGACTGTCAGGAAGTTCTTCCTGAGGTTCAGGTGGAATCTCCTTTCCTGCAGCTTGAATCCATTGCTCCTTGTCCTGGTTTCTGGAGCAGCAGAAAACAAGCCCCCTCCTTCCTCTACGTGGCATCCCTTCAAATATTTAAACATGGCTATCATGTCCCCTCTTAACCTCCTTTTCTGCAGACTAAACATACCCAGCTCTCTCAGTCTATCCTCATAGGGCATGTTTTCCAGGCCTCTCACCATTTTGGTCACCCTCCTCTGGACTTGCTCCAGCTTGTCAATATCCTTCTTGAATTGGGGTGCCCAGAACTGGACACAGTATTCAAGATGGGGTCTAACCAAAGCAGAGTAGAGTGGTACCAGTACCTCCCTCGATCTAGACACCATACTCCTGTTGATGCAGCCGAGAATTGCATTGGCTTTCTTGGCTGCCGCATCACACTGCTGACTCATGTTCAGCTTGTGGTCTATGAAGACTCCTAGATCCCTTTCACACGTACTGCTATCCAGCCACGTGTCCCCCATCCTATATTTCTGTATTCCATTATTTCTGCCTAAGTGTAGGACCTTACATTTCTCTCTGTTGAATTTCATTTTGTTCGCCCTGGCCCAGCTCTCCAATCTATCCAGGTCATTTTGAATTTTGATCCTGTCTTCTGGCGTATTAGCAACCCCTCCCAATTTGGTGTCATCTGCAAATTTGATGAGCATGCCCTCTATTCCTTCATCTAAGTCATTGATAAAAATATTGAACAGCACTGGGCCCAGGACAGAACCTTGTGGCACCCCACTAGTCACTTCTCTCCAGGATGAAAAGCAGCCATCCATGATCACCCTTTGGGTTCGGTCGGTCAACCAATTACATATCCAATTAACAGTAGCCCTGTCTAGCCCACATTTTACTAGCTTCGATGCAAGAATGTCATGGGGAACTTTGTCAAAGGCCTTACCGAAATCGAGATATGCTACATCCACAGCATTCCCTTCATCTATCAAGCTAGTAACTCTATCATAAAAAGAGATCAGATTAGTCTGGCATGACTTATTTTTGAGAAATCCATGTTGACTTCTCGTGATTATTGCGTTGTTTTCTAAATGATTAGAAACTGAACGCTTAATGATCTGCTCCAGGATCTTTCCGGGTACCGATGTCAGGCTGACTGGGCGATAATTATTTGGGTCCTCTTTCTTTCCCTTCTTGAAGATGGGGATAACATTTGCTCTCTTCCAATCTGCTGGAACTTCTCCTGTCCTCCAAGATTTCTCAAAAATTATAGCAAGCGGTTCCGAAATGACCTCTGCCAGCTCTTTTAATATCCTAGGATGCAATTCATCTGGCCCTGGAGACTTGAATTCATCCAATGCGGCCAGGTATTCCTGTACCACCTCTCTACTTATTAAGTGCCTCATTTCCTCTGCTTCCTCCCCTGCTCCCCTACCGCCAGGTTGAGTGCTTGTATCCTTCTGGGAAAATACGGAGGCAAAGAAGGTGTTAAGTAGCTCTGCCTTTTCTCTCCCCCCTGTGAGTAATTCGCCATCTTCTCTGCGTAGCGACCCTACTGTCTCCTTCTTTTTCCTTTTGCTGCGGACATATTTAAAAAAACCCTTTTTATTGTTTTTAATGTCTCTGGCCAGCCTAAGTTCGTTCTGTGCTTTAGCCTTTCTGACCTCCTCCCTACATCTCCTGGCTACTTGCTTAAATTCTTCTTTGGTGGTTTCCCCTTCTTCCATTTCCTATACGTGTTTCTCTTAACTCTTAGCTCAGCTGAGAGTTCTTTAGTCAACCATTCTGGTTTCTTCAGATGCCTTCCATTTTTCCTCCTTATTGGCACAGTTTTAGACTGTGCCGTCAGTATCTCCTTTTTAAGGAACTCCCATGCCTCCTGAACTCCTTTCCCTTTCACTATTCCTGACCACGGAATTCCAGCCAGCAGCTCCCTAAGTTTACAGAAGTCCGCTTTTTTAAAATCTAAGACGAGTGTCTGGCTACCCTTATCTTCTCCTTCCCACTGAATGCTAAATTCCAACAGGGCATGGTCACTCCCCCCTAAAGATCCAACCACTTCTACCTCATTCACAAGGTCATCCCTGTTGGTCAAGACCAGATCTAGAATATTTGATCCCCTTGTGGCCTCTTCCACCTTCTGGACCATGAAGTTGTCTGCAAGACAAGCAAGAAACTTGCTGGACCTTGCTGTCTTGGCAGAGTTTGACTGCCAGCATATATCCGGGTAATTGAAATCTCCTATTATTACTGTATCTCTCCTCTTTGAATGTTCAGTCATTTGGTTGAGGAAGGCATCATCCAAGTCCTCAGCCTGGGTTGGAGGTCTGTAGTAAACCCCCACCAGAATATCCCTGTTGTTTCTCGCTGCCTTAATTCTTACCCAAATGCTCTCTACCTGGCTTTCTGGGTTTAAGCCCAGGATCTCTTCACAGGTGAAAACATCCTTGACATACAAGGCTACTCCTCCTCCTTTCTTGTTTGGTCTATTTTTACAAAATAGGCTATACCCCTCTATTCCTATATTCCAATCATGAGACTCATCCCACCAGGTCTCAGTGATGCCTATCAAATCGTATTTATTTTCTTGTACTAGGAGTACAAGCTCATCCTGCTTGTTTCCCATACTCCTTGCATTAGTGTAGAGACACTTAAGTCCCCAGGCCCTTCCTGCAAGTCCTGTACTATTGTTTCTACTCCTCCCGCCATAAATCTTACATTTTTAAAAAATATATGAAACCTTTTCATGAGATATGTTGTGCCCTCATACATTTTGTTATTACAATTTATGTATGTGTCTGCATCTCTTTTAAGGGGTTAGTTTAACCTCCAGTTTGCTAATAAAACTGAATTACTGTGTCACAAAATGTCTAAAAAGCGTGTCACCAACACGAAAACTTTGGAAAGCTCTGGATTAGAGGCTTGTCATATATGTTTTTGGAAAACTTCACATATCTAGATAGTGCTGTTATGGTTCAAATAAACAAACGTAACAAAAAACAACAGTATGGTGTGTAGATCGAGAGAGGTACTGGTACCACTCTACTCTGCTTTGGTTAGACCTCATCTTGAATACTGTGTCCAGATCTGGGCACCCCAATTCAAGAAGGATATTGACAAGCTGGAGCAAGTCCAGAGGAGGGCGACCAAAATGGTGAGGGGCCTGGAAGCCATGCCCTATGAGGATAGACTTAGAGAGCTGGGTATGTTTAGTCTGCAGAAGAGAAGGTTAAGAGGGGACATGATAGCCTTGTTTAAATATTTGAAGGGATGCCACGTAGAGGAAGGAGAGGGCTTGTTTTCTGCTGCTCCAGAGACCAGGACAAGGAGCAATGGATTCAAGCTGCAGGAAAGGAGATTCCACCTGAACCTCAGGAAGAACTTCCTGACAGTCAGGGCTGTCCGGCAGTGGAATCTGCTGCCTCGGAGTGTAGTGGAGTCTCCTTCCTTGGAGGTTTTTAAGCAGAGGCTTGATGGCCATCTGTCGGGAGTGCCTTGAGGGTGTTCCTGCATGGCAGGGGGTTGGACTGGATGGCCCCTGTGGTCTCTTCCAACTCTACATCTCTATGATTCTAAAACAGTAGTATCATAAGCAGCAGCAGCAGCAGCGAATGTGGGCCTAAAAGCGCCTGAGTGTTATGTTGTGGTCCCCCCGCTACCACGGCAGCAGTTGTCCTCACGGGACGGAACAATTCACGGAGGGAGGGCCTCGCTCTCCTCCATCTTCTCTCTGTCACCAGGGCGGCGCTGGCGGAGAGCCAAGGGGATGCAGTGGGGCGGCAAACACTGGCGTGGGGAGAGTACCTGGGCTGCCTGCTGGAGCCTCACGCTCGCCCCCTCAAAAGACAAGCGGCAGAGCTTTCTGGCACTGACGCAGCAACGAGGGAGGCGGTTTGAGGGGTGGGGGAAATCTTGCCTCCTACCGGTGGGTGGAGGGGCGCGGAGAGAGAGAGAGGGAGACAGGAAAAGATGGAAGGCGGGCAATGGAGCTGTCTCTCCGGCGAGAAGGACCCAGCCTCCACTTCCAACCGTCACTCCCCCGCCATTTCAAGTTACCCTCTTGCCACCGCAGTACGGCAGGAGCGAATGGCAACCGACCGACCCTCCGGGGTTCGAAAGCCTCAGTTACGAGGGTGCGCATGCGCCACCTTCGGTCGAGAACTTGGCCGCCTGGGTCTGTAAAGAAATGGCGGGCGGCGGGAAAGAAGGCGGCCGTGGGGTTTGGCTCCTGGTGTCGCCCGCCACGGGTTCCCCTTGAAACCGAGTTTTCCTAACAGGGCGCCTAAACCAGCCACTCTCCCCTTCCCTTCCCGTAAGTGACAAGCAGGAAAGGCGCTGAAGGAAACGTTTGCCTGTCGAGTTTATTGTCAGCCTTTAAACCTTTTAACACACACAGCCCTTTTGTGCAACGCTGTAGTGGACTAAGGCCATTTCCGCACTAGCCTGTTATAGCGCGATGATTCCACTTTCAACCTCCTCTGGAATCCTGAGGTTTGCAGTTTTGGGAGGGGCCAGCTGGCCCCTCCCAAAACTGCAAACCCCAGGATTCCAGAGGAGGTTGAAAGTGGAATCATCGCGTTATAACAGGCTAGTGCGGAAATGGCCTAAGAGGGTTGTGTGGGCGCGCGTGCCTCCCAAGTCGCCTGTCAAGTTACGGCTACCCAATAAATTCCACGGAGTTTTCTTAGGCAAAGAATACAGGGAGATGGTTTTGCCAGTTCCTTCTCTGAAATATAGCCTACACCTGGTTTTCATTGGTGGTCTCCCATCCGTGTGCTAACCGGGGCTCAACCTGCTTAGCTTCGAAGATCAGGCAGGATCCTGGTGTCTTTAGGGTGTTTAGACCCCACCCATCTCCAAATTCCCAAGGGAAGCGGTGGGACATTACCCAGGAGGTAAACCGTCAGCGTCTAAATGGTAAGGTAGTAAAATATTCCTCCACAAGCTATGGAAGGGGGAGCTAACTCTCCAATGTGAGCTCAGGAATAATTTTGCCTTTACTTGTAGGGCTCGTGTGTTTAGTGGTGAGGGTGGGTCAGTGTTTTTCTTTGGATCGTCATGCATTTAAGCCACATTAAAATAGCCACCGGGAGAACACCAATTTACAGATTTACTTACAGTATAGTTGAGATTGTATACCTTTGGCACTTTTTTTTCTCTAGTTTTTTATAATTTGTAAACTGTCATGTACCACGCTGTTATTATATAAATGATGATGGGGTGGGGGTAGTAATAATAATAATACAAAAATACTGAAATTATCTGCTGTGTTGTTAGCAGAAACACAAGAAACCAATGGTGCCTGCGCATGCATTAAATCAAAAAGAATCCTGCTTGTGTTTTGCATTACTATTCCAGCAGTTGTGTCCCACCTGCAATGTGGTGGTGATGTGTCTTTAAGCTCACTCTGACTTATGGTGACTATATCCAAGGGCTTTCTTGGCTGGAACAGAGGTTGGCATTGTCTTCCTCCTGAAGCTTAGGTCATTTCCACATCAGCCTGTTATAGCGCGATGATTCCACTTTCAACATCCTCTGGAATCCTGGGGTTTGCAGTTTCAGGAGGGGCCAGCTGGAGCCCTGGTGGCGCAGTGGTTAAATGCCAGTACTGCAAGCCAAAAGGTTGTGAGTTCGATCCTGCCGGGCTCCAAGGTTGACTCAGCCTTCCATCCTTCTGCAGGTCGGTAAAATGAGTACCCAGCTTGTTGGGGGCATGTATAGAAATACATGCTATTTGTAAGTTGTTCGCCGCCTCGATCCATATGGAGAGGCAGGATACAAATAAATAATAAATAAATAAATAATAAAATAAATTGTGCTATAACAGGCTGGTGTGGAAATGACCTTAGAGTGTGACTTGCCCAAGTGTCCCAGTGGGTTTCCATGGCCAAGTATTGGCCTTGTCTCCTGGAATCCTACACCAACACTAAAACCACAATACTACACAGCCACACTTATTTGATCAAAATCTTTTTTTTTCCTGAAGTGTGAATATTATTTGGAGAGCTCGTCTACAGTTTCCTCAGGTGACCAGTTCTCACTGACAAGACCTTTACAATAACAGAACACTATTCCAAAATAACGTTGATTAATATGATTCTAGTGCTAATGGAAACCAGTGTTTCCACAATTTAACCCAGGCCTATTTGACATGCTTCAATGTGTATGATGTCAAATACAGCATTCATAATTTCAACAGTATGTACTACCTTTTGTTAACAGGATTGAGATAAATACATTTAAGCATGGATTGGAATTTTGTGCTTCTCTTGAACTGCAGCTGTCATCTGCCCTAGGCAGTATTGCCAAATATAAGGAATGCTGGGATGTGCTATCCAACTACTATCTGGAGAGCCACATAATTTCCACTCCAGCATTACAGCCTTGGAATATTTCTGCACTTTAAAGATGGAAGGAATGTGAGGTTTCAAGTAACTGAAAAAAAAATCTGAATATGCTGCAGTAGCAGTATTTAAACCCCCCCCTCCCATGTTAGGTTCTGTGTTACTTTCCACATCTGAAACTGCTTTTGTTACTCTTGAAGGAACTCCAATTCTTCATGTCTTCATCTGTGTATTGAATATCTTCTGTTCTATATACCAGTTGCTATTTCCTTAAATTACCAAACTCAAGCAAGAAACATCCGTTTGTACTTTATGACTTAGAAACCCATTAATATTTAAGGTAATTACATCCCCATTATGCTCATTGTAAAGAAACAAGTTTAACTGCTTAGGCTTGCCCTGATGACACTCTTCTCATTCAGCTAGAACACTAAGTTATTGTCTTTCATGAATAAGCTATAGACTCCCCTTTCCTCTGATGATGTCCTGAAGGGATCTTTTACTTCTGCTTTTAGCCATGGCTACTCATTATCAATTTGATCCAGATTTAGTCACAATCTGCAGCTGACCCATCAAAATCAGTGACCAAGCCCTGTTGATTTAAGTGGATCTGTTCTAGTTATTAACAAAATCTGGGTTTGAACCTTTATCCAAACCCAGATAAATCATACACCTTAACAGCTGCGTGGGATGCCCTCTCCGTTCTGAGTGTCATATTGTGCCCACTCATCTCTCTGCCTTTTGCGCTCACAACATGAAACACAACATTAACTCCAAGTTATTAAGGCATGCTAATGTTACTACAATATAATGGCATGAGAAAGATCTTAAACGTGAAACTTTGTTCCTTTTGCATCACAGGTCCCTGAACCTAGCTTCCCAATGTATCAAGGCAGGGTTGGGACAGGTACATGGAGGAACTGCTATCCAGAACTCCTTTGCTTATAGAGGGTAGGGGTGGTTAATGATGGCAGAATCAGGTCTTGTGGTTAACCAGTAGTTGGGAGCTGTTTCAGAATCAACATCCAGAGGCAGGCAGGCAGATCCCCTGGAACCATGCAAGCAGCTCTTAGATTGGATGCTCTGGTGCCATTAGTGGGCTGTGGTTCAGCATTACCAAGCCACTGATACCTTGGACAGATGCAAAGTTTGGCTTTAGGTCAGCACCTCTACTAGCACAAAGGCATACTGGAGCTGGGCCCCATAGATGTATGAATGTAGGCAGGACTAACTACTGGCCCCAACCACACTGACATCCGCCCCTATTCCTCATACCAGTCTCATATCCTGTCTGTTGGTTTTATCAGAAGTGGGCCTGCCTTATATTTTGGGCAGTTTTTCCTTGAATCCTAGGAGTTCAGTGAAGACCCATCTCCCAGCTCTGGATCATGGGGCTAAATTTCACTCATCCCTTCTGTCTCCCCAAAATTCATCCAGGCTGTGCTACCTGTTTGGGACTGGCTAGGGATAGCCTCCTGAAACACTGTCTCTGCTCAGTGCAGCTTCAGAATGTCAGCTGAACCAGATGCAGTTCTTCTTCCCAGGCCCATGTTCTCAGGAACAGCCCAGTGGTTAATTATTTTGCAGCCTTGCCGTATGTGGCTGGGCAACTGGTTACCAACATGATGCTCCCTGTCCTAAGCCAGCCACTTCAGCAAAAATTATTCAGCTGTGAGATGAGATATGAATGCAACAGCCCTTCACACTATGGTTTAAGGACAGGGGTAGGGAACAGTAATTCTTGTGGTTTTATTGGCCTCCAACATTTGCCAGTCCTCGATACCTTTGCCAATGATGAGGCTCAGACATTCTAGTCTGGCAACATTAGGAAAACCACAGTTAACCATACCTGGTCTAGGGAAACAAGTCTCACTTGCTTCCCTACACCACAGTTAAGAATTAAGTAGGATATTTAGACAGTCAGAGAGAGGGAGAATATAGGGAAAAGCAGATACTGTATCTACAACGTCCTGATATGACCATGGTTCAGTGGGGACAGACGTGCACTGAACGGCAGATCTGGTTCTCCACTAAGAACTGAGTCTCCATTTGTGCAGTGTCATAATATATACTTTGTTGGCAACAGGTTCATTTTTCTTAAGAATGTGACACTGTATATCATGTGACATTACTCATTTATTGAACTTTAAATTTCATGATGCATCATAAATAGTTAAAAAAACTGTTCATATGATACAGCTTTTCAAAAAGCATTTCAGAACACGTATTTAGACAAAACAAAGCCCAACCCAAAATTCTTCAAAGCAAATGGACTGTCAAGGAGGTTCATAGTACTGGAAATTTTACAAAGCAAAACAAATCAATGCTTGAGCTATACCTTTGTTCACAAAAAGTACTTGGATTCAAGTGATCTAAACCAAATGCATTCCATATAATGGCTGAAAACTGGTTTGGTTATAGTATAAATAGGAACAAGTTTAAGATATTATGAACAGATTTCAATTTAACTTGGGATATTTTTCTTCACTTGTGAAATACACAAGAGGAATTTGGGGATGACAGAAAATCATTTAAGAAAAAAGATGTTGCTAAAATAATCTATTGCCACAAAATCTGTAAACATTGGTAATTGTAATGCCTCAGGATGACTGTATTCTTTCTGATGACTAAGCAGATGGCATATTAAGAAATAAAATTACCTCATTATGCGTCATGTGAGCATATACAGAAAAATGCTTTAACTTTGTTCACTTATTTTCAAATTTATGACTATTGAAAGAGAGATATTTATAAACACTGCAAACAGACCTCACCATTCATGTTAACAACAGATAAAACATACTGTTGATTGTTGAATTAAGAGGAGCTATTAGCAAAAGTTACCAACTAGACATTCAGCTGTTCCTGACACTTTCATACAAAAGCACTAAAACTAAGTACATTAAATTTCACTTGTGCGACTCAAGAAGTTCCTGCAGAAGGAATCTACTTGTTTACTGGACGATTTGGTTTTCCCAACATTGCATAGAAGTCATCCGTCATGACTCACCTCCAAAAGGGGTTCAGAGCCAAAACTTCAAAAATACACTTGCATGTCATTCTAAGCAAGTCAAGATGAAAGTTAACCCTGCTGTTTTAAATTGTTTCCTGTAGACACCACTACCTTTAACAGAAGTTTCAGAAATGCATTATGTAGAAACAGCAATATATCGCTGTCAGATATTTGTTCAGCCATCAGTGTTTGTATACATCTTAAAAACTTCTATAAAGGTAAGTGGAGGAAAAGGAAACATTTAAAACAGCAGGGTTTAACCTCAGCAGCCACTCTGAGTGATATCTCTCCCTGAAGCCTTTGTAATTTCCATTGTAGTGAACACCTGAAAAAGAATAAAACAATTATTTTTAAAATTAATACTTTTGAGAATCTACAACCCACATAATGCCATTCTGTTTGGATGACTGGAACTAAAATTCAACAGTGAGAGTTCTTTTAACAGTAGCATTAAACTATCCTTTATAAGAAAAGGAGTAGGAAAAAATCAAAAGAAATACATAAATACATGGGAACAGAAAGAAACAAAGTACTGCAAGACACAGTTGTAACAGGATAAGGAATATCTGTTTAAACAAACAGATCTTTGGGAGATAGTTGTGATGAAGAGAAAAATCATTTCCAGATGCACAAAACAGGTAATATAAGTTATATAAATTTGACGAGAATGCAATTACTGTTACCTCTGCACATGTTGGATGTATACCAATTGTTTCATCAAGTAATTCCTTTGTGATGCCACATTTCATTGCTGCCCCAAAACCTTGGGTAATCTCCCCAGCATTAGGTCCAAGAACATGAAATCCTATTACACGGTTCTTTGTTTAAAAAGAGTTGCGTTGGAGAACAGAGAAAAAAACAGTCCAGTTAGTATATTCCCTTCCACTGTAGGCAGCTGCTTATTTTCAGAAGCTTCTGTCTATTTTTGGTGTTATTTATTGCAAAACCCCCAACTACCATTCTAGTCATTTGGGTTGGTTTTATGTAAATAAGGACAGTAGTCAAAACTGTGAGTGTATCGACACTTAACTTGTGTGAAGCCAACAGTAATGGGTTCATTTTGTTCTAACTCATGTGAACTGCTTAAGAGAAATGTTACATGAAAATACCTAGACCAAATTAATGAGATATTAAACCATTTTGTTCCTGGAGAAACACACAGGTGCACAAACACACCCAAGACCAACCAAGTTCTGCTTTTATTACAAACTGGTTAGCAGCAGCTGAAGCTTAAACTGACTGGTCAGCTAATTAAGGGAGAGACAACAGGACTCTATTAAGTATAGAGCTGGCTTTACCGAGTATAGGTTTCCACACATTCCACAAGTTGAACATGTGAGAAAAGCAGGAAGTAAGATGCCTCAACACCCCTAACAAAGATTAAATAGAAGGCATGGAAAAGACAGAAAATCAGAGTAAATCTGTTTACACATCTTTAAACCAAGATAACAAAGAGTGATGTCATCTTCCACCAACTAAGCTTCACCCCAGATTCCTGCTTATAATATGACACTATGACTTATGCACATAAATACATATGGAACCATGTACACTTGAACTTAGTGCATCAAAATATTTTAACTGGAAGTATGTCACCAGAGTATAGACTGTGGTTACATACTACTAAGGGACAGAACTCTATTATTTGGACCCAAGCTGGGCATCACCAGTGCATTTTTCAAGCAGATGCCTCAGAAGCTGAGCAGCATTTTGGCTTCAAAAAGCAGCTGTTAATAAGGTAGTGAACTTGAAGCCACAAGTTGCTTTTACTTCAAATTTAAAACAGAGACTGTGAATACAGTTCTGAGATCCAAGAGCTTGGATCAAGAGCTCCCATGGTCACAGATCTGCTCACAGGGTAATACTACTGGAGGCGGTGGCAGGGGGAATTCATAAATTACTCCTTCCTCAGCATTCCCGCACTCCATGAAAAGCTGCTCCAGAAGAGGTTGGGAGATACTGCTGGAACAATGTGAGAGGTAGCAAAAATACTATTTCCTCCCCCTGCAAATCTCTTTGGAGGTTCTTGCTGGTGAAAATTAAAATTGATCCCTTGAAGGAGCTGAAGGAACAGATAGTGCAAGTCCAACCCACTGTCAACCTTTTAGGATTATCCTGGGCCATAGCAGAACAATTCATACACAGTTGATTTATTTTGGTTTGGTTTTTACACTTTGTAAATGTGAATTGACAAGGAAAAGTTTAGATCAGAATACATACATTGTCAAGCTTATTGCAGATTATTTTTGCATAGCAGGTATTGTTGTCTCTGTTAGGTATCGTCCATTCAAGTGGCCAGAATAGATTGTGATATACCTGAGAAAGACATTTAAGGTGATAACCTTTAAACTGGGCAAGTCCAGTTCAAGCTTTCTAAAATGAAAATACGAAATTAGCAAAAATCTTCACAATACTTTTTTGGAAGCAGAAGACAACTTAAGGTTTCCAAAAACAATTAGGTACTCTCAAACTAAAAATGCAGGTTCAGCAACACTTAAAACTGTATTTCATTATCACACTTTTCTATTACAAGAAGCTCTTCAGCTGACTAAAAATTATAAGACAGCTCCATCGACAAATACAGGAACATGATGGGGTTCTTCTTATAGGTTCAGAATTATTACCACCCTCTCTAAATAGAAAATCTGTAAATTGAGTTGGGTTATAGCTCTGATATCCATTTCTAGTATGTTTTTTGACTATAACCCGTTTCAAGAAGCTTGAACATTTCCAAAAATGGTTAGAAACACGCTTATGTGAAATTTTAAAAAGATATTCCATTAAAAATTTAACAGATGCATTCTGTTCTGGGTGGCACTGAAATGTCACAGTTTAGAATACTTCAAGTGCATAGCTTTTTAAAAGAACAGTACATACTGAATCCCATCCACCCTCATAACTTGCACCTTTTGTGAGGATTACTGCAATGCCTCATCAAATAGAATGAGGAGTTTAGTATCCACAATATATGATGCTCTTCTTGAAGATGAATATCTGCAATACCAAAACCCTACAAGGAGTGTGAATTGCTTGGGAAACATGCCTAGATACTTCCATATCAAATCAAGACGGAATAGCAATTGGTCCTGTGCTTCCTTTAAAGCTAATACATATACAGATGGCATTATATTCCCATGATTATCATGAAATAATAAATTAAATTATAAAGATGTATCTTCTTGTTGGAAGAGAATGTGAACACAGCAGAACTTGCATTTGTATGTGGATATACTGTCCTCATATAAGAGTTATTTCAGAACAGGTATTGAACGTAATAGATAAAATTACATCCCAACATATTTGCAGTGATGGCAGACTATTAATTTTTACAAGCAGTAATGAAAACTTACATCACAGAAGTGTTACATTTGTTTCATTATCAGTGGCAAATATTATAGCTATAGGATCAAAACTTCCTGAGAAGTGGATTTTCTTGCATGGTAGGAAGCAGTTTCAGGATCTAGCATTAAATGGAAACTTAACAACTAAGTGTTAAGCTTTTAAAGTCTGTTTGAAATTTATGTACTTTCCATTTGCTCTAAAAGGGGGTTAACTTCTTTCTAAAGTGGGGTCATTATTTGGAGACCAAAGGACAGGAAGGGCAAGGAGAAACTGCCTCCCACCAGGTAAAAGATGTGGGAGCATTTACACATCCATGCTGCCAAGAAATATCTCAGGCCATCTAGCATGTCATCATTTAACTCTTTGAACTCACTGAGTTCCTGCAATGAGGGGAGCTGCTTTTCCCATAATGAAAATATAAGGATTGCAAGGACATAGTTCCTCCAGCTTTCTGGAGGAATTAGGTCCTTGCATCTCTTCTCAAAAGGGAAAATGACACATCAGTTACTGATGACATATACATAACTCATTTAAAGCAAATGTTAGAAAGCATGATGTGATTGCACATGTGCACCACACATACTATACAAATACACACTACTAGCTTTACAATTTTCATCTTACCTCTACGTTTTCTTGTCCAAGTTGTTCAACAGCACGTTCCTCTGGTAATCCACAACACCCATATTCCAGAGGTGTGAACACTGTAGTTGGCACATTGATGTAGTCACACTAAAATTGAAAGCATGAACTGGTAAGTGGGAAATACTAATAAGTCTATCCTACAGAAACCATTTTCTTGGTCACAACACAAAAAAAGGTATATACTTCAACAAAGAGGCAATCCAGATTTAACATCTCCTAGAATGGCACAGGTACATAGTATGTAAGTTTCATATGTCAAACCAACCCCAGCAGCCCTGGGAACACCTGGAACTTGTTGCTGTCATTATACAGTTCTTTCTCCAGGTTTAATTACATCTTATGCAATACTTCCAATCTTTCTTGTGAGCAGGTGATAGTCACCAATGCTGTTAGAAACAGTTGCAGTTAGACAAGGACCAAAAACTATAGTCAGAGTATCAGTTGCATCTTTCACTGACCACCAGAACCCAGTCCTAGAAGCAGCTGAGTAAAGTAATGTCTCATAAGCCTGGACTAGATATACCATGAAGTCACTTTATAACTATGATTACAAATTCTGAAGAAACTTTGAGCACATTCACCATATGAAAAGAAAATTTCATAAAAATAAACCACCCTCAATCCTAACAAAACAATAACAAAACATTTCAGAAGGATGCCTGGTTCTTTGTCCAAATGTCCAACTACCAATACTGCTTAGAATTACAGATTTACCTTTATGGAGCTCCCTCCAAAAAGTCTGCGGGCTAAGAGCTTCCCTGCTTGTATGGCAACTGGTGTAAGTTCAAGCTTTCCTTCCAAAATATCTCCAACAGCATAGACATAAGGCACATTGGTTTGTTCTTCATCATTTACAGGTATTTTTCCATTCCTTTTTATGGAATTAAAAATGGTATTATTCCAACATTATAGCTTCATGATTTTATTGCCTTTAAAATTATATATGAAGATATATATCATACTATTTTCTATCTAAAAGGTACCATAAATCTTGTGGCCTTTAACAAACTAGATTTCTCTTTATAAGGGCAGTTTCAAACAGACCAAGTCATCTCACTGCCTAAAGACTGATGCCGGATACAAAAATTTCAAATGTTCCTCCGGGCAAACAATTTTGAGTGTTTTGACTATGGTGAACTAATCCAAGGACATGGAATCTCCTGCTTGGTTCATAATGCTAATTTAAATTGATTGAGTCAAATACTGATGAGACTTCAAAACTGAAAAGGAACACTACTGCATCTTAAACACAGGTGATAGTGAAGTGCAAGTGTTTACAGACAGAAAACTTCATTTCAAATTAGAATTGACAAAAACACTTAAGACAACTGCCTTAAATATTAAGAATTCTACTAGTTTTATTTATAGTTAATAAGTTTTCTACTGACATCTGAAAAACAGGCACATTTACAGAAAAAAAATGAGAGGGAAGATCTGTTAACAATCAAGAAAGACATCCAGAAAAATATCAGTGGGTTGTGAGAGAGATCAAATCACTGGAATACTTACTTTTCATTAATTTTCACACCAATTTTGTCCAGGCCAATACTCCTGGTACAGGCATCACGACCCACAGCTATCAAAACCTGCACAAAATTTATTATATATAATATGATATATATTATATGATATAAAATATAAAAGTCTATCTTAAGCATTCTTTTGTTTATAAATAATTTTTAATATTTACTTAGTCACTAATTCATTTCAAAATTATCAAAAGTTCCCCACAGTCAACTCTTCAGTACCATTACTTGGAAGATCCAAGCATGTGGACAAAAAAGAACACAAACTTGATGCACAAATATATTTAGAAGGGCCTTACATCAGGCTGTGATGCAATTCTTGCTTGTCTTTTAGCTCAGTTTATAAAGTCTGCAATTTAACAAAACAACCAGCTCTACCGTCCACACCCACAAAAATATATAAGTATACAGTGTTGTATTCTCCTTACAGTATTGTACTCTCCTTCAATCATCTCTGATCCATCTGTGGATTTTGCAATAACTTTGAGTTTTCCAGGCATGCCATCTTCCAACTTCACAACCTGCATGAGCAATCATAAGCACAGAAATTTTATCTCACCCCACAAGAATATTCCTGTCACATTTTTCACCTTAACTAGTCCTAGAAATCATACAGTGTTTACATTTGTATGCAGTAGCACACAGTGTTGCACAGAAGAGATGCCAGATGTCAGCATTCCTCTCTTTGACTTAAGAAGTAAAGACACTTGCCTCAATAGGAACAAACTTCCTGATGAATTTTACACCATGAGTCTCCATGTAAGCACCTGCTCTCTCTGCCATTTCCTGGTCAAAGCCACGAAGAAGGATAGAGCGAACCATAACAGTGACATCTAAACCGAGGCCAGCAAGAAATCCTGCACACTCCAGAGCTACATAAGAAGCTCCCACAATGAGTGTCTTTCCAGGGCAGTAAGGCAGGGAGAAGAGGTCATCACTGAAAAAAACCCAATAACTATTAGCACAAGTTTGTTAAAGATGCAGAATATTTTTTTTAATTTATTGAGCTGTCTTTTCACTTCAGCTCACCTTGTAATACAATATTCTTTGTCTCCTGGAATCCCTAAATATCGAGGTCTTTCTCCTGTAGCAATAACAAATGTTTGAGCTGTGTGGAAAGTCTCTTGCCCTTTTCTATTGGTTGCCTAGTAAACAAATAAAAGGGTTAAACTGGTGTCTTTTCCAGATGGCACACGATACTGCCCGCAACATATTTTAACTAAGAACTAGTCACTACTGTAGATACTGCACATATGACCAAGCACCACAGCCCATTTAAGTATCCTTATTAAGTTTATAGAAGTAAATACTTTGACTTATTTTTCACCCTTATATGCACATGATGGAAACTACTAATTGCAACACCCTAATCACAATAAACTTTGGGAAATCTTTGGAACTATCTGTTTCCAGGCATAAGCTCTGGAGAAACAGTTTCTTGAAATTCCTGCATATTGCTTTTCAAACTGCTTTGTTTAGTATTTAAAGAGTATTTACATCCATGCAGTTTCATCTGGTTTAATGTATTATTTCTTTATGACTGTACTTACATGCAATTTGAATGAGGCATTCACGCATATAAACTGAGTTTCTTCTGTCCATGCCTTCTTTATAATTACTAACGCATACATACTGTGTCCTCTTATTTTCCTGACCAACACCATTCAAGTATTTCTGACTGAAACTTACTAAGTTAATTTGAGGAATAAACCCTTTTTCTATACATCCTGAGGCTGTCTCTTATCCACACCTGAATCACTGGATGTTATCATTTCCTTTTGTTTATGTACCACTTTGACTCATTTAACTAATTGTTTATATATGGTATTAACTATACAAATAAAACATTTGAATAGGCTAAAAGTTAATGAGAGCAAAGTTCTGCAGATACCTTAATCTTGTGTGGCCCAACAAACTCCCCATATGCATTGAGGTATGTTACAGTCTTCTCACGCAGAGCCACCCGATAACCCCAGTTCAAGGATCCTATATAATTCTGAATTGCTTCAACCATGGTCTTCCAGTTGTGTTTAACTAAATGAGAGAGAATAATCATTTGCAGAACTATTCATTGAATCCAACTGATTAAATAAAATAATGAAGCAAATTCAGATGCAGCTTAAAGTGATCACATTTGGATTGCAATGTTTGCCAATAAAGATTTTCAAACTATTTGCAATAAAGAAAAAAACTGCCTACATTTTAAAACAGTCAAAGACAGTTCAGTGCCAATGTTTTGGAGCAGCCATTTCAGTGTTTCTCTGGCCTGACACCTCCTCTTCTCCCCTCCCCCTCCCTCCGTCCTGTTGCTTCCCCCACGTTCTCCTTCTTGTCACCAAAACATTCCAGAAACTCCAATAAGCCATTTGGAAGCCTAGACTACAACTCCCAGGAGGCATTGTGCTATCCTCTTCCATGGTCATCTCAGCATTTTTCTAAAAAGATTCCTTCCTCCTTCCCTCTTTTTTTCCCCTTCTCATTTCCAAAGCATCCCAGCAACTCCAGTCAGCCAACAGGAAGAGCAGACTACAACTTCCAGGGTGCACATTCTACCTTCCTTCATGGCCATTCCAGTGTTTTTTTCTGGCCAGACTCCTCCTCCTCTTCTTTCTCTCCCTCCTGTTGCATCTTCTATTTTCCCTTTCTTACCCTCAAAGCATCCTAGCTACTTCTATAAGCCATTCTGAAGGGCAAATGACTCCCAGGATTCATTGTGCTACCTCCCTCTCCAAGCTCTTTTCTCCGTAAGGATGACACAGAGTTGGCAGTAGCGTTAAGGGGAAATCTAAAAATCTAAAACTAAAAGAGGACCATGTAAACTGAAAATGTAAAAAACTCTGAACTGTCAGTGCTGAAATGCCCAGTATTGAAACAGCAGCACTGAATTATGACATTCCATTTTTTTTAAAATGTGATGTCTCACTGCCTAAGAGTCCTGTTCGTCACTAAATATGACAAAAACAAGTTAATGTAGAAGCAGCACTTAGTCACCCTCTTGAGGCTGAAAATGCAAGGTGGGGGGAGAACAGCATCACAAATTCCTTACATTTCCTTTAAGAGATACAAATTGCTTATCTAATTTTACTAGCCATAGGGATTGCTCTGAATCATCAAAAAGTATCAATTCATCAATGAATTCTTAGCTCTTACAAACCTTGCTCATCATATGCCCAGCCAAATTTCCTTGAGTCTTGCAAAGCCTGACCTAAAAGAGCTGCCTGGTGCATCAGCTTCTTAGGAATGCAGCCAACATTTACACAAGTGCCCCCAAGTCCTGAAATGCAAAGTATATATTTAATTAAGCAGCATCCTGTTTAGTATTAACATTATTTAATAAAGGTGATCCATGATGCACAAAGATTACATGCATAGCCTCTTTGTTGCTCTTTCACATTCCTGTACACTTGTTGCATGTCAACCTTTTATCGTCTACCTGTACAACTTGGCAAGACTTGCAAATTTAAGACAATTTCAAACATGCTCTTTTAGGCTTTACCCTTGCAATATAACTCCCCATACAAAAGTGAGACAGAGTACATTTGCCTTTCAAAGTAACAGGTCTCCAAAAGCAACAGGTTAAAGAAAGCAGGTTTACACAACTAAAAGTTGTGAGGGGTATTTAATTTTATATACAGTACAAACTTACAAACAATAGAACAGACTGCCACAGAAGATTGTGGACTCTGTAAACAAGTGGATATCCAACCTGTATAAGGAATGCTGTAGCAGTGTTTTTCTTCCTGGGGAGGGATGGGACTTGGTTACTGCTAAAGTCCCTTTCAATTCTGCAATTCTGCACACGTGGTAATGAGTACAGTAGAGAGCACCACAAGGGCTTATGTTTGCAGAGAACAACTGTTTCAAATAAAAATGTTAACAACTATGAGACACTGCTTCCCATAGATTACAGAACTAGAGGTTTGTCAAGTTATTAGGAAGAGTCCACTGACAGAATGGTGGAATTCAGTGCAACAAAAAGGTGACCAAGTTCCCTTTCTCTACAACAATCCCCTGTAGATCCCTAGAACCTGTTCCAGTTGGCTGAAAGCCAAAGTCTGTTTAGGTGCTCTGAAAGGTTACAGGCAGAAAAAGAAAAAAGTTCTGTTGCAACAACTACTACCAAACCAAAGAAAACTTATTTTGGGAAACATGTTGATTTCCTTTACTTGTGCATTAAATGTCTGTCCAAGAATCAACCACACACAGCAAAACAGTGAATACATGTGAATAAAAAGAAGTGAATGCAAACAAATTTAACAAGCAAGAACACTGGCATTTATTAAAAACTTACCCCATGTAGTACCAATTGGTGTTGGTACAACATAGTCTAGCACCATGACCTTCTTTCCTAAAGTTGCAGCTTCCTGTAAAGAACAAATAATACTGAGGTAAAAGAAATTGCCTTCAAGGAGTTACAAGTTTATTCCTGAAATCCATCATACTTTAAAACAGTGGCACTTAACTCTGGGGGGGGGGCATGGATCCTTTTAAGAATCTGAGGAAAGGTATGAATTCCCTCCTCAGGAAAATACATCTAACACTTCACAAATAGGAAGGAAATGGAAGGAAAAAAATAATATTGTACCTGCTAGAGGGGCCCCTTGAAGCCCATCATGGACTGCAAATTAATAACTCCTGCCTTAAGGATGGCAAAATTATCATTTGTGACAAGAAAAAGTGAGGGGGTACAAGAGACACTTGGTAGTTGCTCTCAATCTATGGAACTACCTGGCCCTTCTTTTGTCCTTCTACTAGAAGGGAAAGACCTTTTTATTGAAACAGGCCTTTGGCATTTAAGCTGGGTTGCCATTACAGGTTTTAACAGCTGATATTTCTATTTTACAGATGTGTTTTAATCTGCTGTTGTATTTAATTTTGTTTTATTTGAATGTTAGCAGCCAGGAGTGCCATTTCTGGCAGAATAGCAAAGTATAAAGTTAATAAAACAAATACACTACCACGTCCTGGTTATTTACCTACTTAGTAAGCTGTTTTATTCCCCTTTTTTCTAGATCTCTCATCTACTTGTGCTATACTTTGTCCCTTTTACTAGATTATACAATAATTCCTAACACAGAGAAATATACCTTCCCTGACTGATGAACACAGTGAGGATAATGCACACTTTGAACATTTCTAAAGATTTAAGTTGATGATAAAGATGATAAAAACTGTTGTCCTGGTGGTTTTGCCAACCTAACTCAACAACAACAACAAATAGATATGGTAAATGAAGTTGCATAACATGTACTAACAATGTCTGCTGCACATACAAAACATGAAAGGTAATTCAGAAAGGACAAAAATGTTTGTAGTGTGCTACATAAAATTATTCTTTTAACTTAGAAAACTAGTTATTCTGACAGCCCAGTTCTGTGCATTATTTACTCAGAAGAAAATTCCACTGTGTCCCACCAAATGTATTTCCATGTTAAACTTTTAAAAATTACAGTCCAAAATTTACAAAAGCAACATCACTTTTTCCCAAGCTTCTGCAGCCCTTTTTGCTTTAACAGCAAAAGATTAAGCAAACTCCTTTTTCCCCTGGCGGCTTTGCTCAGATTATGCAATGCAAAGTTACCGCAGGATGGGCAAAAAACTAAAGGCAATTTGAATCAAACTGCATCAAATGTACACAGCACTCTTAGCACTTATTTGCAAATTTCATACCTTGGAACATGCGAGTCCACCAGAACCACCACCAATAACAATTAGGTCATAGTCATAGACTTCCATCTCTTCGCCCTTGCCATCCCCTAAAATCTTCTGCAATAAGCCACTATGGTAAGCCTACAACAAGGATACAAGATATTAAGATTAAAGTACTTTATTAGTCTATGAAGCCAAACTCATGGCACTGGGTTGGATCCAATAAAGTAGGCTTTTTGCTCAAGGAGCTGCCTCTGCAAATAGGAGGAGAAAAATTTTGACAAATTCTTTTTTCCTGCAGCCCCCTGTATTCTCTTCAGAGAATTAGGGGTTGCTCTGGAACAGGCAGGGGAATACAGTAGAAAGACGGCCCATTACCAAGTTCTTAGTTCCCTACCTGTTCTTCCTGCTTTCAGTCATCCTTGGCTGCCCTGATGGATGACCATTACGGAGAGACATAAACAAATTGGTTGTTCTTGCTTTATTGGTCAGTGGCTTTTAATATTATTGACTATGCTGTCCTTTGTGGTCTGGGAATACTGTGACTCTACTTATATCTACAGTACATGTTCTAGAGAGTGACATTCAGAGATTGCTTTTCAGACTCCAGGCAACCATACTACACATGTGACAGGATTTACCAGTAAATGTATCACCAGCATTATTTTTTATATAAACAGTATTCAAGAGATTTCAAGCAAGATACCATCAATAGGGTGACAACATCCAGCAGTATTTCTCTGTCACATCTGGAGGAGATGTGTCTGTACAGATCCTGGACCAGTGTGTGACACATAGATGCATAAACCTAGTCTGAATCCTGGCAGCCCTTGTGGATGGTGTTCCACCCCCTGTGAAAGATCAGGTGTGCAGCCTGAGCACAGTCATGGATCAATCTTCGTTGCTGGAAGCTTAGGTGAAGTCAATGGTTCACAGTGCCTTTTAGCAACACACTGGCTGGTACACCCAGTGCAGCAGTTCCTGGATAACGATAGCTTGGCTACAGAGGCCCAGACACTTGTAAATTCAAGGCTGGACTAGCACAATATGCCATATATATATATATATATATATATATATATATATATAGGTATGTCTTTATAAAGGAGATTCAGAAGCTACAGCTAGTATAAAATGCTTTGGGCTACACTTATTTACTAACACTACAAACTGCTGTACTGAAGGAATTATACTGACTGTATTTGCTGCCTAATTAAACAAAACCTCATACTGAAACACAGTGGTAGATAAATACATAATCAAGTTACAACAGTTCTGTACTACATTATATAATTAAAGCTTGCAAAACTGCTACTGAGTGGAGAAGCTTGTTATAAAATTAGAGTTATGATCTTATTACAATGTCAAAGAGGACAAAGCTCAAGATTACCTGAAAAGTCTGATCACATCCACCTACATGTGTTCCATTTACAAACACATTAGGAACAGTCCTTTGGCCTGTCAATTCTAGTAACACTTCCTGGATGCTGGGTCCTTCATCTAGAGAAAAGGAGTAGAACATTATGTTTATAATGACAATGTTCACTAAAATGCCACTCACAATAAAGAAAATTAACAATCTGTTATAACTCCACTTAGCTACAGCAAATCAAGAAACAGGAAGAATTGCAACTACTAGAATGACTTAAATGAATTCAACAAAGTATTTCCCTAATTACAATACAAGCTTTGTTGCTTCTTAAGGAAATGTGCAGAACTGCTTACTCATACAAAGGCCAAATGCAATGGAAGAATATTTGGGAAAATAACAAATACTAAAAACAAAACATCATGGGGAAACATTTTCAGACTGGCTGCATTTGGATTTAACACTAAACATTAAGCTTGTACAGTCTCAGCTCTGGCACAGGCATAAGAAAGAAATGAAATTAAATACAGCATAGTATATTACTAAACCCTTAAGCCAGCAACATGCTAAATCATAAATAACTTTACATTTAACTATTTGAATAAAGCAGCTTCTTAAACGATATGTACGTCCCTATATCTCCTCCTAATGGTGAAGGAAACTGGGAACTGCAGTGCAACAACAACCGGATGGCCAAAGGCTTTCCACTCTTGTACTAACCATCATTGGAATTCAGCACAGTCTGCCTTAGTTTGGACACCATGGTTGATAAAATACATTACTCTGTGCAGTAAAGAATTGTTCAGCTATTTAAAGATTAGTACATTTTATTTGGCATACATTTCCATGGACCACAGGCTACTTTGTAAAAGGAATATAAAGAACTAGGTTGCAGTCCACGAAAACATATGACAAATAAAAAATGTTCATCCTTCTGGTGCCATAAGACTTTTCTAATTTCTTCCACTGCTCTAATATATCAGTTTGTAACCTTTTTCTGTGTCATAGACTCTTTTGAGAATGTACTTAAACACAAGAAAGTCAAACAATTTTTTGCATCTGGTTCAAGGATCCCCTGGAGTCTATCTGTGGACATCCTAGGGCAACAGTGGGCAAAGCAGAATCCTGGGGCCACATGCAGCTCATAAGGATGTTTTATCAGCCTCTGATCCTCCAGAACCACACTTTTTTTGGCCAAAAAGAACATGCTAATTGCCTTTCTTGAAAGCCTCCAGGAGTGGCAGTTTACCTTTTAAATAGGTGTTGGGCCCCTCCTGAACTATTTAAATTACCTGTTTTTCACAACAGCCACTTCCATTTTTGGCAGTCTGTATGGGCCCTGGAGGACTCTGGGGCAGAAAAAGGGTGTCTGAACCTACTGTAGCAGAACCTACTATTTGAATCTACTGTCCTAGCAATCCTTGGACTCTAGACTAAGAACCCCTGCCCTAAAACAGAAACCAGCAGTAACTCCCAATGCAAGTGTCACAGGAATCTAGAGATTGTAAAATATTTCAGTGCAGTAGTTATGACACAATATGCCTTACTGAGAAGTAAATGTGTTGTTCTGGAGTAATGTCTAATAAAACAGATAATTATTAACCAATACAGTATCTTTTGAGGCTGAAGGCCTAAATCAACACAAATTAATCTAATAATGAACTGACAGAAACCAAAGCCTAGGGATATAGAAATGTAATTCAAATGGATTTTATTAAGCCTCGTATTTAGTCACTACATTGGGAATTTATATAAAAGACACGACTGTACTTGTTCTGAAGCTTGGCTTCTTAACTTCCAACACTTGAAACAGTATCAGTTGTAGACTTTTCATCCAAAAATAACCCTATTTTAAAAATTCAAGCATGCCTTTTAACCTAAGTGGGCCAAGGAGATCTAGAAACAAACCAAGAATATCAATAATGAAAGTACAAAAGCAAACAGAAACAATCCTCAGTACACATTATGTTACACTGTTGTTTTTTTAGGTTACTCATTGCTAATTGGGTACATGTAAGGAAAAACTTATTTTTGCTCTATTACTGTTCTTTCAGTTTAACGTAGTGAAAATACAGGTAGAAAACGTGTACATGTCTGGCTTGAAGATCTTCCACATAATGGTTGGCTGTGTGAATTGAATACTTCAAATTCTATGTGAGCATTCTGTGCAATCAAGAGTGTAGTCACATTATGTGCCCCAATGAATACAGTGGGATTTACTTTTGAATAAGCATGTAAAGAAATGTGTGATAAATACTCATAATCTCATCAAAGTAAACTAATTCTGTACAGAACAAATCATAACACGATATGCACATAAGAATGCACAGAATGTTCTAACCAATTTCCAGGATGGGTCAGTAGTACTGGTTTAAAGCACCTGGTCACATAACTCAAGATTTATTTCCTCATTCATCTCAAAATGTCTGTTTCAGGATTACACTCATCCAACTGTATCAGAATTCTGTGCTCTTTCCAATGACTCAGCAACTTTACTCTTGAAGTATTGTGACATTATCAGGTCACTTACCCGTCTTGTCAAGTTCTAGAACACTATATTCTACTGCCAAAGAATGAAAAAGATCCTTCACCTGCAAAAAGATTAAAGGAAAATATAAAAATAAAACCTTTATTGTTCTTAAAACCAAAGATACACTTTTATCATTAGTTTATTTTCTGAACGTCAGGCAAAAAACTATTCTGACAAATTTAGAATATAGGTTTAACAAACGATGACAGAAAAATAATATCCTTTTATTTAGTTTCTATTATTTATGTAGGTTAATTAGCATAAAATTTTCACTATTACTTCCAGAGGAGGTAAGTCACACTGCTTACATCCCACTGAAGTAAATAGGAGTTACTTCTGAGTAGACATTTACTAGGTTTCATTGTAAATCAAATACAGGCAGACCTCAGTTACAAAGAAGCTCCTTTTTACAAACCTTTTTTTTTTGCCTGCCCAGATCCCCATTATTCTCACCCTCTCTCTAGTACAAAGGTTTTTAGCACCATCAGCACTGAAGTGAAGAAACACAGATTTCATTGTCAGGCTGCAGCAGCATGTCTGCAGTAAACAGTGAAATGAAGGTGAAGGTGGGAAAATCATGGCATTGCTCTAGCCAATCCTACTGTAGTTATGCACACCTGCCTACAACAGGGAAGGCAAGCAGCAGGTCCCTCAAGAGCTCCTTACTGAGCATGTATGAAATGCAAAAGGGGAGAACAGAAAAACCTCTCTTAACAATTCTTCCATATAGTATAATCACCCCCAGCTCAAGTGAGCACTCCCCTTCCCATTCCCTTCTAGGGCTCACCCTCCCATCCTTTTGTTTCTTACCTGTTAGGGTGTGTCTTTTCTTCTCCACACCTGGGCAAAAGGCAAGTGAATGGCAGGCAGCAGCCTTGCAGACAGAAAAGGCATGCACACACCTCCTCCAACATTCTCTTGCCTATTGCCCAAGAGCCTTACCTAGATATAGTTATTTATAGAGAGATATTTATGGAAATATGTACTATTAGTAGAGTCCTCCCTCCACATTTGCAGGTTTGATCTTCGTGAATTTGATTATTCACAAGGCATGTGATTGCAACCCCCCCATTCTCCTTCTACCATTCCCTTGTATTCCCCACCCCAGGCTCGTGTTTAAAATGGACATTTTTTTTCCTTCTGGGTGAACAAAGCACCTCTGCACACACTGCTGGAGGCATGTCCTCTCTGCCACGTGGCTGCACATTCTGCCGAGTAATGGCCACTGATTGGTCAGGTGGTCTCTTTACTCCCACCCTTCTCTTTTGAGAGGAATCTCCTTTCTCAAGATGGCAACCAGAAGTATCTAGAACACCAGAACTCAGAGCTTCATTCTTCTCCATCTGAGGAGAAAGTACCAGTATGTCTTTCTTCCCCTCTCTGAACACTGGAGCCACAGGCAAGAAAACAGGGAAGGGATTGTGTTGTGGTGGGGGAGTTATTCACAGTTTTTCCACTTTCACAAGGCTTCTGTGCCCCGAACCTTCACAAATGTAGAGGGGTCACTGTATTGACATTGAAATAATGGTATGAATGGAAGAGAACTTGATATGGAATCAATGTGCAATGGAAGTAAAATGATACAGAAATTAAAAGAAATAAAAATTTTAAAAAATTAGCTGCTGATATCAAAAGAGAGATTTCAAAAGAAAAAAACAAAAGCAGTTTTCTTTACAAAGTAACTAAAATATTGATATACTGTCCAAGAATCATCTCTAGATAGTTTGCTATAGAAATATATGGACCCGATCTCTCCGCAGCTAGCTCACAAGCTAATTCCCACAAATAAACACCTGAAGAAAGATATCACTGAAACCATTAGCTATCTTGTTTTCTTATCTTTATTTATCTTTATTCTTATTTATCCTATAAATATATCCTATATTTATCCTGTATATTTCCATCCAAGCTGCATTCTGTCAGAAGCATAACATATGAAATACTTACCATCCCTAGCTTTTTGTTTTGTGCCTTCAAGCCATTTCTATGGTGACCCCAAAGTGAACCTATCACAGGGTTTAGGTTTACTGAGACTGTGCAGTGCATCCAAGGTCAGCCCGTGGGTTTCCACGGCCAAGCAAGAAACTGAACCCTGGTCTCCAGGGTCATAGTCCAACCCTCAAATCACTACACCAAAGCTACTCACTATGTTAAAGAAAAGTGTATCTGCCATTCTTACTTTTGCACCCCACTATGGGGGGGGCAGTGTGTCCTGTGGGCTGCCTGTGAATGCTACCACCATTTTTGTAGAATCCAAAGTCCTCCACCAGTCTCCTGAAGCCCCCATTTTAAAAAATGGCACAAGTTTTGCCTGAAAATGGCACCGAAAGCCCCCACCCCAAACATGGAAGCATGCAATAACAGGCTCCACATTCCTCTGTATTTGTAAGAGTCCTTCTCAAGACAGCAACAAATGATGCTATATTACTTCCAGCCACTATTCTGAGAAGGATTCTGAAGAAAAACTGAAGTATTTTAGTGCACTGATGGGGCATGGTATATGTAGTGGGAGGAGCTAACCCCGGCCCCCAAACAGCTGTCTATTCATGCACTATATACCAAAACTTTTTATTTTGCTCAGACACACTTTAGTCCAAATTGTTAAAAATGAAGTCAGAAGGACAGTAATAATGCAGTCAGCATTCCTGGCTGCTGACAAGCAGATCATCTACTTCAAACCAAAGCCCAATTATCAGCTCTTGTTATGGCCAGTATCCAAACTGCATAATCTGGTCACAACTGAGAAGCTATTACCATGATAAACTGGTTGCAAGCTGGAGGTAGAGGGATTAATTTTAAAAGGCAGAATAATTTTAATCCAACATTCTTAGTACAAGATAAATTAGCAGGAAAATACAAGAGAGCACTGCTACATGCACCAATGGATGTGAGATTTCTATGAACCCTATCCTACTTTTGCTCAGTGATGCAACTGATAAAAAACACTGATAATACAGTGCTTAGCAGAAGATTATTTATCACAAGTCAGTACAATCTTTTCCTTTAACAGAAGGATGGCTGACTTTACTAATGTGCAAAACATTGTTACTAAAAAAGGAGATTCCTTGGAGATTTGCTTGGTACTAGAGCACCACAAAACTGCTTGAGAAGTGAGAAAAATATTGAACATTAGGAAGCACTGCTGAATTTTCAAGTTTCTTTTTGTTATAGTGGATGACTTACCAGCTGTTTTTTTTGGGGGGGGGGGGTCCTGCAAGATAATATGCAAAGTTGTTTTAAATATTTTACCAGGTTTTTTTTCATATAATCCATTCTGCTATAAATTCCCCAGTGCACCAGTCTGTGTCATATAGCTTAGCAAGTATCAGATGGGTAATTGGTGCTAAGCCTGGTGGCATACTCCCATCAACTCAAAACCACAGCATACACAGGGCTTGGTTTCAGCCATAAGCTCAAGTTCATGGGCAGTCAAAATGCAAGCCTCCAAATGTTGTTGGACTGCAACCTCCAACAGCCCTAGTCAGAAGAAGTCAATGGTGACGAATACTGGAAGTTGCAACCCAACATCACCTGGAGGAGCACACATTGCTTAACCTTGCTCTAGAAGCTTCTCTTGTCTCCTTAAGTATTCTCAGGGTGGTAGCAAATTTACAAAGTCTACTGAACTTCTCTCAAATCCTCCAATACAAATTGGACCACAAACGGAAGGCCAGCATTAAGTAACAGCTGCATCGTAAGCATGATCCAAGCACTCATTTGACCCTTGAACTGTACAACTCTAATGTGTAAAACACTATTTAACAAAGTCAGGACTGACAACCTACTTCCTAGTATCATCCAGATCAAATAATCTACCTAAGAATGCAAATTAGCTGGCTCCCACTTCTGATATTTCATAAATCCATTAGGATTTCATAACATACATTAAACTGACCTGGCAGTTTATTATGTTTCCATATGCATATTTATATCCAGATATGCAATATTCTAGGTAAAAGCATATTAAAATATCGCTGTCAAATGTCAAGCAGATTTTTGGTTACTCCTCCACAAACTTAAAGCATTTCGGTCGCAAGTGTCCTCTTTTATTTATTTCGTTTTTGGCCATTTCCACTGTAGACACTGGGAATGTTAGAATAAGCAGCTTGCCCTTTGACTTCTTTATATGAAAGAAAAAAAGAAACAGGTTTTTCCAGCTTCAAGATTTCTAGCAACCGAGCACAGAGAAGTTAAATTCCACCAGTAACCCTTCATCAAGATGTGCAGTCTACAAACAAATGGGCCAAATGGCCTAGAATGTTGAGCTATGAAGTTTACTGTTGCCTATAATACCACTGCTCAGAATGTAAAGATAATGATATCAAGGTCAACTCTCTGGAATGAATGCAGCCAACCATAAACTATCTCCCAATCAACTTACACAACAATGTTATTGCAATATACATGCACATCAAACCTAACAGAGCTGAAGCTAGATCTTTCTTTTTCCAAATAACTGAAATCAAGCTAGATCTGGCATCTTTTAAATTCTAAGCATAGTGTGCCATCTATTCCAACTTTGCAAAGAAAGTTTCATTAGTTGCCACTAGTCACATGTCAACACTAGACTCCCTGTCAACGTCCTTCCTCCAATTGCAGCAAAGAGAACAAAAAGAAACAGAAGGAAACTAAGAGGGAAGAAAGATTTTCCATTTGTAGAATGGAAAGCACATTAACCAATAGAAATGATACAGAAGAACAGAAATATAAAGCTGTATCCAATCATACCTAGAACACAGCCATTGAAATCATACCAATAAACCAACAACAATAACAACACCACAACTGGATTTAAGTTAATCTCATCAAAGTGCCATTAATTTAAATGAGGCTCTTCTTAGCATGACTTAGTATGGATCCAACTCACTGTTTTACTTATTCTACAGTGAATTTTAACTCCAGTCAAATTGGGTAATGCTGTAAGTATCTCCTTTCCCAAAGGAGATCTTTTCTATAATTCATTGGGCTTTATTTTAAAAAAGTGTTATTTTTCAGCAACATCACTTTTCCATAAACTTTGGACACAATGGTAATGTGTGGTACTGAGTTAAGTATTAAAATATTTGTAAGTATTCTAATAAAACTTAAGTAAAATTGGACATATTTTTGACTCTAACCTTTCTTTTAAAATAAAGCAACAGTCTTACACGCACCTACTTGGGAGTAAGCACCCCTGTATTCCAAGGGGCTTTTTTCTGAGAAGATTTGCACAACACTGCCTTCCAAGTATACCTTTCCCCCAATGAAATATTTCTGTTCAATTAAAAAAAAATGTCTGAAAAGCCAGTAAAATCACTAAATGGCTAACCTACATCTTAATCCTTTTAGGCATTAGAAGCAAGTCTAATTTCAAGTTTTCCAGGAAATCTGCATAGCTGCATGGACAAAAAGAGCCCACGGAAAACTTTAAGTAGGGCTTACGAACACCTGAATCAGCATGGCACAGTGGTCTGAGCACTGGACTACAAGCCTGGAGACCAGTGTTCAATTCCCTGCTCAGCCATGGAAACCCACTAAGTGTCCTTGGGCCTGTCAGACATTCTCAGCCCTGGAACAATGCTGTGACAGGTTCACCACGGGGTTGTCATAAGTTCCAAAAGACTTGAAGGCACATAACAGCATAAGAACATCCACTCAACTTGTGGACAGTAAAAAAAAAGAAGTCAGCTATGCTTTTTCTTCCTCTTCCAGAGCCTTTCCCCAACCCTAGATTCTTTCCACCTTTTCCCTCAAACTCTACAGTTTTCCCTTGCAATGATTTCCAGAGCAAAACTACTCTGCTGTATGTCTGACAGCAGAGCAAAAAGGAGAGAGGAACACTGTTTATTTCTCCTTTCTCTCCAATTTCAGCGAGTAACATTACTTTGCTTCCCACACAACAATAGGGACGGAAACATTTAGATCAGTGCCATTCAAAGTGGTAATCCATGAATGGTACCTTTCCCTAGTCATTGCTTGATGGTCCATGGCAAGCTTCCAGGAAAGAAAGAAAGAAAGAAAGAAAGAAAGAAAGAAAGAAAGAAAGAAAGAACTGTAGCCAATGGACATAAATATGGTATTTGTCCCTGGCAAAATGAGGGAAAAAAATGCTGGTTCTCACACATCAGATAGTTTGAGATGCATCCCTTGGGTTGATTTAAACCCCTTCTCCCTGACGATGGGGATGTGATATGAGACTGAAAAGATGCTGGATACTACTTATGCAGAATCTACTTTACCATGTCTCAACCTGCCTGCCTTCCTTCTCTCCAGCACCAGAAAGGTAAGGACATAAGGAAAGGGAAGAGATCAAATTTCCTGTTCCAGGGTCATATCTTTCTTTGAACTGGGGAGGGGAAAGAATCTAATCTATCACATGACACCATTCCAAAGAGCAGGAGATTACGACCTTGAGTACCTATTACTACCTCTTGTTTTCCATGTATAAATTAATTCCCTTTTCTGTTTTCACTTCTTTAAATAGCTACTATCATGTTCTCTTTTTTGATGACAGACGGCGATTTCAACATATTCCAGTTAATACTTTTCCATATTCAAGTCTGTCAACTAGTTATGACATTTAACCTCCACAAATCTGTCTCTCCCATGATTCATTTTTGGTGCACACTCCTTCCCTAGTGTGGGCCTGCTATGACTTTCCATGCAGAGTTAAGTAGCTTACAAACAAGGATTGTACAAGACCAGAAAGGAGCACTTACACAAGACATCTAGCTTCCTTCTTCTTTTTCTCAACTTTCTTTCTGTGTGACAATGTTACTGCAAAAACCACCCATGCCTGGAAGCTCAGGAGCAATAAACAGGCAAATTTTTTGTTTAAAATCTCCTAAATCCTGCAATTCTTTAACACAGCAGAACTTCTACTTACAACAGCACACCAGATAAGAAATCTAACGTCTTATCTTACTGATCTGCTGTTGCTCTGCACAACACTTTTATGTAAGGTGTTTTAATCATATGCTTATTTGCTTCAATTAAAAACAGGCATATTAGTTGCAGCCACAAGCATGTGATGAGGTATCAAGAGACATTCTGGAACAGTAATTGATTGCTCAGCCCTTAATCGCCCAATTTCCGTCAAGGAAGCCTCTACTTCAACAGCTAGGAAGTGGGTGTTCACAAGTGAAATAGCAAAGGGACCATTAAGGGGGACAAAGTTTAATCCACACATAATCCTCATTATGTTCACCTCCGACTCTGCCATTACTTCACCTTCTCGTCCCCCTTGCAAACATTTTAAAAGGCTTCTAAAGATACAAAGGCATTGCCTCAAAGCAGCACACTGATTAAATGCAAAGCACTATTTAAACTGATGACTAGCTAAAATCATCCTGAATTGAGATTTTCACAAATCAAAGGCCAAAGATGCCTTGTTAAAACAAACAAGAAAACTGTTTTACTTCTGTTTCTTAGATATGTGCTTCAGCCACACTTCACTACCTCTCTTACCTTCCACAGGATGCTTCCAGATGGAAGACTCCTACTACTCCTAACGCAAAGGCATTATGCATCTATTCTGTCATTTTAGCTTAACAGATTTTCTCCGGAATGAAAAAAAGTACTGAAGAAACCACAAGAAAAATCGGGAGACTGCAAATGGTGGGCAGAGGGGAGCTCTGGAATTCCAATAAATCTCTGTGAAGGCGGCAATCTGACCGTCCAGCAAAGACTTGCTCTGGATGCATTGTTTGAGACTACCCCCTATCCTCAATCCTAACAAAAGAAACATCTGTCAAGACTGATTTCCACACAAAGAACTTGACGACAAGCAGATTTACAGCCTAACTACAACTGCTATGAAAAGAAACGGGGGATCAACCCAGCATGTAAGACATTAACTGTTAAGCAATGCAGCAAGGCTGACACTACATTTACTTAAACTGCAGTTGTGTGTCTATGGGGAGGGAGGGGGGAGGGAGGGGGCTAAGAAACGATGCGGGAACGCGGTACAGACTCGGGCCTCCCAGTTCTGGTTAATCTTTTCTGGAAAGTGGAACAATATGAGAGAACCACTTCCCAGGCGGAGGGACCAGCCCGGGCCTCCTCGCCCCTCTATTCGGCTGTTGTTTCGAAGCCCCTCACAGGCTGACGCTGTCCGGCCGAAGGAGTTTCACACCAAGTCTGCTCCCTCCCTCCCTCCCTCCCTCCCTCCCCACACAGATAAGGGGGAGCACCGAGTCCTCCACAGACAGGGGAGGACGCCGGCGGCCGGCGATGGGGAGGCCGAAGGCTGCGCTAAAGGCCCGCGGGGACTCAGAACACCTCCACGGGGACCAGGAGCAAAGCCAGCCGCAGGTGGGGACGGGGGAGAGAGAGGCCTAGTTCGCCAGGGACGCCGGCAGCCCCAGCAGCTCGGAGAGGCCGGCGACCGCGGCCTCCCTTTCCTCCCAGTCGGCCAGACCGGCCGCCGCGGCCCTAACGGGTCTCCCTGTTCCCGCGCGCAGCTCTCCCTGAGGGGACGTTGCCACGGCAACGGCTGCTCCCTCCCCTCCCTCTCCCCCTGACCTTACCTTCCGGCAGAAGGGACAGTAACTCTTGCTGAAGATCATGACCCGGTGGGAGGCGATCATGGTCCGGACCCGGAGCTTCAGCGCGTCCCAATCCGGGAGCCGGACTTGGCCCGGAGGCGGCATGGTTCCACTCCGCGCCTGAGCCAAGCCGGGGGAGTCTGAGCGGAAGGAGAAACAGCCGGCAACTCCTCACTTGGGCGCTGAAACGCGCTCACTTTCCCGCATGCGCAGTACGGGCGACGCCCTTCTCCAGTGAGAAAAAGGCAGCATCCCAGGGGAGAAAGGAGAGGCGGGGAGAAAGAACCCTCACGTGCCCTTCTTTCCGACACGGGCAAATAGGAGGAGGCCCCGGAGGCGGGCCCAGTCGCAGCGGACAAATTAAAAGTCAGGCGGAAGTGAAGTCAGGTGTCTTCGTGCCGCGCGAGCCCCCCCTCCCCTCACTTGGTTTGTTGGGCAGTTACAAAACCAACTGTCACAGGGCTTACCTGTCGGGACGTCCTTTGCTGCGTCTGCTCTGCCCCGGTTTCCTCGTGACATTTGCTTCTTGGGCCGCCCCCAGCGCGGTCTGAGGCGTGTTTACTCAGAAGTAAAGTAGAAGGAAGCCGGTGGCGTCTGTTCGTAAATAAAGGCTTTTGGGATTGCATCCATTGGAGCTTATTCCCAAGTAAACGTGTTTTAAGAGCGAAGCTTCTGCAGTCTGAGTCCTATATATGCCTTCTGAATACATAGCACATGTGTGGTACGTGGTGGCGCAGTGGTTAGATGCCAGCCCTGCAAGCCACAAGGTTGTGAGTTCGATCCTACCTGGCTCCAAGGTTGACTCAGCCTTCCATCCTTCCGCAGCTCGGTAAAATGAGTACCCAGCTTGTTGGGGGCACGTATAGAAATATGTATAGAAATACATGCTATTTGTAAGTTGTTCACCCCCTCGATCCGTATGGAGAGGCGGGATACAAATAAATAATAATAAATAATATCTTACAATTCAATAATTTGTACTAGTAGTTTTTTTGTGTGCCTTCAACTCCTTACCAACGTATGCACCTATCCCTAGCCCTGTCATGGGGTTTTCTTGGCAAGATTGGTTCAGAGGGGGGTTGGCTTTGCTGTCCTTTGAGGCTGAGAGAGTGTGACTTGCCCAAGGTCACCCACTGGACTTTCATGGCCGAGTGAGGATTTGAACACTGGTCTCCGGACTCGGTTCAACGCTCAAACCACTACTCCACTCTGGCTCTCTGTGTTACCCTGAAAATTGGGGGTCCCGCAAGGGGCGCCCGGCTTTGCCAATTGAAAATACCAAGATGGTGAAATTAGATTCAGAGCACTGTTTTTGCTAGCGAGAGGCAGGGCACACGAAGCGAGATCTTTCACCCTATGTCTACAACGTCGGGTTAGAGAGTGGCTAGACAAGGTGGTTCCAAATAACAAACAATTCTTTATTATTAAGAACAAAACACAGAAGACAAACACAAACTAACTAGCTTAGAAAAGAAAGAGAGTTGCAGGGAGAGGCAATACGACCTGTTCCGTAGTGCTGGGGAGAGGTTGGAGATTCGGGGAAGGAAACTCAGCGTGGGGCGCTGAGGGGCGTCCCTTAAACACACCAACGGCAGGGCGGGATGGCAATCAAAGGAGATCCGAGGATCGGTTAAAAGTGAGGGGTTTTTATAGAGAAGATCGTGCCTTTCAGCTATGGCAGTCCCAAAAGAGGACAAAAGAGGTTTCGGTGCTGGACAAAAGGATTTGGTGAGGTCAGGTTTCTCGTGATGAGATTTGCATGTAGAAACAATACCTTTGGCCGAAATGTTAACGGCCCAACTCACAAGAGTAGTTTGCCTGAGAGCCACGTGGCTATTGAGGAGTCTGTGGCAGGAAGTTCCCTAAAGCTTCAGGCGAGTTTTGGGTTGCTGGCTACAAAGAGAAATGGAATGCAAACCATTAACGGCCACTTCTCTGTCCGTGCTTATCCGGAGAACTTTGCGAACACGTGAAGTGAGGTAATCACTAACCAGTCCAGCTAAGTCCAAATTAAATGATATCGAAAGGATATCTGGGGGTCCTCACTGAGGGTGCCATGGCCAAAATAACATCTGTAGTAGTAGTAATACGTGCTTTTTTTACAAAGGGTGCAAAAAGGGGATATGTTGTGTGAGAAGATAAAACTATCACTCTGCCTTTGCTGAAACAATACAGAAATGTACTCTTGGTTACACCCCACACACCCTCTAATTCATATTTAGAGAGTCAAAATGGTGTAGTGGTTTGAACATTGGACTGGGACTGTTAGAGAGCAGGGTCCAAATCTCTGCTGAGCCATGAAAACCTGCTGAGTGACCTTGGGCAAGTCACACTTTCTCAGTCTCAGGCCATTTCTACACTACATTGTTATAGTGCTATTATTCCACTTTCAACATCCTATGGAATCCTGGGGTTTGCCATTTAGTGAAGGAGGGGCCTTTAGGAATCTCATCCAGAGAGCTCTTTGGCCTCAGTAAACTACAAACCCCAGAATTCCACAGGATGTTGAAAGTGGAATAATAGCACTATAACAGCAGAAATGGCTTCAAAGGAAGATAATGGCAAACCCCCTCTGAACAAATTCTGCCAGGAAAACCCAGTGACAGGTTTGCCCTAGGGTCAGCATAAGTCAGAAAATAACTTGAAGGCACATAACAACAACAAAAAACCCCATGTTTGTTCCTTGTTAATGAATTAAATTTGCTTCTACTGCTGGATTTGAAAAGAAAATTGATCAGTGAGGAGAGATGGGAGAAGAGAATTAGAGAAACTTGCTGAAAAAAGTAAAATTAAAATACTAAGCAAGAAATTTTCTGCATAGAAATAATTCAGTTCTGTTTATGAAGGAATGGAGGTGCAAAAGGGCAATCTTTTAACAGATCTAGAAGACCTGTTGTATAATGATATCTTAACTTACGGTACCTCTCTTGGTTCTCACACAATACACTCTTTCACATATTCCTGTTGTTAGGAAATTGTCCAGCTGATCCAAAAAGAACAGACATAAACATTTTGATAAGGACCACACACCATACATAATAACCAAGTATGAGATATTTAAATATGGCGTCTCACTGATTTCAAAATCAAACCCTATCTATTTGGTGACCTCATTTCAGAAAGTGATAAACAAGTTGACAAGACTGTAAGATATGCACAAAATGAGCATACAACACAGAACATCTCCAAATTGCTGCTGGGTAATTTGGTTTCTATTTGCAAGTTGCTGAAGCATCCAAGAAACCTTGTGGATAATCCCACACTGTATTAATTGCAATCTTATATCCAGCATTGTTGTTTAATGGGCCATGCTGCTTCTTTCCATTGATTATGGTGAATCACTTCATCAAGCTTTGTACTGCAAACCTCCTTATTTAGTGTTTTAAGCCAGCATTTCTTAAATACTACACCCTCCAGCCATTTTGGGCCTGTGGATCAACATTGTAGTCTGTGGGCCATGCTTGTTTGGGGATAATGGGGGTTAGAGTCTAAAACAACTGAAGACAACCAAGTTGAGGAAAATTAACTGTTTAACCATTAGACATTTTTAGGTTTCTGCAATTTAAGTAGATCAGTCTTTAAGTTATAGGTAATGCTATTTGCCTTAGCGTAATAAAGAACGCGTGTTCCATAATGCTTCCAAACTTGCCATAATATCATCATTTGTTGACAAGTCAAAGGTTTGTATTGTATGACTCAAGATCATTTTTTTCCAATAAAAAATTTAATTCTTAGATTAAATACTGAGTTACTGTATATCCTAAGCTAGGGCAAATGTCTCTTTCTCTCCTTTTGAGTCACAGCCTATTTCCCTGTGTTCTTGCAGCTTTTTTGTTGTTGACGTTTGCTGGAGACAGAAGATGGGCTTCCTTTTTACAAGTCATAGCCCAATTATGTACTTTTTGGAACTAATTAGAATGAAACGAGGCATGGGCATGCTCCACATGTTTTCCAGTCCATGTGATTTTAGCCTCCTCCGGGTCTGCAAGATCCCTGTCAGGGATTCCATTTTCAGTGAAATAACGTATGTTACTCCCAGTCACTTCAAGGGTATTTTAAAGATTTTTTTTCTTGCTATTTCAGCATTGGAACACCATTGTTTGGCTTTTTTCATGTATCACACTCTTTTTCTGATAATTCTTGAGAGTGTTAAGGAACTGGAGAAACGAAGGGGGGATATCCCAGGGAAGCAGTGGACCTCCCTAAGGTCCACGCACAGTCTTTGGGCTGCACAAGTCCCACTCCAGACATTCTAAAGTTTCATAGATGAAAACTAGTATATATGTGGTCAAACTGGCAAGAATTATTAATGAAGAATAGACAAGCTAGGAGAGGTTACAGCAGTTTGCTTTCTCCTAAGCTTACCAGGAAGGAAAAGATTCTGCATACTCATTTCCTCTGCCCCCACAATGCTGAATTAATTGAGGGCAAAACTACTTTTGCAATCTGAACTCAGTTCACAGCAACAGAAGTAGGCTGAAGACAAAAGGGGAAGGACAGATGGAAACTGGGACATTTTAAAGAAAGTGTGGGGTGACAAGACTGTCCCTGCCAAATCAGGATAGTGGTGGGTACATTGTGGTCGTTGTGTGCCTTCAAGATGTTTCTGACATATGATCACCCTAAGGTGAACCTATCACAGAGTTTTCTGGAGATGAGAGTGTGACATGCCCAAGGTCACCCAGTGAATTTCCATGCCTGAGCGGGGATTTGAATACTGGTCTCTAAGGTTACAGTCCAATGTGCAAACTACTACACCACCCTGGCTAGAGGGTATGCCACCCCACAATTAAACCCCCTTTGGAAAATTACCTCTATCCCACTCTTAATCTCCCTATTTAGGTGCTTCTGCTAAAACAAGTAATCTATGGACATAAATTAGGCAACGGCACACTATTTTCTTAGCCTGACACTTGTAATTTGGTCTATTTTATGTATGATCTTCAAATTACATATTAAAATATTCAAACTATTCAAAGTTTTTAAAAACTGGCATTGCATATTAAGCAGAATTTAATTAAAATAGTCTAGGAATCACACACATTTTAATTACCTGGGAATTTCCCACAGGGGCAATTTTAACATTGTTATCTACTTTAATCTACCACAGTATCTCACAGGATTTTGCCCTGTGCCTGGTATGGTGGATCCTGAGAACAGGGACAGGTAATGTAAGATATAAACCAGAGTAAGTGTTCCTGGTAAAGACAGCACAGAAACAATCACAATATAGTCCAAGGTACTGATTGGCAGAGTGCAGCCAGTTCAGGATAAAGCACAATATGTAGTATTCCAAAGAAAGAGGAAGGGAGGAAGAAGAGTCAAAGAAGAAGATGACAAGCACTGCAGTCAATTTAAAACTTTGACTGGAATCCAGGAGCATTCTGCTTGTGGAATAGTTTGTTACATTAATGGTTTGACTTTGAAGTCATGCAGCGAAACAACGAGGCAGCAGTGGCAAGAGGAAGAGGTTGCTAGCTCCATGCTTCCTGTTTCCCAAATGCCTGCCTGCAGACCAATAGAACCACAGAATCTTAGAACTAGAAGAGATGACAAGGGCCATCTGGTCCAACACTCATGCCATGCAGGAATAGACAGCTAAAGCATTCCTAAAAGATGCCCATCCAACCTCTGTCTAAAAACCTCCAAAAAAACCCCAACAACCTTCCAATAACCTTATTTGTTCTCAATGAAGACTTGTAAGTTTAAACTCCCAGTGCTCCACCAGAGTCTCAGCTGTAGGCAGTGATGTATTTAAGTCTTTAGCCATTTCTGGCCCCTCCCGAAACTGCAAACCCCAGGATTCCATAGGATGTTGAAAGTGGAATGATAGCGCTATAACAGTCTAGTGTGGAAATAGTCTTTTACTCCAAGTCTCAAATCAAGTCTCAAAAGTTACTTTCAGGTCTCAAGTGAAATCACAAATCCTTACAGGATACATTCAAGTCAAGTCTTAAATCTGGGAGCCAATTTCTGAAGCAGGGCATAGGATCCTTCTTCCTTTCCATTACTGAAGCTGGAGGCTTTTTTGGAAGTGGAGAATAGGATCCTTCATACTCACCATTACTGAAGCTTCAAGCACTTTAGAAGAAAGGATCCTTCCCTGCACTCTGAGGAAGAGCCTTCTGCTGTTGGGAAAAGTTTTAGAAGGTCCCTCCGATATGCAGAAGGGACAGACTGCTGTGCAGAGCTCAAGCCTATTGCCTAACACATTTGCTTTTGCCTTCTGAGAAATGGCCCAAGTTTTGAGCTACAGGCAGATCGTCACGTGACTAGTAGGCATTGTTTAAAGTTGTAAGGTTTCTGGATGAATGTGTTATGCTACTGAACCAAGGGCAACAAATCAGTCACAAAAAATATACAAGTCATGAGTCGAGTTGAGTCAGTGCATCATTTATTGTCAAGCCCAAGTCTTGAGTCTGACTTGGGCCCAAGTCAGTTGACTTGAGTCTACATCACTGGCTGTAGGCATTTAGTCAGAAGTCCTTCTCATAAGAAGGGGATCTCAAAAAGGCTCACAAGGAGTCTTTTACCTCTGAGTAGACTTTATAGGCGAGGACTGCTTTGAGAAGCCTCCAGTCTTGCTCTGGGGAGAAGTGGCCCTGTCTCTTAAAGCCTCTGGCAACCTTCAAGGGCCCAGAGTCTACGAGAGTGGGTATGTTTTCCTTGCCATTTCCCTGAGAGATTGTGATGTGAGATTCTGGAGGGAAAGCTTACCAGTGGGAACATGGCAACTTCATCAATATTTACTTAATCATAATGGACATTTTTATGGCAAAATGCCCATATTTGATTTCTAGCCACATTTCTTCCATTTGATGGACATCATTATTTAAACCTAGTCATTCTGTTACTGTTGTTTGTGTCTGCCAACAAATTCTCCCAAATTGTGAACTGGGTCTTTTAGGTATAAAAGCCATGCAGGAGTAGATAGGAAAAATAATTTCAGCATTGTGGTAGATCACAAGTTGGACAAGTCAACAGAATAATGTGGCTGTTAAAAAGGCTAATAAAATCTTAAGCAACATTAATATAAACATGATGTCCAACACATGGGGGGTAATAGCTCTATTTTATTCTGCATTAGTCAGATATATAGTATAGACAAACTGGAATGACTAATGTGGATAGCTGAAAACAAGTATAAGTAGGTAATGGAGATAGTTGGAAACAAGTCCACCTAATTCATGGAGATGGTTAAAAACAAGTCCTCTGAAGAAGGAAGCACAGAACTTGATACATTTGACCTGGAGAAGAGAAGACTGAACAGGGACATGTAGCACTCCAAGCAGGGACGGTTGGTGGATTCATCATCATAAGATGGTGAATCCACTCTTGACTTTACTGCCACTCCTCCCACAGCTGCTCCAAGTTGAATGTGAATGTAAGCTGGCACCAGTATAGCTCTGTGGAGGGGAAGGCAGTAGCCACATCTACCTCTGTGTGGTATTTGGGACTCACAGTCGTGTTTGTTAGGGTCTCCCCTGATGGAATGCAGTTAAGGGGAGTATGTATGGTCATGTCAGGGTATGTCAGGATGAGTGCCCATGCTAGCCCGTGCTCTGGTTGGGCAGGAGCCTCTTGCTGCTGACAAAGCCTCCGAAAGGTCAGTATTTTGCATGATTGAGTTATGACAGCGTTGTCAATAGGGTAGACAGTATGCAAACGCAGAGTGCTTGACAGTTGAGTATTCGGCTCATCAAGCTGCCTGCTCGGGGAAGGGGATCTTTTGTAAGCTGCGTGTATACATAATGTGATCTTAAAAGGGTACTTGCCTGGAGATCTCTTGAAGCTGCAGCCCGGCAATTACTGGCCTGCCTGGATTGGTTTTGAATAGTTCAGCTATTTTTGACCGTGCCCATGTGCGTGCTCGTCCGGGCGCCTCGCAAGCACATGGAGCGGAATGGGTAGTGAAAGCCAAATTCTTGATATCAAATGATATCTAATATACCACAAGTCCAGACTAGGAACTACGGTAACACATGTTCCGTCCTACTCCTCCCTCCAGAGTACTATGGGATGATATTGCTACTCTACCATTTTAAAAAAAAGACTTTGTCAAAAAAAAATCCAGGTGACTGCAAACACGCTGGCTATTTTTCAAGGTATTTTACTATACCCACCCCCAAATAGATTACACCCTATTTTGGATCTTTGAGGTCACAGTCAGTATATACATCCCAGAAATTCAAAATGGCCACCTTGCATTCCATCCTTCTATTCCTTTGCAAAGGGGACTGGTTCACCACCATTGGCCTCTGCGATGCCTACTTTCATATCAGTATAAGGCCACAGCATCAGAAGTGCCTGGGATTTTCCATAGGTCAATACCTTTACCAGTACAAGATGCTTCACTTTGGCCTTTTTACAGCACCAAGAGTCTTCACTAAATGTATGGCAGTAGTGTTCTCCTTCCTCTCAAAACGTAGGGTATGCAAATTTATCTATATTTAGATGACTGGCTGTTGGTGATGTCATCCTGAGAAAGCTTTGTCTAGATATTCACTGCACTCTAACTCTTCTACTGAGCATGGATCTCAACATCAGCTCCAAAAAGTCCATTTTACAATCCATCCAGAATGATAGATTTCATAAGAGCAACATTAGACTCCTTTGAGAGATGAGTTCTTATTCACAAATTCATGGCAGAGACTCTTATAAATAACTAGTGTATTTACCCACCATCGCCCAGGATTTTTTCTTCTTAAGAACTCACCAAACTGTCTTCTCCAGTATCTGTAACTTTTTCCCGTATTTCCCAATGCAATCCGTATTCAGAGTTTGTTAACATACAGAGGTTAGGTTTGTGAGGGAATACACTGTTCTCCTCCTTGCTCCTAGGCCTTGTCTCTGCAGCAACCAGCCTATTCCAGTATCTGTAACTTTTCCCCATATTCCCCAATCCAATCTGTATTCAGAGCTGTTAACATAACAGAGGTTTGGTTTCTGAGGGAATACACTGCCCTTCTTCTTACTGCTAGGCCTCATTTCCATAGCAACTGGCCTGAGGCCCAAGAGCTCTCCAGCTGAGAATTCTAAAGGCCCCTCTCTGAACTGCCAACCCCAGGATTCCATAGAATCTTTACAGCCAGACAATCATATGAGGTCTTCTCACCTGACATAGCCAATTGTATGAGGTCTCAGCCTGCCTGATGCAGACAAACAAACTCACTCACAAACTTTGACTTTTATATAGTAGAAGATGTGTGAAGTGGGTGTTAGCAGCTATAAGACTTTCTTACACTGTTGTCAAACAACCGCTTCTTGAAGGTCTCAAGGTGCACTCAATTAGGTCTGTAGCCTCTTCTATGACTCTCCATCATGGCATTCCTCTTCAGGAAGTTTGTAAAGCTGCAATGTGATCTCAGCCTTTTATGTTATACAGAACTATTGCCTAGACTACAGGGCTAGGACAGATGACCGATTTGGTCATGCTGTACTTCCTTCTATTTTTCAGTGACCTGACCTGCCTTCACTAGTGAACTTTGTAGTCAGCCATTTGTGTGAGTCACAAAGACCATGAAGAAGAAGAGGTTGCTTACCTCTCACTGTGGTTCTCTGAGTGGCCATCTGTGCCCTCACACAATGTGCCCTACCTCCCCTCTTCTTCAGCTCCCTATCTTACTCTTTAGCAGACTTTGAAACTGAGGGAGGAGTAGCTTGGCAGTCTGAAGCATGAGCACTAGACAGGGTCCCAGGGGGGTCCCAGGAGGGGCGCCCAAATTGCCAAATAAAACACAAATTGGGGGAATTTTAGCTGGAGCACTCTCTTGGCTAAACGAGAGGCAGGGTGACTTTAGCAAGGATCTTTAACCCAATGTCTACGGCTTCAGGTCAGGGAACAGGTACGCAAGTTTAAAGTAACCAAAAATAACAGTTTTATTGAAAGATAAACAGAGAATAAAACAACACACACACTAACTAACTGGAAAGCAGAATTGGAATTGGAGAGCGTAGGGATGGGTAATACGACACCTGGTCTCGTTGCCCTGGAGGGGAAGATGGGGTTTCGAAGAAGAAAGCTCAGCATGGGGAGCTGAGGGGAGTCCCTTAGATGACCAGCAGTAAGGCGGGATGGCAGTCCAAATCAGTCCAAAGACCGTTTGGAAATGCGGGGTTTTTATAGGGGAGTTTGTGCCTACCGGCTATGGCAAGCCAGGTGAGAACAAAAGGAGTTTTAGCGCTGGACAAATGATCCGGCAAAGGTCAGGTTTACATGATTGGATTTGCTCTTGATGACAATAGCGTGGCCGGTACGTTGATGGCCCAACGTAAAGGAGTGGCTTGGCTGAGAGCCATGCCGCTATTGTGAGGTTTGCAGATGGAAGTTCCCTGAAGCTACGAGTGAGGCTGGAGTTGCTGGCCTCAATGGGGTCTGGAATATAAAACCATTAGCGGCTGCACTCCGTCCGTGCTTGTCCGGAGAACCTCGCAAACACGTGGAGTGGGGTGGCTGGAAAAAGGTCAAGCTAAGGCCGAATTGTTTGATATCAAAATGATATCACTGACAGTGCCATAGCTGGAGTAACAAGGGGGCAGAGTTCATCCCAAGCTGCTCAGCTCTAGACTATTTCGGCTGAGTCTCTGTGCATGCACAGGAATTCATTTATTTGAAGGCACAGATGACCACTCAAAGAACCACAGTTAGAGGTAAGCAACCTATTCTTAGTCATGTATTTGGCCCTTGAATTACTTGTTGCCACTTACTCTCCATGTGTAAAGTAACTGTTACATGCTACTTTAATCTTTAGGTGGACTATAAGGTCTCACACTACTCAGACCAGTACAAGAACTCACCATTGCCCCAGTGATGGTTTTCTTTAACCCATTACAGGAAGTGTGGGAGGCGTACTTCCTCTAGTGCTTAAAATGGCCCTTTGCTCTGTTCATGTGATGCCATAGGACAGGGATGGAAAATGTGGAGCATACAGGTAGCCCCCAGGAGTTTCTCAGAAATCCCATCTATTTTTTGTCATTTTTTTAAAATAAAAAATCAATTTTGCCATGGCCTGGTTTAAGGCCCAGTGCAGCCTTTTTCAGCAAGGAAGTCAACTGGAGCTTAACAGGAAGTTGACTACCAGTTTACTTCCCAGTTGAAAAAAGACCTTTTCTGAACCTGAAACAGTCCAGGAAAGGGGCACAAAAACATGGCAAAATTGCCCCCATGGTACCTAGATAGCATAGGGGATCTTTGAAATAATTTTTTAACCATTAAAAAATTCAGGGGTGTAGTAGGTGTGAGTGCAGACCTCAAAAGTCCCATGGGAGACCAGTGTGCTCCCAACCTTCAGCAGTTGCCTAGAATCATCATAGAGACAGAAGAGACAACAAAGGCCATCGAGTCCAACCCCTTGCCATGCAGAGACACACAGTCAAACCATTTCCAAGAGATGGCCATCCAGAAATAACCTCCAAAGAAGTACTGCAGTCAAGCCGGGTGTCACCCGTCTTATATCTGTGCATTTTGCTCTTCCCAAGTGTAGTGCCTTATACTTCTCCCTGTTGAAATTCATTTTGTTAGTTTTGGCCCAGCTCTCTAACCTGTTAAGATCATTTTGAATTCTAATTCTGTCCTTTGGGGTGCTAACTACCCCCCACTTTTGGTGTCATCTGCAGATTTGATGAGAATGATCTCTATTCCCTAATCCAAATGATTGAAAAAGATGTTGAATAGCAATGGGCCCAGGACAGAACTCTGTGGCAACCCACTTGTCATTTCTGTCCAGAATGAAGAGGAGCAATTGGTGAGCATCTTTGCATTTGATTGGTCAATCAGTTATAAATCCACCAAACAGTAGCATTGTCTAGCCCACATTTTACTAGGTTCTTTGCAAGAATATCATGGCAGATCTTGTCAAGGTCTTAATGAAGACAAAATACGCTATGTCCTCAGTGTTCTCTTCATCTACCAAGCTAGTAGCTATATCAAAACAAAGAGATAAGATTAGTCTGGCATGACTTGTTTTTGAAAAACCCATGTTGACTTTTAGTGATTATGGCATTCCTTTCTAAGTAATTACTGACTGTCTGTTTAATAATCTGCTCTAGAATCTTTCTTGGTATTGATGTCAAGCTCACTAGGGGGTAACTGTTTGGGTCCTCTTTTTCCCCTTTTTGAAGATGTAGACAATATACCACATCATCTGCTCTGTTTTCACCAGCATAAGCACTATTTTCCTTTTGGGAGAAGAATGAGGCAAAGAAGGTATTGAGTAATTCTATGTTTTCTTTGTCCCCTGTTAGCATTTCACTATTTTCTCCATGTAGAGGCCCCTACCATTTTCTTGTTCTTCCTTTTGCTATGTGCATAACCAAAAAAGCCCTTTTTATTGTTTTTAAACTCTCTAGGAAGCCTGAGCTTGTTCTGCACTTTAGCTTTTTTGATCTTCTCCCTATAGATGCTGGCTATTTGGTTAAATTCCTCTTTGGTGATTTTGTCCTCCACCCCTTTTTTTTGTACAAAGTGTGGTTGTTTCATTCCCATAGTTCTTGTCTGTGGTTAAAAAAAAGTTGTAATTAGAGCTACATCTAGGGCCTTATTTTCCATTTAAAACTAGAACAGAATAGAACAGAAATTCTATCATGCCTTCTTACATAAAGGAGTAACGCTGACTAAATGTAAAGGACATAAATGTTTGCTTATTTAGTTCTCAGATGCCAGCACAAAAAGGCTGATGTCCTGTTGATTGGACCCATCTAAAGTAGATCCATTCAATCAGTTGTTGAAAGGTGAGTAAATATGTAAGTAGTAAATCTAATGGACTGAATGGGTCTAATCTAGTTAGGACTCAGAGAGCATTTAGGACAAACATGGTCAAATATTTTGTTTCTATTAGGCAAAATTGTGAGAATCTTTGCAGTTTTGATTTTTGTTTTTACACTTTCTCAAAAGATTCTTGTAGTAGAATCTCTTTTGGTATTGTGGCTGCACAATGAAAAACATCCTTGTCTTTTTGAATTTGCACCGAGGAAATAAACAAACAAACAAACAAACAAAGTAATCTCGTAGTGGCTGACTTATTTTCTTTCTTTCTTTCTTTCTTTCTTTCTTTCTTTCTTTCTTTCTTTCTTCCTTCCTTCCTTCCTTCCTTCCTTCCTTCCTTCCTTCCTTTTCTTTTTTTGGAAGATTTTTTTCTGTTTGTAAAGACACTCTTTCTTATTGAGGAGAAGGAAAATATTCAAATATTTTTACACTCCTATTAAATATTTCTTGGTATAGTGAAGGAGGGCATTCTGCCTTTATTAAATTATCATTAGAAGGTGACATTATTGTCCATTATGCAGAGCTCTGGTCTGAAGATAACACTTTACACTCCACATACTAGTTTTTAAGGTGATACAAGCCTTTTGTAGTTGTTGTTGTTATTGTTTGAACCCCTTAAGATACATGCACTTAAAATTCTTACCCACAAAATCTACTTGCAAGCCTTTTTTTTTATTCTGGAGGCTAGGGAATGAAAATGCCTGGTAAAAATCGCCACCTGGAGGATTGGATCTGACAGTGCATCCAGTCTATTAAAGTAAATTTCTGTTTTGGGCAGACCAAGAAAAGAAATCTGACTGAAGAGAATTGTTTACAAATAGGAGAAAACTTTTGAATGCCATAGCTAAAAATTAACATTTTATTTAAATTATTTCAAGCAGATAAAGATACTTATTTAAGAGTAACTCTGCATTCAGACAAAAAAGTTCATGATTACTTCAAAGAGCTCAAAATTACAATCCCAATGCAAGATTAAATTGTGTACAGCCAATGCAATTACAAGTAATGGATTTAAGAAATTTGCCTAACTTGTAACTGGATTGTGGCCAAAACCTCAGAGCAGACAAGGTGAAAGAGAGAGGGAGAAAAGACAAGATTTGCACAATTAGAACAACTCCAGACTGTACAAACTGAAAGAAAATCAAGAAAGGCCCGTGAAGGTCACGTGAGCTACACTGAGAAGATGCATGTGATTATAGATGCACAGATATGTTGCAATTCTTTCTACATCCGGAATATTACAATTTGCTATGCTGAAATCAAAACTACCGGTATAAAGCAAGAAAAGCTGGGAGAATGCTGTCCAGATGCTCCTTTTGCCTCAATGGACCTTTTCCTTCATCTGTAATTCTGTCATTGTTCGACTGTTTTTTGACTTCCGGTGCAGGAAACGTGGTGTCTGGTTAGGGACCTGCGGAGCTGCAGGAGCCGAAACGCCTGGAGAGGTCAGAACCCCCGATTAGAAACCTTTTTTTGAAGGGGGAACAAAGATCCCCTGGTAAGGAGATCTCAGGGGCGATTCGAGGGGGACCGGAGATCAGCAACTGTAAGCTGGAGAGCGGAGAAGAGAGGACACGCTGATCATGACGATCGGTCGAAGAATCGCCATTACCGCTCCAGGAAGCCCTTTGGGGCTCAGCCACGATCCACCGTTGCAGGCTTTAATCCTCATAACAACTGGACTTAGCAATTCTCCTAATTTCACCATTGGGGTAAGTGGATCCTGCTTTATCTTTATTGAGGAATTCTTTTGAAATAGAAGACTCTGACTTCAGAAAGGTTTCGGCTGGGGAGAAAAGATCCCTAAAGACGTGGAGGGTTTGAAACTGTTTTAAGTGTCCGTGTGCTTTAAAGTTTAAAGGACTTTGCTGAAGTTAAGTTAAGACTGGATTTAACTGCCTTAAAGTAAAGATCGAGTGAGTGGAGCGTGGAGTTTGGGTCTTGAAGTTCAAGCAAGAGACGGAAAGAAGTGGAAGTTTGAAAGTGAAAACACGCGGTTTCAGTGACACAAAATGGAGGTTTGATGGAGAAGGGGATGGAGGAATAGAGAGACAGAAAGCTTGTAGCTGAGATCGAAGAGCTGCATGTCAGAATAAAAGGCAGGAAGGTTTAAAATGAAAGAAGACTGAAAGTGTATGTGAGAAAGAAGGATTGGAGAAGGGTGATCGCTTTGAAGGCAGAGGGTGAGGGACGGAAGGTTTGTGGAGGAGAGTGTTTAAGAGTTTGAAGACAGAAAGAGAGAGACGACGGAAGGGTGGAAAACAAGAACGTTGGATGATAGAGAGGCAGTGAAGGAAGCAGACGGACAGGAGAAGTCGACAGATGGGCAAATCAGTAGAGGACATCAATGAGATGTATCGTGGAAGTTAAAATTGAAGAAAGACAGTGTTGAAGACGGTTTTGGGAAGAGTGCCTAAAGGCTGAGGGAGAGGAAATCAGAAGGCTGGTGGATGTGAGTGATTGCCCTGACAGACTAGAGAACGATTTGAAGCAGTAAGAGAAGAGACAGAAGGCTGGTGGATGGTGAAACTGAAACTGTCTTTGGCGAATGAAATTGTAAGTGAGTGAACGTAGAGAGAGAGTGACAGAAACTGCTGGAGGAGTGAGACAGAAGGATTGTTTTGTTAGAAGACAGAGAGACTAAACGGAAGTAAAAAGAAGGAACTTTGAATAAGTTTTGGCAAGATGATGGGAGCTGGGAAAAGGAAAGCTGCAGCAGGAGCTCAAACCCAAATCCAAACAATGTTACAGAGAAGAACCTCAATAGAATTGAAGATGCCAACTACAGAAACAAAGATAACATCTGTTGAAGGTCAAGGAGCATCTCAGAGTGGAGGATCTGACATCGTGGAGGAAATAAAAAGATTAACCAAGACCTTCCAAAGCGAAATGAGAGAGGTTAGAATAGAAATGAAGCATATGAGAGCTGAAATAAGGGCAGATATGAAAAAAGAAATGGAAATGTTTAACAACAAATTAGATAACATCACGACGGAACTGAAAAATGTGAATGAGAAAGTCAAGGAGATAGAAGAGAAGACCTTGAAAGTGGAGAACCAAACAACGAAATTGGAAGGAAGAACAGAAGATTTAGATAAATTTACACTTTTGATAGACATTAAAAATAGAAATAAATCAATCAAGGTAAGAGGTTTGCGAGAACAACCTCAAGAGGATCTATATGTGAGACTAATTCGGCCATTGGCGCAGTTTATTGATTGAATTCCAGAGCAATTAGATTTAGAAATTGATAGGATTTTCAGAGTGAATTCGACAATTGCTAAAAGAAGAAATGTTCCACGCGACATTGTCATCTATTTTCTCCAGGAAAGAGTTAAAGACCTGGTGTTACTACAAAGCTATACAAAAAAATTGATGATAAATGGAAGTGAACTTAAGATTTTTAAAGATGTCCACCCAACACTGTTGAAGCGACGGAGAGAATATAGCTTTGTAACCCAAGCTTTAAGAAAACAGGAAATCCGCTACACCTGGGAAAAGACAGAAGGGGATCTCTTTCATTTGGAAGCAAAGGAAAGTAATACTGAATTCTTTGATAAAGGCAAAGGAGTTTTGGAGGAAATATAAGGAAGAATTGAACAAATCGGTTGAGGATCTAAAAGAACAAGAACAAGAGGAAGAAAATATTAAAGGTAATCTGACTTCCACTCAAGAAACGGAGAAAGTGAAGAGACAACAAAGAGAGGGGTCAAGAGAGAGACAGGAGTCAAAAGATAAAAACCAGAAGGAAGAAGTAGGAGCTGAACAAGAGGAAGAATCTGAAGAAGAAGGGAAGACTGTGGGAGAAGAAATTTCTATAGATCCTGAAATTGAAGAAGAAGAAATAATAGAAGAAATAGAAGAAATTTAGGATTGAAAGTGACTTGCCAGGTTAGAAATGAATTTAAAAATTTTAACCTGGAATGTACGTGGAGTAAATTCCCCTTATAAAAGAAAGTGCGTTTTTCATCAGTTAGAAAAATTAAATTTAGATATAGTTGCCATACAAGAAACTCACATTAAGAATAAGGATCTAAAATATCTTAGAAATCCTAAATTGGGTCAATCTTTCTCTGCATCAATAGACAAGAAGAAAAAGGAGTAACCATATATGTTAGCAATAAATATGAAGCAAGACAAATTTTCTGTGATGATTTAGGGCATTATATTGTAGTTGAAGTATCTATAAATAACTTTAAATTAATGGTAATTGGAGTATACAGTCCCCTAGAAAGTAAAAGTAAATTTTATTTAAAATTATTAGAAAGGCTGTTAGAATTAGAGAAAGACAACTACAGGATTATTATGATGGGTGATTGGAATGGGGTATTAAACCCACTCTTAGATAGATCTAGTGTCAAAAATAAAAAAACGATAAAAAGAAAAGTCAAGGGAAACTCCCTAAATCTTTCTTTGATTTACTTGATCAATTATCATTGGTAGAAGCATGGAGACAGGTAAAAGGCGGAAAAGAAGAATACACCTATTTCTCTGAGCAATTTAAATCCTGGTCGAGAATAGATATGTTTTTCCTATCCCCAGAATTGATAAAAGATATAAAGAAGTTGGAGATATTGCCTAGAACTGTCTCCGATCATTGTCCAGTTTTAATAATTATTAATGGGGGGGGGGGGGGGAAGTTATAACTGGAGAATGAATGATAATTTGTTAAAAAATGATATAGCTGTGGAAAAAGCAAAGAAAGAACTTAAAAGCTTTTTAGAAGCTAATCTGAATAAGGGTCAATCGGAGCAAATTGTATGGGAAACAAGTAAGGTGGTTATGAGGGGCTTCTTTATAAATCAACAGGCTTGGATTACAAAATGTAAGAAAGCGAAGGAAGCTAAGATACAGGATTTGTTAAGAGATAAAGAATTAGAATTAAAGAAAAATCCCCAAAGCAGTAAAATATCAAAAGAGTTGCAAGTTTTAAAGAAACAGTTGATATTATTAATGACAAATGAAATAGAAAGGAAAATGAAATATGTAAAACAGAAACAATTTGAACATGCAAATAAAATAGGAAGATGGTTATCGTATAGGCTAAAGAAGGAGAGAAAGAAGCGATATGTAACAGAGATAAGAGAGGATCAAAACAGCATTTACCAACAAAGAAAAGATTAAAGACGTTTTTGTTAAATATTTCGAGGAGCTGTTTGGAAAAAAGACAGTCTGAGGAGCAAGAAAGTAATATGATAAAATTCTTAGATAAGAGCAGAATTACTAGAATTTCAGAAAGCCAAAGAGAAAGTTTAGATAACCCAATAACAGTGCAAGAAGTTAAAAAAGCAATTAAGAATTTGAAGTTAGGGAAAGCCCCAGGACCTGATGGTTTTTCGTCCTTTTATTATAAAATATTTCAGGAAGAATTGACACCCTTATTGGTACAGGTCTTAAATTCAATTAAAAATAAGACACTTCCTAATACATGGAAAGAGTCAAATATAACTTTGATTCCCAAAGAGGGGAAGGATATAACGGATAAAAGGAATTACAGACCAATTGCTTTATTAAATATCGATTATAAGATTTTTACACATATCTTGGCTGATAGATTAAAGGGAGTGCTACGGGATTGGATACATGAGGATCAAAATGGATTCCTACCAGGAAGACATTTGAAAAACAATATAAGAATTATCTTAGATACATTAGAATACTATCAGAAACAAAATCAGAAACAATTGGCTATAATCTTCTTAGACGCAGAAAAAGCTTTTGACAACGTTAATTGGTCCTTTATTTTTGGGGTAATGGAGAAAATGGGGGTGGGAAATAGGTTTCTAGACTGGACAAAAGCTATATATTCTGAACAAAAAGCAAGCATAATTATAAATGGGGAAAGAACGAAACAATTTAGTATATATAAGGGAACACGTCAGGGATGCCCTCTTTCACCGTTACTGTTTATAACTTGTTTAGAGATTTTGAATAACAATATTAGGGATGAGAAGATAATAAGGGGAATTAAGAAAAAAGAACATGAAATAAAAATTCAAGCCTATGCGGATGATCTAGCTGTTATATTGGAAGACCCTATGACCAGCATTACAAAATTGATGGAACTTATACAACAATTCGGAGACCCAGCAGGGTTTAAGGTGAACAAAGAGAAATCTCTGATAATGACTAAAAATATGACTACTAACCAAGAGCATGAATTGTTAGAAATTTCAGGATTTAAAATAACAAAGAAGATAAAATATTTAGGAATAACATTAACAAAAAATAATTCGGATTTATTCGACAATAATTATAAAAAATCATGGGGTGAAATTAGGAAAGAGATGAAGAGATGGAAAAATTTGCAATTATCCTTAATAGGGAAAATTTCTGCTATCAAAATGAATATACTCCCAAAAATGATTTTCCTATTTCAAAGTATTCCCATAATTCATAATGATAAAGTGTTTAAAAAATGGGAGCAGGATTTGAGTGAGTTTATTTGGAATGGGAGGAAACCCAGAATAAAAATCAGGTATCTAAAAGAGGTAAAGGAAAGAGGGGGTTTAGCTTTGCCGGATTTTAAATTATATTATGAAGCATCTGCATTAAATTGGATTAAGGATTGGGTAAATTTGGAAAATCGAAGATTGTTAAATTTAGAAGGTTACAATTTATACTTTGGGTGGCACGCTTATTTATGGTATGATAAACATAAAATTAACAGAGATTTCTCAGATCATTATGTTAGAAAATCAATTTTAAGAGTTTGGTTAAAAGTTAGAAATAAATTATATATAAGAATACCTAGCTGGGTGTCACCACACGAAGCCTTTCATAGATTAGAAAAAAACCAAGTGGGGGAATGGGTCACGTATAATGACATAATTAAAAGGGATGGAAGTAACGTAAAACTAAAGAGTAAAGAAGAAATGATTGAACAAGGATATAGGTCACATTGGTTTCTCCACAGACAGTTAGTTGAAAGATATAAAATAGATAATAGGGAACGGGGAATCTCAGTAGAGGAGAATGAATTAGATAAAATATTAAAAATGGATGTAAAGGGTACAGTGAGTAAAATTTATAAATTATTAATAAATCTGGAATTTGAAAAAGAGGTCATAAAAGATAATATGATAAAATGGTCTAAAGATATAGGTTACTCAATAACATTAAAACAATGGGAAATTACCTGGAAGTTAAATCATGAATATACGAGATGTTCTAACCTGAAAGAAATTTTTTTTAAAATCTTTTATAGATGGTACCTAACTCCAGTACAAATGTCTAAGATGAAGAAAGGAAAATCTACTGCCAATTGTTGGAAATGTAAGAAAATTGGTTCCTTCTTCCATTGTTGGTGGACGTGTGATGAAGCAAAAAGTTTTTGGTAAAGTTCATGAACAGATAACGAAATATTTAAAAATTAACTTTCCAAGATTGCCAGAAATATATCTGTTAAATATATACGAGAAAATAGATGTTAAAGCAAGGAGGAAAAAGTTAAATATCTTAAGTTATATGATTTGTGCTGCCCGAATTGTATATGCGAAAAGATGGAAAGACACAAATACACCAACAATGGAGGATTGGGTTTGTAAGTTGTATGAAATGACTGAAATGGATAAATTAACGAAATGTCTGGAAAATAGAAAAAATTGTGCATTTAAAGAAGAATGGGAAATTTTAGATCCATTATGGAAGGAGTTTTGGGGAAATTTGGCAACTTTAGGATTGTATGACTAAGGAAAAATGATGAGAAAATGGATGGAACATAACAGTATATAGATATAATATAAAAAAGAATGATAATGGTATATGAATGTATTGAATTTGAAATAATTTGATTTATAACTGATATTTGATAGTGGTGAAATAATATAAGATCCGTTAGACATAGGATAGGTTATAGATGTAAGAAGTATAGAAATAAGATATAGTGAGTATAAGTTATAGAGAGAAAGAGAAGGTAAAGTTTAAGTTTGAGTAAGCTAATAAAGAAAAGGCACTTAAGACTCGCTAACAGTTAAATTCTTTTTTAATTGTTATTATAATAAAATATATAAGAAATATGCAATAAGCAGTTAGAAGTTAGAGTATAGGGTAAGGGCTATAAAGATTAGAGTAAGTTAAATTTAGATAGCTGGATAGAAGATAAGATTTAGAAGATGTTCCTCAATGGTGTAAGAAAGAAGTCAAGATTGTAGAAGATTGAATGTAATTTTATGTAAGTATGTAAGTATGTTTAATTTAATTTCTCTCTTTTTTTTGTCTTTTTTGTTATTTGATTATTTGTTAGATTGATAATTAGCTAGCTAAATGTATGTTTGTCTAGTAAAGTAAGGTAGTATGTAATGTATGTGTGATTAGATATGTCACTGTGTTCTTTTTAGTGTTTTTTTTTGTTTGTGTTTTTGTTTTAATGTAATTCAAATAAAATATACTTTTAATAATAATAATAAAAAAGTAATTCTGTCATTGTTCAGAGAAAACTCTCAAGAACCTTGTTGCCATCAGATCACACTTTATCACGCACAATACTTGTGCACTAGAATCTAGTGACTTAGACCTCTGTTTTACAGTTCTGCCTAGTACTGCCATATATTCCTATTAACTTGAAGGCAGAAATGCGAGGTGAGCCTTCGTAAGGGGAAGAAAACTGTGGATGTGGGAGACATAAGACTCTTTCTGACCACCTGTCTCTCTTCCATTATCGTGTGTCTTGTTTACTGCTAAAGCAGAATGCTCATCCCCTTTCTCCTTGGCAATGGAATAAGTTATTTACACATTTATTCAGATATTTATGTGATATTTTTTATTCTACCACAGAGGGATCCAGGGCAGCTCACAGAATAATAAAAAAAGTAAAAAAATAAAAAATCTCTTTAAAAGAAACAATCAACATGTAACATCACAACATAAGAAGTAGTCACTCAAAAATAGGATATTAAAGGCTATTGAGACAGTTGAAAATTCTGAAAGCTAGGTAGTAGCTAAAGAGTCTTCCATGGGAAAGTATTCCAGAACCTAAGTGCCACAAACTGCAAGGACTTGTCATGTGTATTCACCACAGCGTTGCTGGGTGGAGGCTAGGGAATGGCTTGTGACTGGCTTGTGTAACTTTAAACCCGAATAGACTGAAAGGCAGGATGAGGCACCTAAACATTCCATGAAGGCAGGTGAAGATACCTGTCTTCTCTTACATTTAACCCTTGAACTTTCAGCCGCTGCCATTCCCTCCTAACATGATTTTTGCTTGCATGGTAGAGAGCAGGGATGGGCAGCAGAGAAGCACCAAGCTCTGTTTTTGTCACCAGGACCTCTGTGTCTCCCATCCCTGCTCTCCACTAGGAAAGCAAGAGCTGTGTTAGGAGGGAACAGTGTTACTGGTCTGCACCCCCCCCATTGGATATGGTTTAATTGAAAAAATATAACTTAACTGCCATTAATGTAAATCGACCCTGATGTGGCTGTAAGGCCAGACTGGACAAAGAAAAAAAATACCGGCTGAACACATGTGTTGCAAAGAAGGTCAGAAATCCCTTCTAGGCATGACCAAGGCCGTTGTCAGAACAAACACCAGGTAACTCTGGAGATAATAAGCTTAAACCAAGGTGTATCATTTCTGCCATCATAAACAATTGCAAAGGAAAACTCTCACCAAACCACTGATTGTTTCAGTCCTCCTCCCTAGCACCTAAATGTCTTCCATATTAATTCCTTTTTTTCATGTCCACTATTACAGAGCATTATGATAGCCATTAATTCCTTGTCACCTAACACTAAGATTGTCAATGTAGTCTTGACGTTGTTTGTTCAGCCAGCGAGCCATCTACACCCTTTGCTTTCTAGGCAGATTTAGGGTATAAAAATCCTTCATTTTGACTAGTTAGTTGCAGTACCTGAAATGCTGAACACTGCTATGTCGCTCTGAATTCCAATTTGGTTCACCCTTAGATGCAAGTCTAATCCACTTCACTGTTTCTTCACTGCTCCTTTAGACTGGTAAATATAATCCATTAAACCTCAACTTCACTTGCCATAATTTTCCTCCTTGCCCTTCAGTTAGCTTTTGTGTGAATGCATAACTGTTGTATCTTGTATGCATGTGTCACTGAATTCCCTTCAATAAAACACATTTTAATTTACCTTTGAATCTTTGGCTGATTTTCCTGCAAGGATCCTATGAACATTGGTGGAAAGATCCTGCTAGTTATCCTGCCTCTTGCAGCTTTCTTAATCAGAATGAATTAATTCTCCATTTTTGCACTGATTGTGGGTACTGCTGAAGGACCTCAAGGGATCCCCCACCTTTTAGGGTAACAACAGCTACAGCTGAAAGTTCAAGGCTGCAAGGTAAAGGGAGAAAGGTACCTTCACAGAGTTTTATGGTTCATTGTTCTGCTTCTCAATCTATTTGCACTTAAAGTTAGGAGAGCTCAATCTTGCATCCAGCCTGGCAACTCCAAAGTTACTAAACCCACCCTAGTTAGTAGTGCTGTTTTTGTGGATGTTATCTGTTTTTGTCTGTATGGAAGAGAACCAAAAAGAATGCAGTCATGTTAGAAAGGCAAGGGAAGAGACAGACTTCAAACTCTTGCTACCTGAAGAAATGCTTTTTCTTTTCTCTTTTTTTTTAGTTCAATAACCATCTCAGTTTGGCATCAATTTGCCATTCTCTATGGATTCAGATAGAGAAAGAGAAGAATTTCTCATTCTTTGTGTTTCACTTTGTGTTTCTAAATGAGTCTGTTCTGCTTTTTATTGTATTTTTGTTAATCATGGTTTCTTCTATTTAACCATTTGACATGGCTGCAAACTTCCTTGGGCGATTTGTTTTTTAGGAAAGACAGTATAGATTTTAAAAACAAGTGAGATAATGCTGGCTGGGGGATTCTGGGAGCTGTAGTATGTAAGTTAATGAAGGAATCTGGAACAGAATGTAACTTCAAAAACAAATAAACAAATATTCCCACAAAACAAAAACAGCTCCTCAAAAGGAAACTCCTTTCAGAAACTCCTACTTCAGAAGAGATGGTAATAGGTAGGCCTTAGGTGAAAGATTATGGGCTTTTCTGCACTATACTTTTTACAGTGCTATTATTCCACTTTCAACATCCTATGGAATCCTGGGGTTTGCAGTTTAGGGAGGGACCTTTAGAATTCTCAACCAGAGAGCTCTTTGGCTTCAGTCAACTACAAACCCCAGAACTCCACAGGAAGTTGAAAGCGGAACAATAGGACTATAAAACTATAGTGTGGAATGGCTCTATCTGAACATCGATTTGTAATATTTTATGCTACTGATTTATCAAACTGCTGTTCTCCAAAAACTAGCATCTAAATGAAAGGGAGAGAGGGAGGTTGATATGGTGTCATTACTTAGTTTAGGTTCTAAGTTTCCTAAGAAATCTGGAATCTTAATTCTAACCTAGGGTCAGTTCAAGACATAATAAGAGTTGAGGCAAAGCAGCAAATTTCCCTGTTCTCCCTTGGGTTTAATCATACCCCAAACCAACTACAGTGACCTCTTTACTTTCATGAGGGTCTGGGAAACAGAATCGTTGCAAAAGCGGAAAAACTGCAAATAACACCCCTGGTTCTCCCTTCCTTTCTCTTCTGGGGCTCACCTTCCCATCCCCTTGCCTTTTTCCCTGGCACATGAGCCTTCCTTCTCTGCTCCCCAGCAAAAGGCAAGGAATTGGGAGGGGGAGCACCATGCATGGTGAGGAAAGGTGTTTGCCTGGCTCCCCCCACCCCATTCCTTTGTGCTTTGCCTTGGTGTGTGTTTTCCACACCGGGGCCAAAAGCAAGAGAATGGGAGGTGGAGAAGGAGGGTGCATGTGTGCCTCCCCCCCAATTCCCTTGCCTTTTGCCTTGGTATACATTCTCAGTACAGGGCAAAAGGCAAGGGAGTGAGAGGGAGAGCACCAGAGGCAGAAAAGGAACGCATGTGTGTGCTTCCCTTCATTTCCTTGCCTTTTGCCCAGGTGTTCTTGGCTTCCTTCTCTGCACCCTGCAAAATGCAAGGGAATGGGAGGAGGAGAGTGGAAGGGAAGGCATGTACAGACTTTGCAAATAGTCAAATTCACAGAGGTGTTCTTCAGGTGGTATTTTCGCATGATGATTGATCTACTGCACTTCTTTAGCTTTATTCTTATTTTTGATATTAGCGGTTCATGTCTTATGTCACAATTTGCTCCTGGTCTTGTTTTTGCAGAGTGGAAATTGACAGTGTTTTGCTTCCAATTATGTAGTCTATTTGATTTCTTTATTGGTCATCTGATGACATTCACATATTTCTATGGCTGCTTGAAAAACGTATTTGCAATGAACAAATTGTTGGTCTCACCAAATTCAGTTTCTGCTTTGTTTCTTTATCCTAGACCAAATTGTCCCACAATGTTTGGGTCTTCATTTCGCCCTATTTTGTATTCTAGTTGCCTATGATTATCAGCATGCCTTGTTTTAATGTGTGATCAATGTCCTCCTGGACAGAATTGTTCAATTTCTTCCTCTTCTGCTTCTGTACTTGCAGCATAAACTTGGATTATGGTTGTACTGATGGGTTTTCCCCAAAGTTATGACAGGTTTGCCTTAGGCTTGCCATAAGTTGCAAAAAGGCACACAACAACAACGACATTCGATCAGACTTTGTATTATACCCCCCATCTGCTTTTACTGCCTCTCTCCCCACTATTAATGCAACCCAATTTCCTCTTAGATTTTCGTTTTGTGAGTAAAATACTTTGCAATTATCTGACTGAAAATTTTCCTTTCCTGTCCACTTTAGCTAACTCACTCCAAGTATTGCAAAGTTTATAAGTTCCATTTCTTGTTTTGCAATGTCTAGCTTTCCCTGATTCATGCGTCTTACATTGCACGTTCCTACTGTATGCATATCTGAGCATATCACCAGCTGTGAAGATCCTTTTGGCTTGAGTCCAGTTACATCATTAGGCACAGTGCTATTTGTTCTTTTTCTCTGCTCTTCCCTAGTAGGTGTTTGAGTGCTGTATGTCTACTGTCTATCGTTTCAGTTTGGATTATTTCATTCTAGGAGTTTTATAGTAAAAAGATATTCAGAAGTGGGTAACTATTGCTTCCTTCTCCGCAGTACTATCAAGAGTTAGCTAAAATGCCACTGCCATTATCCTGGTGTGATCGTCTGCTAGTATTGTCCCCTACTACTGCTACTGCCTATTAGCAGTTTGACACATTTAATCTGGCTCCTCAACCAGTCTATTGCAGGAGACCCTATCAGCAGCAGTGCTGCCATCAGCTCTGCCTCTTACCTCACAGAAGTATGCAATCACAGCCCTATGGAAAGGTCATGACATGGTGGGGATTACGCATTAAGAGCATAAATTCATTACGTTTTAATGCAATTGTTAACAATACATATATTTTATGTTCAATGAAGGAACAGTTTTGAATAATGGTTTGTGAACTTGTGCCATGAACTGAACATTTCCGAGTAAAGATTTTGAGCAGTTTTGCCCTTGCTGGGAGGTGAAAAAAAATTGTCACTGGGGCCTGGATATACTCCTGGCAGCCCTGCTGACAGTAGAAAGACTATAATAATAAACTAAATAGCTAGCAATTTGCTGCCCTTTCATGACAATCAAAATCTGCTGCCTGAGAAAGTCTTTTTACTCTGCCTAATGATAGAGCTGGCCCTGCTCTATAGTTTTGTTTTGTTTTTTTACTTCCAGATTCTTTTCTTGGTAAAAGCATAGCCCAGATTTGACAGCAGGGCCAATTACAATAAAAGGTTAAAATTTCTGAAGACAGAATATTCAAATATTTCCTGCCGTTTTGTTCGCACAGCCAATTTATTTTATCCTGCAGCAGCTCAAGTATGCACAGTGGGGAGGTCAGATAATAATTCAAAAGCACACATTTTTACATTGTCTTTTGTCACAGAGGTATTAGCAGTTGGTCTCTTACATTCTGTTTACATGGCTTTTCTCTTTGGTAGCTGACAGCTTGTCCGTCCGAGGCAATGTGGGTCAGCAACAAACTTCGCCTTTCCACCAGAATGATCTCACCAAGTACAACCACCACACAGTTTTTAAAACTAACACATAGGCCCAAACCCTATTCGTGCTCCCAAACAGAGTAAACGAGTTGAACCAATTGTTGGATAGTAGGTCAGCACTTATGTAAACCCTCATGACTGAATGGGTCTTTTCTAGTTGGGATTAACAATAGGATTCAAGCCTTATAGTGTTCTTGTGGGAAAATCCATGCAGGTGTAATTCCATGATTGAAGGTTGCTTGGAAAAGTTACTTTTGAGGGCTATAGTTCTGAGAATCCTCTAATCAGTATAGCCAATTCTGCGAAAGTGATTTTCTCTTGGTATAGAATCAACAGAATCATAGAGCTGCAAGAGACCACAATGGCCATTTTGTTTAACCCCCTGTCCTGCAAAAACACACATTTTTTCTACGACAGGGTACTGTTATCATTTCTTACTATGGACAGAATTCAGCCAAAACTAAACACAGTGAAGTGTCATTGATTTCCATGGTAGAGTTTAGCACACAGATTTCACCTAAACATCAGGAAGAACTTCTTGATGGTAAGAGCCGTTCAAGAGTGGAGCTCTTACCATCAGGAAGTGCCTCAGAGTGTGGTAGAATCATCTTCTTTGCAGGTTTTTAATCAGTGGCTGGATGATCATTTGCTGTGAATGCTTTGAGCATGTGTTCTTGCATGGCAGGAGATTGGACTCGATGGCTGTTGTGGTCTTTTGCAACTCTATGATTCTATGAAAAGGAGCTTGCAGCAGTTTAGATGTTGTCAGACTGCAACCCATGATTGGCTGTCCTTGCTTGGGCTGATGGAAGTTATAGTACGGTAGCATCCAGAGGACCATGCACGACTCTCGTTTAGCAGTGCTTAAGACTTCATCCTATGCCTTGGGGAACAAATTCCAGATGCAAAATGCGCACATATTCTGAATCCAGGAACTTGTTTTCAATACCAGAAGTGAACTGAGCTCACAATTAGTTCACAAAAAATTCCACTGAGGAAAAAATTTGAGGAAAATTTTTTTCCTCAAATTGTCTACATTTAAGTACCTGAATTTAGACTGGCGGGGAGGAATAATTTTTCATTTGGTATTTCTAAAACATTGGGAGCCAGGGACATTTTCTCATCTATGTCAAATAAAGCAACAACAACATTTATTTAGATCTTGTCCTTGTCCCAGTTGTCCTTGTCCCAACAAAGGCAGATTACAACAGCTAAGAGAGACATAGCTAAAAATCAGTCAAACATCTACCAGGATATCCCAGTTTACCCTCTGCAAACACCTGCCCTAGAACATAAAGCCCACCATGAACTTAACCACAAAGATTAAAGTACTGCACTACTTTCCAGACCCCAGTAATCAGGCCAGCAATTACCTCTTACTGCTGAGTACTCCTGTGGTGAAGAACATTGCATGGGGCTATTAATAACTTCTGCAGTTAATTTTAATGCACTTAATCCATCTATAATGCATATGTTGAAAGAAATCTAAGTGCTGCATCATAAAGGTCAAATACCCAGATCTAAATCAAACGTAACACAGTTATTGATTGATTTCATTTAAAATGAAACAAAACAGCAAACTTGCGGTCTAGATAAACTTTAAGCAGCTATAAAAATGTAAGTGCAGATTTCTACTGCCAGGCAGAATTGGTAGTCCTGAACTAGATGAACCCATGCTCTGACTCAGTCTAAATCCACTTAGTATGCCCAATATTTACTGCAGCCAACCTCTCCACTACAACCAGCATGGTGTAGTGGTTTGAGAGTTGGTTTACAACTCTGGAGACCAGAGTTCGAATCCCTCCTCAGCCATGGAAACCCACTGGGTGACTCTGAGCAAGTCATTCTCTCTCAGCCTCAGAGGAAGGCAAAGGCAACCCCCTGACCCAATTTTGTCAAGAAAACCCCATGATAAGGTCACCTTAGTCCCAAAGTAGGGAAGGCACATAGCAACAGTAATCTTTCCATTGCAGAACCAGCATATGTATATGTGTGTGTGTACCTTCAAGTTGCCTGTTGACTCATGGTGACCCCATGAATTTCGTAGAGGTATCTTTGGCAACAAATACTCAGAGGAAGTTTGCCATGACCTTCCTCTGAAATATTACCTACTAGCGTATATACCTAGTGTTGTCCTGGATTTTATTTTCTCATAGGTAATACTTGTTAGAAAGATTTCAGATCCTGTGTTTCTAATTTCCCAAACTGTCTTGTCTAATACATATAACTTTTCCCCATATTCCTCAATCCAATCTGTATTCAGAGTTATTAACACACAGAGGCTGATTTCCTGAGGGAACGCACTGCCTCCTCCTTGCTACTAGGCCTAGTCTCCATAGCAACTGGCCAGGCCCAAGAGCTCTCTGGCTGAGAATTCTAAAGGCCCCTCCCTGTAAACCCCAGGATTACATAGAATCTTCTCAATCATATGAGGTCTTTCCCTCACACAGCCAGTCATATGAGTTCTTCACGTGCCTGACACGGACAAACAAACAAACATTGACTTTCATATATTAGTGGATAACACTTGGTATTCCTTGTGGGTGTCCTATCCAAGTACTATCCAGGACTAATCCTGGTTAGACCCTGTCATGAAAAGGCAGTAGATTGTTAGCTGCTGTTATAATTTTTTACACCAAAGGAGAAAGAGATGAAGAGATTCTTGTGGGGTTCTCAGCCTCAGGTACAACAAGCACTCAGCAAAACATGGGTACTAAGTACTTGACTTATGGAGTAGAGTGCTCTTTGCTGCCTAAGACAGCAAAATGCCAGCCCTTTCCTGCTGAACAAGCAAGCTTGCTTTAAATCAGGGCAAAAAATAGTTCAGAGTACAAGAGAGGATAGACAGCCAGTGTAGTGCGGTGTTTTGAGCACTCTGGAGATCAAGGTCTGAAGCCCCACTCAGCCACGGAAACCGACTGGATGACTATAGATTGTTGTGGGTTTTCCAGGTTTTGAGGCTGTGTTCTATTAGTATTTTCTCCTGACGTTTCACCTGCATCTGTGGCTGGCATCTTCAGAGGATGCCAGCCATAGATGCAGGCAAAACATCAGGAGAAAATACTAATAGAACATGGCCTCAAAACCCGGAAAACTCACAACAACCTATGGATTCCGGCTGTGAAAGCCTTCGACTTTACCACTGAATGACCTTTGATAAGTCACAGGTCATTTCCACACTAGACTGTTATAGTGCTATTATTCCACTTTCAACATCCTATGGAATCCTGGGGTTTGCAGTTTAGGGAGGGGCCTCAAAGGCGTGGGAGGCTGCAGGAGGAAGGTGAAAGGAATATACAGCTCTTAGCCATTGTTAATTTCTAGAGCAGAGTGGAATCATATGGATCTCCAGATCTTGTGGGACTGCAAATCTCCCTAACCAGTGCCAGAGAATGCCATCTGAGCACATGATAAAAGTAACAAAGAAAGACCTCCATATTTTTCTTATTCATATGAATGTTTGGCATTGTAATCTTATTTTCTTTTTGAAAATATTTCAGAGGATGAGTGTATTTTAATGGTTTTTTATATCATATTCTTCTTGACAACATCCTTCCAGGACAGAAACAATCATATAAACACTCACACGCCTTTCCGTGTCAGGGGATAGTGAATCCAATCCAGTTTTAGTGTGAACTTTAAGGGTACTAACACTATTTTGCAGATAAGGCCCAGCATCTGGCATGGTTCTTTTAAAAGTCCAGACTAAAACTCAGAGCCAATTCACCAATCAATTGAGATGAAAACCACTAGCTGTCACGAACCACTTCTCTATGCAGAAATTCTCTACCATTTCATATCTGTATCTGCACTGGAATCAGCATCAGTTCTCATCCTCTTCAGCCAGGAGAAAGGCAAGATATAAAATCAGTCAATCAATCAATCTATTAAGAGTTCCCCTTTAAGCTCAATAAGTGATATGCAACTGTTGCATATATTCACCAATAGTCTGTATAACTTTTTGAATCTGGGTGTCAAATGAGGGGAAAACAAGGAAAAGTTCTCTCTCTTTTTTCCTTTTCTTTTTTCCTTTTTGTCTTTAAAAAAAAAAGAGCCACAATAGAAATGGGTTCTATAATCTTGATACTTTCTCTAAACAGCTATTTTGATGTCAGTGAGTCACTGATACACATGAACAATGTCTGCTTGGGTCGCATTTAAGCCAATGAATGAGTGCAAGTAAATAGGAGGTTTGCTTTTTCAAAAAATTTGCCGGAGGGTGAACAATACAGTAGAGGGCACTGTGTCACTAGGTTTCTGCGTATCTTTGGCAAAATCAAGTTGGATGGATGGGAAGCAGGCCATTCTAGTGCCTGAAGAACTAAATAATGGAAAATTAGAAGTGCTTCCGACAAATGTGAGGGTTTCAGAGGTTTTTTTAAAAGCAGTTTTTTATGTGGTAATGATTTGACTGCTTTAATTTTTTTTAGTAATAGGAAAGTGCATCAGTATCTTTTCCCATTATGTATGGTTCTCAATGGCAGCCTCATTAAAGGGGGAATCATGAACTACAGATGGCAATAATGCAGGCTGGCTACCCATCATAATGGAACATTTTATCACTGACTGAATGTTGGGTTTTCAAATTGGAAGGACCCTAAAGCAAATGATAAAGCTGCTGCCCCAGACAAATCCCTATTTGTGCCGGAATTCTTAAGATCTACAGCATCTTTTCTGAAGAGGCCCGGGGTCCCAGCTTTACGTGCCTTTCTTGAACCCATATCTCTATTCATTCCAGATAAATAAACCAAAATAGTCAAAGGAATAGAGACTCTTGGGGTTTCTTAAAGAAGAAAATGTTTATTATGACCTAGCCCAGGGTGCAAATCATGCAGCCCTCCAGATATTGCTGAACTGCAGCTTCCAGCACTTCTCACCGTTAGCTAGGTGGGCTAGGGTGGCTGGTCATGGCAGTCCAGTTGCACCTGGAAGGCTTCACTTTGCTCCTCTCTGGCCTAAATTTTCCCTCTGGATATTGTTACCAATATAGTTAGGAAGAGAAAATTTGAGATGGGAAGTACCCTCTCTCCATTGACCAACAGGAACTCTGTGGCCCTTCAGATACTATGGAACTACAACTCTCATCCAACCTCGCCATTTTGACCAACAGTTAAGAATGATGGCAGTTACAGTCCAATGAAATATGGAAGACCACTATCTCAGTGCAGAGCAGGGGTGAGTTAAGAGGGCCTCCAAGGAGACCTTGAAGGACTGCTTCTCTCCCACTCTTTCCCTGCAAAAAAAAAAAAAGTCTTGTTTATCTCTAAATGCCTTCTAGAATCACTTCTAGTTTAATTCCTTATCCTCCAGAATGTTATGGGGGCAAACAATTAAAAAAAAAATATTGAGGCCTTAGAGACAAGAAAAATAGCCCTGGGAAGGCAAAAGTGACCACATAGTTCACTTTGCCCACTACGAATGTAGACTGAGGTCTTTTAAAAATCTTTTTAAGATATCTTCCAGTGTGGTGCTACAGCTAGACTGCAACTCTGGAGATCCATGTTTGAGTTTCCACTCAACAAGGTAATCTGAGAGACCCAGCTGGCTAATCTTGGGCCAGTCATCCTCTCTTACCTTGAACTGTCTCACAGGCTTGTTGTGAAGATAAAGTGAGGAGGAGCCTTGTGCATCATTGGAGCCCTGAGAAAAGGTGGGATAAAGACACCAGGGCAACAGACACTCATGTTGATGATGTTAAGAAAACGATAGTTGCTTACGGATGAAGCTTTTACTGCACAGTTGCATTGCCTCATTGATGTATGTTTATGGGATGCACAGGCAATGTTGTCTTCAGGTTGCAGCATTCCCAATGTTACCCATTGTTTTTTCAATTTATTTTTTCCCTTACTGGAGAAAATCTTTTAAGGAAAAAAGACCAAACAGCTTACAGTGCCTTATAGTTGTAAGGAATGAGATATCTCTATCTAGAAGCACTCTATCAATGTTGTCTTTTAAGGAAAAGGTATGAATCAGTGTCTTGTTCTTGGTGTGAAAATTTCACATTCTGGAATCAGCAATCATATTGCTTTTCTTGGTCATGCATGGACCCCACAGTGTGTATATGGGGGGGCTTATACATCCCTTCTCCCAAAATGATCCAGCAAGATTAGACCACCAATACTTCTATGTAGTTGAATCCCCTCTGACATTATTAGCCAGAAGTGTACTAAATGATCAGACAGTAGGAAATACAAAAACAGTAGTTGTTGTTGAGCCCTTCCAACAATAACGAAGACTGTCTGCAATCTTCCCCAGGCACACCTAACTGGGAGTGGGCTGTACAGGAACACATGGAGATCACATCTAAGTTCACATTGTGCTTGTAAGATGCTTCATATTTAAAACTGTTTCAGGGATAATTGATAGGGAAAGTAATTTGCTGTCCCCATGAAGGCACTTACAGGTAGGCAAAATTATTAACAACCTGCCTACCAATATTGAGCCTTCCCACCTTACAAACAGTTTGGGGGCTTTGATCCCATAGGTAACTGAATTGGAGAGGGGAGGAGTGGAGCTGGTTAAAGTTGCATGAACTAATACAGAAACTCTTTGTTTGCATATTAAAATACATATTTAATGGTCCTGTAAAATCCAATTTCCCCTCCAGTCCCTGGGCCCTTTCAGCCTACAATTATAACATGATAATTTCACATTAACTATGATGTCTACATCCCGTGGAATCTTGGAATTTGTAGTTCGGTGAAGCAATACACTCCTGGCTAAGAATACTGAGTATTCCCCTTAAATTGTAGATCCAAGAATTCCATAGGATGTTGTCATGACTGTTAAAGTGGAATGATAGTAAGATAATTGTGTAGTGTGAAAGGGTCCCAATCTGGTAAGGTTTAGTATCAATAGGTATATGTCTTTGTTTTGTTCTATATCCATATCTATGCATACACTGCCCTATTTTGCTGCAAGATCATTATCTTTCCTTGTGGTGTTCCTAATAAACAGCAAACTGTTTATCAGCCTATCTGCCTCTGCTGAGTGCCGACCTGAAAGTGGAACCTACTGGGCCATGGAAACCTGAATAAATACTTCACTCCTGGAATCCAAAGGCAAAGAGGAAACTGTGTACTCTTCCCTCAGATAAATCACTGAGCCTCATTACAGAGATGACAAAAACATTAGAGGGGTGCCAGAGAAAAAAAGTGTTATTTATTTTTATAATTGAGTCCCATAATACTGATCTAGAAACTTTGCTTCCTCTAGTCTTCAGGTTTTCAGAGAGCTAAAAATGTGCCTGTACCCTTTATGTGTGGGCAGAGTCTCTTGCTCATTCTTCTCTTCAGAGGCTCAAAGAAGATGAAGGAAAGTGAGGAGTGCCAAAAGGAAGGCCACATACTCTCCTACAGCTTCTTCTGGATCAATTCTTATGAAGAGTGAGCAACTTCAGCTACTCCTGTTCACTTTCCAGATCTTTGTTTCCTCCACACTCCAAACAGGTCTGTTGTGGGTGGTGTGGGGGGAGGGCATCACATTTCCTCAGATAAGAATTCTGCCCCTCAATGAAATTTTCCTTCGGTCTCCAAATTTCTACCATTCCAGAGACTGAGACATTGAAAATCATTAATAATAATAAGAAATAATAATAAGAAATTTTGTTACCTGCCTCTTCCCAAGGCTAGAATTCATACCTAGAATTCTTGGAGGAGAAAACTGAGTTGAGACTGCTGTAAGCACCTTAATGGACAATTTTTGCCTGAGCATTGATGGGGGAATGTGTCACTACTGGTGCTTTTGGACCTTTCAGCAGCATTCAGTACCATCAATCATGCTATCTTTCTGGAATGTCTGCAGTGTCTGGGAATCAGGAGCACTGTGCTGCAGTGACTCCATTCCTATCTCAAGTAGATTCCAGATGGTGGTGCTTGGGGATAGCTGCTTTTCAGAAAAGGAGCTCTTACATGGCATGCCACTAGGTGCCATTCTATTCCAAATGCTGTTTAACATCTAGATGAAACTGCTGGGAGAGATCATCGGGAGGCATGGGACAAGGTGCTATCTGATGACACTGAAATATACTTCCCTATGTGTTCAGTAATAGATTCAGCAAAGGATACTGTGTTTTCTCTGAATGAATGCTGGAGGAAGTGATGGATTGGATGAGGCAAAAAACAATCTGAATTAAATCCAGACAAAATGAAGCTGCTTACTATCAAGGGTCCTAACCTGGGTTTGGATGGGTTTACACTCCAAGAGCTTGGAGGTGCTCTGGGTTTACACTCCAAGAGCTTGGAGGTGCTCCTGGATGCATCAGCTCAACTTGACAGCCCAGATAGATGCAATGGTAAGGAGTGCCTACAGTCAGCTTCTGTGGTTACACCAGTTGCACTCCTTCCCAGAGCTGGGGGTTTTGAAGATGGTAGTGCACATGCTGGTAAACCCGAAGCTGTACTTCTGCAGTGTGCTGTACATTTCCTCTGTACCAAGTTTGGAAGCTTCAGTTAGTTCAAAACAGGGCAGCTAGATTGGATGCTAGAATATGTAGGAGTGAGTATATTACACCAATATTGAAATCACTCCACTGGCTGCTGGTTAGTTTCCAAGAGAAGTGCAAGGTGTTGGTTGTTATTTTTTAAAGCCCTACATTGTTTGGGTCCAGGTTATCTACAAGATCACCTTCTCCCATATAATCTGCCATATACACTCAGGTCCTCTGGGAGATAGCTCCTTTATTTATTTATTTATGTATTTATTTATTTATTTATTTATTTATTTATTTATTTATATCCCGCCTCTACATATTTATTTATTTGTATCCCGCCTCTACATATGGATCGAGGTGGCGAACAACTTACAAATAGCATGTTACCCAGAAGATATTTTCTTTGGCTGCCCCCAGACTGTGGAATGACTAGTCAGAAGAGATTTGTCAACCTGAGACACGTCTATATTTAAATCACCAGTTTCTTCCAGCAGGCTTATCCAGGTTATTTTAAAATGACGGTTGTTAAAGTATGTATTGATGGATTTTAATATGTATTGGTTTTATATGTTGTTTTAACTGATGTTACATGTTGTATTATTTATTGTTGTTTCCTACCTTGATCCACAGGAAGAGACAAGTAAGAAATAAACACCATCATCATCATCATCATCATCATCATCATCATCATCATCGTCATCACCACCACCACCACCACCACCACCATCATTGCTGCTGTGTTCTTATTCTCTTGGTTGCTTTGCTTGCCCCTTTTTGGATGCCTAACTTGTACCTCTAAATGTTCAATGGATGTTTAAGTTACTGCAATGCTAGAAATTAGAAATCTGAATGAAAATTTCAGGGGGAGGGCATAATTCTTATTTGAAAGGATCAATACCATAGCTACATCTCAGGGAGGAATGTGTGGCCCTCCAGATGTTTTTGGCTCTGAATTCATATCAGCTTTAGGTGCCTAGCCAATGGTGAAAAGTCATGGGAGTAGCAGTCTGAAAACATCTGGAACCATAGTTGACCACCCCTGCTTTTGTTGTAGGGCAGGAATGGGTAACTTTGGTGGGTCTAGCACTGATTTTCTATCCCTGGAATCCTCCAGGGCTACACAGACTACCAAAAATCAAAAATAAAACCAGAAGTAAGCAGAGATTTTGAAGCGCTGAAACACAGGATTTTACAATGTTAGACGAAGCAAGAGGGCCATGGAAAGGAGAACTGCTGTACCTGGAGGATTCCAAGAGAACAAATTCTAGCAAAAACTGGTGGTCTGGGGATGGCTGAAAAGTTGGGGCCCACAAAAACAGTCTTGGATAAGTGGTCCCAGAGCTGTGTTTTGCCCAACTCTTTTATAAGGGAGCAGCAACTAAAGACAATTGAGGAACTGGTCCAGAATGAGGTTGAAGAAGGATAGAATTGCTTCTGTCAATAATGAATGTTCCACCACAGGCCTGATTCATTGCAACAGTTACCCTGCTGGCTTCTACCCTGCAAGGTATGTTGTTTTTGTAAAGGAGCCAGTATAATTGGTGCTCAGAGTTCCATCATTAGCTACATTTCAGCTAGAGCATAATTACAAGTGAGGAAGTGTGAACACTGCAAGAGTACGGAAAATCCCAGTGGATAATTGCATTGTTAGAAACAGTAGCATGGTTCTTGTGCAGAAGCAGCTTGTAAAAAGAGAGTCAATCAGTAGGATTCCTGTCTGTCTCCAGGTCTCAGTTTCATGGCAGAGCTATGCTCACAATGAGCCCTTCTGGATACCTCTTCAGTCTTTCCCGCTGTATATAACTCCATCACTTTATAATCCTTCTGCTAGTGCTTTTAGGATGCAGTTCCACATTCTGCTTACTTAGATACAAGTTTGATTGAAATCAGTGGAACTGAACTGTGGGGTAATATGATTGCAGTTAGTGATGGGCTGATCTATCAGTTTCACTTCTACATTCAGCTTTTTAAAATCTTAAGTTTGTTCTGCAAGATTTATAAAGAAATGTGTGGATTTTGGTTATGTTCTTATAAAAAGCGTTGTGAGTAAAATACGGAAACATTTAATAGGTACAGAGGTTCCCAGTACTGGGAGAAACAAGTTATACCAGCCCGCAGTGGCAGCTGGTGTTTCCAGTGTCAATAGAGCAGTGAATACACATTTGAGTTTTCAGCTTTAGAGAATCTATCCAGGGTACTGAACCTATTTTTAAGGAGGTAGTGCTGGACCTACCAGAGCAGGTCTAGGGTTCAGGGCCTTGAATAGCTCCTTGAATAACTAAATCCTATAGCAGATTCGCCATCAGACTGACATGGAATCCACCAAGCACCAGAGTTTGTCTGATGTATAGCTGATAAACACGCCTGGTAGTAGCCATAACTCAACAACACAAATATGGATACATAGGTAACTAAAAGCAGACTTTGTAGAGAGCTAAGCACTCAAAGCCCTCTGCCTGGATGGGTGAAATTTTCAGTAACTTGTTTCTCTCAAACTGAAATCTTTAAAACCCCAAATTCTTTCTGTTGAATTGATTTGATAATTTGCAAATTTCTCTTAAAAACTCCCAAACCAATGAAATGTTCTCACACCTATTGTTAGGATTTGACATTATTAGTATGTTTTCTCAGCTCCTCTGTCCGTTCTTTTTTTACTAATAATCAGATAGATATCTCTCATAATTCCATTGTGCAAATAAATGGAGATCACCTGGAAGATGGCAGTTTGGCCCGAGCTGAGAAAATCTGGGTCTGAGGAGTGCCAGTGTTCCCCAGATGTGCAAACTACAGTCATATTGCCTAAGGCTGATGGGAGCTGTAGCCTAACATAGCTGGAGGACATTAGCTTGGCAAAGTCTTTGCTGCTCAAGCCCTCCTTTCGCTTCCCCTACTCTTAGTCTGCATTTCAGCCTATAGAGAAGGTGGTGGCAGGGAAGGCTGCAGAACACAGTCTTCGTAATTGCTCAGACCAGTGAGCAATCCTGAGTTGGATGCCTTTTTTAACTGGGTCAGGCAATACGACTTGTTTGTGGGGCAGAATCCAAAAAAGGACTGCAATGGTATTCCTACACCGACTAACTATCCTTCTTCTGTGCAGCTGTGCACAGCTTTCCTCTGAGCTAGAGCACTTTCAAACTATATGATTATAGCAGTATAATCCCATTTTAGCTGCCATGGTTCCAGCTTATGGTTCCAGTAGCTGAGGAAAGGGCATTTTAGAATATTTATCCCAAGAGGGTTACTACCTCACCAAACTATATATCCCAGGATTTCATAGGATGCAACCATGGCAGTTAAAGTGAAATCATTGTGTAATAATTGTATATTGTAAAAGGGCCCCTATTCTGGTCTATGCTAGGTAAAATGCTCCTTCCTATGACCTGGCTTTTCTCTCTTCAGTTTCCTCTTTCGGCCAGAACAGGTGGGGACAAGTTTATAGTGTACAGGCTGAATTGTTGATGAACTTCCTTGTGTCTGGGTTCAGGCTCTATTATGCACCCTGTCCTAATCAGGAAATGCCTTGTCTTAGATTATTTAAAAGCCCAGTTCCCTTGGTGGGACTCAGCTGAATCTTCTAGATCTGTTTATTCCGCCAACACCTTCTCACTGATGCCCTTGCTATCTTTCTTCTGGCACATTATTCTCTATTTAGTAGGTTGACATACAATGCTGGTGGGTGGGTGGGTGGTGCTTCTGCCATCTGGCAGGAGATTGGACAAAATGTCCATCGTGTTTTTTCCAGTTCTGACAAATTGTCATCCCGTTAATTGATTTCACTATATTTAAACTCATCACTTCTAATCCAGGTCTGCTCAGCTGGTAACTCAGCCAACTTGATGCATTCTGTCAGGTGCCACTTAGTTTCACCATCTCCAATGAGAGAACTTTTAAAAACTGAACTACCACTCCTAGCATGTGGGAACAGAATCTGGAAGCTTTGGTCTGAACAAGTAACTATTTCAATCTCTGCCCAGTAGGGTTATTCAGCCCTTGAGGGCCACCTGTACCAGGTGAGCAGGCATTGCTAGGCCAAGAGACCATATGTTGAGTAGTTTGAAACAGCAAAAAGAACACCAGGACTTTTGTACCAGCTGTTTAGTCAGATGCTAGCTGAGGAGGAGGGAGACAATTTCAAGTATGGGATGAATTTGTTTGAGTAATGGTGACAGAGCTAGTTGGATGGCCTTATATAGCTGAATGGTTTAGGTCACTTTCCAACCGTGTGTAGTCAGATAAAGTTCAAAACAACCTTTTAAAAAATCCATTCTAAAGATTCTCTTTACTTTAGCAGCTTTAAATTTAATTTTGTTCTTGAGGGAAGTGCCTTCTTTTTCTCTCTGTATGTATGTGTGGAGGATGGTGCTGAAGATACTCACAGAATGGCAGAGAAAATGTCATATTTCTTTTGAAAAAGCAAGTACGAAAAGCATGTGTCAGTTAGAGAAAAGTAATTAATGGATTTTTCTTCCTCCGGCACTCCCTGGTTTGATATTCAAACTCATGACTTTTACAATGACTGATGGCTCTGCTGCCACTGCTGCTTATGTTAACACAAAATTATTAATCTAATTAAAAGGAATCTATAGGCAAAAAGTATGAAGATTCCTCAGTGAACAAGTACACACTTAAGCATCAAGTAATATATCTTGCTTTATTAGTGCTGTTGCACAATTTTCTCATTGTATTAAAAATCTTCCTTTAGTTCAGCAGGCTGAAAACTCAAACTGTATGATCAGGCTGAATTTTAACAAATTAACGGTGTGAGATCATGTGTATCTACTTGGAAATAAAGCCCACTGAGTCCGACTGGGCTCTCTCTCTGTCTCTTAATATGTGTGTGTATGTGCACGCGTGTGTGAGTCTCTGTTTGTGTGTACCACACCACTTCCTAAGATGCAGTTGTAAGCTTCTCATTTACGTATTGTATTGCAGAATAGATCTGACCACAATACCTTGAGTTTAGTGGTGGGGTATTAAATTTGGAAGTGCAGGTAGTCATTGGAATGGGTCCCAAAGTTATTTTCCTGAAAACATTTCTTGCACCTTGTAGAGGCTGCAGGAAGAAATTTGCCATATTTTGAGACCTCTTGGATTGTTTGAGGGGGAAAAAAAGGGAAGTAATTAAAACAGGCCAGAACCTTTCCCATTTGGTAAAATTGCCCCATGTCCCTTGAGACTGCAGGAGGCCTTTTTCAATTGTTTTCCATATTTAATTTTGCAGGGAGAGTGATGGGTCTCCTTGGTCTGACAGGAAGAGTATGCATACTCCAAAGCTGACAAAGTGGATCACTGTTCACACACACACACAACACAGCACAAGATATTTGTGCAGTTTCTTTTCTTAGCACCAGGAAGACACACTCTCAGTAGCGTATCTAGCTGAAACAGTGCCTAGGGCAAGTGTGGAAGCTGTGCCCCTGCTTTCTTACCCCCCACCCCTATTCCTACATGCATGGCTTTTTTGAGCCTTCTGGCATTGGCACCTGGTGCAAGTACCCCACTTGCCCCACCCTAGATTAGCCTCTGCACACTTCCATCACCAGTTGCTGTGAGAATCACTGCTTAACTTAGAGGGTCAAGGAAGCCTGGTGAAGGAGGCCTTGATATCATTGTCCCTTATAATCAAAAGTGTCAACATTTTGCCCTTTGATCCCTGGGGTTCTTCTGCACTACACAGTTGTAGTGCTGTGATTCCATTTTAAGTGCCAGGGTTCACGTTTTATGGAGTTCTGTTGTTCACAATTAAAGAAGGTGCATTTAGAATCCTCAGCCAGAGTGTTCTAATATCTCACCAAACTATTGATCTCAGAGGCTCCTTCACACTACACAGTTACATCACTGTGATTCCACTTTAACGGCAGTGGCTACCTCCTATGAAATCTTAGGGCTTATAGTTTGGTCAGCTCTTTGGCTGAGAAGTCTAAGTGCTCCTGAAAAGATATTGCCACGACAGTTAAAATAGAATCATAGTGTAATTGTGTAATGTGAAGGGGCCCAGGATTCCACAGGATGCAGCAAATGGCAGCTAAAGCAGAATCTTAGTGCTATAACTGTATAGTACAAAGGGCCACCTCACTGGCCTACATACCTAGGACTATACACACTATATTTGCATGGTTCATTCCTGCATGACTGAAGTGTTGACTCCATAGCTAGAAGGCAGATAAAATTTTCGAAAGAAACTTCAGACTGGAAAAGTGAAGGAGTTGCATCCAAGACTAACACAAGTCAACCCAATATAATCACCCCTGCTCCCACTCCTGGTTTCATACGCTATCAACATACTGTCCTAATGTGTGAAATGTGACCTGAGACATCCGTGTTTTAAATTTAACTTAGCCACACAAAAGCAATAGGTGGCTTAAGGCCCTTTCCACACGGGGGTTAGAAAACGGTGTAGAGCGACCTCTGACAGAGGTCGTCTACACCGTAAAGTGGATTGGGGTGGACTAATTTTACGTAGTTCCACACTCCAATCCGCGCTAGGGCGACCGGAAGTGGCAGCGCCGGGTGCTTTTTAAAAACCACTTTTCATGAGGTTTTTAAAAAGCACAGGGCATGCAGCCCCGTGCAGCCGCATGCAGCCCCGTCGCAGCGCCTGGTGTAGGGGGTGGGCTCCCGGCTGGCAAGCTTCTCCGGTTGGTGGAGAGCCTCCGCTAGCCGCCATTTTGGGTGCCACAGGACGCCGACTAGTGTGGAGCAGCAAAAACGCGCTGCTCCACGTGGCGACGGACTTACCCGGTTTCAGGTAAGCTCCGTTTTAGCATGTTTTCGCCCGTTTCTTCCTCTGCGTGTGGAAAGGGCCTAAGGAAGGTAAACAGCTGTTCCCTTAATCTCAACCCCGCCTCACCACCTTCTGTGATATGCATAATAGTAATAGCCCACTTTACAGAACATTTGTAAGAACTGCTGAAATAATGTGTATGAAGCACTTTAACACTTGTAATGTATTGTGTAAATCCCAAGTATTATCTTTTTAAAAATTATTTACTTTACTAGCCTTCCCCAAATCAATACCACCCCCCGAATATACCCTTTGTAATTGCTGCTTGTTCTCAATAAAATGTCTCATCTCCATTCATAATGAACAGAAGTAGCTGCAGTGAAATTGCTATCCAGCACTCAATAAAAGGAAGGCAGCATCTAAAAGCAGTTCAGGGAAAAAAGGCCATATACCTTAAAAACAACTTCCAAGGCAAGGAAAGCACACAGCCTGTAGCTTTAAAAGGCAAGGAGCAATTACCTCATGAGCTTTGGAAAGGCACAGCAAAGTAGAATGTAATTAGCAGCACTTTAAGCCTAGAGCTGTTCAGGTGCAATCTGCAAGAAAACTGTTGTCGACGTGTATTATCTCAGCTTCTAAGATGAGGTGAGCAAACTGTGGCCCTGGGGCTGCATGTGCCCCCCCATTGTTTTTGTGATCTGCAACCCCCCCTCCAATCTTCTGGACTACCTATTTTATGGACATAAATTGCCTGGAAGTCAATTTCAGCTTTTAAATAAGTTGCACCCTCCTGTTTAACATTTTTTTTTTTTTTTCAAAATCAGACATGGGCTTGTGAATCTTTCTGGGGTTTTAGTTTTTTGACCCTGGAGGGTCTCTAGACAGAAAGTTAGCCCTCTGATCTGCTCCAGTTGCCCATCCCTGCTTTAATAGACAGCAAATCATGCTTTCCTCCAGGATGCTCTTAAACGTCAAGGGCGTGAAGCATGCCAATTCCTCCCTCTCATCCTATTTTTTAAAGCCCCCCTCCCCCAGACACTCAGCATTCTGTGGCTTCTGAAGAACAATAAACGTGCTCAGTCCCCATTGAGCTACATTTTCAAAATTTCCTCTAAAAATTATGTCATCTTCCTGCACATGTTGGTTGTTGGCTATATATACTTGACACTGCCTAATTTTCAGGTGGACTAAAATTGCTAGGCACTTTGCCACTTGAGTTTGCCATTACTTTAGCATATAGTAGAGATGAGGAACCTGAGCCCCTCTTGGTACTGTAGGACTGCAACTCCAATAGTTCTTCCCCATTGGCTGTCACAGCTAATTATAGTGATAGGAGCTGCAGTCCAACAACATCAAGTGGGCCACATATTCTACTTTCTTGGTGCAGAGAAGGAAAAGAGGGAGAGGAGAACATGCTGTGAATTTTTAACTGTGTTTTTTAAAATTGTTGTAAGCTGTTTCTGAGTCTGGGAAAAAGCAGGATAATGACAGCAGCAGCAGTGGCAGCCGCACTGCCCAGCAGCACCATCTGAAGATTTCCAAAAGGCATCTAGATATTCATTTAAAAACAGCTACACCACTTCAGATATTCACACAAAGAGATTCTCCCTTGAATGAATTGGTCAGACAGTGAACATATGCACTGACTACTCAATCCATAGATGTGCAATACGAAAAACATGCCTGCTGCACTTCACATGTAATAATCAAAACACATATATGAGGATTTATTGGAAAATTGTCGTGTGACATGGTGGAAAATGTGAGAAATAACAGTCAATCTTTCAGGCAGAGGAAGCAAATTAGCAATGCAGAAGCTGAACAACAACCAGTCCCACACCCACCATAGATGTGTGGTCTAACAAAAATAAATAAATAAATAAATAAATAAATAAATAAATAAATAAATAAATAAGCGAGCGAGCAAGCAAGCAAGCAAGCAAGCAAGCTAGCTGAGTCTTCTTTGTAAAACATATAAAAGTAGCTTTACTTACAATTACTTGTGCATACTAAAATACATGGTCTAATGGAAAATACAGAAGGAAGTGAAAAAATGGTTAGAGTAATGCAGGAAGAGAAAGGATGGGGTAAAACAAAGAAAGTGGTAGTTTAGAAGCAGCCAGACTAGCAGTTAGTGAGTACAACCATGCAAAGGCTGTGATTCTAACAAAGCATTGCTTTCTTATGCTGATACTTTTAGGAACTCTTTCCTCACTATGAGTACTTTGCATCTTAGCAAGGAAAAGGAAGAGGCACTTGATTTATTCTGATTAACATGTATCATTCAAGTAAACTACTTGTGTGGGTGGATTAAAGTTGCTGTATCTTTCTTGGAGGTTTTGAATTTTCCTTAAGCTCCACGAAATAAAAATAGGTGAGAGAATCTATCAGCATGAAAAGAAGTATTAGAGTGACCAAGTTGATTCACACGGTACTGGCAACTTATTTATTTAACTCTCTTACCTCTCTAGAACAGAAGGCTTATTGGGAACAGATGACTGCATGGTCATTTGGATAGATTTCTGCATTTAGATGTCTTTGTCTGTATGTGTATGGCAGGAAAGTGACTGACGCTTTGGCAAGACTGTATGCAGCAACAGACTGTCCTATTCTCTCAGTCCCAATGTGTTTCAGAGATAATGTCCATTGGGAAAAACAATTCCAAGGATGGTTGACTAACTGGAAACAATCTCTTGAGGCTGACAGTGACGTAGCTGGAATAAAATTACAGAAAGCAAACAAATATGCAAAATCTTTTTTACTAGAAAACAGTGAAATGCCCCTTAGAGTGGACAGGGTAATAATGGAGGAAAAGTTGATATTTCCCTGCTGAATTGAGGTCCAGGGAGCCCAGGCCAGCTAGCATAAAAGAGAGGAGGTAGGTTTTTCCCTCTTGGCAACAGTCTGTCCACAACAGCAACACAGAAGGACTGTGCTTATATATAGATGGAGGCTAAAATTGCACCTTGCCCTTGATGAGGATCAAATTGGACATTTAGGGGAATGCATATTCTGAAGCATTGGCACATCCTTAATTCTGAAGGATTAACCTGTGACTGGTTTTCTCAGGCATACATGCTTTAGCAACCGGAGTTACCAGTTAAGCCCATGTTTATCTTTCAATGGCTAATCTCAAAAGAAAGCACAGTAAATGCAAGATGTGCAGATGACGATAATGACAAACTGACATATTTAATATGTTTAAGGAGTACTGTTACCCTGATTTCTGGGGGTCCCGTGAGGGACACCTACATGCGCTCCAAATATTATAAAGTTGGGAATTAGCAAAGAGCACAAGCTAGCACTACGAGAGGCAGGGCAACGTAGTGAGATCTTTTACCCAATGTCTACAGGGTCAGGCTAAGTCAAGGAGCAAACAGAAGTAAATAATAATTGTCATTTTTGTTGATATACAGTCAAACACGTGTATGCAATACACCCACAGAGAAATCTATAGATATGAAGGTTGGAGTTGGATAGAGGGATTTTAAGAGGAGGTTTTGTATGGGAAATACTACACCTGTCCTGAAGCCCGGGTAGTCTGAAGAAAAAGGTCTGTAGCAAGAGAGATTCTCAGCATGAGGAGCTGAGGGGAAGGCTCGTCGAACAAAGCGACAACAAGGCAGGATGGAAGCCGAGAGTGATCCGAGGAAGCGCTCAAAGTCAGGGGGTCTTATAGGGGAAAATGTGGCCGTAGGCTAGTCCATTCCCGGGGATAACAATGGGTTTCGGGCTGGAGACAAAACCTCCGAAAGGTCAGTACTTTGCATAATTGAGTTATGACAGAGTTGTCAATAGCTCAGACAGTATGCAAATGCGGAGTGCCTGACAGTTGAGTATTCGGCTCGTCAAGCTGCCTGCTCGGGGCAGGGAGTCCGTTGTAAGTAACGTGCATATATAATATGGTACTTGCCTTGAGGTCTCCTAAAGCCCCAGTCTGGCTATTTCTGGCCTGCCTGTATTTGTTTGGAATGTTTCAGCTATTAGTGGCCATGTCTGTGTGCGTGCTTGTCTGGGGGCCTCACAAGCACGTGGAGAGGAATAGGTAAAGAAGGCCAAATTATTGATGTCAAATGATATCTAATATCCCACAAGTCCAGGCTAGAAACTACGGCAACAGTACCTCTTCTGGTGTAGTCTACTTCTTTGGAGGTTTTTAGTCAGATGTTGATTGGCCATCTGTTTGGAATGTTTTGATGTTGTATTCCTGCATGTCAGGGGTTAGATTGGATGGGCTTTGTGGTCTCTTCCAACTCTGCGATTCTGTGAAAAACGTACTAAACGCACAGTTCAGCTGAACTCTGAATCAGAATCCAGCTTCCCAGTATATAAGAGTTCCCTCCTTTCATCTACACAGCTCTGCCCTAAATTTGAGGTGTGATAATTTAGCTGGGTTATTGAAAAACAATAAACACTCTCTCGTGTATATATTAATTGAATGCATGGAGTATACTTCCAGACCTTGAGGGCTAGCCCTCTTGCCAATGCACCCAAAGATCATGTTCCATCCATGTTAGGAGCATATAATAAGAGGTTCTGTATGAATACTGCTGTATATGCATGGATGTACAGAGTTCCCCCATACATGCAAGACTCCTCCTGTGCACACATATAGCAACATGCAGATAGAATCCATGATGATATTGCCTCAATATATGGCACATCAGCTGCGGGGCTAGCTTGCATGGCATTTGTTGTTGCGTGCCTTCAAGTTGTTTATGACTTATGGTGACCTTAAGGCAAACCTATCATGGGGTTTTCTGGGGTTGAGAGTGTGTGACATGTCCAAGGTCACCCAGTGGGTTTCCATGGATGAACAGGGAACTGAAGCCTGGTCTCCAGGGTCATAGGCGATTTCTGCACAGGACTGTTATAGCGCTATTATTTCACTTTCAACATCCTATGGAATCCTGGCCGGCCCCTCTCGAAACTGCAAACCCCAGGATTCCATAGGATGTCGAAAGTGAAATAATAGCGCTATAACAGTCTAGTGCAGAAATCACTATAGTCCTACTCTCAAACCACTACACTACACTGGGCCGCTTTTATTTCTTCTGTCAATCAGAGCTTTAAAAAGTTACTTTTGGGGGCTGCTTTCTGAGATTAGAGTTTGAAAAGTTACCTTTGGGGAGGACAACAGCTCTCAATGCCCAGAAGGATGTGTGCTTTAGTGTATATAGGAGAAGACAAACACACACACACGCACGCACACCTACCTCAAGACACAAGCACAGAGAAGCTAAATAATATGCTGCCAGATGCCTTTGACTCCATCCCTTGAGAAGCAAACTGCAGCTTTATCTCTGTTTATTTGCATAGCAACACTTATTTGGGTCATTTGCAAAAATACTTGTCTGGCCGGGTGCATGGAGCATTGCAACATCTCCTCCTCCCTTATTCCTGCACATCTATGTGAGGGTGGTGCATTTAAATTGCAATATGCTGTGCACACTGCAACATGCATAGGCCAAAATTTTGTCCTTAGTTCCTGGATTTCATCTGGGAACTGATGGTGAGAGTTTAGTACAAATGTGTAGGATTCTATATGCATATATTGTAAATGAGCCATGCGGTACCCCCATGGATCACAGCACCCCAGATGCTAGAGGGCAGGTGTGTTGAAACCCCACACCATATGACGGCTGTATAACTATGGCCATTTCCGCACTATGCTGTTATAGTGCTATTATTCCACTTTCAACATCCTGTGGAATTCTGGGGTTTATAGTTTACTGAGGCCAAGGAGCTCTATGGCTGAGAATCCTAAATGCCTCTCCCTAAACTGCAAATCCCAGGATTCCATAGGAGGTTGAAAAGGGAATAATAGCATTATAACAGTGTAGTGCAGAAATGGCCTATATGTGAACCATTCATTTTTAGGCACACTAAAGTGTGATGGAATGCTGGATAATCAACCACTAAATGGTACAACTTATTCATTTATTTACTGTTATTGAGCTGTAGATCCTGTCTTTCCTGCAGTGAGCTCAGGATGGCTTACATGCTCCTCCTGTTACCTGCTTTATCCACAAGACACTCCTGCAAAATAGTTCAGGCTAAGAAAGAGAGAGAGAGAGAGAGAGAGAGAGACCCAAGATCACCCAGTGACCTTCATAGGCCAGAAGGGTCTTGAAAAAGAGAGGGGATTCTGTGGCTCTCCAGAATTTGTTAGATTGGAACTACCACCATACCTTGATATTAGTTGTTCTGGCTAGGGCTGATAGGAGTTATAATTGAACAACCTCTGGGGGGCTGGGGCTGTAGAATCTCCAGCTCTGGTCTAGAACTTGAATTTCCTAAGTTTCAGTCCAGCACTCTAGCCATAGACTCTCTTAACCTGTTAACTAAACCGTTTCTGCACTAGACTGTTATAGTGTTAGTATTACACTTTCAACATCCTATGGAATCCTGGGGTTTGCAGTTTATTTTTTTTTAAAATAATCTTTATTGATTTAATACATACAGAAAAGAAAAGAAAAAAGAAATTTACAGGAAATCTTGTTCTTTACAGATCAAATCCACGAATCGATAGGTCCCCCTTTTTATTTCTTACATAATCCATGAAAGGTTTCCATGTTTTCAGAAATGGTTCTATTGAATTCTTCTTCAATAATGTTGTTAATTTATCCATTTCAGCTAATTCCATTATTTTATTTAACCATTCATTCACTTTTGAAGTTCCTTTATTTTTCCAATATTTCGCATATAAAATCCTTGCTACTGTTACCATATATCTTATCAAATTTTCATGTTGTTTTTCTCTAATATCTGTCCTATCTATCGTATTAAGGAGAAAGAGTTCTGGCCTAAATACAATTTCCATCCTTAAAACCTTTTGAATATATTTACAAATTATTAACCAGAATTTCTTTGCTTTCCAACATTGCCACCGCATATGGTAGTAAGAGCCCTCATGGTGTTTACATTTCCAGCGTCTATTATTCTTTTTTCCATACATTTTTGCCCATTTACTCAGGGTTAGATACCATTTGTATATCATTTTATAAAGATTTTCTTCACGGTCATTACACCTAGTAAATTTCAATCTGTTCACCCACATTTCCTCCTACTGATCTAGTACTATAATATGTCCTACACGTTGGGCCCAAAATAATATACTCTCCTTTATTTGCTCCTCTTCTGTGTTCATTTTTAACAATAATTCATATATTTTGGAGATTAAATGAGATCCTTCTGCATATAACAATTTTTCAAATTCCTTTTTTATTGTTTTCAAAACCTTATTTTTTATCCTCTTTAAATTTCTCTCTTAATTGGTAGTACGTTAGCCATTGTAATTTATGCCCTTGTGTCTCTAAATTTTGTATGTCTTTGATGCTTCGGCCATCTCCATTCTCCTTTAACATATCACTATATCTTAACCAAGAGTCTAAACTACCCATTTCCCTTCTATAAAATGCCTCTTGTGGCGATAGCCATCCTGGAATTTTGGATCTGAATCTGTTTTTGTATTTCTCCCAAATTTTAAAGATTGATCTTCTCACTATATGATTCTTAAATCCTGCATTTACTTTTATTTTCCTGTACCACAAATAAGCATGCCAGCCAAATTTTAATTCATGGTCTTCTAATTCTAATAGTCTCTTATTTTCTAAAATAATCCATCCTCTAAGCAAGCTAGACATGCGGCTTCAAAATAAATTTTTAAATCTGGGACTTCAAACCCTCCTCATTCTTTGGCATCTATTAAAATTTTCCATTTTATCCTGGGTTTCCTTCCCGCCCATAAAAAATTCAAGATTTCCTTTTGCCATTTTGTGAAGGGGTTTTTAGAGAAAATAATTGGAATAGTCTGGAACAAATACATTAATTTGGGTAGGACCATCATTTTAATTATTGATATTCTCCCTAATAGGGAGACATTAATTTTTTGCCACTTCTTAAGGTTACTCTTTATATTCTCCCAGGTCTTAACATAATTGTTTTCAAACAGTTGTTGATTCTTTGTTGTTAATTCTATCCCTAGGTATTTAACTTTCTTCACAATTTCAAAACCAGTTTTCCTATATAATTTCTCTTCTTCTTCTTTACTCATATTCTTAATTAATATCTTTGTTTTATCTTTATTAATCTTGAGACCAGAAATATTGCCAAATTCTTTTATTGTTAACAGTGATGGTTCTACACTACTAATTGGATCTTCTATAATGGCTGGCTGTCCCTCCCTAAACTGCAAACTCCAGGATTCCATAGGATGTTGAAAGTGGAATAATAGCGCTATAACAGTCTAGTGCGGAAATGGCCTTAGCTGATCATTCATTCTTATCACACACACACACACAAACACACACACACATACACACAATGCTTGGTAATAGCACAGGAAAAGCTGGCTGTTCTTCTAAAAAATTAAAAATATCTAGCATCTCTTGTCATACTAGCAGCTTCACTGTAAGCGTTATCCTGGTCCAGGCTTGCTTTCTCCTCTCCAGTTGCAAAGCAGCAGACATCTCCAGCAACAGCCTGTATTAAGAATGAATTATCAGACAAGAGGAAGGGATTTGAATGTCAGTCCGTTTGTGCCAGCCCATCCTCTGGACTGGATAAGATTCTGGGCCTTGGCATTCCTCCTTTGCAGGAATTGCTGTGCAGTTGGGAACATGTGGGCCTTTTTAGAAACCGCCCAAGGCAGAAAGTCAAAGACACCTTTTAAGGCAGGATAAAGTATTTCATGACTGTATAATCCCACAGTAGCCTGGAGGTTTGGCGTTGTTTTGTACTGTTTTTGATGTAGAGCTTATAAAGAGATGCTGCCTTCTCAATGAATGTTCTGGCAGCTTATGAGCTGTTTCCAGACCACCACTGCTCCCCCCCCCACAACTCTTCTGCTTTCAGGCCTTTGTCTCCGTGCAGACGAATATGCATTCTTTCCTAGCAATGCTTCATCAGGGATAGAATGTTTGCACAGACAGTAAGGGCATGGAGAATATATGCAAGATGAACTCATATAGACTCAAAGATCATGTCCTTAAGATCAAAATAAATCTTGCCCACCAATTTGTGAAACCTCAAACTCATCAGCAAAACCGTTTCCAGTGCTGGGCATTTCTATCCTTCAGGTATAATCTGGTTTGGGTTTGCCCTTGCCTCCCTCTGAGGCTGTGAGAGTTGACTTGCCCAAGATCAATCACTGAGCTTCCATGGCCTAGCAAGGATTTGATCCCTGGTTTCTTAGAGTCCTAGTCCAATACTCAAACCATTATACCACACTAAGTCTCATTATCTTCATCTAGGGACAGTCACGTAGGGACATGGGGGCAATGTTTCTGAGGTGTCCTGGCCCATAGCCACACCCCTGCATGCCCTGGCCACGCCCCTGTGCCCTGGCCACCCCCACACACACCACAGCCATGCCCCCCCACACAGTGGCCATGCCCCCCCACACAGTGGCCATGCCCCTTGTGCTCTAGCCCTGCCCTCTTCCCGCCCCCACCTCCGCACACTCCAAGCTCCGCCACTGCTTAGGGATGGATTAAAGGATTAATCTACTTTCTCCAATATTTGATTTTTCGTTTTACATGAAACACTCAACTTCTTCTCAGATTTTGCAAATCCTGGTGAGTTTTTGTGACCTTTAAATATACTAGATGGAAGTCTTATTCAGTGATATTTTTCAGATGAAACATCAGCTGTTCTGCATGGCAGTCTCTTGGAATAAATACCTCTTCACTAGCTGGCAGAAAGGGGCCACCTGTGTTTCCTAGGTATAGGTATTGAAAAGGCTTTTGCTCATCTTCCAGCAAGGGCAAAACCAAAAGCCTGTCTGCAAATGTGGCACCAAGAAGGGCCTGTTAAGTAGATTTCAGGCAATGTGTAAGTTGCTTTGGGAGAAGATGGTCTCTGAGGGAAAGGGAAGAGAAACTCTGGTCCACAGAGCTTACATCTACTACCTGTCTGGAATCTCCAGTCATCCCATAAAAGTTCCTCAGCACCCCACCCCCAAATCCCTGCTCCCTCAAGAAGGATCCAGGGCAAGAGACAGGGACTGCTGAGGCCACAGCACCACCTTTCCTCCATCCTTTTGCCTTCCATGTAAATAGGTGCGAGGGAGTATAGGGTGGGAGGGAATGGGGACATGATACACAGTCAGTCAGTCATTTAGTTAAGTGCAGAGCTCCTGAAGTCTGAGAACATGTCTGCACTATACTGTTACAATGGTCTGACACCACTTAGTGCTATTTTAATTGCCATGGGTCCATCCTGTGGAATCCTGGGATTTGTACTTTGATAAGGCACTTGGGCCATTTCTACTCTATATTGTTATGGTGCTATTATTCCACTCTCAACATCCTATGGAATCCTGGGGTTTGCAGTTGGGGGGGGCTTTAGAATGCTCAGCCAGAGAACTCTTTGGCCTCATTAAACTACAAACCCCAGAATTCCACAGGATGTTGAAAGTGGAATAATAGCACTGTGACAGTGTAGTGCAGAAATGGCCTTAGAATCCTCTGCTAGAAAGGTCAAATGGAGTCCCCTGAACTTTGAACAATGCTGGACAGCCCCTCCTGAAACTGCAAACCCCAGGATTCCATAGGATGTTGAAAGGGAAATAATAGCACTATAACAGTCTAGTGCGGAAATGGCCCTAATTACCAAACTGCAATCCACAGAATGTATTAAGGAAAGAAGGGCATACAATTATTATGTCTGTGATACAGGATATGCCTGTACCTATACACACAAGGGAGATGTATCCTTCCCCTTTTCACCTTCGACTGAGCTATAAAAATCAAATGAAATTTCTGTCTCTTACTGCATCATGCAAAAAAACCTGGATTTTCAGCAAATTTGGAAAGACTCTGTGGTGTATGCAAAATTCACTTTGCAGCGCTTTGTAGGGGACACTGCCATTTTTCTCTCACTCATACAGAATAGTGTGTTTGGCAGCCATTTGAAAGATGAATGCTCCTCTAGGGCAAGTAAAACACAACATAAACACTTCTGAGTCCACAAAGAGATAGATACTCATCCACCAGAGCAGTTGAAGCTGAGCAAATGGTCATTGTCAGTGCTTGCTGATTCTCCTGAGGAAGAATAGCAATGACAGCTATTCACTAATGAAACTTGCTAAGACAAAGAAAGTACTATCAGGCTTCAGTTTACACATTTTACCAGCTCCTTGCTAGCTGTAATGGAAAATGCTAGCAGACGGACATAGCTGTAAAATAGTCTGGCTCGATTTCCTGCTTGGCCATGGAAACCTACTGGGTGACCTTGAGTATGTCACACACTCTCATCCCTGAAAACCTTGTGATAGGTTCGCCTTAGGTTTGCCATAAGTTGGAAACAACTTGAAGGCAAATAACAACAACAACAATGTATTTTTTTAAAAACTGATTCAAGCAATGTCACAGCCATTGTGATTATACCATTTGTCAGACAAACTGCTTGGTAATAATAATCCAGGATGTTCAAGGCATGTTTCTTTACAGAGGAACTAATTGCTAGACAATGGACTGGAATGTGAAACCCATCAGAATGTGAATTCTATGGGAAACCCAGAGATGAGACAAGATATATGTGTCTGAAAAAGATCAAAAGTAAAAAACAAACAACAATTTAGAGACAGGATGAAAGAAAGATTTTGGCAAATTGTGTATGTATTTATTTATTTCATTTATATGCTGCCTTTCTCACAATGTAGGTGGCTCCCAAAGGTAAAAGAAGATCAGCTAAAAAACCCTGATGATAAAAATAAAAAACATGATTGAAAATGATCACATTAAAACCATTATTTTAAAAAACATTCAAAAACATAACAAGATTAAAAATAGAGTTCATGCACTTCATAAAAAATCTCCCTGCAAGGAGTCAGAAAAAGATCTTTGCCTACCAGTGAAAGGAGAGCAGGGAGGGGGCCAGGCTAGCCTCCCATGGAAAAAAAATTCACAGGGTGGGAAGGCTCTTCTCCATGTCCTCAGATCAAAGTGCAGGGATGCAAGGGAGTAATGCCTCTCTCTGAAGATCTGGGGTGGATTTGTTGCTCGTAGGAGTGCTAGGCTGGAGATCTTCACCTGGGCTTGATGTATACAGTTGGCCCTTCATATCTATGGATTTTGTATCCATGGATTCAACCAACCACAGCTTAAAATACCCCCCTCTCCCCCAAAAAATCCAAAAAGCAAAATTTGCTTTTGCCATTTTAAATAAGGGATGCCATTTTACTACATCATTGTACATAATGGGACTTTAACATCCAAAAATTTTGATATCCACGGGGGTGGGGGTGGTCCTGGAACCAAGTCCTAGTGGATACTGAGGGCCCACTGTACATTTGAAAACAGCTTATAGTAATGCCAGTTGACACCAGTGATCTCTCCTTCTGAAGAAAGCCCAGGAAGTTATCACCCCACCATCTGTGCTGGTGAGGTGAAAAAATATGTTAGAACTTCATGGAGAGCCATTCAGACAAGCTGCTTAGCAGCAGGCTGTTATCCAGAGTGTTATGTTTCATGCAGTCTCCATGTGGCTGCTTTTGTGTGTGTACACTGCACATTTTTCTGCTCTTCATGCTGATAAGGCTATGAGTGTGTATTTACTTACACACCATCAAAACCATTCCAATAAATTTTACTGCCTGTGGTGAAGAACAAAACAGCACCTCTCCATGTTCAAAAGCCAGCTGGACTAGCTCATGAAACTTCCTTGAACACTGGGAACAGGACAGCCGCATCCTCCACTGAAGCTGAGGGAAGCAAGCTTTCTTTGGGGGTGCAAGACAGACTACATGGTACATTGCTCTACTCTCTAAAACTTGGAATGAGAGAGACCCAGGCTTTTAAGTCTTTACAGTACCTCCCAGCTTCTTTTTCTCCTCCTCACCAACCTATTCTCTGACTCCATTACCCTGTTTCCTTCAAGATAACCTCCCACTCCTCTCTAACTGCTCTTTTCCTTTTATTATTCCACTACTGTCATCTTTGGCCATTAGGCAGCAATGCCTTAATAAACATGGGGCGCACTGTCTCAAACAATCAGTTACCACTTCTGCTGATGTTGATTAGAGTTTGTATCTAATCAATCAAATGTGATTCATTTCTTAGATCAAACAACATTTGCATAATTCATTCAGCCTGCCATAAATGTGCAGGATTTGACTTCAAATCTGTTATTCTCCCTGTTTCAGAAACCATTAACGCAAAGGTAAATCAAACTCTGCTATAGAAAGCAGCCACTTGCTGGGGAACACAAGTGATATGTGGGTTGTTGCCTTCCTCTCCTGTTGGTTGGCTTCCCAGAGGCATCTGGGGCACTTTCATGCTACTCAGTCATATCACTGTGATTCTACTTTATCTGCCACGGTTCCAACCTATGGACTCCTTGGATTTGCAGTTTAGGGAGGGATATTTAGAATTCTCAACCAGAGAGCTATGGTGTATCCCCAAGCTACGAACCCCAGGATTTCACAAGAATGCTGGATTAGGGAGGCCTTTTGCCATTAACAGAGGCCATTTCCACACTACAGTGTTAAAAAGCTGCTATTCCACTTTCAATGCCCTGTGGAATTCTGGGATTTGTAGTTTACTGAGACCAAAGAGCTCTTTGGCTGAGAATTTGAAGTGCCCTTCCCTAAACTACAAGACCAGAATTCCATACGAGGTTGATTGTGGAATAGCAGCACTTTAACACTGTAGTGCGGAAATGGCCAGAGAGTATAAACCCAATGGAGTCTATGGAGCTTTGTATTCTCTTAACCCTGGTCATTTCTGCACTAAACTCTTATAGCGCAATGATTCCACTTTCCACATCCTATGGAATCCTGGTGTTTGCAGTTTCGGCCCAGGATTCCATAGGATGTGGAATCACAGTGCTATAACAGGCTAGTGCAGAAATGTCCCCTGACACAAAAAGAAAATTTGAATGGACTCTCTGTGCGGTATCACTCCAGCTTCAAGAGAAGAAGATTCAGCACCTGAGTTCTGAAATTCTCCCATCTGACCTTGTTTGGCTTGCCTTACCCATTCTCTAACAGCCTTCTGGAAGATAATCAAAACCTTTCTCTAAAGAAGGATTTGGAGCTATAAAGCCAATGCTATTTTAAAATAGAAATTCCTTAAGTATTACTCAGGATTCTTATTTTTGAAGTAGCATATATTCATTGTAACATAGTACCTATTACCCACCTGTTACTTTATTATTTTTACAAAAATTAATGTACCTTTTTCAAGAAAAAAAATGCCCAATTATGCTTGAGAAATGACACAAAAACATTACTAATTTCACTTAAAAAAAAAGACAAGAAGAATAAAAAGGGTTCGTATTACCATCTGTTACATTATTTTGCAAAAAGGAAGCTTATTGTACCCTTTTCGTCCTAAAAGGTAATGCATTACTTCCAAGCACAACATAAATGGATACTTCCATTTTGGTTTAATTACTGTGGTTATATTACTTCTGACAGTAGTTTTTCCCTCTCTGTCTGGTGCTTTATTTTTCCCACTCTGTCTGCTCTTTTATGCTTTACGGTTGCTTTATTGTACAATGTACCTTTTCTTCTGTCCTGATTTGGCAGGAACTGTGCTGATTAATCCTCTGTCATCCCACTATTTTTCAGCTGCTTTTAAAATGTCCCTGTTTCTTTCTCTGCCCATTTCCCCCTTTTGTTCTTGGCTTATTTCAGTTGCTGCAAAGTGAAGTCAAAGTACAAAGGCAGTTTGGATTCAGGCCATTTCCGCACTACACTATTACAGCACAATTATTCCACTTTCAACATCCTATGAAATCCTGGGGTTTGCAGTTTAGGGAGGGGCCTTTAGAATTCTCAGCCAGAATAATATTAATAATAATAATAATAATAATAATAATAATAATAATAATAATAATAAAAAATAGAATTCTCAGCCAGAAAGCTCTTTGGCCTCAGTAGACACAAACCCCAGAATTCGGTAGGATGTTGATGTTGGAATAATATCACTATAACAATACAGTGTGGAAATGGCCTTAGTCTTTCCATTGTTCTTTAATGCATCTGACAACTTCCCTGGCTTTGTGTGTGTGTGTGTGGGGGTCAGCCAGAGCAGAAGATGGTAGAGGGAGGGGTCTTTACTTTGCCTCCACCTGGTCCCCTATGCATTCAGTCTTTTATTTTTTGGGGGGAAAAAACCCCTCTCCCTTTAATCTTATTTGGAAAGGGAAAAATAATATACTAGCTCCAGGGTTCGTTTACTATCTTTACTTATTTAATCTTAGCCTCCTGAGGTTTACTGAAGGAAAGCAGGCTCAAAATGTGTGAAAGTTTTTTTTAAAAAAGCCTTCATACAGTCTTTTATCTAACCATACATGTGATTGCCTTGGACCCGAAGAAACTGGCATGCTTCTCCTGAACTAATTATAAACTTTCATCTCTTTGCTATTCAAGGAACATCATGTTGATACTCAATAGGTTAACAGGGCTAGGAAGGCAGTTGGTGCTTTTATACTGTAGGGCTGAATTAAACAGCACAATAACCAGGAAGATGAATATACATAACCAAAGTAGCGCAATACAGCCCAGAGCCGGTTCAAAAGAATTTTTTTTTTAAGAAAAAGTGTGTGTGGATGATCTGATTTTATTACTTTCAATGAACAAGCGTCTCAAAGGTGGCAGTGAATAAGGGATGCTGTAAAAGCAGCACCTTGTATGTTCCTTTCAAGCTGTGTCTGCCAGGTGCTAAAAGCGATGAAAGAGAAACTGCTCAGCAATGACCCAAGAGCCCAAGCTCTGCTCAAGTGTTCCACGGGGCATTGGCTGAAACAAAAAGAAATGCTGAACAGCTTGCGCTGGGCCACGCTGGCAAGGAGGAAAATCACACAATTCATTCTCTCCAGTGGGAACCAAAATCCATTTCCCACATATGACAGGTGACATGTATTATGCAGTTTTTAAGATGCATTGCAAATTTACTTGGACTCACACACAGTCAGAAAAATGGAACTGTGGGAGCGTATTTCTATTCATCTATACCTAAGAGGCTTTCACCATCATGGGCAACAGAAAGAAAAGTCACCAGATTTCAGTTCTAGATCTTGTTGATTTATTCTACACATTTCAATGCTGTCTTTTAATGGATGGCTCCCAAACCAGTCAATGTAAAATCACACAATACAATCAAAAACAAATTGCAGGACAATAAACACCAGCTGGTTAAAAGTGCTAGGACTCAATATTTTTAAAGGCAAATAAAAAGGTCTTTACTTGGTGCCTGAAAGACAACAAAATGGGTACCAAGGAAGTTGCTTAGAGGTAATTCCATAGAAGCAGCACAACAGCAAAAAGGTCTTCTCTCCATTGCCTTCACAAAAACTTCATTTGATGATCTCAATGGACAGTTAGGCAGCAGGCAGACATTTTGGGGGAGTTGGTGGTGGTTACAATCCTAGGGATTTAAAGGTAAACGTCTAAAGATGTATGTGATTGTTAAAATGGAAGCTACAAACTGGGAAGCTTCCAATACAGGTCTTACCTCCACTCCATAAGATATGAATTCAAATTCTATTCTGCAGTTGTTTGTAACAAGGTACTGCACTACCCACTCTGTGGAATTTTTTCCCTTCAGAAATTTGACACAATCTAGCAATTTTCAGTGTTTGATATATGTTTAAAATACAGTTGACCGACCACATTTGCTAGGGTTTAGGGTGGCAGAATCCTTGCAAAAGTGGGAAAATTGCAAATATCAAAATGTGTGTCTGTATGTGTGAGAAGGGGGCAGAGGCATGGTGGAGACAGTGGGCACCCAGTGTCCAAACCAGGTCAAGAAAACAAGAGGGAAAGGGGGTGAGTAGCATGGTTGTTACCCTGATTTCTGGGGTCCCTTGGGGGACACCACAATGTGCTTCAAGTTATAATGGTTGGGGAAATTAATGAAGCATAGGAATGGAAGAAATGAGAGACAGGGTAACTTAGCAGGATCTTTTACCCAAATTTAAGGGATCAGGCCAAGCCAAGAACCAGACAACCATATCAAATACATAGATTTTATTGAATGGAAATGTTCTCATGCACCAATGCACTCACTCACACACGCACACAAGGCCTATTGTGAAAGAGAAGAGGTGAAAATGGATAGAGGACATAGCAAGGGATTGTAGAGGGGTTATACTGCACCTATCCTGAAGTCCTTGGTCTGGGAAGCAGCAAGCAAAACAGAACTCAGCAAAGAAATGGCTGAGGGGATTACTCAACTAACAGAATGATGGTTTGCTAGCGTGGTGGGGAGTTTTCCAGAGAAAATTTCAAGAACTAGAATTACTTGTAGGGCAGAATGTACCTTGAGGCAAATCCTCTCCCGGGGAAGACAATAGTTGTAGCAAAGGAAAGATTGTTCTTCAAAGGTAACTTGGTTTGCATGATGGTTTTATGATGTGTTGCCAGTGTTTCAGGATCTTCAGTTGCAATGGGTTGAAGAGTAAATTTATGTAGATGGGCTTCACCTTGTAGGATTTTTCTGGAGTCACAGGTACTCAACCTGGGGAAAACATGCTAATCCCCTCAAGTTGGCTCCTCTTTGGCTGAGGACCCTTTGTTTTGTTTTTTTGAGTTTGCACAGCTTGAGGTCTCCTTAGACTACATAACTGGGGATTTTCCTGGCCTGACCTAGTTCTTGGTCATTCAACCATTTTGCCTACATGCTCATCTGGGCAACCTCCCTGGCATGGTGGATCATATTTGATATAAAAAATTGTAGTTCCTGGGATAGGGTATGCCAGTGCGGTAACATGGTAGCCCTACATTTCCTCTCTCACATATCTGCTTCCTTGGATGTGGGGGGGCATGGGGTGAGGGTTTGTGGAGCTGAGACATTGAGGTGTACATAGCTAACCAGGCAGTGACTAGTGGAGGAGAAGGACCAGAGGCAAATTTTTGAAGGGCTCCATGACTTGGTCAGAGTCCCTGAGAGAGAAGATTCCCCTAGAAAAGAAGCACTTGAGGTTGTGGGGAGGGGTTGAAGAAACTCACAAATAAACATATTTGTGAAGGCCAAACCCACAAACATAGAGAGCTATCTGTACTATGTAAAACTTCCCTTTATAGACCAAAATATTTTCTATTTTACGGACCCCATAATTAGTGTTTGTTAATAATGTATTTATTGTGTGTGCTATCAATTGTTTTATAGTTGTACATAATTTTGAAATTTTCTGGATCTAAGTGGTTTACAGATACTTCTATGTAAGTAAATATGCCACTGTTTCCCAAGCCCCTTCCCATATTTTTCATATGAGTGACAAAATGATGTGAATGTAAACCACTCTGTCATTCCCATATCTGCAGGAGGTGTGGCTGGCTTAAATCTGTTTTGACAACAAGAATCTCACCCAAGGTTATGATTTCCCAACCTTTTGTTGTTCTGTGCTTTCAAGTTTAGGTAACCCTAAAGCAACCCTATCGTGGTGTATTCTTGGCAAGATTTGCTCGGGGGGGGGTTCCTTTGCCTTCCTCTCAGGCTGAGAGGATGTGACTTTCCCAAGGTCACCAGTGGGCTTCTGTGGCCAAGCGGGGATTTGACCCCTGGTCTCCAGAGTCATAGTCCAACATTTAAGCCACTACCTCAACTCTGGCTGTCTTTGCCCAACTCTAGGTTGTTATAATAAGGAAGAGAAATAACAAGAAACCGCAAACTTCAATATCTTTAAATACAGTATTTATGTAAGCAAAACTATGTATCTCACCGTACTGGAGAAGACTACGATCAGTTGACCTGTGCTTGTGAATTCAATGTGCTCTTCCAGTGTTCACTGTTGAGGGGCAACTTCAAGAAAGACCCCGCAAATCTTTCTTCTGTTACTTTATCTTTAACTCTCATGCACTAGAACAGAACTTTTTTTTTTTCTTAGAGAGTCATGTTTTATTGCAGAATCCATACAGAATAAGAATTACTGTGTAGGCATTCTAAAGGCACACTGCCTTAGCTGTAAACAACTGTAAACATTTTCCCCAAATTTCAGCCACTTGTCATGTACTCCCCCCCCCCAAAAAAAAAACATTTGAGACAAACAATATCCTAACTGATCTACTGTTTTTTGCTGTTGGGGTTCTTTTTGTCCCAGTCCATTATCATTTACCACCAAACCACAACACAGGGAAGCAGTAGTGACAGGCTTCAGGGGTACACTGGAATTCTTATTGAGGCCCATGCGTAACATACATTAAACCCTAGCCCTAGTAGTGACCAAAATTCTAGTTCTGGCCTCCATACATTGGAATTCTCATTGGGATTAAAAAGTATGCAACAACTTACTCAAAGCAAGTTTAAAAATCAAAGCAAGCCAAAAAAAAAAAAAAAAAAATCAAAGGTGGGCAACTATCAGAGATTAGCAGCCATAATGCCCCACCAATGTGTCCTTGGGGACCCAAACATCCATTGTACCTCCATGTTTTTCTTTCATTTTTTCCTGCAAATACCCCTAATACCATGTTTTTGGATCTCTCTGGGCCATTTTAGGTCTAGGAGAAGTCCTTTTTTCCCAACAGGAAGTGAACCAAATTCCAGATCACCACCTTATAGAAACAAAGACTTTTCTTGGAGGGTAAAATGGCCCAGGGAGGCAAAAGAAAAGTGTCAAAATTGTCTTCCGTACCAAATTGGGGGCATTTGGGGACAGATTTAAAAAAAACAACAAACGGGAAGCCCCATGGGTCACAGGAATAACTCTGTTTCCTCATCATTGTTTTAAATCCTGGTGCACAACTCTCTGACCTATCAAATCAGTGGAAAGCCACTCAATAAAATAAAGGAAGAATAAGCTCCAGTTCTAAACTTTCTTTGAAAGAAATGGGATAATTTGCTTATAGTGTGATTTTAAGATAAATTTTCTGACCCCAAACAATCTTCTTTTTAACAATAGTAAACATTTTAGCATACTAATTATACCTTTATTTTATGTACCTTTATTTTATGTACCTTTATTTTATGTATCTACCATTAAGCAATCATTAGATTAAATCTTGATTGGATAAGCTGAAAAGGGCAGAAAGTACTATATTTAATATAACAAGATCTTATTAAGGGAGTTTGAGTAATATATCTCTTGAATAATGTCCAAAAAAAAGGACAAGAGGAAGTATAACATAACGAAACGTAAAATGTCAATTTGAAGATACCTTACCATTAGTACTACCTAATAATATTTTATTTTTTGTGTGTTTTTACTATAACGTATTTTTCCTTCATGTAAACTTGTATGATTTTTTTTCTTTCTTTTTAATTTCTATTTTGGAGATTATAATAAAGAAAGTGCAAAACAAAAATATTCTGGTTAAACTGGACTTGTGCTGGAAACTCCCTTCAAACAGAGAAGTGTCCTCTAGTGAATAGGACACTTTTGTGAGATACCTACATAGTTACCATTCAGGCACCATGTTAAGAAGCTGAGATTGTTTGTTACCTTTACTAAGGGTTTTAAATAAAGTGCTTGTGCTGATTTTTAACTGGACTTATGGATTTATTTGACTGCAGTTTTACTAACTTTTGTCCACTGCTGCTTGTTCATTGTATGGATGAAGGCTGTGATTTTGTTCTTTTATTTTCCCCCCAGATTTTAAATATTATAAATGGTTTCACAGGTCTTTCTTCAAAAAGGGACCAAGCAATTCTTTCTATCAACAAATGAACAAACTATTGGTTGCCCTTGGATCTGCTAGCATGATCCATTAGTTATCTGTAGGCTAAAGTGAACTCAGCTCCAGCATATTATAAAGTGAGTCCAGCCCTGATAGAGGAGGGTAAGCAACCTGATGGCCTCAAGATATTTTGGACTTCAGCTCAAATAATTTCTGACCATAGACCATGCCTTCTGGGGCTTATGGGAGTTATGAAGCCAAACATCTGGAAAGGAATAGATCATCTACCTCCCTGATCAGCAACTACATTGACTGGGCGACCATCCAGGGGAGACAGCTGCTGTTCTGTAGGCAAAGGAGCTGTTATGGTAACCATTGCTCCAAATTGGCCCCAGATAATCAATCCTTCTTCCACTGCATGGAATGGAAAGTTACTTTTAAGAATGAATGCAAATGACAGTTGAAGTGAGAGTATGGGAATCTTTCAGTCTTAATTTTACTCTATTTCACTGATTCTTAATTTCATTCCCCCTGCTTCTCTTTTGTATCACAAAGTGGGACTATTTGGAGGGTGGATGCATAGAGACTGTACACATTTTAACATGGTTCTAATGAACGTATTCATTTATAAACTGTTCTTGGGTCACACCTTTTTACCATTGGCATAAGCATACATTTACATATGCTTTCAGTTTCACTCATGTGACTTTCTTTGTTCAAGATGACCTCTAAGCTTCCCAAGTGTGCAAAGCCTTGAGGTGAAATGTGTTTCTTCCAGTGAGAGGAATAGGCAAGCTATGTTTGTGAAAACTTTTGACATAATTCTTTTCTGCCCCTATGCCAAAGCAATCCACAATGGAGCAGTGGTAGGATGAAGCTTTGGGATGCTCTGGTAGGATGATCCACTCGCATCACCCTACCATTATTCAGTTATGGCTGGCTTCAGTACGCCATTATATTTGTTGCTCTTGAGTGTAATTTTGCAAGCCTTGCTCTGGATGATGCTACAAGTAGAAGGAGGGAGAGGTAATCTTTGTTGGTTCTTGCTTCCCTCTGCCATCTCCTCTCTGTTTCAAAATCTCTCCCAGAGAAGAAGGGAGTTGAACACCCTTCAGAAAAGCGTATAATGTCAGTGGCAGCTGGAGAGTTCCATGTCAGTGGGGCAGTGAATCAACTCTAGGGCTGAATTCAAATTTCAAAAGAGCTACCCAAGGTGCTGAACTTATTTTTGTGATGGAGTTAGGCACCTTCAATAGTTCCTTTGTGGTTCAGACTAAAACCCAGAGTGGACTCACTGTCCCACTGAAGCAGGAGCCAATAGCCACCACTGTGTACTGCTGGCGGCTACCTGCTTTGGATACCTCTGGATACCTATTCCCTTTCCTGAAGAAAGGAGCCCTTCCACAGAGTAGCAAGTTGGCATCCAGCCCTATCTAGTGTCTCTCTCATTGCATATGTAAGATTTGTCTTTAAGACTTCTTATCCAGAACAGAGATGAAATACAATCACAAGCTACAGGCACAAACCACATGGTTTTCAACTGTTACATGCTCTTGTTTTGAGTCTCCTTCATAAGATAAGATGTTGATTAGGTCCTGTCTTAGCTATGAACCCGAGACAAGATGCCCTTAGTCAGGCAACCCATTAGCTGCTGAACTTTAAAACACACTCTACATTCTGAGATTACTAGCCCAATATTCCTTTCTTTCAATTTCAATTCAGAACTTAAGAAACGGAACCTTCTGAGTCAGGTTGAGTCAAGTTAACATCTCTGGAATTAAATCTGTATACATAAGTTCTTAAATGTTGGGAGTTTGATTTTACAAGCAAGAAATTACTTGGTATTTTTTTAAATATAGTTTGTTGGTCTTTGATATGATATGCTGACCTATTGAACAGACTTTACTAACTGATTCATAACCTCTACCTTACCAAAATCTGATAATTTCTGCCAGTATTTCATTCATAATAAAGTACAGGGAAGATCTTCTTCCATGAAAAATGAGGCCTTTGCTGTCATGTACAGACAAACCCTTACAGAGCATGAAGGACATATTGTTGTCACGCAGCTCCCTGGCTGTTTTGTATTATCCAAAGAACAAAAGCATGGATATAGGGGTGACAAACAAGTTAAACAAAGGAGGGATCCTTTAACTCAATAGTTGTGTAAAAGAGGGAATTTCAGCAGGTGTGGCAACCAGGTAGCTGCTGAATTTCCTCATGCTACATAACTGTTAAAGGTACAGGCACCTGTGCCTTCTTCTACCTGGTAGCCCTGCCTGAATCTGTGTGCTCCTCAGTAAGACACAAGACCTTCCTCTTTAAACACGATAGAAGAAGAGTTAACAGATGATGAATAAAGTGGTATTTTGGAGAAGGATGGCTAGCTTTACAATATTTTCAATAAACAAATATTAATAAAACTGCTGGTGCTTTGATGGAATGAATATCTGTGCAACACAGAAAGTCATCCTCTGCTACTGGCCTTTGTGAGCTCCTTAGTTTCAGAGTGACGTGTGGGTTATTTCCATGTATCAAATTGAGTATGTTTGCATAGCTGCTGTGACATTTTTCCAAGGGATGAGTGTCATGAAAGGGCAAAGGATGGGTTGTGGAGGGATGTAACATCTTGTTTCTGAGGTTTTTAGTAGCAGTAACAACTGGCTGATTGCATCTCAGCTTCTGTTTGGGAAGGAGTGCACTAGCTGATACAGATCTATGCTTCATTTTGGCCTCTCTCTCTCTCTCTTTTTTTTTTTTTTGCAGGGGAGAGACTGTAGCTCAATAGCAGAGTGCCTCTGCATGCAAAAGATTCCAGGTTCTGTCTCTATCATCTCCACATAGGGCTGGGAAACACTGATGTCTGAAACTTGGGCCATTTCCGTACTAGACTGTTATAGTACCATTATTCCAGTTTCAGCATCCTATGGAATCCTAGCGTTTCCCCAGGATTCTATAGGATGTTGAAACTGGAATAATAGCACTATAACTGTCTACTGCAGAAATGGCCTTGGAAAACTCCTGCTTGCAAACTGTAGATCATACTAAAGCAGAAGAACCAATAGCTTGACTCAGCATTGGGCAATGTCCTAATCTTCCTTTGATAATGCAGGATTGAATGGCATCATGGATTAGATGAGTTTCCCTTGGGGCATTCTGCATGCAGTGGCAACTGATTATGTATAACCTTATATGTTCATTGGTAAGGACAAACTTTAGTACCTCAATATGTAAATATAGATGTAAAACTCTGCAATAAGCTGGTGTACATCCTACAGCTTCTTCACCTTGAATTTTATACCCCTACTGCTCCAACTTCCATTTTCTATGATCTGGATACAAATTTCAGGTTTTAAAGTACCTGAGTTGCCACTATAATAATATTAGCTTCTGTACTGCTGCTAAGGGCTTTCAATTGGGAATTTAAATCAAGTGTGTGTTTTCTAAAAAGATTGCCAGTGTGGACCTTGGAGATACATACTCATTCCTGGGGGCTGGTTTTCTTTTTTCCTGCCTGGTGAACAAATTACTCATTGCAACTTGATAAATGATGGAACTCTGTAACCCCCCTTTATAGTTTGCTGTTTTTTCCAAGTGCTTTGGCACCATATGCTATAAATTCATGAAGCTACTGTAGCATGTAACAGGTTTTTTGTTTGTTTGTAAATGTTATTTATATAGTAATCCCTGCATCTGACATATGTATGCCTATGTAGATATGGCTGCGTTCAAAGGGATTCTCAGTAGATTTCTTAGCCATCATGCATCACCGCTGAATGGAATTGGATGAGAAGCATTTTCACTCAACATCAAAGCCACTTAACTCTCGAAGAAAACATGACAATTTTAATCATCAGTAACCAGAGTGGTAACAAATTAAGTATTGCTACTCCTGAATCCTCATTCATAATAAATAGTCCACTTCATTTGTATGAGAGAGACGCTCTGTTTACTTGCTGGTATTGAACAATCTAAATTATTAAGGAGCCACAGTTAATGCCAGTACGGTGAGACAACCCGAGGTCTGTTAAATGTGGAGAAGGCAGCTTTTTTTTTCTGTCTCTCCAATCCAAGGAGAACTAGGAGAGTCTCCATCTGGATTCAGAGGAAACTGGAATCATCCAAACTTAGAGGAGAGCATTGGATTTTTGGGGACTGTAAGTTCTGGGATATTGCTATTGGTTTTCTGGCCTTTGTTTCTTTATATGAAAAATTAAATAGAACCTTCTAACATACATAATACAGTGGCTCCTCCACTTTCATGAGGGTTTGGGGCACAGTACACTTTCAAAAGTGGAAAAACCATGAATAACTCCCTCTGTGCTCCCCCTCCCATTCCCTTCCACTCCACCTCCATTCCCTTCCCTTTTGCCTTGGTGTGTGTTCTCTACACTGGGGCAGAATGCATGGGAATGGGAGGTGGGAGGTCCAGAGGGGAAAAGGAAGGTGTGCACATGTCTTTCCCCATTCCCTTGCATTTTGTCTCAGCGCATGTTCTCTGCACTAAGACAAAATGCATGGGAATGGGAGGAGATGCTCCAGATGGCAGAAAGAAGGTGCTTATGTGCCTTCCCCCATTCCCTTGCCTTCTGCCTTGAGAGAGTAGTTCCAGACAGGAGAAGGCACATGTGTGCCTTCCTTGTCCACACCCAGCAAAACACAAAAGAATCACAGGAGGAGAATGGGGGTAGGGAAGACGCGTGCGTCCTTGCAAATAATCAGATTCACAAAGGTCAGACTTGCAACTGTGGAGGGAAGATTGTATATCAAAATAATGAGTATGCAGCCCTTTCAGGCTATACTGTCTCAGTATACCTTGCAGAATATCCAGTATTGATTATAACTTTGTAATTTTATGATATCCCTGCAAATACCAGCCAACCATGTGCAGCTTACATCATATTTAGCGATTGTTAGAGATGGCAGCCTCCGCATCTCCCTGCTCAGTAGCTGCTAGTTGCCTATCTCTTTAAAAGTTTACACATACATGCCATTTGTTGTTTATCTGTCTTAGCCACACCTTTTTTTTCATGCACCAGTCAGTCTGCAGTTAGTCTGAGGTTTGTCCTTCCTCCATTTTGTAGCCTGCAGTTCTCTCTTTCCTCTTTTCTTTTGAAGAGCACATGTCACAGAACCTCTCACCATGAGATGTTATGTACCCTTCAGTATTTGTAAGTAAACTTACTTTGTATGTTTTTACACAGAAGACTAAACCTCTTTTCCTTTCTGCTAGATGCTGTTGGTGGGTAGGTGTGGTGTGATACCAGTTGTTGCTCATCTTCTCTTTGCAGACATGTGTTTGTTTACTTACGTACTAACTTAATTGGCTCATTCTCCTTGTGAAGTATTCTACTATCTCACATTTCCCAACAGTGAACCTCTCTTTCAAACAGACCGTTTATAAGATGAATTTGAATTGTTGTGTCCTGAGCCCTGTACAGTTTTAGCACTGTGCCAACATATACCAGCATAATTATCCTGGATCGCATGGTAAGACAGCCATTTGCACCACAGACACCATGGTTTTGAGGTCATTTGTTGCACAATGGCTGATTAGCTCTTCACTTACCAAGTCAAATGTGAAAGGGGCTGTGTATGTGCTTGTGGAACTATTAGCAATCCTTGTGGAGGTGAAGTAACACTTGTGTTGTCATGCTGACGTAACTTCCCAACAGGATTCTGGTCTGTGCGTACAAAGCAACATAAATATATGACTCAGTATTCAAAATGCCCTTAACAGATTGGTGAGCTGGGCCAAAACCAACAAATGATTTTCAACAGGGATGAAGTAATATAGTACATTTCAGCAGGAAAAATGAAATGCACAAATATAGTATGGGTGACTCCTGGGCCCTTTCCGCACTGAGGCTTCTAGCGCAAGCGGGGGAGGCCGGCAAGAGCAAGAAGGCTCGTCTGGGAGGCTGCCGCTTCCCCCTCCTTCCTTCCGCAGGCGAAGGAACCAGCGGGGAAGCGGCACCGAAGGAGGCTTGCCGCGCAAGCCACCCTCCCCCCCGTGCGAAGCGGGAGACCTCGCGCCAGATTCCCACCCCGCGCGCGCGCGCGAAGCGGGCGGCGTCGCGCCAGATTCCTCCCCCCGCGCGTGCCGGATTCCTCCCCCCGCACACGCCGGATTCCTCCCCCCACGTGCGCAAAGCGGGCAGCGTTGCGTCCCCCCGCGCACGCGCGCGAAGCGGGCGGCGCGTCCGTTGCGCTACCTCCCCACCCCGCTCCTTCCTTCCGCAGGGGCGGAGGGAAGGAAGCGCGACCCGGCCGGCTCCCGGAGGCTCAGCACGAAAGGTAAGTGCGGGTGGGCTCCGGGAGCGTTGCGCGAGCGCAGGGTGATTTTCGCTTGTACGTGAAAATCAAAAAACCCGCGCTCGCGCCGCTTCAGCCCCGTGAGCCGGGCGGAAGTGGGAGTGCGTCGTGCGGGGGCGACGCTCCCACTCCCGCGGGGCTCACGGGGCTATCGTGCGCGCAAAGGCCCGTGCGAAAAGGGCCCTGGTTTGACAGCGGTACATGGGCAAAGGATCTAAGAATCTTAGTAGACCACAAGTTAAATATGAGGCCTTTTCCACATGGGGTTTTTGAAACGGTACAGTCTGTCCTCCAAGGAGGACGTCTACACCTCAGACCAGACTGGGTTGGACCTATTTAAGGTAGATCCGTACCTCAGTCCGGTCCAGAACGACCCCAAGTGGTCCTCCAGCGTACTTTTGAAAGACCTGTTTATTTCGGTCTTTCGAAAGCATGCAGCGCACCGCTGCGAGCCTGCCCCCTTATGCAGATTCGCAGGCTCGCACCAATGCGAGCCTGCGATCTGCCTGGGGGCGGACGTTAGGCTGGCGAGCTTCAGCGACCAACCGGAAGACGCCATTTGGGATGCCGGAGCAGTGATGGGCATGCACTGCTCCAGAGCGCCGTGGACCGAACCGCGGAACCAAAAGGTCCGGTGAGTTGTGGTGCAAGGCGATTCCTTCGTCCAGTGCGGAAAAGGCCTAAGTCAACAAGGTGATACAGTGGCCAAAAAACTCATTGCAATTCTAGATTGTATCATCAGGGGTAAAATGTTCAGACTCAGGGAAATAATATTTCTACTCTATTCTCCTTTGGTAAGGACTCACCTGGAATACTTGTCCAGTTCTGAGCACTATTATTTAAGAGGGATATTGACAAGCTGGAATATGTCCAGAGAAAGGTTATCAAGATGCTAAAAGGTCAGGAAATCAAACCCTGTGAGGGATGAGTTAGGGAGCTGGGTGTGTTTAACTTTGAGAGGAGAAGAGAGATGATATGAAACGTTCCTTTATATATTTGAAGAGATGCCATATAGAGAAAGGCGGAAGATTGTTTTCTTTTCTTCCAGAGAGTAGAATGAATTCAAATAACAAGAGAAGAGATTCCACATAGACAAAGGAAGGATATTCTTATAGTAAGAGTTGATTGATAGTGGGAGTCTTCTTTAGAGGTCTTTAAGCAAAATTTGGATGACTGTCTCTCAGAAGTGCTTTTGTTGAGTATTCCTGAATGGCAAATGGTTGGACTAGGTGGCCCTTGTGGTACCTTTCAACTCTATGATTCTATCTGAGTACAGACTTCCTATGATTCCAGAACAGGAAGAAAAGGCTTACAACAGCCTTGTAGAAAGCCCAGTGCAATATATTTTCCAGCCTGAGGATCAGCAAAGGCACCAATACTGTACTTGCCAAGGATGGGGCACATAGTACTTAAAGTAAAAAAAAATATTTTGATGCATTTGGCAAATAACCCTCCTGTGCTTCCCCCGTCCCCACCTTGGCCAAAAATCACAGTAACAACAAGTAATATAACAGTTTGGTGTCCTTTCATGACATACAAGATTTGCTGGTTGCCTGAGGTGGCTGCTTCACCCTGCCTAATGTTAGGGCTGGACTTGGCCTGTAAGGACATAAACAATATTTCCTTCACAACCAAGCTGACTTTCTTTAAAAAGTTTCTTTAGAAACTTTATTTATAAACCAAAATTTGTAGAAAATATACAGTCTATAATGATAAAATGCAGTAGAGTTACTAAGAGTGTGCAGATGCCATTTCACGGTGTCAAAACTATCAATTTATTGCAGAACTGGTATCTTTGGAGAAGAGAAGACAGTGTTACTAGATAAGCCTGAGGCCAAGACACAGACATCAATGACATGGGAATTTTAAAAGGACACATGCAAATATGTGTCAGTCATAAAAACATAAACAAGCTCCTTTATATTCTGTAAGCTCTCAGGGGAAAAAAAGGAAATCTGTTTTTAAAAAGAAGCAACTGCTGTCAGATGCTAAAGGAAAAGGGAAAAAATGGTGTCACAACATCTCCTGAGTTCAGATTTTTGATCCTGTTCAAAATAATGCAAATAACTAATTTGCTAAGCTAAGGGGAAAAAAAGACATCAGATCTGTGCACTTGGTTGGAATTTTTCATTGAATGTCTGCACTGAAAGAAGAAGTTTAGCTCCAGGTGCCCTTTCATAGTATGAATTATATAGCATTATATTCTGTCGGGGTAGCACGAAGGAGCTCCTCAGAGCATGTGCAGAGTGCTGACAGGGCAGCAATGTTCAGCTGCAACCAAGCGGCTCCAGGCAGTCCAAAAAAGTTCTGGAGACTCACAGAGATAAATTCAAGTTTATTTATTTAGTTAAGCACACTGAGGTTAAAGTTAGGGCTTCTGGCAGCATGCCAGAACAATAAATCAGCAGGTAAAAACACAAACCGGCAGCATGTCTAGATACATTCCATAAATCAGTCAGCAGAGCGGCATGACCATCAGGAATTGATAATGGTAACGTACAGTGCCATACCCAAGCCTTTTTAAAGGCTTAGCATCACCCCAGTCCCTATGGGGTGATCCAATCACATTTACAGCAGGCAGTCTTCTCATATTGACGAGACAAGACCTTCCAAGGCTGGCTAGCCAAAACATTCTTGCAGCTGCACTAAAGGTCACATCACCTCATTCCTGCTGTCCACTTAGAAAAACCTTTCCACACTCACACTGGATGCCTCAACATATTCCACGTTAACTGCCATGGTTCCATTCTATGAGGTCCTAGGATTTGCAGTTTAGGGAGGGACATTCAGATTCTCAGGTAGATTGCTCTGGGGCCCATTGACACTACACAATTGTAGTTTTGTTGTTCCCCTTTAACTTCCATGTTTCTATCCTGTGGAATCCTGAGGTTTGTAGTTTAGTGAGCTACTAGAGAAGCTCTCTGGCTAAGATTCCTAAATTGTCAATCCCAGGATTCCACAAGATGTTACCATGGCAGTTAAAGTGGAATCATTGTACTGTAACTGCATGGTGTGAAATGACTCAGTGGCACTGATTATTCCTGAGTTCTTCCACTTAAGATTAGACGAGAGGAGCAACACAAATCAAGATTTAGAAAATGGAATTAGATGGCCATTCTGTCATGAATTGAAAGACAGAGGTAAATAATTTAAGGCACTGTAAAACTAGAGAATTATGTAGTACAAAATATACAGAATTTCAGCCACTTCATTCCATTTGATCCAGCACCTCCTTCAGTTTTCAGTCCCACTCTCAACAGGTCAGTTTTCTATTGCCATTCCACATGCACAGTCCTCACATTGTTGTGTTACCACCACCCCTCCTTGCTCCTCAAGATTTTTTTGCACATCTTCAAATGTCAATGTTTTTCCCCAAGCCATCAGGTTCCCTCTTGAAGACTGGTGGTGCCATTTTGGTGACACAAGTAACAGTACTTATCCAGGTTTCTAGGTCATGAGGGCGTGATTTAGTCAAAATTCTGAAAATGAGTCAGGGGATAAGTACGGAAAATCTTCAGTGCTAACAGTAGGGAGGTAAATCTTGTTCTCACAGGCAGAAATCAGGGAATTTTACTATTTTTCTCCCTGCTGAGCGACTCATCAAAAACTGCAGTTTTCAGAGTGTTCACAATTTGGGATGTATCCTTTATAAAGAGAAATATAAAAATAAAATTTTTTTTTTTTGCAGAAACAACATTTCTTCAAAGAAAATGTGTTTCCTGCACCAAAAAACCCAGTATTTTCTGTGCAGAAATATTATTTTCTTCCTGTTCTAGGATTCTCCTAGTCATGGCTTACTGACATCTGAAAAACCCAATTTTCAATCATTTTTTGAACATCATTGAATATTCTGTTCCTCTCTAGCTAACAACTGAGGAGAGATCTAACTCTATTACTCCATATATCCTCCTAATAGTTCCGCCACAACCAATCTCAACAATCTATTCACCTTCTTTGTAAGGAATCTTCCAAACATTTATATTCCAGTTCTTTTGGATGAAGGGGAGAATAGTGAATATTAGGCAAATTGTGTGTACATTGGGTATCTCAAATAGGACATCATTTATATAAAGACAAGCAGATGTCTTCCAAGAGTGTCAGCAGGCCCAGTATCTGAACTGGGTCACCTGCATTCTACAGAAAAATCTATCTTTTAAAAAGGAACACTTATAACCATCAACAGCACCAACAGCAACCTTCCAGTCCAGTGGCTATAGATGGGGAGAAGCAGGCTGAATCTTCTCAATTTCCACATAGTTTCAGTCCTGGTGAAAACCAAGGTCTGTTGAAGGAATGTTGGGATACCTAGCACCTTTGTAGCTGTTTTGCTCTAAAAATAAAATCCTGTCATATATCTTGTTTTATATGTGATTGCAGAAGGGCCAGGCTTTTAAAAAATGGGCTGCCATCTTGCCTAATATTAGTATTCAGGGACAGTATCAGTAGGGATGTGAAAATCTGCCAGTTCCTCTTTTTTTTTTAATGTGTTTCTTAGAATCTCACCATCATTCTCACGGTCTTCAAACTTAGTATAACATTGTGAGTTCTTTTATTTCCACATAAAAATGTATGTGCATTTTTGGGATGCATTTTTCCTTAACATACATTTCATGCATTTTCACCATTGGCTAAACCACTGAACCTGTCTATTTTTAGACAGAGACATTCACTTCCATTACAATTTGAAAAGACAGCCAATGTTGTGCAATGGTATGAGTGCTGAATTAGGATTCTGGGAGGATTCAAATCCCCACTTGGCTATGGAAATCTACTGGGTAACCTTAAGCAAGTCAACTCTCTGTTAGGGCATTTCCGCCCTACACTGTTATAGTGCTATTATTCCACTTTGAGCATCCTGTGGAATTCAGGGGCTTGTAGCCTACTAAGGCCAAAGAGCCCTCTGGATGAGAATTCTAAAGGCCCCGCTCTAAACTGCAAACCCCAGGATTCCATAGAACGTTGAAAGTGGAATGATAGCACTATAACAGTGCAGCGGAAATGGCCTTAGTGGAAGGCAATGGTAAACCCTCTCTAAACAAATCTTGCCAAGAAAGTCCTGTGATAGGTTTATCTTAGGGTTGCCATAAGTTGGAAATGGGTTTGAAGGCACTGCATATAAAACTTACATGTTAATTTGAAATCCAAAAGATTCTTCCACTTTCCATGTTTCTTTACAATAACAAGGCACTGAAAGATATGTGTGTGCATTTGTTAAATGTCTCACTAGCCACAAATTAGATAAACTAATTTTAAAAAATCCCAGTCAATGCTCATTTCATACTAGGTTGGCACCTTTGGTAGCTCGTGGAGTCTCATCACACAGTTCTCAACCTCCAAGCCATTACCACTTAGGAGAAGGAGTTACCAGTCACCACAATCTGCCTGCTTGCTCTGAGCAGTGATGAGTATTTGCATCCCATGAATGCTGGAGGCTCCCACTGTGTTCCCCTACTCCAGTACATAGTAGAGGCGCTCACTAGAAAGGATTTTGCCAATCTCATCTTGCCAAAATCTGGATCCGTCATTATTATTGCTGTGAGTTCTACACAAGAACTGTGTGACTGGGCAAAATGAAATGTATTCAGTATTGCAGAAGAATGATGTTGTTAGCGCCACAATCTGTTTTATGAAACCTTTTACGGCACCCTACTGTTCAATCCAAGAAACATTTTACATTTATTTACTGTCTCCTTATTCTCCCTACATGCCAATGTTTCTTTATCAACTGTATGTAGTTCACTGCTGATCTTGCTAGCTATAGATAGTGATGGTAAAGCCATGCTTGTTTTGAGAAGACTAGAAGGTCCTAAGAGTTGTTGGTCTTGAGAGTGGAACATAAGTTTATGAAATACAAGGAGAAACTGACTTTTTAAAAAAATCTCCTGATGGAATTTCTGTCTGGCGCTGCTCTGGAAATGCAGAAGTATTTTCTTCATTCTCTTTATCAAAATGCAGAGCACACGAGAATAATTACAGGACAATACTATAACTCAAAAATACAAAATGTGCATATTCTCATATATAGAAATGCTTATAAATGCTGGTAACCTGCAAAGATCATGTACATTATGCAGAACAGTGCAGTGCTTTTCCAGACACAGAGCAATTCTGGGTAAAGAAAACAGATACAATGGGTGTTCAAATTGCAAACAGAAGGATTTAAATAGAAATAGAAAATAGTGAATAGAAAGAAAGCTAGGCCTGCAACAAAAGCTTTATTAAAATGGGAGGCTGTATCCAAAATAACGCTGTAAACTGCCTGGAAATAGTGTCACCCCAGGAAATCTGGGCCCTTTCAGACTTCACAATTATAGCATTATGATTCCAGGTTAACTCCTGTGGCTGCAGCTTCTGGAACTCTGGTGTTTTAATAGTTTGGTGAGGCACTAGAAGAGTTCTGGCAAAGAATTCTAAATGCCTCACCCTAAACTGAAAACCCCATAGATTGAGGTTGGAATCCAATGATTCCATAGGCTCTCTTTATCTTCAGTTTCTTCCCCCATCTTACACCAATGTGTTGGGATAGCAATACTAAGTAGAGATACATCTATAAGTTAAGTTTTTGTTAGAGTTTTACAAGACTCAACCCACATGCTAGCAGAAGTCATTCAAATTAACACCTCTCGTACAAAGCAGGGATGGAAAAATCTTGATTTCTTTGCATTTCCTGACCTTGTATGTTCTTTCCATACTCCCTTAGAGCCCATCTAGATGAGAAGAAAATCTCTGAATGCCCTAGGTTTTGTTCCTGTACGTACCGATTTTATTTTGGAGACCTATATGACATTTTGTTCATTCCAAAGTATTTCCTGGGAACTTTCAGCATTATTAAAGACTTTTTGTTCCTGCTCCCGGGGTCAGTTTAAATTAACTGAGTATTTTCCAAAATGAAATGTATCTCTACCTGGCAGTCTGTCTGTATTATTCTGGAATTAGCTAAAAAGGCTGCCTTCAATAAAACACCTGTTGTTTTGAAGACACACATTCAGTAGAGATCAGGCAAAGGAAAGAGGAGTGTTTGCAGCAAAACAAAATCATTCTAATGCTTAATTGTATATTCCCACAGCACTTTAGCATTTTACTATAGCTTTTGAGCAATATAAAGAAGACTCTTCAGAAATTGCTGAAAATCAACTTCCGAAATGTTGCATGAGTCCAGATGTGACATGTGATCAGAGGGAGGGAGAGCAGGGAGAACACAAAGGGGGGCAAGGTGGGAAACCAGTGAATATGTAGTTAAAATCAAAACAAAAAGAATTGCCAAGTCTTGATACTCCCAGGAACTTTCTGCCCTTTTGGATGAGCCCTAAATTGAACTCCAATCCCTCACTGCAATATTTATTTTATTTCATTATGTGTCATCTCTTTAAATCATTTATTCTAATGCCTTACAATTGTATGAATTGGCATGCAAAAGAAAAAGAATATCCTCCCTACTCGGGTCTTGCAAGTTTGATTGAATCAATTCACGTATAGTGGAACCTTCCACTTTATGAAGCATTATTGTCCTTTTCAATGAGTCACATCTTCTCATGATATATCCAAAGTGCTACAGCCTCAGCAGTCACCTTTGCTACTATTGAGAGTACAGGATTGATTTGCTCTAGGACCTATTCATTTGTCTTCTTAGCCACCCATGGTATCCATAGAACTCTGCTTCACATTTCACATGTCTTGATTTTCTTCCTGTCATTTTTCTTGATTCCCCAGCTTTCACACCCTTACACTGAAATCAGAAATACCTGGTCTATAAACAGAGGGAAAAGGATGCAATAACAGAAATAAAAACAAAGAAAATGATCTCATATCCCTTCTGCTGAATGCAGATACAGCTTATGGTACAGTTCATTCCCAAACATGGACAGGCTGTCACTTCACTCCTGAGGGCCACTGTATTTCCAAAATAAGGCACTAACATTCCCCTTTCTAGGCCTGAGACAAAGAGATGCCTTAATTGTTGAGTTATATACTGTTTTAGGACTGGATTTCTAGAAGCTATGATTACAGTTGCAGATTGGGATAGGGTGTTATTCCCTACATCTCCCTAGGGCCAAAAGAAGCTAGTGCTTCCTATTCCCAGAAAGAAATGTCCTTACCAGTAACAAGGCTGGCATGGTATAACATTCCTTGCACAGATGTTTTGGTTATCTATCTAAGTGGCTCTGCTTTGCTCAGGGTTGCTCAGGGGTGTTTTAATGGTTATATGAAGCTCAAGCAGAGCAAAAACGGGCTTATAATAGTAGCACATGTAGGCCTTTAAATTAGTGCAAAATATAGATATAGTCATTCATTGTAACAGTTATATCTCTTTTTGTTGGATAGAAAAGCTGTGACATTTGCCCCAGTTGAAAATACATTTGATGAGCATGTGGAAGCACCTGGGGAATGACTTGGCAAGTCATGATGTAATCCCTAGGAAACATGTAGTAAGGCTGAGTCATGATAATATGAAACATGGCAAGGGGTTGCATCAGCCATTGTCCCTAGCTGATGACCTATCAGCAGGTGCATATAAAAGAGGAGAGCTTGGACTCTCTGATTCTGACCCTCTGTCTAAGCGAACCTCTGCTTGATGTGTCTATGATGCTGAATCTATGACTGTGTATCTGTGTATCTTGTATACCAGCGGTTCTCAACCTGTGGGTCATGACCCCTTTGGGGATCGAATGACCCTTTCACAGGGGTCGCCTAAGACCATCGGAAAACACGTATTTCTGATGGTCTTAGGAACTGAGACACCGCTCCTCTATCCGTCTCCAGGCGGGTCCACATACGTATCAACCTTCCCTGTGGAATTTCAGCCTGCCGTGCAGTTCTTAAAGGAAGCCTGACCAGTGTGGAGGCGGGTCAGGATGTGGCAAGAGGCAGAAAGTCTAGTCTGACCCCATCTCCCGCAGCACTGCCGAGGCCCTGTCCGGCCTGCTCCCTCTCCCTTCCGTGCAGCTCACTGTGGTGGGCGGGGAAAAAAGAAGGAAGTGGCCGCCCGGGCCGGCGGAGGGGGGGGGGTGCCACTGTCGCTGGCGGCTGAGCCGCTTCTTCCGCCAGCCTCTGACACTATCAGCGGGTGCCGCTGGCCTGGGTGGGCAGCTCAGGGAGGCTGCTGTAGGAGCGATGCCCAAGCTGAGAAAGGGAAGGGACCGTGTCGCGTCGGCGTACAAGAGTCCCCCCTCTGAAGGACTGAGCCTTCAGCATTAACAGGAGGCCTTGGGCCAGGTAGGGGAACAGCCTCCTTCCGCTTCTCCCTGCCACCGGCCCAGCCCTCTCTTTCCGTGTTTCGGGCTGAGCTCCGCCTCTGAGACTGAGGAGGCACAGCCCACCCGGCACCATGTGGTGGAGACGGTAAGGCTCGGGCAGAGTCCTCCAGCTGCCTCCTCTTCCTCTCCCTTCCTTTCACCCTGTGCCTCGAGAGTGACCCAGCTGGGCCCCATGGCCACCAAGGCGACGGCGACGGCGCCCAGCGCCTGGCTGCCTTCATCTCACACCCGAAGGGACTTCTACTGGCTCCACTCTTTCATAGCAGGAAGTAAATATGGAGCAGTCCTCTGTGCCACGAAGGGGGTGGCAATTGTTGGCCAGGCACAGTCGCTGCAGGGATCGGCTGGCTGCCTTTCTGCCTTTCCCACAGGGGCTGAGCAGCAACCCCATGTTGGACCTGGCTTTGGACGCCACACTCTCTCCTTCCATTGATGGGAATGTTAAATAGAGGACTTTTGCATGCTGGGCTTGTGTGGAACCAGCTGCCCGGAGATCCCATTATGCGCTCGGCGTAGGCTTTGGTATGCAGTTGCAAGGTAGATCTTGATTCCACTAAAGTAGATTCCACTTAAAGACACGTGGCTTTTCGCTTCTTCACGGTTCAACTGAGGGCCGAGGCAAGGCTTGCTTCCTAAAGAAGAAACCTTGGCCATTTCCACACTAGACTGTTGTTATAGTGCTATTATTCCACTTTTGACATCCATGTGATAGCCCTAATAAGTTGAGGTTTAGGATTGCCAAATGAGCAGAAGAAAAAACAGGCATACCTTTGCTACCTTGAATGAGTTAAATTTATCACTGCAAGGACCAAATGCAACATGCCTTGATTTGTCTGAAAAGATCTGATCATTCCAAATGAAACTTCAGCTTTGGCAAAAAAAATTGGATGAAAATAAAATTTACATGTTGCCTACCTTATCTGCTTTCTTTGAGGAACATGACATTGAACCAGACAAAAGGATTACGATGATAATTTCTGTGAAAGAAAACTTGCACATGCTTGCAGACAAAATTTCATTGTACTTTCCAAATCTACCTGACACCCCATTTGCACTTGCCAGAAGCCCATTCACAGTCAAAGTTGAAGATGTTCCTCAGACAGCACAAGAGGAGTTCATTGAACTTATTAACAGCGATGCAGTGAGAACTGATTTCTCTACAATGCCAGTTACAAAATTCTGGATCAAGTGTTTGCAGTCATATCCTGTTCTGTCTGAGACTATGTTGTGCCTTCTTCTTCCATTTCCAACAACATATCTTTGTGAAACAGGGTTTTCCAGCTTGTTGGTTATCAAGTCTAAATACAGAAGTAGACTTGTTGTGGAAGATGATCTTCGTTGTGCTCTTGCAAAGACTGCCCCGAGAATTTCTGATCCGGTGAGAAAGAAGCAATCTCAGCCTTCACACTGATGTTGGCTTTTTACGCATACTGTCGCAAAATGTAACAATGTAGTTTACTGTTGTTATAATAAGACTGTTACCCATGCTACACCATGCTTCAAGACAAAATTTCATTTATTTGTAATTAGAAATAAATATTTCACAATATATAATTACATATTGTTTTTGTGATTAATCACTATGCTTTAATTATGTTCAGTTTGTAACAATGAAAACACATCCTGCATATCAGATATTTACATTACAATTCATAACAGTAGCAAAATTACAGTTATGAAGTAACAACGAAAATAATTTTATGGTTGGGGGTCACCACACCATGAGGAACTGTATTAAAGGGTCGCGGCATTAGGAAGGTTGAGAACCACTGTAATGTATACAGATGTATATACTGCAACAGTAAATATTAAAGCCTCCAGGTATTTTGGATGACAAACTCTGTGTGTATGAGTTACTAACCAGTGGGTAGAGGGGTCAGAGCTGATGCTGTAAGTTACACTCTGATGTACATGCGTTTGTTGTTCGGAAGCTCTGCTATGTTATGCTTGCTTCTGGGACACTTTTTGCCCAGACAGCAGCGGTTCCAGGGAGGATTTTGTGCTGGCGCTGTGAATCAATCTCCTGACTCTTTTAACAAAGCCTTAACAAAGACACCCCTTTTTACAAAGTCTTTTTACACTGCTCACCTCCATCCCTTTCCTTCTCATTGTCAGTCTTTCTCCTGCTCCTGCTCCTGCTCCTCCTCCTCCTGCAGTGTCAGCATTTGGAGAATGGTGAAGGAGGTCTGGAGAAATACAGACTTTTGGTGCCTGGTTACAGAAGCATGTCTTCAGTAAAAGTCTGAGCTGGAAAAAGAATGAGACTCAGTTCTAGCTGACCTTACTGTAGCCTTGGCCATTTCCGCTCCACACTGTTAAAGTGCTATTATTCCACTTTCAACATCCTGTGGAATTCTGGGGTTACTGAGGTCAAGGAGCTCTCTGGCTAAGAATTCTCAATGCCCCTCCCAAAACTGCAAACAATTGAATTAGAGAGAAATTGATGCCATAATGATATTGTAATATTCACGTAACATTTGCTGCATGGTTCAGGAGAGCCCTAGTGGTGCAGTGGTTAAATGCTGGTTTTGCAGGCACAGCATTGTGAGTTCAATCCTGCAGGGCTCCAGATTGACTCAGCCTTCCATCAGTTGGTAAAACAAGTACCCAGCTTGTTGGGGACAATTAGCTAAAAATATTGTAAACTGCTTAGGGAGTGCTTTGCACTGATAAGTGGTATAGAAATATAACTGCTATTGTTATTGCTATATTCCATTACTCTGTAGAGGATTAGCCCTTAAGAAAAATATTTCTGTGAGTGGGAAAGTAAAGGGGGTGCTATCCTGAAGGAACACTTGGCAACAGGGAACAGGTTAAGAAATTGTTGTTGTTGTTATTTTAATATCCTGCTTTTCTCCCGACTAGGATTCAAGGCAGCTAACTCTTCTCTCCAATGTTATTTCTCTTTTGATTGTAGGCCCCAACTATACATTTTGGTAAAACAACCTCCTCTCATTATGAGTATGCAAACTGTTGGGGGAAAGAGACCTTAATTTACAGCCTATACAATTTGAGGCCTTTTATCAGAACTTTAAGTCGTTGCATTTTGACAATCAAGAAATGAGACACAGGTATTCTTCAAGAACTGCAAAATGCTGAAAGGATAAAGAACCCAGGTTACTTATGAGCCAGCAAAAACAGCGAGAAAAACAGGGATGTTCTTAAGAAGAAAAGCTGGTTACTTATGAAAGACTGTGAGGTAAGCTCAGCAGGGATGTATAGATTATGCTTCATTTCAGATCGGCTCGCCTACCACTGTTCTTATTTTGAATAAGTTTTGCAAAGAAGCGCTTCACATATATTGAAGGTCTTGCAGAATCATTTCTTATTCATGTTTGATTCATCTCACTACCCCTCCTTCTCTCTTTTTAAAAAGGCTGGATACTAAAACATGTCGCTTTGGAATATTTCCCCATTATTTGGCTTTGTCAGTTAAGTGCAGAGCACAACTCCCTGGTACACAATTCCTCCTGACATTCAATCAAAACAAGTGACCTAACATTTGAGTACTGACACTTAAATTATGGGGGCAGCTTTTGAAAAGCTAAATGCTCCCCTTTTACTCTTATACCTTTCTGCTCCGTTTTTTCCGCAGCTAATGCTGCGACTGATGGCTCCTTGTCATGTTGCTGTTCCGTTAAAGTGTCAGCATGTAGAAAATTGTGCTTTCCTTGAGTGGTGGCCAATTTCCTGGTGGCAGCTTGGAGATGGTCCTGCTTCTTCACTGAGCAGGGAGGGGAAAGAGACTATGGGGGATTCCTTATTCCCATAAGATTACACAGTGTCTGTCATGAGGAAAGGATTGTGGAATGGAAGAGGAACAAGACCTACGGCTATGCTTCTCACCCCATTCACGTCCAGACAAGAAGACAAGTTTGGCAGATCCAGGACCATTTTTTTCCATTCTTGTCCTAGTACTTGCTACAGGTGGCATTCCCTCCAGAAATATTCTTTGGTTTATTTTTCAAAACTAGAAGTCACAAGAATTTCACTTTTTGTTTTAAGTGTAGAAACCACATACTTTCCCTAAAAGGTGTACAGCTGAGGCTCATTCACACTATACAGTTACAGTGATATAATCCCATTTTGCCTGCCATGGTTCCATCCTCTGGAATCCTGGGATGTGTAGTTTGGTGAGGCACAATGGCTCTCTACACAAGAATTCCAAATGCCCCTCCCTAAGCTGCCAGTCCCAGGATTCCATGGGATGCTGCTATAGCAGTTAAAGTGGAAGGGAGCCTATAATTGGATAGTGTGCATGGATGCCTGGATTTAGAGAAGAATTGCCCCTGCTGGAGGCTTCTAGTCCTCCTAGTTTTAAATCTGGGTAGGCAACCACAAGAGAGGATTGGAGGACATTTGTCACCCCTGCACTTCCTCTTCTCGAGTGGGCTGCATGCAGAACAACCAAAAGTGATTTCATATCAGCTCTGGTTTCATTTTTGAGTGATTTGGGGCTGATTGTTTTGTTTAGTTTGCATTTAACATTTAAAGAAATGTACAAAAATCCCAGGCAGTCATGGCAATGGGAAATCTGGTGTGGGAGGCAGAGCCAGGGGCCAGAGGACACATGCTGTATGCCGCCCATGTGTTGTTCTCTTTGTCTGGCCACATAATCCATATTTATTTACTCATTTATTTAATTGAAATGTCACCTTTCTCTCACCCATGGGGCCAAGGTGGCTTACAAAGGAAAAAAAAATTGGATAAAACCTCCTTAAGAATAAAGAAATGAAAATACAATTAAAGAAACATCACAATGAAATACCATTAATTTTTTTTACATATATCATTGTTTTAAGAATATAAAAATAAAGTTGAAACTGTAGCACACCCTCATAAAAGGCTCCCTGTCACTAATTAATCATTAAAAGCCTGTTGGGAATAGGGGGAAACCTCTGCCTGCCAGCAAAAGGAGAACAGAGAGGGGGCCAGCCTAGCTTTCCACCCCAAAATGTGGGTGTCACAAGGGCCCACCAGTGATGCCAGTACCTCTGTTCAAAAGTGGGGAATAATTGGTTTAAAGTCAGGAAGCCTGTATTTGCCGGCATATAAGACTCACTGCATTTATATGTCAGCAAATACTATTTGCCAGTGGCCATTTCCTCATGGGTTTAAAGAAACGGTGCAGAGCGTCCTCCAGAGAGGACATCTGCACCAGGGAGTGGACTGAGTCGGACCTACTTACTGTAGATCCACACCTCAGCCCGCTCCCGAACGACCCGAAGTGGTCGTCCAGCGTGCTTTTGAAAGACCACTTGAAAGAGGTCTTTCAAAAGCACGGAGCGCGCCACTCCGTTCCCGCGCTCTGGTGCAGATTTACAGGCTCGCACCAGTGCGAGCCTGCGATCTGCTGGGGGCGGACTTTAGGCTGGCGAGCTTCAGCAGTTGGTGGAGAGCCTCCACCAACCGGAAGCCACCATTTTCGTCCCTGGAGCAGTGCGGAGTGGTGGCCACACACTGCTCTGGACCAGCCTGTACCCAAGCATCAAGCCCAAAGGTCCGGTAAGTACTGGCACAGGGCAATTCCCTCACCCCATGTGGAAATGGCCAGTGTATAAGACACGATGGTTATAAGACGCATCCTATTTTCAAACAGTATTTTTTTGGGAAAAAGTAAGTCTTATATGCCAGCAAATAGGGTAACTTAGTGAGATCTTTCCATCTATGTTTATGGGGTCACACAGGAAAGAATAGGCCAGAGATTCCAAAAATGTAAACCATGCAAATTGTGGGGTGTGTGCACTCTCATAACACATAGAAGAGACTTCCAGAAGGTGAAATAGAACTTGATGTTTGTTTGTTTTTTTAAAAAAAGTCAAATGTGAGAGGAAGTAAACTGAGCTGTTTTGTCTATTTAGGCTCTGGGCTTTGGGTCCTTAACACCTAAAAATCTAGGTTTGAAACTCTATGTAGTCACTTACATTAATGCCCCTTCCCCTGTTTTTAAAAGGATTCTTTCCATGCTAGAAACAGCTGCCATTATTAAATTTTGTCAGTGGGAAGGAAGGAGAGTTTCAGCTTGTTTCCAAAGAATTCGCCAAAATTTTATAATTTGGGATGGAAAGAAATTGAGGTTAAAAATGTTTAAATGTAAGATAATTTGTGGTGGACTGGTAAAATCTCCCCCACTCGCTGTTGTCAGGGATCACTACTGTATTTGTGTCCATTGTCTACAATTGTTTCTTTCTTCCCAGCAGCTGATGATTCATGTACTAGCACTGGTCCATGGAGCACCACTTTGAGTAGTACTGATCTTACCCCTAGTTACTGAACCCACATCAGTCCTCACACCCCTTATTATCCTAGTAACAATACAGTCTGGTCTTCACTTTTAGTGATCCCAGAATGATCCAGCTCAATATCTCCATCTGACTCCATGCCCCAGGGCTACAAAGCACACTGCTGAAACTCTGAAAATTGCATACCACTGATGTATATAAGCATTTTCTGCAAACATTTTTAGGCAATTGATGAGGTGACATGTCTCTTTGTCTGGCAGTATGCTGACCTGGTCTCAGTAGGAACCTACCGGCCAAAGCAGCAATGTGTCAGCACCTCTGAGTAGAGCAGTAGCTGTAAAAAAATTGGAGGTTGACTCTAATCAGAAGCTTACATTTCCTTCCATCTAGATTACTCCTCATAAGTTCCCCCACCCACACACACACCTAAGGAAAGTGGTTTCCAACAAGACAAGACAATTGTGTTGAAGGCAGACCTATTCCCCTTTCATCTTTCCAGTTTGCACCACAAAATCTACTGTCCACCAATTTCAGCCCAAATATAAGTAGTGGGGGTAGTGGTGGTGGCAGCAATGGCAGTGGTGAAAGTTGGTGGAGCACTCTCTGTGAGGCATCATTCCAAGCATCAAGGCCCTCTGACTTACAGTTTTCTGTTTACTTCTATAAACATGATGGATTTTGAAACCCTTGGAAACTACATGTCCCAGAGTTCATTGCATCTGTGAAATATGACAATGACAGATTTCAAGGTCCTAGAATTTATATTTGATGGCAACCTAAGTTCCTGCTTATTGGTCAAGCACTTTTGAAATGTTAGAATTTGCACTGCTATGCTCACTGAATGCAAATTTGAATGTTTGCACACTTTCTGTTTGTTTCATTTACCACATCTTTCTAACCTGAGCCATTTTTTTCTTTCTTCTGTGTCTTCTTCCTTTAGACAGTGCATTTGATCATGCAAAAATACTGGTAAATAAAGCTACTTTTACCTGTTTTGGAAAGAAGTGAAAAATTTGGCCCTTTCCGCACAATGTTGCTGTCTCGTTTTTGCCATAGGATCGCAGTGGTCGGCAGGTCGCACTTCCGCATGACATCGCTGTCCTGCTGCCACCCTGTCATGGAGCATTATGCTTGTGCAGTTTTTGCAAAATGGAAAAAATCCGTTTCGTGTCTGCAATCATGCGGTGCTCCCGTTACTACTGGCCATACGGAAGCTACGGAAGTGCATTGGTGACGCTTCCTTACATAGCGCAGCAATGGAAAAAGCCCAGCTGCACTGCAGAAGGAAGATGTAGCGTCATTGCGTTCTCTTCCGCATGGACTGAGAGGGTGCAGAGGGGAGCGTTGCTGACACCTGTCATGCGGAAATGGCCTTTCTTTCCATGCTACAGCCTATATGTGCGGACATGGAACTGGCTTTTGTTCTGCTTGTGCCATGGCAACATGAGTATGCTTGAGAGATCCAGTACTGTCTCCCACATTTACCTACAGGAAAACTACATATCCCAGGGCTTCTTGTGAAACTGTAGATACTCAGAGGTACAGATGGGATACACAGGAGCTGAAAAATAAATTTGTGTTTGTAAGGGAGGAGATTATTCTTGTTTTGTAATATATCTGAGCATTATGAATGAGGCAAATGCATATTCCAATTCAGATAAATGCAAACATTGGTGACATAAGTACTTACACTTTGTTTATGGTGTACACCAGAGAAGAATGATTTTGTGGAAATGCAGCTGAGATTGTGAAAAAGCTGAGCCAGTCTAGGAAAATATGTGATATTCTTATTGAAGGCTTAACTTTTGGTTTATATTTCTAGTTCCACATTTCCTATTTCAATATTTTTATTTCTTTGGAGTCTATTTTCATATATTTTTTTCCTCACTAGTTCATAATTTGGGCCTCTTTTGGATTTAATCTTCTCATACTCTTTATTTCTGCTTTAACTAAATCTTGTCACTTCCAACTTCCAGATCTCTCAACCCCACTTTGTTCTTTTCTTTCAACTGATATCACAAGGATTTTTCTTTTATACTGTCTAGACGGGTAATGATTATTTTAATGATCTTTTATCTGGCCTTTCTTTCCTCTTACCTTCATCTGCTTTCCTCCACTTAAATTTCTTTGTCTCATTTATTCCTCACTCATCATTTTATACATCTTTTTTTCCTCTTTCTGTCCTGTGTCTTTTTTGTTTTAAAATAGGATTCAATTTAAATTCCTTTTGTGAACTTTTAAAAGCTTTCATATTCTGATTCCATGTCTGTTTTCTTCCTTCTCTGTAGTCATTCTTGTTCCTTTACATAGTAGAAATTTTACTCCTTGTCATATTCTACACTCTCTTCCATTGCTCTCATCTGTGTCTTTCCCCCCTCATCTTCATTCTCCCTGGAATGCCTTCTCAACCCGAATAGAACATCTCTATGAGTTTGGGATTTTAAACAGTGACTAAAGACATGTTTCTTTCTTCTGATAAGACCACATGGCTTATTCTCCATCAATTTCATCCCTCTTGTCTCTCTTCTTCCCCCTACTGCCTTCCTCCCAAGTTACTTTTTTTGGACTGCTATGCTCCAAATCCTGGAAGTCATAGCCCCAAAAGTTACTTTTCCAGGTTCTTCCTTTGTTCATGAGATTGTAAGCTTCTGGGCAGGGGTGGGAAACTTTCCCTTTTTCATCTCATGTGCAAAGAAGCAATTCCCAGCCAGCACAATGATTGCTGCAGCATCACTCAGGGTCCTGCTCTCTGTTCTTGTCTCCTGACCACAGGCAAAGGAAGCTTTGAAGACATGCAGCCAAGATAATCCCCTGCGAGAGATGTGCTGTGGCATTGCCCTGGGGATGGCTCCACTTTAATAAATCTTCCCAGGCAGTCAGAGGCACGGCAAGGCTTTCCTGAAGAACTAAAGCGATAAATGCTGCGGTTGCCCTTGTGCCACTCCTGACAGTAACAGCAGCCGTTGCCAAGTCAACAGTTAAAGTAAGTGTGTGCGTGAATGTGACCATGTTAGAGGAACCTTTACAGCACACGAACACAGAAGTGGAGAGATTTGTTCAAATGGCTTGTACCACTAGGACTAGCAGCTTTTTGAAGTTTTCATACTCTCCAAGTGAGTTAATTTGGCAGGAACAATCCTGATTAATCCCCTGTCATCTCACTTTTTCAGCTTCTTTTAAAATGTCCCAGTTCCACTCCTTCTCCTCCTCCCACTTTCCCTCTTTGTCCTGAGCTTTGTTTAATTGCTGAGAATTGAGCTCAGTCAAAAAGGAATTTGCACTCAATTAACAGTGTGTGTGTGTGTGTGGGGGTAGGAACAGTAAAGGTGAAATGTTGCCCTTCCCACTAGGCTCAGGCAAAAACAAAGTGCTGGAGCTTCTCTGAGCTTGTCTGTTCTTCCTCATTAATAACTTTTCCATCTTGATCACACTCTGATGTTGCTTTGCTACATGTCATTGAGGGGTTAGCACTGATGGGGGCCACAGCTAGGTGGTTGAGAATGTGTTGGCATGCAAAATGTCCCAGGCAGAATCCCTAGCAGAATCCATCCATTCACCCTTTTATTTATATCCCACCTCTCTCCCAAACTGGAATCCCAGGGGGCTTAGAAAAAGCCAGAAATTTACACTGCCCCTATAGTTGCCAATGGACTTGTATTTGGAGAGAATGGAATGTTGGAATGAATGCTGCTTGGTCCAATGTTTGAGGAGATTTGCATAAGGCTCATGACTGACAGTTGGGGAATAGTAATTGGGAGTTCACTTAAAGTTCAGTTAGAGAAGAGATTTTGGAATGAGACTAGTGTTGGAGTGAGAGAAGAGAATTTTGGTTGAAGGTTTGGTATGGTTGATCTGAGCTTCTGAGGAATGTGAGAGATGGTATGTGGTGTTTTAAGCATAATGAATATTTAATCTGCCTTGCTAAGTTTAACTTCTGCAAATAAAAACTGGTTCTTGTTTTTATACATTTTTTTGGCCTCTGAAAATACTATCTGCCTGAGAGCCTGGATTCAAAGATAAGGTGTTTGTGGTGGCAACACTCACTATTTGGGGAGGAGGTATCCATTGGGGATAGAAGTTGCACAAATCCTCATAGATATCTTGAGGTCATTTAAATGGTCTTCATATTTGATGTAACACAAGTGGGACAGGAAGAAGTCCTTACATTGTAGCAGAGGTGGGGATCAGGGAAAGCCCTCTCCCTTGTAATTCACATGAGCAGTCTTCATAGTTGGTGGGTAAAGGGAACAAACCACAAATTTGGCCACAGTGGTGGGGTTGCCTGAGACGAACCCTAACAGCTGGTGGTACTGGACAGATTGCCCAAATGGAAACCCCTACCACTGGTGGGATAAGGGTTGGAAAACCCCCAACAATTGGTGGCAACTGTGGGATTGCCTGAGAGGAGAACACTATCGGTGCTTTTAAAATGTCCCAGTTTCTCTCTCTTCCTCCCACTTTCCCCCTTTGTCCTCGGTTTACTTTGGCTGCTGCAAATTGAGTTCAAAGTGCTAAAGTAGTTTGTACTCAATTAGGAGGAGAAAGAAGAGGGTAGGGATGGAATCTTGTCCTTTCCACTGCTGTACCCTCTCCTAGCTTATGTGTTCTTCTTCAGTGATAACTTTTGCCATCTCGACCACATGTGGGCCATTTGATGTTGGTTAACCACATGTCCCAGTTTGCATCTGTGAAGTGTTGGAGGGTACACCACTGAATCTCTAAAATACAAGGCAAGAAACAGGCCCCCCTCTCTCTGTCTCATTCTCCCAGTCTCTCCCTCTCCCCCTCTCAATCATCCCAGAGTTGAATTTTATGTGTCATTTGCCTGTCTACTTCCAACTGAAATCAGTCTCCATTTGGTCACAGCATCTATCGCAACATCCTCCTTGCTGCTCGTGCCTGTGGTAACTCATGCAAGTATTGATATGAAGCCCTTCAAGCATGAATAATAAGCTAAAACACACGTGGGAAGATAGATTAAAGCACCCCAGCAGTTTGAGATAGTGTTTGTAAGGCAGATAAAGCACTTGTACTTTAATTTTCTTGCAACCGACAACAAAATAAGCAAGTACGCAGGAATGGCATTTTTCTTTTTTAAACCGGCTCCCAAAATTATTCATACTGAAGGAAACAATTGAAAATGGTTTTCACAACATAGTTTATGCAGAGAGATTACACTCTGTTATCGGAACTGAAACTTGTCCATTTGAGGTGCAAAGTGTAAAGAAGGCACAAAGCAGTTGTTCCGCAGATGATGGACATGTCTTTTAAGTCTAATTTAAGCAATGTATTAATGTGGTTTGTTAAACACTCTGAGACTGTTAGAAGGAAAAGTCAGATCAACACATAAACACACACACACACACACATTCAGGTCTTTGGGAGACTGTATTATGGGAGAAGGGGAAACAATGGAAATATATACCAATCAAATATTGCTTGTAAAAAAACAAAACAAAAGGAACAACTTTTGTCATTTCACCTAAGTCAATAGGATGTCCAACAGAAATAATACTGACTGAAATTAGAATAAGGCCCTTTCCGCACGAGGCGAGGAAATTGCTCCGTGCTGTTACGTACTGCTTCTTTTGGGGTCCGAAGCAATGTGGACTGTCCCTGAAGCCCTTCCGTGGGTCTCCTCCTTGGTCCGGGGCGAATCAGAGCAGTGCGAGGTCTGTAGATCCGCACTGCTCGGCTTCCAAAATGGCTGCTTCCAGCTTCCAAAATGGCAGCTCCGGCTTCCAAAATGGTGGCTTCCAGTTGGTCTTGGGTCAGAACAACCGCTAAAGCTTACCACGCCTAAAGCCCGCCCTCTGCAGATCGCAGGCTCGCATTGGTGCGAGACTGCGAATCTGCACAAGGGAGTAGGAACGCAATGGCGTGTTCCAGGAAATTAAAGATCTGTTTTTTCTGGTCTTTCAAAAGCACACTGGAGGACCACTTGGGATTGTTTTGGAGCGGACTGAGGTGTGGATCTCTGGTAAGTAGTCTGCTCCTAGTTCGCTCCAAGGTGCAGACGATCTCCGTGAGAGGACGCACTGCCCTGTTCTAATTGCCTGATGCGGAAAGGGCCTAAAATACAGGAATGCTGGTCAACACTGTGCATAAGAGAGGTAGGAAAGAGAGAAAGAAAGCCTCGTTCACTGTAGTGGTGGCATTTGTACTGCAATTGCCCCCCCCTGCAATCTGCAATATTGTAGGTGGGCACTGTCATTATTTACATGATTTACATTTCAGTACCACCTCTTCTTCAGAGGAGTTCAAGTTAACTGACCTGATCCTCTTCTTTATGGCAGTGTAGGGTTTTGAACACGGTTCTTATTGGTTCATTGGCAAAGCTGCCTCAGTATGATTCTGAACTGCACCAGATGGGAGTTTCCACAATCACAGGAATCCACAGAGTGCAAGGCTGAACGCGTAAAATCCAGTGCAAAGCCATAAATATCTGGGGAAGCATTCACAGAGGCGAGGCACACCAAAAGGTTGCCAGTACAATAAGAGATAGTATAGAAGGAACAAAGCTACTTTTATACCCACAACTAGGGGCTCCCAGATCTTCATCTTCAGTCTTAAGGACAAGGAGAATAAATAACATTGCAAGAGTACTATCTTTACATTTACATACATTTGTGTTTTCTTGGCAGCTTACTCCAGGCTGCCTTGGAGCAGCTATTGTGAACTGTTTACTATCCACAGTAAAACCTTATTTGATGAACCAGGATTCTTAAGTGTTGTTAAAAGCAATAATTTCAAATGTGTTAAAAAAAAGAGTAGGAAAAAGAGTTGTTTTGTTTTTTTCTGTTCAAAGCAGAGCTTAGGAAACTTCATTTCCAAATACAGAAATGTTTCACCTCTGCTAGACTTGGTATTTATTAGTTGAACTGAACTATTGTGATACACTGAACTATTGTGGTTGAGGTTTAATGCATCATATGCAATGATATCCATAGGGGAGTCCTTACATACCCTCTAACGGTCCGATTTGGCAGGAGCAGTCTTGATTAGTCATCTGTTGTTGCACTTTTCACTTGTCTTTAAAATGTCCCAGTTTCTCTACCCTCGTCCAACTTTGCCCCTTTGTCCTTAGCTTACTTCAGTTGCTAGAAACTCATTTCAAAATACCAAAGTAATTGCCACTCAATTAACTCAGGAGGGGGAAAGGAGAGGAGGGGTGGAATTTTTCTCTTCCCTGTAGGTTCAGACAAAAGCAAAGTGCTGCAGGCTTTCCTAACTTGTGTGTTCATCCTCATTAATAATTTTTGCCATCTTGACCACACTCTGATGTTGCTTGGCCACATGTCCCAGTTTCCATCTGTGAAATCTTAGACGGTATGTCCTGAGCTCTTCAGTTTGGGCCCTAAAATCTCAAGGCTGGGGTGCTCCTGACCTAGCAACTCAACCCAGAGCCTAGAATCTTTTGGCTCTTAGCTTACCCATTATCTTTTTAGAAAAATATATGCCCTCAGCTGATGAGTTTGATTATGGCCATGACCAAACAAAAGCAAGGCCTTGTAGATGCTAGTCAAAAGTAGGCCTGAGTCCCTAGGCTGTCTTAAGTTAGAACAACCCAGAAACTCCCAGAAAAGTCAGTTTTCCTAAAAGTTATCCTTCCTGCTCAAAGGGATGTAACAAGGGTCAATAAATATTTTGAAATACTTAACTTTGTATGGGGCTAAATCAATAAACATTTCATTTCATTCTGCTGTTGATAAGGCTGGCATACAACATCTTTGCAAAACATTTTACTCAATATGTTAGATAAGAATAATAAAAAAGAGAACATATTCGCAAGTTCAGGTAATATAGATATTGCCCATGATAGGAGTGGACAGGAGGCTTCAGAGTCATAGAAGTGATCTTGTTTTTTCCCTTGTGAGAACACCAAGATTCATCCATCTCTAGAGCCTTGTAGAGAACACAAGCATCATCAAAGTTTTCTGATTTCCAGAACTCTACTAAACTCATTGTTTTGCCATACAAATATATTCTTCTGGATCCCAACCCCATCACCACCATTGTTATGATTTAAGGGAATCATTGTGGCTGTTAAAATATTTGGTTGTCAGAAATCCTTCTAGATCTATTGAAAATCCTTCCCAAAGATCCACCAATAGATCCAGGTCTCCCTGGCCCATCGCTTGCCAAGTGGCCCCTGAGGTCACTCTAGATAGTCAGTGTAGTTCAGATAGGGCTCTCAAGCACCAAAACAGTAGGATTTAATTTTGGCTATTTTGCATAGTGTGACTCATTGTTGAGCAGAAAAGTGTTCTCCTTATGAGATTGTTCCTCTGTGTTTCTCCAGGTTTGCTTGACAGGGGCTAAGGGGAAACTTTAGATCTCTTGAAAATCTGCACAGATGAAAATCAGAAACAGAACAGGGGCTGTTTGCTACTACATGCCTTGTTTGTTCTTAGGCAGATGTTTTCATACTTACTACCTTCCAGGAATCCTTTATGAGTCAGCTCACGTACCAAGAAACATTTGCACATCTGCTTCAGAGCCTCAGCACATTGTATAGCATGTCTCGAGAATGTTCTAATGTTGGCATAGGCAGACCATAGGCTCACAGGTTTTACTTTGCCATCTAATCATGATTCAGGTTGTTTTGCTGCTTGGCAAGCTTGTTGGCATCTGCTTTAAGCCACAATGTCCCACGGCTCCTCCAATTTCTTGGCTGAGTTGCATCAACTACCCTCTCCTGCCTTAAATGGACACCATGTGGAAGTACTTGTAATAAGCACAAACATAACTAATTCCTACATTGACATGACTGTCCAGACATATTTACTAAGAAATAAGTCATCCTGTGTCCAATTACTTGGGAAGTAAGAATTCTCTGGCTTGCTTTATGCTTTCTTCTTCTGACAGAGATTGTATGGAAGGGGTGATGCTGGTCAAATCAAGTACTGGGTTGTGGCTGAGAGCCTAAGAAGCAATGAGACAGACAGGATGATTTGGAAGCATGAGTGCACTGCCCCTAGGTACATAATCAGTACGTTCTGCCTTGTTGATATGGCAAGGTTAAGAACTGGAAAAGCAGGGGTCCATTGGGCAGGCAAATGAGAAAGCAAAGGAAATATGCCAAAGAAAGTAAGGTGATAACTGTCTGACTACTGAAAGAGAGATCAGAATATGACCATGGAAATTCTAAAACAAGGACCTGCAAGTTAGCAAAGAGGTACCTGGGTTGCAATTATGAAATTATGTGCATTGTATAATTCAGAGATAACAGTATAGAAACCATGGGGTACTCCCGTCTGAATGCACAGATATTCCAGAGAAGTAGTTCTCAGACTTTTGTCTACCAGATGTTTTTGATTTCAGCTACCTGAAGCCCCAGCAAACTTGGCCAATAGCTAAGTATTCTAGGAGCTGAAGTCCAAAGCACGATGCATAAAGCATGATGCATTTGTGGATAATGAATCAATTTTTTATTTTATTCTGCCATTCTCCCACAATCTGCTGCCCTCCACCAGCACCACATTATGGAGAAGGAATGTTTTTGGTTTGGAATGGCTGCTTGATTGTTTTGGAACAGCTGTTTGATTGTTAGGCACAAAGAGGTTTTGGGTGTCCGTGATGAAACCTCTGGAAGTGGTTCAGCTATTTGGTTGTCACAGTCAGAATAGGCAGGCAAAATGGGCATTAATGATTGACTGAGTAAATCTGATACTCTGGCTGCCCAGTTTTGATCTTTCAGATGAGCAAGGGAGACAGGAGCTTCTGAGGGGGAAGGGCTAGAAGCTGGAGAATGCAGAAGACAGCAGCAGGTATTTCAGAAGGTAGCAAGCCAGAAGAATTATATCTAGGAAAGCAGGGGCCAAACTAAAGAATACATTTACCCTAATCTGACCTGACATGTGGAGAGCAATGAGTGCAAGCAGCAGCTCCCTATGTATCTAGTGTGCCATTCCTGTGTTCAAATACCACCTAGGCACATAAATTTGAATGTGCATAGGCAAAAATTGTGGCTGAGTTAGTTCTTTGAAATATTAGTTTGAGAACAAAGATTTTCACATGTTTGTGTGTAAGAGACAAACGTGTGTAGGCAGCATTAGAATGTTCTGCCCTACAGCTACAAGTGGGATTGGTGGGACATGTGGGTAAGGAGACACTGCACATGCTTCCTTCTTTTCATGCAGTTGGCCAGAGCAGGGGAGATGGGCTTCAGATCTAGGTTCCAGAATAATCCAGAGCAGTGCTTCTCAAGGTACCTGATGTCATGGATTGGAAGGCATGTGAGAGCTAAACTTTTCTGCTGTTATTTTTTTCAGTGGAAAATTTTCCACACCAAATGTGTGTTTATGTGTTATCTGGAGCTATCTGAGCTGCTGTACTGTAGACAACTAAAAATGAGGTACCTATGGGATATATTCTTATAAGGATACACATACTGACAAATTCTAATGCTCAGAGGAATAGACTAACAAATGAACGCACTGCTAAACTTGTTTCTGTTTTACAAAATCTCTTGCTTCTCAATCAGTCAAAACTAGTTGGAAGACAGAACATGTAAAGTGCCTGTGCCGAGAGACTCGTGTATATCCTTTAGTGAAATAAAATGTTCAACCTGTTGTACTGAATGAGTTTTTTCTCAGCTTGAAATAGAATTGGTAAATAGTACAGAAAGTAACTGAATGAAGCTGAAGGGGCTACTTGAGCAAAAGAAAGGCAAACTGCTGATCTATCAAGTACAACTCTCTCTAGGTATGACCTCAGAATAATTGTTTTCTTTCAGGTTTAGTTATTTTTTGTTAAATATAAGGGAAGTATATGCTATTTTCTTTACATTACTATAAAAAAATTCCAATTAATAATTTCAACGTAAAGCTTTGAACACACTTGAATATGATTTTTAAACCAAATTTGCTAAACTAGATAACATTATTTAGAGCTTTTTTCTACTTTTTTTCCAGAAGACCTACATCACTGTGGACTATTTCTTCCTGACATGCACTATTGAACAGTATCATATTTGTACCATATTAATACTGGTTTTGTAAAGTTTTTTGGAAAATCTCCACAGACTTGCTGCCAATGACAGACTGCCACCAGTCCACAGACTACCACTTTGAGTAACACTAGTTTAGACCAGGGGGTGGGCAGTGGACAGAACTGGGACCATGACCAGCTCCTGAAGGCCACCTAGACTTCCCTTTTTCTGCCTGACCCAAAAGGTGGGGATTCTCCCAGAGCCTTTAGGAGCAGCAATTCACCCTTTAAATAAGTTGCAGGAACTCCTTTCTGCTATTTGATATCAAAAGATCCCCATTTTTCAAAATAAGAAATCAAGTTCTGACCACTTTAGGTTTTGCTTATTGCTTTTGGAGTCATTTTGTGCAGTCTGTGTGGCCAAAATTTGACTCCCAGGTATGACAGAATTGTTGACCACAGGCTAGAGAAAGAGGGGAAGCTGGAGGATCTGAAATGGAAAGAAGAGTGGGAGACCGCATGGCAGAGAGAAGAGCTCAACAAAGCCAAGAGTCATGGTGGGCGCAGAAAGCTTGCAATTGTCCTTTGAGATCTTTGGTCGTGAATGGCTGTAACTGTGAATACGGCAGTCTTATCACCTTACATAACCTTCTATACTATAGTAGGCAAACCAGTTGATATTCATTAGAGGGATAATGTGGGCAAAAACCCAAATAACTAGGCTTTCAATTTCTGGACATCTACTGGAAGCTTCTACCATGCAACCCCTCTTACCGTGATCAGTCCTTCCCCACAACCCACCTTTGTTGCCAAAATCAATTGAAATGCAGTTAAGTATTGGAATGCTTTTGAATTCCTCTCACTATATATGGGCAAGGCCAGCATGTACAAGCAGTGCATGAAAATTTTATAATTTCACACAGGAGAAAAAAGATATCAAAAAGCATAATTTAATACATTCTCATTGAAAAGGTTATGAATTGCACATGTCCCTATGCTGTATAGCCAATAAAGCTAATTATCACAGCTGTCTACTTTTAGAAAGTTATCTTCACAACCCAAAGGTCTCCTCTCCACCCCTCCCATTGCTCTTTAAAAAGGGAGATGGAGGAGGAAGAAGCCATTGGGACTGGTGACAGTGACTTTCACTTCTGCCTCCTTGCAGCTGCATACTCTTCCAATAGGTGCCATAGCAGCATTGCCAGTTCAGTATAGTTCCAGACCCTGAGGTTTTGGGGCCAAACCCTGAAACCTAGGGATGGGCCCTGGTGACATCATTAAGCCTTGCACATTAAGTACCAACTCCTGCTGCTCACAGCTTGTTATTCCAACGCGCACACACACACACACGTAGAATGTATGTTCTTGTTTGAAAATCAAGACAGAAATCTTAACTAAAGGGGCTGTTCCTAGATGAAAGTGAAATAAGGGGATTTTTTTTTTTTTTGATCACCTACTTGAGGAGCGGGGTAAGGAACGTGTAGTCTACCTTGTTGTAGCCAGAAGGTGCATGCAGAGCAGAACAGAGGGTGAGGCCTGGTACCATAAACACTGGTAGGGAAGGTGGACACTAACAAACAACATGTGTAGACCCCCCTGCTACAGCTTTGTGAGTTGCAGCAACAAATCAATTAAGTTTTGCAAATTGTAACAAGCTCCACTCCAGAAAATAGAAAGATCAAGAAAACAACAGGCCAGCCAGTCTGACTTCAATACCGGGGGGGGGGAATAGAACAGATTACAGAGGAGTCTGTCTGGAAGTATATTGATGACAATGCAGTGATCAGTAGGAGCCAGCATGGCTTTTTCAAGAACAAATCATGCCAAACTACTCTTATATCTTTTTTTAAATTGGGTTACTAGTTTAGTACAAGAAATCCTCATCTTTTGATGCCCTGTTATCTGACAACTCCTTCTTTTGATGCTTCCAAATTAAGGACAAGTTGCATTAATTCAATGGGGGTTCTGCTCTTTCATCAGTTCTCCTTGCTTATGGAGGCTCACTTGGAACCACTTGCATGCATGCGCTGTTTGCAAAGCGAGCTGAGAGGGGGAAAAAGCACTAAGCCAGCTGAGAGACTTTGTATGCAGCACACATGTGTTCAGTCCCAGGTGAGCCTCTGTAATTCCTTCATCCTCCCTACAGTACAGTACATGGGTTCCGTTTTTCAACCAACTTCGTTTTCTGACAGTGTTTTTGTCCCTAACCTGTCAGATAAGTGGGGGAAGCCTGTAAAAGGTAGGGTTGTTGTGGATGTCATTTATCGGATTTCAGCATAGCATTTGATAAGGTCCCCCATAATATTTTGATTAGCAAACTGACTGACTATAGAATAGACAGAAACACCATCAGATGGATCCATAATTGGTTCAAAAACCATCCTCAAAGAGTTGCCATCAATGACTGTGCTTCAAACTGAAAGGAGGTCTCGAGTGCAATGCCCCAGGGTTCTCTCCTAGGGCCATTACTCTTCAACATGTTTTCAATGACTTAGATGACATGGTTGATGGAATCCTTGTCAAGTTTGCAGAAGATACAAACCTTGAAAGGGTGGCTAACACACTGGAAGACAGGAACAGGATTCAAAAGAACTTAGATAAACTAGAGACTTAGGCGGAGATTAATAAAATGAAATTCAGTAGAGACAAAGGCAAAATTCTACATTTAGGCCACAAAAACCAAATGCACAGATATAGAATGGAGAATACATGACTCAGCAGCACTACATGCAAAAATGTCCTTGGGATTATTGTTGATCACAAGTTGACTGTGAGCCAACGTTGTGATGCTATAGCAAAGGTGGCAAATGCTATTTTAGCCTGCATTAGTAGAAGCATAGTTTCCAAGCTGAGGGAAATAATAGTCCCGTTATAATCTGCACTGGTCAAGCCTCATCTGGAGTACTGCGTTCAGTTGTGGGTGCCTCATTTTAAAAAGGATATGGACAAGTTGGAGCAGGTTCAGAGAAGGACAACAAGGATAATAAGTATGAGGAGAATTTGAAGAAGAAGAGCATGTTCAGTTTGGTGAAAAAAACATTGAGGAGTGACAAGATTGCCCTCTTTAAATACCACAAGGGCTGACACCAAAGGGGAGGGTGAACGTTTGTTTTCTGCTGCCTCTGTGGGTAGAACTAGGTCTAGTGGTTTTAAGTTGCAGGGGGGCAGATTTTGATTCAGAAGGAACTTCTTGACAATGAGAGAGGGTTTGGCAATGGAACTAATTGGCTAAAAAGATGGTGGGGTCTCCTTCTCTTGAGATCTTCAAAAAGAGGCTGGACAGCTATGTATTGGGGATGCTCTAGCTGGAGACTCTGCACTGAGCAGGGGGTGGGACCTCGTGGCCCAGATTCAATTATCTTAACCTCTGTTTAATTGAGTACAATGGATTTTTTTTGGCTGTTCAATAATGAAAAAAATATCTGTAATGACCTCAAGAGCTATCCTGTCAAATTAAAAAAATGTATAAGGGAAGAGATTTTGTATTGTGGGGTGGGGAAAAATAAATATAATGTTTAAATGCTACTTTACAACTGCAGTCTTTCAGGTTTCCACACTTTTTCTGAGATATTTACATGGCAATCCTAGGTGTATCTACCCACAACTAAGTCTTATTGAGTTCAGTGGAGCTTACTCCCAGGTAACTGGGTATAGAACTGCAGCCTTAGTCTCATGCTCTATCACAGGGATGTTAACTATGCAACAGGGGTGTAATTCCTCGCTAATTTTCTTCTCAAAGGAAGCATGCTGCTGCCCATGCAAAAAAAGCTGTTTTCTGCACAAAACAACTACATAAAAATATTTGCACGGAATAAGCCCTGAATGGCAAAGATTCATGTCAGACCTGGAGTCTTCTCATCAGGGTTTACTGACACTCAAAAACATGTTTTTCAGTCATTTCTCAACCATTTTCAAATATTCTTTCTATCCCTACTGTGCAGCCATCCAGATAATGTGGGCTGCAGTCCCCAATATCTTATCACCAATGGTTATGGTGGCTGGGGCTACTAAAAGTTACAGTCCATAAACAGCTGGAGCAGTACATGATTCCCAGCTGAGCTCTATCTGAAGCTCTAGATTTCTGATTCTCTTGATACATATAGTTCATTGCAGATATGTGAATAACAACCAAAGGCATCTTCTCTTCCACACATTTCCATTTGGCACTGCATGAATTCTGTGGGTTAAATTTTAAGGAGAACATCAACAAGTTGGCATGCCTCCGTAGGAGAGCAACAAAGATGATGAGGGACCAAATGAATATGTCTTATGAAGAAAGATTGAATGAGAGAGCCACAGTTAGCCTAAAGAGAAACTTAAGAGAGGACAGGACAGCTGTCTCTAGACATTTTAAGGGCTCTCATATATATGATAGACTGTATGTGTTGCTCCAGAAGGTGGAATTTGAACCAGGGGGATTTGAACCAGGGGGTTCAAATTACAGAGGAAAAGGGTTGAGATTAAACTTTAGGAAGAATAAGGTAGCAGGATTAGTGCCTAGCAAAGAATGGTGTGAGTACCATTGTGATAACTGGGGCAGAAGTTTAAGAGGTTAGTCGGAGAAGTCCAGGTTTTTTTAAAAAAAATATTTATATTAAGACACTGATTTTAAACATGTAAAACAACACATAAAGGAATACATAATGCTAGGACAAATAACAATAACCACAGAGCACTAACAAAAAGCAACCTGTTCTAAAAAGGAAAAAAAAAAGAAAAGAAAAGACAAAACTAATCTGATGGGGCAAAAGGGGCTGAAAGGGTAGGTACATGACTTCCAGCTCCCTAGCTGATGGTTGTAAGATGGACTAGAATATATACTTCCTCAGCATTACAAACTTGCACAAGTACTTCTGCGATCATAACTATCATAACTGCAAGTTACTAACCATCAAAAATTGAAGTTCTCCCCCAATGATCTCTCAGATAAACCATCTACATGTTCCAATCTTTCTCAAACCAAAAAAAGTCAATTTGTCCATTTCTGCCAGATCAAGCAGTTTCATCATGCAGTCTTTTTCAGATGGAATAGTTGGAGCTTTCTGTGTCTGAGAACATAGTAGTCTGGCAGCTGTAACAGAAGTCCAGAAGTCCGAGGCACTGACTTTTAAAACTTGTCTGCTTCTCCTAATGAATATGTAGTTATTATGACAACAAATGGGACTGATTCAGCATGGGATAGGGTTCCTTTTGCTTTAATATAGAGCTGTTCTTCAGTCAGAAAGGCTTACCTTAAAGTTCCATCAGGAGGAACTAAGGTACCTCTCCTCCCTCACCTGAACCCCCTTTTTTACTGATGAACTCTTCCCTCCACATGGTTCTGTTGCTGTAGCTACATCTCCAAATGTAACCCTCAGCCATCTTAGAGGCCAGGCAGCTGCACCAATATGGGGATTTCTAAACCTCTGGAGAGTGGGGTAGTCAGCAAAGAAGTGTTCAGCCTTCTCCCAGAAGTGAGCCACTTTGCAACATATGCAACAACTTTAAATGTCAATTCCAATATTTACAATGTTGTAAGTTGGGTTTACCACACTGTAAATACCGCCAGCCCAGCAAATTATAATATACTCACCTTCAGTTTGAGGTACCTCCCCATATAAGAGGACACAAGGGTTGCATTTTTTTTTTGTTAGTCCCAGCTAAAAGACAACCATTTCATCATAGGGAATTGCCTTTGTGTTGACTCACCATTCAGCAACTGATTCAGTGGGTCTATTCTATTGGGATTAACCAGTAGGATCCAGTCCACAATAAGACAAAACAGAATTGTCTGTACATCAGAACGAACTACCAAACTGGACAGCTGGGTGTGAGAGATATGTCAGAAACAGCTGCCGGTAGCTCATTCTAACAGGGAAATGTCTCACAAGTCCCAAATGGAAGCTGTTATTGCTGGTTATGAAGCAGCTAGGCATGACATTCTGGTTGCATCCAACACATTGGGCAGGGTGGATCCGGCTCTTAGCAGCTGTCAGAATGAGCGCCCAATGAGCTATAAATATGTCCACTGTATTGCTTGTAGCACATCAAGGATTACCTCATGTTCACCACATTTCCTGCACCTTCACAATGATGCAATGCGAAATGTGGGAAGTACATTTAAAAAAATAAATAAAGAGGAATTAAAAGAACAGTACACCTCCCACATGTCTAATTTGACTGTGGGCAGTGAATTAATATGAAAGCTGCTGGCTGACTGTTTGAAATCACAGGAGTTGGCAATTCGACAGTGGAGTTGGTTGGACTTGTCTCTCTCTTCCCCAGCCCATTTGGAAATTTAGTGACAGAAGGATGATTTTTTTCAGCCTAATTCCTCTCTGGATTGCTAACATAGAAGCACCCAGAAACTGACATTTTACACAAAGCAATGCTTGATCCAGGAAAACAATATCACTGCAATGTGACTGAAAAGCAAGCTCCTTTCTTTTTCTTCCCCTCACCCCCCAGGCATTCTTCTGCTGCCACCTGTGATAGCAAATCAAAACGTTCAACATATTGCATAGATGGAATTAAGCAATATTGGATCGAATGAGTGTGCTGTACATTCAGCGCCTTTAATAACTCAGTGTTAATGTACAAAGGATATGAAACCATTATGCTAAAAGAATCTCGGTCAAGGATATCTGACCCGAAGTCTGACCTGCTAAAGAATGGGGACCTTTTAATGGGAAGAAAGTCCTTGGGAGAGCGTAAAACTTCCTATTAAGCAAAAGAGCTAACCTTCGGTTACTCAGAAAATTAAAATTAAAAACAAACTCACAATCCACAGTGAGGAGAGGTGCCCTTCAGAGGTTTGGAGGTGAGATTAGAATGCAGCATAGATCAGAAATGTAGCATCAGACAATACTGAATTTTGTTCAAGGGGTTTGCTGGAGGTTTTCCTGGCACCAGGTTGAACCAGGTTTCTAATTTGCAACTGGTCCATGTTATTGAAATAATTTAAGCTAAAAACAATAATTTCTTCACATTTCTGGATATTTCAGATGAATTTACATGGCTGTTTGGGTTCAGTTAATTTTTTTGGATCACTTCAGCATAGTATCCATGCAGCTATCAATGGTCTGTATGCTCAAACATTCCGCATGTTGATTTGTACTTAAGAGCCTCACCTGCATTGTGAGGATGACACATTTCTACAAGGATCTAGAGGGCAATGCAGACCATGTGCAGCTTTGTAGTAAGCCTGCTCACTATTAATCCAGGCTTATAGTAACTTTTGTGAGTGAGTTTTGTGAGTGGTTTGTTATAGGTTAGGGATGGGCAGCTTGTTGCCTTCCAGATGTTGTTGGGTATGCTTCTTCCATCATATTCAATCAGTGGCTATTCTGGCTAGGATTTATGGGAGTGGCATTCCAATAACATCTGAAGGAGCACAGCTGCAAAGACAGCTTGGAAAAGATACTTTTTGGACCGAAACTCAGATTCTCAGATTCCCACAACCAGCCTTGAAAGTTGTGGTTCAAAAAACAGAATTTTTCCAATCTCTAGCTATAAGCACAGACTACACTGTGTAGTGCAAAAAGGCCCTATGATTGTATTGGTTGGAGCCCGTGTAGTATAATGGTCTGATTGTTGAATTAGGACTCCGGGAAGCCAGGATTTGAATCCCTGCTCAGTAATGTAAACCAACTGGGTGATCTTTGGCAAGTCATAGGGCCTTTTTGCACTATACTGTTACAGTGTTTTTATTCCACTTTCAACATCCTATGGAATCCTGGAATTTGAGGTTTAGGGAGGGGCCTTTAGAATTCTCAGCCAGAGAGCTCTTTGACCTCAGTCAGCTACAAACCCCAGAATTCCACAGGATGTTGGAAGTGGACTAACAGCCCTATAACAGTGTAGTGCAGAAAGGCCCATAGTCTCTTTGCTTCAGAGGAAGACAGTAGTAAACCTCTGAACACATTTTGTTAAAAAAAAACAACCCCATGATAACCTCAGAGTTGCCAAAGGCCAGAAGCTACTTGAAAGCACTGAACAACAACAACAAAAACAAGAAGGTGTTGAGTGACATCAGAAACCACAATCTGACTAAATCCTGTATCTTTTGAACAAAGCTGAAAAACAAGTAGTCTCATGAGAAACCCACAAAGGTTGTGCAAATACAAATATACACAAGAAGTTTAAAGTATTTATTTTGAAATTAGCATACTTTATTTTATTAATGGTATATTCTATGTTAAATGGATGAGACCAAGAGGCTAAAAAAAGTAAAAGAAAAACCAGTGCATAATGTTAAAATTAATTGGAATAAAAATCAAAAGATATCCAACAGGGCAACCAAGCAGCGCAAACGGTAGAATTAACCCCTCCTAATCTGAATAAGGAAGCCGCTGTGGTATAATGGTTTCAATGTGGGAACAGGACTCTGAATGATCAGGATTTGGATACCCACCCAGCCAAGGAATCCCACTAGGTGACCTTGGGCAAATCATGCTCTCTCAGCCTTCGAGGAAGTAAATGGCAAACCATTTCTGAGGAAATCCCGCTGAGTAAATTCTGTGATAGGGTCATCATACCTTGGAATCAGCTAGAAGTCACATAACAGCAACATTTGAATAGCCAAATGCATTGATCTGAAAGAGAAATAAGAAAGGAGTTAGGTGAGCTTCTTTGGAGAGACACTCTACAATGTTGGTGCAACAACAGGGAAGACCTTCCCCTTGTAGTGTCTGATTGAAATTCCAAAGGCAGAAGGGGCTGTGAACAAGATTAGAGCTGCAGAATGATGAGTGAGGAGGAAAATGTGGAAGAAGGCAGTCCTTCTTGTACCTGAGTCCCAAGTCAAACATGAGTGCTTCTGTCATCTGGAAATGATTGCTAATATTTAACTATGTTGAAGAATTGATCCATAAAACAAATCACAAGACCCTTGCATTCTTCTGTGCAAGCACATATGGGCCAAAATTAACCCTGCTGTCTGTATGCATGTGTTTTCTTTGTAAATAGCAGTTGCAGAGTAAAGAGGGAATTTAAATCAGGGCCATGGAACACATGGAGAAGGAATTTACTGCTTTCTTGACTGTCATTTTCTTGCCACCCCATATTTTATTTGCAAACAGCAACATGTGGAGAGGATTTGGTTTGAAAGTGTCACAGTGGAAAAGAATTATTCCCCTTTTCTACAACTGAGATCTGATCTGGATCTTTCACACATGCAGGCAAACTACCGTGCAAGTCAGCTTCTGATATACCCCACAAAAACTGAGCCTTGGCCTCAGGCTTCTCCTTACTAAAACACGTCCTTTGATCTGAATGGATTTTTCAGCTCCCAAATATATTCCACACTCTTCTCATGTTAATTTCAGCAGAGGTTCACAATCTACCTTTCCCTGTAGCTTGTGAGTATCAAAGTGGCTAAATACAGAGTTTGGAAAGTTACTTTTAGGAAGAATGACTATAAGGCCATGGGGAAGCCATCCATAACTGAACAGTGGTAGAATAAAGCTTCAGGTTCCAGAGCATCATCCCACCATCTGCTCAGTTATGGATGGCTTCCTCATGTCGTCATATATTCATTCTTCTTAAAAGTAACTTTCTAAGCTGTGATTAAATAGAAATCTGTGAGATTCAGAAAGTAACAGCCACTGGGTGTCACTGATGTTCCATTGAAAACAACCATCTTAGCAGCCTCCTCCCTGTATGCAATGTTTAAAACTGAGCTGGGCAAGAAGTGGTGGTTGGCTTCCTTCAGCTGGATCTGATTCTTTAATACAACTCCTTCTCTCTTGTTAACATTATCCAGGATGGTCCACATTCTAGAAGGGCGTGCATTTTCCCCCTATCCATCCCTAACAGATACTGTAGAGGCTTCCAAAACAGATTGATTACTACACTTCATTGCAAGCATAGCAAGCGCTGTGATGGTGGTAGAGGTGTGTGTGTGTGTATCTCTGTATTATAAACTCAAGTTTGCATCAGCCTTCACCGTGAATATTTACTAGACGTTTCGAGCTACCTACTGAGCTTAATTTTAAAGGGCACTTGCTTGGGAATTGGATTATTACAGGGTTATCTCTTTCCAAATTCATTTTTTTTAGTAGTTTGTTGAAACGTTTGGTCTTAAGATAGATCTGTTGTAGAAAGATGAAATATTCCTCTATTTCCTCTCCCTCCCATTATAGATTCATAAATCCGAACTCCTCACCCTATACTAATGGATGCTGTATCCACTTTATGTTTCCAGTATTCTGAATTCTGTTTTGACGATTGTGAAACATGGAGAGAAATGACCTAGAATAATCTCACTTTAGGCACATTTCATTTCTGTTTTCTTTTAGTAATTTCTGTAACACTCTAATTAAGGAATGGGGAAGGGCATTTTTGCATAGGCTTAAAAGGGTTTGCAACTCAGAACCAGTGAAGAAAACAACAACAACCAACTATCTGTTTATCTAGCACAACCAAACGTCAAGGACTAGAATGAAACATCTATAGCTTGTAAGGCCCAAAGACAGTTTCTGATTCTCATCCAAATGTTGTGAGGGCTCAGAGGTGCAGGTAACACAGCTTTTCTCATCTGTGAGCAGTCCTGCCCCACTGACATATCCCAGCTTTCAGTAGTATGCTGTTGTGTGTACCTGGGATTTACAAGCCAGATACAAAAATGAAAGCTGTGCAACCAGATGAATTTTGAACTAAACTGGACCACTTTTGAACCAAATTATATTAGATGGATCCAAAGCTATTTGGAATAATCCACTGGTCCAGACACCAAACCACTGAAAAAAGAAAAATAGTGTGTCTCCAAAATGTTGCAGAACAGAGCAATACAGGGAAAATGTGAAGGTGGGATAGAGGAGAGGGAGGGGAATGAAGTGATCGTGTTTACCCACAGCTTTATATTTCCAGTCTTGGGCAAGAATCTTTTCTAGTCAGAGTTCTTGAAGGAAGGAAGAGAGGTGGTCAATTTGTTCCTTTTGCTCTTTTTCTGGTCCTCTGCTAGCAACAGAAATGTTTGTGACAGAACTTTGTTGTAATTTGGTGCCATTTTTTTCAGTTACTGGAGCTTGTGTTTCTCCTTTCTTTAACTTACAGAAACTTCAACCTTCCTTTCCCAGTCCAGTTCCAATTTTCATTTCTCTTTATGTTTGGGGTCTGTTTGAAGACTTTTATGTTGGTGTCTGTGTTGATTTATTAGTAGTTTATTAAGTAGTGGCACTTCCATTATCCCCTTGCCTCCCTTCTTGGTCATAGTTTTAAGGTTCTTTGATGCTTATTGTAATCTCTGCTGTTTGCTCAATATGTTTGTTCTGTCTGTACTAGGCTATCTCTCTTGAAGTTACACACACACTGGGAGTCTTGGTGCACAGATGGCACCCAAACATTTCAGACACACCATGGCAGAGAGAGGGAGGGAGGACGGACAGACAGACAGACAGACAGACTTACTTACTTTCTGGAGCCCAGTTCAGATATCTGGGTTTGTAGAGTATAAGAAAGCTAAGACTGAGAAGTGTTGTGGAGGGAGGGGACAGAAGGATGGAAAAAAAAAAACTGAGTCTTGCAAGAGAATGGAGGTGGAGGATTTATTTGCTTAGGATGAAACCAAGACCTTCATGCAGCCCCCCCCCCACAGGCCTGTATCAAAGAAAAGTCTTTGGAGTCTTTCGGAAGGAGCATTGTGATTCTGTTCACAAGCTCTTCCTACTTCTCTATTTATTGTGTTAAAGGCCTTTTGGGCAGAAAGGCAGGTGGGCCTGTATTTTGGAATATTTCTGGGGATAGGATGGGAACATGCACTCTCCTGTAACTCCCACAAGGGATGCTATTCTGGACTTACTTCTATTGTGTATTATTGCATAATATAAATTATGTTACTTAGAATGAGCTGCAATGAAGCCCTTTGCAATTCCTTAGTGTATTATTCATACAATGCTAGGCTCTTGGATAAGTAGCATATTTCCCACCCACTCCCCCTTAATCCACCCCCTTCCGTTTTGTTCTCTTTTGGCTTCTTTCTCTCTTTTTATCTCTGTCCACCCTTCCCACACTGCCTTTTACCTGCCCTTTCATTCTTCTTACCCATCCACTTCTCATTGTAAGTTAAAGTAAGGTGGGTTCAGAGAACAGTGGGCTTGTTAGATGACTGATAAATAAAACTACAAATGCCACAGATTGTATTTGGGATTTCTGGAGGCTGCTTAAAACCCCTGTGCTCGACCAATGATCTTTACAGATCACTACTCCTCAGCTGGGATTGGAGGGGCAGAAAGGATTCAATTGTGCAGAAAAATATACTGCATATGTTCAGACACTGAAAAAATTTAGTCTAAGAATTCTCCATTCTTGTTTCACTGACCAGTCTTTGTAGCTATCCATTTATTTCTGTGTTTGCCATGGATCAGTGCCCTCTAGCTGAAATAAATAACTCCTTATTAATCTTTAACAAGGCATTTGAAGCATGAGTTAAGTGTATGTCTTGATGGTGACTGAAAGAAAAAAGAAATGCAGATGAGTTACAAATTTAATAGAAGAGATTGTAAGATGACATCCCATGCATGCCCCCAACCTGGCAGTTGTCAAGCATGCTGGAATCATTCCATTTCCAGTCAAAAATCCTGTTATGGTATTTGTAGGGTTCCCTATCGCTCTTTCACTGAATAAGGAACATTCTGTCTTATAGGCAGCAGCTCTTCTGCCTGCGGACTCTGCCCTAGTCAGTTTCTGACCCTAACCTTGCTGCTTGCTTCCATGGTTCTAAGAAACCAGAGACTGGCAACTCCAGATGTTTTTGCCTACACCCAGGGAATTAGCTACAGGAGGGGAAGCAAAATGAAAGCATTACTCCCCCTCCCAAAAGGAGTTCTGCCCACTTAAATGAATTTTTTTCTCCAGTCCCCAAATTTACAGACAATAAGACATGGAAAATCATTCACACCTAGAATGTTTATATTTGCTATACTTGCAATCTCTTGGTAACGTTGTTGTTGTTGTTGTTGTTGTGTGCCTTCAAGTTGCTTCTGAGTCATGGTGACCCTCAGGCAATCTATCACGGGATTTTTTTGGCAATATTTCTTCAGACGGGGCTTGCCTTTGCCTTCCTCTGAGGTTGAGAGAATGTGACTTGCCCAAGCTCACCATTGGGTTTCCATGGCTGAGCAGGGATTCAAACCCTTGTTTCCAGAGTCATAGTCCAATGCTCAAACCACCATACTATGCTGGCTTTCTTGGTAACTCTACTTATCCCTTTTCTTTTGGTGCTTCAACTATATTTGGGTATGCTCAACGGACATTTCAAGTAACTGCAACACTAGAAATTTGAAGACTGAAGGAAAATTTCAGAAGTGGAAGCAGAATTCTTATGTGGGGGAAATGCCCTTATTTTGCCGCCTCCTATAGCAACATCCGCTTAGCCAGCATAACCAAAGGAGAAAGAATTGCAGTCCAGTAACATTTGGAGAGCCTCACACCTCCCAGTCTTATGGTAAACAATCACTATGCATACTATATTCTGGAAAGTGAATCCAGGCCCTTTCCACACGCGGAGGAAGCCACGTGCAAAAACACGCCAAAACAGAGCTTACCTGGAGCCGTTGCAATGTGGAGCAGCGTGAGTTCGCTGCTCCACACGCGGCGGCGTCCTGCGGAGTCCCGCGGCTTCTGGCTGGCGGAGGCTCTCCGCCAACCGGAGAAGCTCGCCAGCCGGAAACCTGCACCCCGGCCGGTCTGCAGGCGTGCACTTGCATGCCCCTGCAGATCCACACTGGGCGCTGCAACGGGGTTGCATGGGGCTGCACGCCCCGTGCTTTTTAAAAACCACTTGAAAAGTGGTTTTCAAAAAGCATGCGGCGCCACCACTTCTGGTCGCCCCCGCGTGGATTGGGGTGTGGAACTATGCAAAAGTAGTTCGCCCCAATCCACGTTACGGTGTAGACAACCTCCATCAGAGGTCACTCTACACCGTTTTTTTAACCCCGTGTGGAAAGGGCCCCAATCTCTCTCTCAACTCGTGACTGTTCTGACATTGGACATGATGCAGGAAATCTGAATGTTTAGACCTCTTAGCTCAGTTTGAGGCAAGACTCGCTTAACCTCAGGGGCTGTTGTTGGCACTGTTGGAAATGGACAAAAGTGTAACCATGTTTACACAAGTGACTCTGTGCCATTAGGGGGACATAGGAATAGGCAGAGCTAAGATTTCCTGGAATATTCCCTTTGTTGATTCCCTTGCTCACAGACACATTTTTCCAACTTGACTAAGTTCCTCCGACCTGTCTCCCTGCCACCACTTTCATAACTGTACAACTAGCAAGTCCAGTCTCTCTCTGTATATCCTCCAGGTAAATATTTGCCTTTAATAAAATATTCTTTGTATGGAAAACAGTCTTTATTGATAATTCCAAGTGCCATTTTCCATATTATGCTGTGGTGTGTGTCTTTAGGTATATGTAGAATACCATTCCTTCATCAGTATGTAACTCCAGCCTGCCCATTGGCTGATCATTAATCAGTTGGATTATGACAGGTTTGGTTTGGGTAGATAGGATTACTCCATGTACTGCTTTACAATATAATCCTGTAGAATAAGTCCTGCTGCTTCCGTGACGCTTACTTACAAGTAAACATATAGCTGTCCCATCTAACCCTTCATATTAACTTGGAAATAATGATCAGATAGTTCAGAAGGGCTGATTCTCATGCAAAGCATATCAACAAGATCACAGCTGTACAACCTGATTGGTTCCTTACATTTACAGTTTTATTTAACGTTACCGCTTCCTTGTTTTTCAAAACTCCCCTGGGAACTGCTTTGAAAATACTTTTTGAGGCTGAAGAGTGATATAGGAAGCATAGATACCCCACCAAATAAATAAAGGCCTAAATTCTATTTTAAGTTCTGACTAGAGTGGACTCATTGAATCTGTTTGATTTAGCTACATGTTGTCTCAGTGTTTAATACCTGATTCAATGGGTTTACTGTATTTGAGAGAAAGCAACAGGATTTCAGCCCAAAACATGTAAACAATTCCTATTAATTTCAGTGGGACTAACAGTTCAACTCCATGGATGTTTGCCCAAAAGTATGACCAGCTAAATGGAAGGCATGCCTGAGTCAACATGCTGAGAACTGTGTTGTAAGCTTGCAGTTCTGTGCACTCTTACTTGGCAGTGAACCTTATTTAATTCAATGGAATGTAGTTCTCAGTCGGTGGTGTATCTAGCTTCAACAGCATCTAGGGCAAGTGCGGAAGTTGCGCCCCTGGGTGCTGCTTCTTCTACCACTGCTACCCCAGGCTGAGGAAAATCCCAGTGGGGGGGGGGGGGCAATGGGCCAGGCCTGAGTGAAGGGTTGGAGGGTCTGCTTCTCCCGCTGCCACTGCCCTGGGATGAGAAAGACCCCAGCAAGGGTGGCAGCAGTGGGCCAGGGCCAGGTGGAGGGGCTGCCTCTCTGCTGCCACTCTGGGCCAAGGCGGTGGTGACGGTGGGCCAGGTTCAGGTGGAGGAGCTGCCCCTCCTGCTGCCACCCTCCCAAGCCAAGGAAGATCCCAGTGAGGGCAGTGGGCCAGGCCCAGGTGGAGGGGCTGTCTCTCCCACCACTGCCACTGTCCCAAACCAATGAAGATCCCAGCAAGGGCAGTGATGGCAGCAGCAATAGGCCAGGCCTGGTGGAGGGGCTGCCTCTCCCACGACTGCCATTGCCCTAGGTTGAGGAAGACCCTGGCAAGGGTGGTGGCAATGATGACAGGGAATGCTGCTGCTTTCAGGCTGCACTGCTGGGCATGGCTTTTTGTGCCCTTCTGCCATTGGCACCCAGGACAAGTGCCCTACTTGCCCCACCCTAGATACACCTCTGTTTTGAGTAAATCTGCATAGGATCCATCCCTCCTGTTTTGTGTTCAAAGGCTGATTGCCCTACCAGCTGAATCAGTACTGGTGATGAGACAGGGCCCATCACCACACCTGAAGTACTCAATTTAGTTTAGAACAGGCTTGAGGAATGTGCAGCTCTCCTGGTAATGAACTGTGGCTCCCATCAGCTCTCTCTATAATAGCAAATGGTAAAGGAGCTGTAGTCTAACAACCTCTACAGGGCCACAGACTCCCCATCCTGTTATATGCTAAAGTAATAACCTCAGGTGTCTGATGCTTAGCAGTTTAGAAGCAAAAATGAGTCAATTTGATAATATGGTAGTGGTTTGTGACTACTGGGACTGCAGCTCTCAGTATAGCTCTTGGTGAGGAACAATGGGAACTGCAGCCCAACAGCACCTGGAAAGCTACAAGTTGGCATCCTTGTCTTGGGTGCAGGGAAGGACACATGGTGCACAAATGTGTCTTCTCCAGCTCTTTGCTGCTGCTTCTCAGCATCTGCTACTGAAGGCAACTCGTGCTGCCTAATGATAGGGCTGGTCCCTGCCATTCAATAAGTGGAACTCCCTCCCTCGAAATGTAGCTATGTTGCAATGAAGAGATCCTTGAGGAACAGACTAGTGATCCTTCATATTTGAATGTGCAATCTTGCATAGAAACTTTATTTGTTTGCAGAGCAAAAGCCACTGCTAGGGTGATTGTAAATGAATTTTCTGTTACTTTAATTCTACTAGGACACTGACAGTATCTCTTTTGGGGGTGGGGTGGGGTGGGGTGGGGTGGGGAGACAGGAAAATGCCAGAATTACTTCCCAGTTTGCATTCTTTTGAGGTTTATTATATCAACATTTGGTCTAATTATCGTCTTCCCTGTTTGCTCCTGGGAGTTTACTAAGTGTAAAGAGATGATAGCTTGTCGTCTTTTCATCTAAGAAGGCTCAGCATAATCCATGAGAGGAAAAGGCAGAGAGAGAGGAGGGGAAAAAGTTTCTAATATCTTGGCTGACTCATCAGAAATCTATAGCCCCTTTCCTCTGATAGTGTATAAATCCCCAGTGGATATAAGATGCATTTTTGAAAAATGAAAAATGTTGACTATTTAATAGTAATAATTTCCTAGAAAAGATTGCACTGATATAATCCTTTGCAGTAATAATATGGTTGTGCTTCTTGGTTCTTTTCCAAGCAACACAGACAGAAATATACAGCATATTGAACACAGACAGGGGAAAAGGTGGTGGTGCTTTGGCTACTGCCAATAATCTCATTCTCTTCTGGCCACTGTCATGCTCCAAGGGTCAGGTGAGAGAAGACAAGTAAACAGCCAAACTAGGTGAAAAAAGTACACACAATGTTTTAACAAACTCTGTTATATTATACAGCAAGCCTCTCTGCCTTAAAGAAAGGTACCTGTACTAATTAGAAAAAGGGGAGGGCATTTTTTTTCTTGCAATCCTCCTGGATCTGAAGACGAGAAGGCAAAATGAAAATGTAAGATGATCTAGACCCATGGAAAGCAATGTCTGGGAAACCCCAAAGACAATTGCTCTGCAGGAGGGGATAGGTGTATGGAAAGAGTGGTTTGTAGGCTGCAGGTGGCCAAAGAGCTCTCTTTTGAAGCCTTTATGAGAATTCCAAGGCCTCCAGATCCCCCAACTCATTTTTTTTGGGGGGGGAGATTTTGGGGTTCATTCCAAATATATGAAAGCTGTGCACAAATGTGGCAATTTACTTCCCTGTCTCCCAACCCCTTTAAACTGATGCAGGGATGAACTGGACAAGAGAAATGTGTCCTAGTTGGTTCTGCTGGACCCCTTAGCAGTTTTTGGTACCATTGACTACTGGTTGGGACTTGGGGGCACTGTTTTACAGTGGTTCCATTCTTTCAGTGGTGGGGAGCAGTAAGAAGGTGGTGCAGGGAAAGTCGTGTTCAGTACCCTGGACTGTGGTGTTTCTCAGGGCTCATTTTTGTCTGCTGTGTTGTTTAATATCCACATGAAATTGCTGGGAGTGGTTATCCAGAGTTTGAGATTTGTTGTCACCAATATTCCAATGACACCCAAATCTATCACTCCTTCCCATCTTATTCCAAGGAAGATGTTTCAGTGCTAAGCCAGTGTCTGCTGGCAGAGATGGATGAAGGTAAACAAATGGAAACTTAATAAGGAAGAGAAAGAGGTGCTCTTGGTCAAAGGACACATCAAGAAAGAGGGATTCAGTATGTGCTGCATGGGGTTACAACACCCAAATCCCAGATTTTCAGCTCCTGTACACTCCGGCACTTAGAGCTCAGCCTGAATGCTCAAGTTTTGGTAGTGACCAGGAACATTGCTTGCATAGCTAAAACAAGTGCACTAGCTGTGAACCTGAAAGGTCTAATCTGGCCACAGTATCACATACCTTGATTACATTTTGTTTGGACGGCTATAACACACTCTAAGCCTTTGGAAACTGTTCAGAAATTCCAGTGGGTCCAAAATCGTGCAGCCAAAATATAGACCAGGAAATCTTACAGGGAACACACAGCTCCCTAGTTACAAACATTTCACTCATCCATTTCCAAACACAATTCAAAGTGCTGGTTATGACCTTTTAAGATTTCGATCCAGGCTATCTGAAAGGCTGTATTTCTCTCTTGAAGCCTGCTTGGATTTTAAGGTCTTTGGAGGAAGGCTTTCTATCCTGCTACTATCACAGATGCATTAGCTTTGGAAACAGGAGAGAGCCTTCTTGTTGGCTACTCCCAAGTTGTGGACCTCCCTCCCATGGTAGGCTTGGTTGGTCCTCTCTCTGCTCTTTTTACATCAGTGGGCAATGAAATTTTTATTCAGGCCAGCTTTAGCTCTTAACTTGCTAGCAGAAGGGCCTTTTAGTGCAGCATGTTATGCTTTTATCCTTTTAAAAATGTTTTAATGTATTTTTAAACTGCTTTGATTTAGTTGTTTAGTGGTTTTCAAACTTTTGTATTAAACATGTTTTAGCTGTACTTTGTTTTAATTTGTTGTAGAACACTTTGGGTTTTATAATTGGGAGAAAGGTAGGATATAAATTAAACAAACCAGCCCTAACAAGAACTAGATATAACACTAGACGTGACACTTCTGATGTGCCAGTGTGGTCCATGGAGTGGGGGGCACAGAGGTTAAAGCCTGTCCCCTGACAAGGATCCTGTCACCCCAGGGGTCTACAGTGGGTATAGTCATCTTTACTCCCTCCAGCTGTTTTGCACCACAGCTGTCTTCTCATGCTCTTCTCCTCACTCCTCACTCCAGTGCAGAAAAATGGAAAAATGATTCCATTCACTTCTACAGAGAAGGGATGGGAAAGCCTGAGAAATTTTCCATACTGACCTGACAGGCTCAATGGCTTTGTTGTGGCTCCTGTAACTTTAAATCATGAGATTATGATCATGAGATTGAAAGATTGTGGGGTTTGCTGCCACCTTCTCTGCTGTGCAGCACAGGGGGAAGAATCCCAAAGTATACGTATATGTGTATATAAAATCATAGTGATTAAAGATGCAGATTCCTTGTCCTTCTCTGCTTCTGGTCACCCTATGGCCTTTTCACCCTAAGGTCTCTATTGTCTGGTCAATAGTTCCAAGAAGAATTTCTCTCTCAGCACAGATTCTAGGAGATGGCCTAGGTACCCTAAAGGTACTAGATCCTGTCTGATCTTGAAAGCTAAGCAGGGTGAACTCTGCTTAGTGCCTGATGGGAGACTGTTATTGCATGCCAGGTGCTGTAAGCTGTATGTCAGAGGAAGGAATTGGTAATACCACTTCTGAGTATCCCTTACCTAAGAAAAACCTATGAAATTCATGGGGTCCCCATAAGTCAACAGGTGATTTGAAGGCAGCATGTGGGATGGACAGATTCTAGAGACACTGATTCTCAGTCAACTGTTCTGTCCTTCTCCCATCAACATACTCCCCATCTCTCTCTCTCTCTCTCTCTCCCTCTCCCTCTCTCTCTCCCTCTCTCTTCACATGCACTGTCTCAATGCTTTGCACAGCTTTCCTCTCTGTATCATGCCTGCAAAGGTGGCAGCTTCCTAAAAGATGCTGCATTCCTATGGAGCTCTTAAATGCTCCCCCTGCTGAGCCAACAGCGAGGATGTGAAACAGGAACAAGGGAAAATATGACACCCTCTGCTAATAGATGCAAAGCAATGGAAAACAATTTTGCCAACTAGGCGACTCAAATTAGAGTCATCTCTCGCAGGAATATTGTCGATTTGTAGCTCTTATTATAGTGTAATACTACTTCCCTAAAAGTTTGTGTGTGCATTTTAATGAATTCATAAAGCCCGGACTGTAAAAACCCCATGGGGAAAACCTGGCAGCTCTTTAATTCAGCATTAAAGCTCAACTGATGTCAATTGAATTGATTTCTGCACATCGAAATTGCATTCATTCAATGAAAACTTTAGTCCTCGCCATTCCCTGTTTTAAAGCTCGTTGTAATACAATTGGCTCCTTGAGTCAGGTTCAATTACATGTTGAAAGTTTATAATCTGGTGCAGCGAATGGAAGCTGTGAAATCAAGAGAGAAAACCCAGCTAACTTGATTACACTTTATATGGCAACCATTCAGGGTGATGGAGAATCCTTTCTCTAGTGTCAAGGGAGCATCCCTTCTAAAGTATGCAAGATGGCCTGATAACAGCATTAGGTGATATTCACACAACTAACACAGTGACCAAAATGCCGCTAAAGTGAGTTCAGAGGAGTTATCTCATTCTGAAGTGTGCATTTTTTTAATTGCCAAAAACCAAAAATATTTTTATGGGGTGAAATTGCTACAGCTCCTTCTCAGGAGAACTGATACAAAATGGAAGAAACAAGAGGTAGTTAAGAATATGTGTGGTCAGCTGGAACTAGCAGTTCAAATTTCAGTTTATCCGGGAGTATCAGTGGTTTGAATCAATTGTGAAGGAATCGTGAATCAGTGGGGGAAGATTCAGGAGAACAATTGTTGGGGAAAAACATCAGCACTGGAACTAACTAGACCAAATGGGACGAAGCAGGTCTCCTCCAGACTGGCCAAAATTTGGGGGATTTGGTGGGAGTTACAGCTGCAGCTGTCAAGTTTTTTTCTGATGTCCATACAATCTTCTTCCTGTCCCTGTATTTTTCTCAATTTCCCATATTAGCAAGAATTTTTAAACCCTACTGCTGGGTGTGGAGTCCCTCTCCATGTGTCCCAAGAGTTTCTGATACAAGTTGGGGTAGTGTTACATGTCTCTATCCATTTTCTTGGTTCTTCCTGTTGTACTTTTGTGTGAACCTACTGAGGGTGTTTCAAATGTGGGTGTGATCTTTGCTACAGAGGTTTCCCAGTATCCTCTCATTACATGTCGAGTTACCCAACTGAACTTTTCTTCTTTTTCACTTCTTTCTTTTACAGTTATAGTGCTGAAGTGATGTTGCAGTTTAATATTATCAGCATAACATTCTAAAAAAATGGGTGAGACAGAGAAGGTGGATACTGGATACCTGTCTGGAGGAGCCCTCATTTTCTCCAGTTGTAAAATGAAAGCTATAATAAGAATGATATGACTGTCACAAGTGGGAACTCACAGTTGTATGTGTGCAGAAACAATAACAAGACCTATAGCACCTTTAGTACTATAGCCTTGACTATGGCCCACTTGCCCAGATACATCAGCGGGAGTGTAATCTAGTGGTTCAAATAACATGTACAGGCCATGTGGTTGATGTGGTGTAGATGGGCAGCCACCCCATAAGATCTAGAGTTCTGATCAGTCAGAGGACTTCATGGAGGACCTGTCTATTCTGGTACTGTCTGTGTGATGCATAGACAGCAGACTATGAGCCCAGACACCCACCTCCTCTGATATATTTAGTTTATGTGTGAAGGAATTCATGAAGCAGGCTGAGGACAACCAGAAGCAGGAAGAGAGACTGAGAGAGAGAGAGACAACTGAAGGCTGGAATAAAGGAGCTCATAGCAAGCCACAAATTGTTTTCCTCCACAAGTGCCTTGACTTATAAGTAGTCTGGGCTCAACATTGGTACTTCTGGAGCTGAGCCAGATGTCAAATTATACTCTTTACATTCAGAGTTAACTCATAGAACACCAGTGAGTGACCCTCATTTTTTTAACTTCCTCCAGTTCCTTTCTAAACCCACAGAAATGCTTTTTCAGTGAGACTTTGGCACAACCTCTTAGTAGTTCCTATGTCTGCCTATAGAGATGTGAACAAACTGTGGGCTGAGGGCCAGTTTTCTACCCCTGCGTCTAAGGGCTGTATTTATTGATTTAAATGCCAATGACAACAAAGTACACTTTTTAAAAAGTTAAACAATATGGGGGTTCTGGGGAAATTGTTTAAAAAGTGAACTGCTGCTTCTGGAGGCTTCTAAGAAAGGTACCTAATTCACCATCTTTTTTGTGTGTCAGAAGAATGGCAGTGTGGGGAATCTGGACAGGTTGAGGGATGCAAAAATAGCCTGAGGGCCATATAAGGCCTCAGGACTATACTTTGCTCACCTTGTCCTACTGTAACTAATAGTAAATACAATAGTCCTTCCACATTCGCAGGGGTTATGGGCACAGAAACCTTGTGAAAGTGGAAAAATTGTGAATAACTCCCCCCGTGATTCCCCTCCAGAGCTCCCATTCCCATTCCTTTGCCTCTGGCCCCAGTGTTGAGGTAGGGGTGGAGGAGAAAAAAGACACAGTAAAGGGCTTACTGGTACTTTCCCCACCATGGGAGAACAGCACAGTTCTTCCCTTCTAGTTACTTCTGGTGGCCATCTTGAAAAGAGAGCAAAGAGAGCACCTGACCAATCAGCAGCCATTACACAGCAGAAAGTACAGTCACATGGCAGAAGGCCACACCTCCAGCAGTAGGAAGGTGGTTTTGCGCACCCAAAAAGAAAAATTTTTTTAAAGACAAGCCTGGCAAGCCTGGGGTGAGGAATGCAAGGGAATGGGAGGAGGGGCAAGCACATGCCTTGCAAATAATCAAATTCAAAAATGTCAAACCTGCAAATGTAGAGGGAAGATTGTACATCAAATCCAGCCACTATGTACTAGTGTCTCCATTCTCCATCTCTTTGTTCTCTTGTCCATGCCATTTTTTAAAAATGATAAGTCACTCTGGGCAAGGACTTGTTACTTCTCAGTATAATCCACTTTTAAAGTAGCAATAATGATACTGGTACTGATGATGCTGTCCAAGGTTTTGAGGGGAGCTGGCAGAGCAGTGAGAGCCAGGCAGAGATGAGCTGTTCTGAAGTCTTCTTTCCTCATATAAGGTCAGTCAGTGAGAACTTTGCTTCAAAACTCAAAAGACCCACAATCGGTGTCTCAAAACCCTTCTCACCTCCTTTTGCTTTTGATGGTAAGTTAGATTTAAGGAAGAGAAAGGAAGGAAGAAAATATATAGCCTTTTCATGGCATCATGAAAAAGGAAAAGGAAATTTGGGAACCAAGAGGCATTACTGCAAATTAGCTTCTGGGTTTTTTTTTTGTACTTTTAATGCTAACAAGAGAGTCCCTTAGAGTTTCTAATCTCTGTCAATTTACAGGCATATAACCCATTTTGCTTTGTTGGGTTTGCCAAGAGATATACGCTTGCGATGTAAATTGTTAGGAAGAAAGGAACAGCAAAGTGGTTTTCATTATTTCTTCCCCCTCCTCCTTTCATTCAGATCTCTCTCTCTCTCAGTCCCTCTCCCCCTCTTTTTTTCTGCTTTATCATCAACTTTCAGTACCAGACAAAAATAGCTGTAAAATATGGAAATGTCTCGTTCATAGCACAGTGATTTTTTAAAGGCTTCTGCTGTGCAAATGCAGCTGAGCTCACCTTCTATCGCCTCCTGCCATCTTCCACAGTTAAGTTCCTTCCTCGCTATTTTGGTGAATAAGCAGATACTGTGACAAACTGTTCACAAAGCTAAAACAATATCAGAAGGCCATTAAAGTTTTGATTTAAACTCTCCAAAAAAAGAGATGGATATTCATAGCAACAGTACAACAGGGACCCACAAGAACCTACCCAGTAGACATATCTCCCTCAGCATGAAACTGCATTGTTTGAATCTGACATAGTAGGAAGCTAGTATTGGACTCCAGTAATGTCTGAGCATTAGTTTGATGAGGGAGGATTAGGGAGCTGGGTGTGTTTAGCTTGGGATTCAGTCATGTGTGGAACACCTTAGGGAGTAAGGTATGTTGAGAAGAGAAGTTGGAGAGGTGACATATGAAATATATGAAGGGATGCCTTGTAGATAAGGGAGTGAGCTTGGTTTTTACTGGTCCTGAGTGATACAATCCAACCAATGGATTGAGATTACCAAAACAAAACAAAACAAAAAAATCTGCCTAAACTTTAGGAAGAACTTACTGCTGGTGATAGTTGTTTGACAGTAGAATGGACTACCTCAGAAAGTGGTGGACTCTCTCTCTCTCTCTCTCTCTCTCTTTTTAGGACTTTAAACAAAATTTGGATGCCCAGCCTCCCAAGGAGAGCTTTAGCTGTGAATTCCTGTACTCGCAGGGACTGAACTAGACAGCTTTTCAGGTCTCTCCCAACTCTATGGTACCAGTTGAGATGCCTTCTCCTTCCTGTAGCATTTCACTAATTTCTTGATGTTATGTGTGGCTTTCTTTTTTTGTGGCGGGAGGAGTCTAATTAGTTGGTCCAAATGACTTTTCAAACTTCCTTACAATCCAAGATATATCAGTACTACACAGCTGTAGCAGTTTCATACTGCTGTAACTCCCATGGCCGTCCTGGAATTTGCAGTTTGGTAAGTCACCTAGAATTCCCATCTATTCCCCTGAACCATGGCCCTCTAGCAGACAATTCTAAGTACCTCACCATACTACAAATTGCAGGGACATGGCAGTTAAAGTGGTACTAAACAGCAATTACTTTTGTAGTGGGGATGTAAATCCTCAACTATTTTGTCCTTCCATGCTGGAGAAAACTAACATATCCCTGTATTCTAACATCCTAAAGTGCTGTGGAGGAATTATTCTGTGAGGGAAAACACATGTCATTTATTTTATTTTTTTTTGCACAAAAAGCCCCCTGTTTTCTGCACAGCAAACCTATTTTCTGCTCAGAAAACAAGGATGAGGTTTTCCCCAGTTATCAGGAGACTCGTTTTTTTTACCTGGGAATGAATAATTAGGAATGTTACTTGTAGTCTGATCAGTATAGATAAACCCTTAATGTCTCTGATTGCAAAGAATTTTGGTTCTCTTCTTAGCTTTGTAACTCTTGATTCTAGGATTTCAGTAAGCCATGTTATTAGTGTAGATGCCTGGGGGCAAGCTAAAGAATATATCTGTTGATATATTAAGGGGAGCTGGAGTGGCCCAAGAAGACATAGGTTTTTGGTAGAGATGACTTGCCTCCTTTCTTTAAGGAATGTGTTTAATTCAGAAGTTGGTGAAAGAAGCAACAGGTTTTGAGTCAGTCCACTCTGGGACTGAGATTTAGGGGACATGGAGACCTGACTTTTCTTTCCACAGATCCTATGGCACAATGAGTTCCATCAGAGATCTGATGGGAAACAGAAATCTGTTGCAGTCTTCATGCTGTGAATCCTTGTTTTATGTTTACTCTCTCTATAGGAGAAAATAGACATTGCATTATGCCACAGCACAAGGTTCCAATGACCTCTTTTCATGGAAGCAAAAGCCTGAGCAAGTGCTGGAAACCCTGAAGCTATGTGTGCAACAATAATTTATTTTTAAAGAAATGCACTTTCCTCCTGCTTCATCAATAGCAATTTATCCATGAGTAGATAGACCTGAAGGAACCAGATCCCATCTGATTTTGGAAGCTAAGCAGGGTTAGCACCAGTTAGTACTTGATGGGAGACTGTAAATGAATACCTGGTGCTATAGACTACGTGTCAGAGGAAAGAACTGGCAAAACCACTTCTGAGTATTTCTTGCCTAAGAAAAATCTATGAAATTCATAGGGTTTCCATAAGGCACATACACTAATAGGTCTGAAGGTGAAAACTACTTCATGAGGGAGAAGACACAGCCCAAAGGGATCTCACAGGACAATGGCAAGGTGTTTGCCATAACCACACTCCAAGCCTATCCCTCCAACAAGGACTGGAACCACTATAGAACAGTACCCCCAAGTCCCATCCAAGAGAGGTGGCCCAGAAGGATACCATCGTTGATGGTATCAAAAACTGCTGAGAGAACAGGAATACTCTCTCACTGTCTAGATCCTTGTGCAGGTCATCTACCAAGATGATCAAAGTTATCTTCATTTCACAGCCAGGCTTAAAGCTGGATTGAAATGGATCTAGATAATCAATTTCAGCTAGGAGCACCTTGAGTGAAGGGGCCATCAAATGCTCTAGAACCTTGCTTAGGAAAGGAATATTTGGGAGTAGTTGACAATTGTATAGTAAGTTTGAGTTCAGGAAGGGTTTTTCCCAATAATGGCCTCACCATAGCCTCTTTTAAGCAGTATGGAAACTTGCCCTGTTGCAGTGACTCATCTACCATTCTACTTACCCATGTGGTCAGTTTCCCACTAGCTGCTTTAAGAGCTAGGAAGGCACAAGTTCAGTATGCATGTGGTAGCTCTTAGATCTCCAAAGATCCAGTCTAAATGTTCATGTTTCACAGACTGAAACTTATCCAATAACACGGGACAAACAGGTTCCAAGATTACATCCACTGGTCCTGTGCCAACTGCAGGATTCGTGTCAGAGCAGGTCCAAGCAATTTTATCTGCAAAGTATTGTGCAAATACTTCACAAGAGGCTGCTGGATGGCCTACATGTAGCTATTGTGGGGCAATGCATATAATGCCCCTGACCACTTGACCGCTTTGCTGGGCAACACTGTGCAGATGCAATGGTAGCAGAGAAGAAGGATTTCTTGGCTGCCACCACTACTATGGCGTAGACTTTCCAATGAGCAATAGCCTGTGTTCTGTTGGACCATTCTGGGTCTTCTGCCAATGTCACTCTAGTCTCTGACCCATCATTTTATTACTGGCAACTCCCTAATAAAATAAGGGATTGAGTTGGCTCCACTCCATCAGACAGGAAGCTTAGGAGTGACAATTCCATCACCTTGACCACATATCTGTTTCAGAGATCAGCCAAGAGTTGAACAGGATTACCTACCTGCCAAGGCAATAGGAAATTCCCCAGAAGCCATCAGGAATCCATCTGGATTTATAGGCCTGCTGGGGTGAACCATCTTACTCATCCCGCATCCCTGCAGAGATTCTGAGTCCCAGCAAGAACAAATTCTACCATATAGTGATCTGTCCATGACAAGGGAACTATCGAAAATTCCTCCACACCCAAATCACCACCATCCCATTCAGCACAGAAAACTAAGTCAGGAGTGTGTCCAGCTACATGAGTGGCACCTGATATCACTTGGGATAGACCCATAGTCTTTGTGGCAGAGCAGTCTCTGCACAGATGCTGAAGTCTCCCAGCATAAGAAGCTGGTAGTGGAGGGACTATTGAACACTATTGCCAAGAACAACTCAGCCAGCTCAGGAAAGACACAAGTGAGCAAAGCAATGGGTGGTACACTAACAGAATCCCTATTCTCTCTCTATCACCCACCTGTAAGTATACAAACTATGGGACAGAGCACCTGGTGACAGAGATGGAACCACAATAGATCACTTCAACTCTGCCTCCCTGCCCTCCAGGTCTTGCTTGCTGCTGTATGGAGAACCTAGGTGGACAAAGCTGAGAATGGTTTACACCCCCTCCCCACATGCCAAGCCAGATATCTGTAATGAAAGCTAGGTCAAGATGATCATCCAGGATCAGCTTCTGGATTAAGGGTGTTTTTCCATTTATTGATCTGGCATTAAGCTGTGTTTTCATCTCTGGGGAGTAATATCCAGGGTTATCAAGATTATTTAAAGTGGGCAACAGTATGGAGGCAATCAATATCCTGTGGATCTTCCCTGCCTCCGTATCTACCTTTTATCGTTGGAATGGCTGCTCCCAGGACTGCTTCCTCTCCCATGATCTCCATGCAACACTTTTTTTGTTGTTAACAGGACTGTTTTAGGTGAGGAAAGAAAACAAATTACATATCTGTGTGTGGATGCACACACATTAGGGATAATAATTCCAGATTTTCCCATTCCTGAGAGATGTTGGAAAAAGCAACCCATTTTTCTTCCAAGCATTGAGACACTCAAGAATCTTTTTCACTGTAGTGATGGGTAACTGTAACTTTATGTTGAAAGCTGTGGAGTGTCCCCAAAAGCAGCACAGTTTTCCAGAAAGTTGCACAACTTTTCCAAGAAAGCTGTGGAAATAATTTCCAAAAAAAAAAAAAAAAGGAGGAAAAAGCACAAAACAGAACATTACGCAACTTTGTTAACACAGATTCTAAGATGCACAACTTTAAATGCAGTGCATCTTTAAAGCTGTACAACCTTAAATGTTGCACAGCCTTAAAAGTAGGGATGAGACTAATACAGAATTTTCCAAATCCAAATCCCTGGAAGATTCTGGGAATCCACAAATCTCACAAATCTAGAATCTTTCAAATCCTTTTTTAAAAAAGGGTTTAAAAAGCAATCACCCACTCTGCACATCCCTGCAGGCTGCCTCCAAAGTACCCACACCAGTGGCAGCAGAGAGTGTGCAGGGACGCCCCTGCTGGCTGGTGCCAGTGCGCCTGCATGGGTGGCGGTGGTGAGTGTGCAGAGAACAGATGATTGTGGAGGGAGGCAACGATCATCGGCCCTGCACCCCCCCACGGGCCTTCTCTGGAGGTCTGGGCCAGCGGAGGCCCCGGGGCGTGCAGGGATGCGGTGATCACCAGCCCTACACATCACTGCAGGCCTAATCCTGGGCGCCCTTGCAAACTCAGACTCTGGTGTGCCCTGCACACTGCTGCCGCATGGAGGGCCAGAATGTGAGGGGGAGAATTGGGGGAGAGGCAGCAGGTACTTCTGGATTCAAAAGATCCAGTTCGTCTACTTTGGCCCAAGGATTCAGATCAGCGAATCTCAAATCCTTGCCAAGAATTCGAGGATTCGGTTGGTCCATCCCTACTTAAAAGCTTCTTTCTCTCTAAAAGACAGTGAGGAAAAGCGCAAAACAGAATGATGCATAGCTTCGAAAGCTTTTGAACTTTCTATAAAGGAGGAGGGAAAAAGGATGAAATGTTGCATAAATGTTTAAATGTTTCACAAGTTTAAATGTTGTGCATTTATGCAACAGCCCTATAACTGCAAGAAACAGTACGTTGTCCACAGAATAAACAAACCATATATACCCCAAAATAACAATTTAATATATAGCTATCTGTATAGGATTTTTTGTTTTGTTTTTTTGTATTTTGTGCAGTTTTCCCAGGTGCACATATGGTGAAGAACAAGGTAAACTTTTTGCGTGTCTGTCCTGGAAAGTTATATAGTTTTTCAAACTGCACAGTTCACAAAATGTAAAGGTCTTGTTGTGCTGAGAACAAAAATGACGGAAAGTTCTGCAAGGTTGTGGGAACTTTCTGGGTAGTGTTTTTCTTCTCACAAATGTTCCTGAGGGATTGAAATATCCAAAGTTCAACCGCAACTGGAAAATTGTTAAATACTCATTCCATCTGCCTCTTGCACACACATATCAAAAACAATCTGCTCTCCACTCCCAGACAGGGAGACTTGGCACTCACCCTCACTCTGCACCGGAAATAGCTTCCCCAAGGGGACAAACCCTTTGGTGGTGACTCCACTGTTGACTTATTCAGGTTTTCCATGCTTATCTGTCAGTTAAAGACTGGAACGTTATCAGAAAGTGGAGGTGATTGACAAGCAGAACCCATCTACTGTAGGGAACGTGGAGGACATACAGAGGCTCCCTTTGCACCAACCACTGCTTTGCAAGTAATGGATGTGTGGTCCCACGCCAGCCTCTGTAACCAAGAAGAACTGATGGAAGCCTGCTGTTTTGATTTTTGCAATATAGACAAGTTCCATTAATTTGACCAGGGGATCTGCTCTTTCCATAGGCAAGACTTGGGACTGCATGTGCGTTCGAGCCATCCCAAGCAAGCCTCTGTAGGCAGGAAGAATTGATGAAAGAGTGGACCCCCATGTTGAATTAATGGAATTTGTCCTGAATTTGGAAGTGTTGAAAGAGTGAGTTGTCAGATAACAGGCATGGTATTCCCTTTCAGAAGGCAACAGGTGATGACTATGCTGGTGAGATGGCAGCTGGTTCAGGACCTGGAGCCTGCTCCTGAAAGTAATGATTGTTGACACAGGTAGGAAGCAATTCACAAGAGAAAGGCACCAGTTGCAGCAGATGAACACAAGTAGCCAACGGGTACCTCTTTCTCTCATAATGTCACTGGGGCTGGAGTAGGGGACCTCCCACACTGCACATTTATAGCACTATGATTCCACATTAACTGCCATGGCAACATCCTGGGAATGTTGGGATTTACAGTTTAAGGAAAGGCATTTAGAATTTTCATCCAGTGAGCACTGTTACTTGATTAGATGACAGATCCCAGGATTCCCAGATACAGCCAAGGCCGTGAAAGTGGAATTGTAATACCACCGTTATGAAGTGTGACAGCATGCCAGAACCAGCTTTAGTCCATGTCTAGAATAAAAAGCATTCCCTACCCCCACCCCAGTTTGGCAAGTCTCTACAGTCCAACTCAGGATTCGCATAACCTGCTAAAAGGAAATCTCCCAGGTAACACACAAAATAGGCAACTGAACCAGCAGGAGCTTTCATCCTGCATCTCTTAGTTGGCATTCATTCCTGGCATATTTTTGTGTAAATCACCCCTGTACTGCCTGCAGGAGAGAATAAGATGGGCTCCCTATAATTAGGAAGCTTTTCTGGCCAGCATCACAGAAGATGAGGTTTAATTCATGGCTTGGTTTTAATCCAACTTTGTTCAGCTCTTCTATAACATCTACCACATGGATGAAAAGAATCCATGGATATGTGTGGTAAGAGGAGTTCATTTGATGTTTCCAAGAAAACTTATGAAGGAAGGAAGAAAGTGAGAAAGTTTTAAGCCCTTGAGGCTCCAGCTTCAGAAAAGAAGCACTGAATTTTAGATACAGGAAAAAAGAAGTTAGCAACTTGTAGTGCAAATGTAGTCCATTGTTGCTCAGGGGCTGCACAGATTTGGCAGGTTGAAACCCGAAAAGAATGCCTTCTTCTTTAACCATTTCTCTGTAACAGAAGTTACAAGAATTGTGGTTTCTTTCAACCTGCTACACATCCATTCATGGTCCATTTGTCTATTCTTCTCTCTTGCTGGCTGGAGTAAGAGGAGGCTGACTTGGATTAGGACTCACTGATTTCTAAGGCCATTTCCACACTAGACTGTTATGGCGCTATTATTCCACTTGCAACATTGTATGGAATCCTGGAGTTTGCAGTTTCGGGAGGGGAAATGACCTAATATTTTTGCCTCTAGAATATGATGGATCAGTTCTAGCTGTGAGTCTTAAGTCTGCATAACTCCATGCAAGAAAACATGCTCTTTGCATACAGCATTTCCCAAGTTAAATCCACATAAGGCCAGGCAACACTCCTTTTTAAGCACAGAAGACCTGAGGCTACTAATTTCAGGAAATACTGACCCAGATGAACTGGTGGTAGTGGGAGTTGATGACATACATGCCAGTAGGACAATGAATCTGTTGTTCTTGTGTGTGTTCAAGTCATTTGCAACTTATGGCAATCCTAAGTGTCAGGTTGCCCTCCATATTATAGTAATGGGATATGTAGTAGGTTTTGAATTAGCTGCTTGCTTGTAACAAAGGTATGGGAACCAGAGACCGTTAGGAATGTACTGATAAGCGCTTCCAGGCTTTCACAGCTTCAAGGTCTCTTGCGAGCAGGAAGGAAACGTCTTGGTATTTTTTGCTTTTGAATTTGCTAATTGCCTTTAAGTTCCTTCACTGAAGTCCTGCATGATGTATCTCACTCAAAATAAATAGTGTTTATGCACTGTACTATTTGTGTGTGTGGATTCAGTTCCTGACACTAAGGCTAGCACATTGCAAGGTTTTCTTGGTAAGATTGTTCAGAGTGGGCTTGCCTTTACTTTCTCTGAGGTTGAAAAAATGTGACGTGGCCAAAGTCACCCAGTGGGTTTCCATTGCTTAGCAAGGATTCAAACTCTGGTCTCCAGAGTTGTGGTCAAACATTCAAACCACTATAGCACACTGGCTCTCCCAGTGAGTCTACTCTGGGTTTTATCCTTAACTTTAAAGGAGTTTGAACTTCCAGGGTGCTGAATCCTGTCCCCAAAATAGTTTCAGTAACTTGGATAGCTCCTAAAACTCAGTGCAGGTTCACCACCACACTGACATGGATGCAAGCTGCCACTCACCAGTTAATCTGATAGAACAAGGCCACTGCCTACGTTCCCAAGAGTTGTGGCTAATGCACTCCAATTCTAATGGCAAATTGTTCATGCTGTTCTTCTAAAAACTCTCTGATACAGAGGAGGATGTTGGAGCAATGACCCATGAGTTCCCTTCAGACAGTATGAGTCGGCAGTGTGCATGTAGCATAATCCATGTTTGCAAGTTTATAAAATAGGCAAATGAGAATGGTCGCTAACAGCTACATTAAACAATGTAAAATGCAGATGAGGATTTAGTTCTAACTAGAGTTTATTCGGTTAATTGGCTAGAGTAATTGTTTCAAAAGCCTGTTCCAGAATAGAGGAAAATCGCATACATTAAAATTCATTTAATCACATGCATTAACACTCAGGGGTGTATAGATTTCTGCAGAGGAGGCTTTAGTTCAAAGCAGGGATGCAACATTTAGTCAAAACCCTGCTTTATTGAAGGAACAAAGCTGTCTATAGAGATATACATTTTTAATTCCACAGTTAGAAAACAAAAAAAAAATAGATATAAAGGTGGGATTTAAGATAAATTTTGGGCAGAAAAGTAATAAATCAGTAGGTGAAGCAGCTGTGCCAACTGACAGATTGTTCTGAATTGCCACCCAGTGGGTCACCTGTGCCAATATGTAGATCTTGATAGATACAAACCTATCCCCCCCCGCCCCAAATGAACAGTTCTATTAATTCATTAGCTGGTATATTACTAAGATGACTTCTTCTCTTTCTCCTCCTCATTTTCATGCATGTTGGACACAGAACATTCCTGTGATGATTGGTCAACTGTCACAATAATGGAGTTTTCTCAATTAATGTTTTGGCCACAGTTCCAGGTCTGCAATGCAGCAGGATGCAGAGAGATTTGCTTGAGATGGCACCATGGAGTGGGGAAGTAGAGACAGATTGGGGCAGGGGGGAGTTGGAGCAGGAATTGGTGTCTGAATAGTATGGCTAATATTAGCCTGCAGTGGTGGTAACAGACACAATTTTGGCCCTGCTTCAGGGAGCCAAATGTCACAGGCTAACATAGGCTTGTCATCTTTGAATTTTGAGAGCACTTGCATGGAGTGAAGTTTAAACCACTTTTCACTCTCTTGACACTTGTTTTTATGACTCTCTAATTCTTGTTAATGAAGAAAATAAAATAAAATAGAAGTATTTGTTACCATGCATGAATATTTTTCCAATTAGTATTACAAACTAACTTAAGCAAGAGCCATTTAAGCCTCATGTGTGAAATGGCCCCAGTCTTCCATTTCATTGTCTAAGGGACTGGCACACTGCTCTTCAAAAATCCAAGGGGGCTAATAGAATACTAATATAGTAAAAATATTTTTTAAAAACACATTTTTTTAAAAAAATACAGGAGGTAAAAAGTAATGCAAAAACCTTAAATCTAGATTAAAAAACAACAACCCTGTGGCAATAAGAAGTCCTGAAAAGGTATTCCACAAACAGGGGATTTAATCAAGGAAGTCCTCTCCTTGCCTCAGTCAAGAACTTCCTCTGTCCTATGGGTGGGACACCTAGAAAACTGTCTCCAAAGACAATGGTGGTGTTGAGGCAGGTTAATGTGGGGATAGGTGTGTCTTCGGGTACCTGGGTTCTGAACTAGAGCTGGGCAATGTGTGGGCCAAAGGTTGAGTGCAGTCCCAGTTTTTCAGTCCCCAGAGGCCCACACTCTTGAATTTCTGAAGTGAAAACATGGAGAATCATATTACTGAGTTTAAAGATATTTAAAACATGAAACGTTAGATCTTAGCTTTTCTAGGTTAGAAAAACTCAGCCCTTTTGCATAACAGGATTCCATTTGCTCACCTCTTCTTCAAGCAACCAGAGGAATTCCCTTCCAATCACACCAAAACTCTTAAGATTCCAGTCTCTTCTTCTCCCTTATGCCACCTTCAAAGTAGGCAAAAGAAACAACTTTCTCCAAATGATGGCAACATTTGAGTTTCGTCTTCCCCCTCACACCTCCTTTCTAACCAGGAGAAGGAAGCTTCTTCCTTTCAGCAATACCAAGACTGCACTTGCTTTCTCCCAGTCCCTCAGACTAGCCAGGTAGAAGGAACTCCATCCAGTCAGCTTTTCTTTGTGATCAAAACTCCATACTGTCTCACTCTCGTACCTCATTCAATTGCACAGGTGTGCTGGGAGAGCTATGCATTGTGGGTGGTACATTTATTTATTTCAGGGAAAAACATAAATTTAAAATGATTCCTTCCATGTTTGAATTAGGTGGATGGAACAGCCAGAAGAAGTACTTTCACAGATGCTCTAGTCTTGTATCATATGCACTGGGAGATAAATAAAGCAAAGGGAGGAAGAAATGTTGAAATTTGTTTTCCATCTCAGGTGATCTCTACTGGTGATTTCCCCATTTTCTTGAGAAGAATTTCCCCATGTGGCAAAACTTCTGCCCTTCTGCAATACAAGATTAGTAATGACATCATGGTTTTTTGTTTTTACTTTAAGGGCCTTTCTGCACTACACTGTTACGGTGCTATTATTCCACTTTCAACATCCTGTGGAATTCTGGAGTTTATAGTTTACTGAGGCTAAAGAGCCCCTCCCTGAACTGCAAGCCCCAGGGTTCCATAGGATATTGAAAGAGGAATGATAGCACTATAACAGTGTAGTGCAGAAATAGACTCAGTTTATTGCATCCTCTTACTTGATACATGTTTGTCTCTTATTTCTCGTCTGCAGTTCTATGTGCCCATTACTCAGTCAGCCCTATTCAAACCAGTGTGATTTACATTTGAGTAGACAAGAGTAGGACCGCACTGTCAGTTCAGCTTTGCCACAGCTTTTTCTTCAGAGGCTAACGTGGAGATAAACTCAACTGCTCCTCTCCCTGCTCCTCACGTAATCAAGCCTCTTGCAGCTGAAACTACTTGTGGTGGTGGAGCAGGAGGGGGAGGCATCACATTGGATCACTTATGCATGTTTAAGCAGAATTGTTAAATGTTAAAAGAGACGGTAAGAGAGAAGAGATTTCAATGAGAGTTGGAGAATGTTGAAAGCAACTTTTGAAGAGGAGTGAAGTCTTATGTCTAAACAAAATAAATACTAGAGCCTAGTTTTCTAAAGCACAAGAAGGGAGGGAAGATGTAAAGCCAACTTTAAGGAAACAGAAATCTGTGAGGAGAGAAAAATAAACCCTTTTTGGGGGGAAAGAGAGTAGCTAACTTGCCTCCAAAGGGTCTGGAAGTGCAGCAAAGGACCGTGTGGCTAAAGTTGGAATTGGAATCACCCCTCCTACTCTTTCTTCTTTTTCTTCTTCCCCATCTTTTTCTCAGTTTGGGATCCAAGTGGCTCACAATAGTTAATGAATTCAGCTCATAGAAAAGTTAAAAATGTAATCAAACTATCAGAATTAAAACCAAAAGAAAACAACAAATAGACAACCCAGCCCATTATGCAAAGCCCCTGGAGCAATCCATTCTCAAAAGGTTGCCAAAAAGAAAAAGTGTTCACCTGCCTATGGAAAGATGACAAGTAAGGTGCAAGGCTAGCTTCTCTTAGGAAGGAAGTTCCAGAGCTTGGGATCAGCCACCAAGAAGACCCTCTCCTGCATTCCCACCAAATGTACTTGTGAGGATGGTGGAATAAGGAGCGGGACTTCCTGAGATGATCTCAAGACACAGGTGGGTGCACATGGAATGAAATGGTCCTTCAGACAACCTGAACCTGAGCTTTCATCCAGGTTGCCACATCAGACCTCTCCCAGGACCTGCTACTGTGCGGTCAAAATGTGAGATTTAAGGATTGTCATGTCACAAAAGGATGGTGAAAGGGATTTTCTTTTCCCTGTAACTCTTGGAGAAATTATCAGATTAGGCCTGGTGAATTAAGGAACCAACTTAATTTAGGGAAAGAAATGCATTTCTGTCTCCTGCCCTAACAGACCAGAATCTGGAGAGAATGGAAGCCCTGAGCTCCTAGATTCTAATATACTTTGCCAAGGTTGCCAAGTCACTACTGCAAAGGACATCAATTGGGAAAATTCCATGAAGATAATGAATTTCATAGAGATCCAACCTTCTAGGTGTCAGTTGGCCATGTACAGCCTACCATAAGGTAAACAACCGTTCTCCAGTTTCTTAGCCTCTTAGGGAGCAAAATATGGTATTTTACCATCAGAGTGTCAGCTTGTTCTTTTGGAAGAAAATTTTCTAGCACCAGGAAACACAAATAACAGAGATGCAAGCATTTTTGGGTTAGCACATGTGAAGCCAAGAACCAGCATGATGTAATGGTTTGACTGTTGGACTAGGACAGTGGGCAATCAGGATTCAAATCCCCACTTAGCCATGGAAACCTACTGGGTGATCTTGGGCAAGTAACTCTCAGCCTCAGGGGAAGGTGAGGGACAACCCCCTCCAAACAAATTCTGTCAAGAAAACCCCACAATAAGTTTGCCTTATGGTCACTGTAAGTCAGAGATGACTTGAAGGCACACAACAACAGCAACTGGTGGAGCCAGTTTATGTTCCCCTTCAGTGGATAATGATGGTCTTACAAGGTTGATATTACAAGGAGAGGTCTCTTATTATGTCATTAAGCATAATATGTTAAGCATCAGTAACAGCTGCTCAGAGTATGTCATTCAAATCAAAATCACCATGACTAACAAATGAAGAAAAAAAACCACACGTACACATTTCAAGAAAGTTCTCTCACCCTGAGATTCCTCCCTCTTAACTGCAGACCAGAGGGGCTGGGTCCTGAGATCTGGAAACTCTATTTGCACCCCTCCCTCTCCCACATTTTCTTCCCATTTGTCATGTTTTAACCAGAGGCAAGGAAATTCTAAAGCTCCAGAGCCCAAAAAATACAGGCCAACATTTGCAATAAAAAAAGTTAAAAACTGGAAGTAGCCAGAAATTACTTAACTTACAGAGGGATGGGGAAGAATTCATAGGGCAGAAGAGGGAGATAGCATGGCATGGCTGCTGCAAAAGAAAACCAATCGCTAGGGTGAAAAAATAGTTTGTAGTAAAGAGTTTTTATCCAACTTTCAGTTTTTAAAATGTCTGCTTTCCCCATCCAACAAGTGTCAGAATCTTTTCCTTATCCTTAGAGATGTGGCTGTCATCTTGGAGATGGTAAGGCAAGCAGAGACTTACAAGTAACACATAAGTCCCTGTGTCAGCTGTCACAAGGCAGGAGTCATTGCACCGCGTTGGAGGAAGAGGGCAGTGCCATTCCATTGGCTTAGCTGAGAGAAAAGCAACTTTTGAGATGTTTGCTCTTTGAACTTCTTACTGTTCAATGTGCTTTCTTCTTCTTCTTTCCTGTCAGTGCCTATTCCCTTTTTATTGTCTCTTTTAGATTGTAATCTTGAGGACTGGGTTTGTCTTACTAATTATTTTTGCATGATGCTCCGGGGTTCTGTTTTGACTGGAAGATCTAAAATATTATCTGTCTGTCATCTATCTATCTATCTATCTATCTATCTATCTATCTATCTATCTATCTAATCTATCTAACTATCATTTCCATCCACCCATCCATGAACACACACACACACACACAATTTAAGATAACACCTTAGGAATTTGATGAAAAGGACACCAGTCTACCAGGGCTTAAGCATGTCATAAGGCACATTAGTGATTAAGGTAGCCTTATGTTCTTTGTTGCTTTTGCTATGATAAATTGACACAGCTGACCTTTGGAAATCCCTATGACTATATACAAAACACATGAAATTAATCATTAGATAGAGAGGAAGCAGAATCATGCCTGGCAGCCTCCCCCTAAGATCTCTATGCACTGATCAGGCTTGGGGGTGGGGGGAAGGTCTGTACACATAAGCTGTCTTCATGAGACCACAGTCTACATGCCAGGAGTGGGAAAGTCTTGTCCAGAGCTGATGACGTGTATTGGGGGGTGGGATTTAGTACAAACCAGGGTCAGCATTCCAGAAGGAGAGCCAGGACCTGACTGTATTGTTGTATGTTTCTGTCTTTATCAGTAGTATAACTATCAGTTAGCAGCCATTATAGGCTATAATCAACCAAAGAACTACTAATTATATATTAAGATTCAAAGTATAATTATGTTTCAATGTAATTCTTAATAGATATTTCATATTCAATGTACACATGATTCAGAATAATAGCTCATAAACTCATGTACCATGAACCAAGCATTTCCATGTAAAAATTTTCAGATGGTACACCCTTGCTGGTGTAGGGGTGGGATTTTTTTCACTGGAATCTGAACATACTCTTCGCAGACCTATCTTTGACCCAACAGGTTGTTTTGGAGGGATGTATGTGCCTGTTAACTCATGGTGAGCCCATTAATTTCCTCAGGTTTTTTTAGGCAAGAAATACTCAAAGCTGAAATCTAGCCTGTCCATTGTACATCCAAAGGCTGACCCTACTTAGCTTGCACGATCAGATGGGATCTGATACAGCTTTCATAATCTCATGCCATTGGCTGTGCTCCTGTGAGAGTTCAAGTCCAAATGAAACCGTCTGATGAGCCAAAGGTTTCCCACCCCTGCTATATACGGCCCCTCCCTAAACGGCAAACCCCAGGATTCCATAGGATGTTGAAAGTGGAATAAGAGCACTATAACAGGCTAGTGTGGAAATGGCCGTACAAGAAGAGCACTTGGGATCAAAGTTCAGGAGGACTGAGGCCAGTGAAACAACATGTGAACAATCAACAGTTATGATACATGAAAATTATACTCTAGTATCATGCTTTCAGCCAGAACAGCTCAAGCCAATGGCCCATTTTATGCTAGGCTTTTCTTAAGAAAATCAAAGATGTATGCGACTCAAAAGAGTTACATTTTCCATGTTAGAACTAATGCAGTAGTTAAGCAAAGAGGATATGAAAGCAATGCCTTCCTGGTCCAATTGTTGGTTACTTTAACTCCCCAAAGCAGGAGGATTGATGGTACTTGTGATTTTATTTAATAGCGATCAATTTAAATGGTCTGTCTTAAAAACAAAAAGGAGGGTTAATGAAGGTAGAGACTTTACATTAAATAGATCAGAGCATCTCTGGGTTTCATGCTAACGGCAAACAGATCAATGACAACTGTGAGGTGTAATTGGAAATGTAAGAAAACTGGGGGGGAAATAGCCAGCTGAGCAGAGTAATAATGCTTGTTGCTGACTAACAGCACAATCCAGTATCTGAATTTAAAGTAGTGCATTCCTACTGATTTTATGGAACTAACAATGCCTTTGCATGACCATCTCAATTCACAGAAGCTTGGCACAAAGACTGATTTTGCAATGGAGATGATACTTTATGGATATGTAAGAACAGTCATAATCTCTGTATGTGGTATCCAAAAGGTACCCTTTTCTATATCACTGATAGTAGGGTTGAGGAGATGTGCCATAATGTCCCACATTATCCCAGAATGCATGATATTTGGAAGTGTAGGCTTTCAGAGTAGTGCGAATACAGGGTCCAAAGTTAAGGATAACTGTACCAAGGAACATTAACATCTTCATGCTGAGATCTCATATGACCAAATTAGTCTGTACCAAGTATATTCTCTTGACTTTTAACTCCCATGCATGTCCCATTGGTATATTCTGAAAATTGCCAAGCTCCTGCAAATCAATTTACTGATCAGGTACTAGGAATTGCAATAAATAATGACAGCCAGAGTGGTGTTGTGGTTTGAGGTTGGACTACAACCTTAGAGACCAGGGTTTGATTCCCCACTTAACCAGGGAAACCCACTGGGTGACCTGGAGTGTGTCAAACAGTCTCAGCCCCAATACCCCATGATAGGTTCACATTACTGTCACTATCAGTCTTCAATGAATTGAAGGCACACAACAACAACAATGAATATCACTGTCATGACTTTCATGAGATCCTCTCCAAGATCTCTTTTCTCTGGTCTACTGCCGGATTAAATGCTGAGCCACATATGCTATCGTTAAGGATGAAAGCTAATTTGGTAAGATTCGGCAGTCTCAACTGAAGTTGCTTTTTTCATGTCTGCAACTCACTGGAAGAGGAATATACCTAACCTTGAATACTCACATATTTGCAAGGCTTCTGGGGTGTTTTAGAGAAATAAAAACAATGTGTATAGTTTAAAAATTGAACTCCTCCCCACTAAAATCCATGCAACTGCAAAAAAATTACATACACTTAAAGCCAATGTGGAAAAATGCATACATTGGATGAAATGAGTATACATATTAGTAAAACCAAATGTTAAAATGTGCGTGAATTTCCATGGGGAAAAAAATGCAACAGTCTTGCAACCCAATACAACCTAAGTATAGGAAGAAAATATAGAAAGGATTTGGAGAAATGCGATCGAATTGAGACTTAAATTTCCATGTTCCTAGTGTTACCCTGTTTACTGGGGGTCCCAGGAGGGACACCTATATGCGCTCTCAATTAACTAAGTTTTGGGGAAATTAGCTAGAGCACAAGTTAGCAATGCAAGAGGCAGGGCAATGCAGCGGAACCTTTTACCCAATGTCTACGGGGTCAGGCCAAGCCAAGGAGCACGCCAAGTTATGAATAATTGAGATTTTATTAAATACAGACAAACAGTGTATGCAACACACTCACACAAGTAACTAAGGGAAATAAAGGTTGGAGTGGTATAAAGGGATTTTGAGAGGGATAGTTGATTTGGGTGATATGAAACCTGTCCTGAAGCCTGGAAGAATAGAGAGCGATGCTGGGGTTCGATGTGGCTCAGCACGTGGAGCTGAGGGGAGGCTCGCCAAGCAAAGTGGCAGCAAGGCGGTCTGGAACTTGGGAGCGATCCGAGAAAGGTCTCGGAATCGGGTTTTTTATGAGGAGAAATGTAACTGCAGGCTATTCTGTACTTGGGGAGAACAATGAGTTTCGGGCGCGAGACAAAGCTTTGGAAAGGTCAAAATTTAGCATGATTAAGTTAGGTCTGAATTAACAAAGAGGTAGACAGTATGCAATGCTCAGTTCTTGGCAGTTGAGTATTCAGCTTGCCAAGTTGCCTGCTCGGGGCAGGGGGTCCTTTGTAAACAGTGTGCATACATAATAAGGGTGTTTGCAGAGAGGTCTCCTAAAGCGGCGATCTGGCTATTTCTGGCCTACCTGTATTGTGTTGGGATATCACAGCGTTTGATGGCCGAGCCTAGTTCTGTGCTTGTCCAGGGGCCTCTCAAACACGTGGAGAGGGGTGATGGAAGAGAGCCAAATTATTGATATCAAAATGATATCTTTATGCTGTCTCCAAGGAGGCCTAACCTGCAGTAACACTAGATGTGATGTTGTTGAGCACTTTTTATGTTCTAAGGATGTAGTTCTGCTTAAATCCCATTCATTCATTCTGGAAGCATGTCAGATCAATCTGTGATGGGGGGAAGTTCATACTAGTCTTGCTCCCCCTCTCCAGTTCCCTTGTGGTCTTCATACAGAGAGCAATGAGTCTGAACAGGACAGCTTCTGCTATGCCTTGGGGGAGCTCCATGGAACCAGAAGCCCTAAAATCCACGGAAACATTAAAGTAAGCGTATATACTTCATTATGGAATGGGGAAAAAATTGTTGTTGTGAACCTCTCTGCATCTTAAGCCGACAAATAGCTATGCATAGATGCATATTTGTATGTTTTATTTGATGGCTTCCTACCACACTGAGGCCTGTTTATTGATTGTCTGTTAGATTGTGTGACACAGAAAACACTGGGTTCTCATAGTATCCCACACTGGCTAGCTTTCAAATAGTAACTATCTGTAACATCTATATGTTAGGCAGCAAAATTAAATGTTCACAAACAACATTGCACTAGGGCAACTCCAGCAAAATTGGTTCTGTCACATCTTCCTTGCTTATTGCCACTTATAAAGAATGTGGGATTATTTCTGAAGCTCTGAGATGAGCTCAAAATACAACCAGTGCTCCTATTTGGTATCTGGATATCATTTTCTCTTCATAGATTCCTCAGAGATCAGTCTGAGGGATATGTACAAGTTTCCCATTCTGCTAATACATAAAATAACCAGATGGAACATGAGGCTAGAAACGATATGGGACTTCTTCTGTCTCTGTGAATCAGTTTCAAGAGCTTGGTCCAGATTCATTTTATATTGCTCAAACAAATCTGTTATTCCAAAAGAAGTGTTATAAGGCTGTTCTTCCTCTTCTTTTCTTTTCTTTTCTTCTTTTCTTTTCTTTTCTTTTCTTTTCTTTTTTTTCTTTTCTTTTCTTTTCTTTTCTTTTCTTTTCTTTTCTTTTCTTGCTTATTCAAATTGAATGGCTCTTGTTCAGACAGTCCTAGGATACTTCACACATCACACATTACATTTTTGTCCTTTGGAACTTATCCACATTCTGTCTCTTGTGTGGACAGCAAAGTCTGCTCCCTTTCCTGTAGCCCAACTGAGAATAACAAAAATGTCCCCTCCCGTATTTGGTCATCCCAGTATTCCTATAGCCTTGCTGATGGAGCTAGGGCTTCTAGTGAAGTCCTTCAGCTAACCTGGCTCCAGGAGAGGAGAAAGATTGCTTAATTATTCTCCACAGGCAAGGAAGAGACAAAAAAAGGCTTGTTTTTCCTTCTTAACAGCAGTGCTGTACTTAGCTCAAATCCTGGATAGGTAATACCAGTGGAAGTCAATTTCCTCTCACTCCAGCCACCAATGACCTGCACCAACATCTTGCTCACATTATAGTACCTGAGAGAGTATTACTAAGATTTCTGGTAAAGGGAGCTGGGGGACTGGGCTTTAGTTCCAAAAGCCACCAGTTAAGGAGAATGTGGTTTTGATACTCACAGTCTGATGACAATCGCTCATTATTTCTGGTTCTTATGGAATAATATAACCTTTTCTGGGTGTTCATTCATGAGTGCTAAATGTGGCGTGGGCATGTGGACACACTTGCAAGCCCTGCCACCAATGTAACAGCCCTGCTTATTTCATCCTTAATTTCCTGACATTGTAGAGGAATTCCTGAAGGGATGTCTGTACTCATATTTGAACATAAAAGTTCATTTGAAAGTTCCGCACCATAGAACTCTGCTACACCAATATTGCCATTGATGATTTGATGTTCAAGCCAGTGCAAAGAGATTTTACCTTCAAATCTCCCTGCTCAAGTGGGAAGTTTGAAAAACAAAGGAAAGGGCATACATAAATTGGGAACTGCCCTTGCATTTGTGACTTTGGGTCCCTGCACACTACACCATTATAGCATTATGATTCCATTTTAATCACCATAACTGCAAACTGTAGAATCCTGAGGTCTGTAGTTTGGTGAGGCACTTGAGTTCTCTGGCTGAGAATTCTAATTACCCTTCCTTAAATGACAAAATCTCAGGATTCCATAGAATGTTGCAATGATAGTTAAAGTGGACTGCTAGCACTATAATCCTGTGTGTGAAAGGACCCCATGTCCCCTCTCCACTTTTATCTCGTGGATAAACATGCTGAACAGATGCATATAAGGTTTATGTGTGGATGTGGCAGGAGAACTTGCCTATAAAATCATATTTTCAGGGTGTCTGTGTTTCAGTTGTAAGATAGGCTTCAGCTTTACTATTGTCCCTTAAAATCTCTAATGGCTCTTTCACACAGATGATTACTTGATACACTATACTCTTCCAATCACAGACATGTAAGGGAGTTGCCATCCTGAAGCTGATGTTTTTCACATTCTGAAACCTCAATTGTTACAGATACCAGGGAAGCTCAAAAGAGATGTGCCTACAGTGTTGAGAGTGTGGAGGACTGACCTCAAAGAAAGGCAGACATTATGAGGTCTCTAAATTATTCTGCTCAGATTAAATTTTGAGCCAGAGACTTCTTGCCTTATCTCACTCTCAACAGCTCTCCATCCCAAATCTTTCTTCCATTTTCTTTTAAGCAACTTGGCTCGGTTCATGTTTCTGAGAGCTGGCAATGAGCCAATGGCAACTAGGACAATTGAACCTCCCCACCCCAAATCTTCATACACAAGTTGGATATACTGAGATTTAGTAATAAACATTAGGGCTACTCTCTAGGTTATTCAGATACCAAAATTTATTTTGTAATTGATTCCTTCGAGGCAGCTTTTGTAGTGATTAGATTGTTGCTCTAGAACTCCAGGAGATTAGGATTCAAATCCCTGCTCAGCTGTGGAAACCCACTGGGTGACATTGGGCAAATCACACTATCTCAGTCTTGTTGTTGTGTGTCTTCAAGTTGTTTCCAACTTATGGTAACCCTAAGGTGAACCTATCATAGGATTTTCTGGGGCTGAGAGTGTGTGACACACCCAAGGTCACCCAGTAGGTTTCCATGGCCCAGCTGGGAATTGAACTCTGTCCCTGGTGTTGTGGTCCCATGTTCAAACCACTACACCACAATGGCCCTGTCTCTTAGAGGAAGGCAGTGGCAGATACTGTCTAAATAAATCTTGCCTAGAACGCCCTTTGATAGAGTCGCCAGAATCAACTTGAAGGAACACAACAATGCAATTTATTGTTTCTTCTTTTACTACCCAGTCCCCCCAAAGATTCAGGGCCTCAGGATTTGTCACCAGCTGCCCTGTTCCACTTTCCTCAGCCTTAACTGATGACTATAACAGCTGGGACAAGTTAGTCAGTGAGGAGGAGAAATATTTTTGTTTTTAAAATAGCCCAGGTTACTTTCTAAGACATCACTTGTCTGTTATCTACACTTGTTACTCTTCCTGGATGGACCCTTATACTACTGACATAACAAGTGATACTTGTTCCATGTACAATTTCTGTGTACTTCTCTTGTTGATTTTACCACATCTATGCTAGTTGTGCTGCTTCTGAAAATCAAGTACAAGTTTTCCTAATTCCTGGTGGTGTTTATTCTCTAGCAGATGGTTAGATATGATTCCTACCACTCAAATGTCAACATTTCCAGTTTTGGCAACCTCATCCAATAACTTGTCTTGAAAACCCTCAGTGCCCAACTCTTTCATGGCATCACCTCATTTCTCTTGCTTCAAAACTTATAAAAGGAAATTATTGCTCAGGTCTAGTCTACATCTGACCCTTTATCAGGAACCCCAGAAAAGAAAAGGAAAAAAAAAGTCCTCTCCTCCTTGTAGAGGAAGAGTACTGTCTTTTAACAAATTGTAATGCCAGGAAATGAAATGAAGTAAATGGACTTTTTATCTCCTTATTCATGCCAACTTGCTCTTAAGATTTAATTTAAAAGTGAAAGGAGGATAGAAGTTGAATTATATTATTCTACAGTTATGAGATATGGCTCTTGATATTGGATACATATAATTTTGTTACAGTTGCTTCCAAAATGTTGCTTCACAAAATGTTCAGCATCTATGGCTTTGACAGTATGAGAGCCTGGTGTTAGAAATACTCAGGGTCTTTCCATACTACATTGTTATAGTGCTATTATTCCACTTTCAACATCCTGTGGAATTCTGGGGTTTGTAGTTTACAAGGCCAAAGAGCTCTCTGGCTGAGAATTCTAAAGGCCCCTCCCTAAACTGCAAACCCCAGGATTCCATAGGATGTTAAAAGTGGAATAACAGCAGTATAACAGTGCAGTGCGGAAAGGCCCTCAGAGCTTGGAATAATACATAATAGGCAATAGGTGAGCGGGGATTTGAACCTTGTTCTTCCAGAGTTCTGGTCCAACACTCAAACCACTACACCACACTGGCTCCTATATACCTATGTACAACATTACCTGTAACATTTTACTTTGGAGGAGATAATATTATTTTAATTTTTAGAAAAATAAAACAAAAACTTGTAACCTTAATATTTTTTAGGATAACAAATAACGTGTTCTTATTATTGCTAATGTTGCTTTTGGGAGGGGATTTGAGGCCATTTTTGAATTTCTAAGGTTTTTTTTTTAAAGTAATAAAAAAGTTCTGTGGCATTAAGACATTATTCTTTAAACAACAAGCCCAAAGTAATGAATTACTTTTAAAAAACATCCTAAACTTTTTTTAAAAAAAACTTTGACAGAAAATGCAATCTGAAAACAAAACATTTTACAAAAATTTGAACATCTTGGTACCTGTTTTCCTTCTATACGATTGCTCTTCCTTTTGATTCCATTTTGGTTAATTATATAATCAGTCTTAGGGTGAGATGCTGCACTCATTTATTGCATGAACAAACTGAACTGCCAAGTGTGAATTAAGCCAAACAAAGCAATGCTGAAAACTCAGTAGTAACACAACTTGCTGTAAAATCAAGGTGCTGAGGATATCTGGTATTCTTACAGGTGGGAGGACAGATGACACTCATAGCACAGAGAGTAGGAATTCTCTAGGGTGTAGTGACATTGTCAGGAAAAAAAAAATCCATTAGAAAGACTCCGTGGCACATAGACAAACAAGCCCTTCAAATTAACCAGACAGTTTAGAGCCCTCTCTAATCAATATCTCTTTGCTGGCACCTGCAAATATTTGATTATCTAACAAATTTACTTTAAAAGTCCCTTCTGGGATGCAGGGCTTCATTTTGCTTCAACTCAGTAAATAAGGGGGGTTTGCTTACTGTTTGCAGTGTGGTGACAAGTGCCTATTCTGGACAAACACAGCTTGTGGAGAATTTCTTCCCCGAGTTTCCTGGTGGCCTGGTTGCCAGGCAACTGGGGAAAAAAGCTACTATAATATGGCCTGAGCATAGTGGAATATGTTGTTAATTGCCAGTGTGTCAACTGCCTTGGGTGTTAGCCTGAAGTCTTTCAAGTTGCAATGAAACAGGCTATGCTGTCTCTGCATTAGTGCTGGGAGCATCTTAGGCTGGAGTGACAGTTCCCAAATCAGATTCTGGAGCTGGTGTGTAGTCTTAGACTGAGATGGAGAGGTCTGATTTTCAGTATATGTGAAAGGCTTCTCGATAGCTTAAGGCTGCAATCCAAGTGCCAACATACCTGGGGATACGCCCCACTGAATTAAATGAGGTTTACTGTTGAAAAGACATGTATGAGGTTGTGCTGGTATTTACACTGAAACCCTGTAATTTCCTTTTCCCAGGGAACTCTGGAAATTATAGTTGTCTGATGGACTCCAGGGGTCATCAACTGAGGCATCTCAGCACTCTCTCCAAACTACAGTTCTCAGGATTCCTTGCAAGTGGAAGGAACTATGATATTCAAGCTGACATACGTGTGCAGTGCAAATTAAAGCTAGACCAAATCTCTCCAGCTTTTATTAATTATTGGTGCAGGTGAGGTGCCTCTTCCAAAGCTTGATTAAATCTTCAGGTTGGTCCAAAATTGTGTGCATGTGTGTACAGTACCTTGATTTGAAAACCACAACAAGAATGTCTGGCCAGAATCCTGTTGGATTTACTTATAAGTATTTTTCAAGATGTTGCACAAGGTGTATCCAGTACCTCCTTATGCAATGCCTTTTCCCTGGTTGCACAAAAACAATTGGAGGTGCCCAACAGTAGTTGTCTTCCTTGGCAACTTATTAGTTGAAGGGGTGTGCCTGGACACTACCCTTCTGCCCTTTAGCACTTGGGGAAGAAACAGCAGCCTTCATCCTTTTCTGAGTGGTAGGGGGAAGCATGGAAGCCAATTCTACTTTCCTGGTGCAGCCAATCAGTGGTCAGGAAAGGAAAATAGAGCTATATTTGGGAGCTTTGGACTTCTGTTGCACATCTGGCAAGAAGACAGCAGTGCCCCTCCCCCTGGTGAGTATGCTGGGGAAAATGTACAGGCTGACAATGATTTTATTGAGTCTTAGCTTCTGTCTATTTCTCTCTCTCTTCCTGGTGTTTGTTAAAGCCAAACCTACTGTGGAAAAGCCTTGCAGTGTTCATTTTCTTAACAGAATGCCCCATGGAGCAACGGTGCTTAAGATTGTGAGTGCAAACTAGGGCCATTTCCTCACAGGGTTAAAGAAACGGTGCAGAGCGTCCTCCAGGGAGGACGTCTGCACCTGGGAGTGGACTGGGTTGGACCTACTTAGTGTAGTTCTGCATCTCAGCCTGCTCTGGAACAACCTGAAGTGGTTGTCCAGCGTGCTTTTGAAAGACCGCTTGAAACAGGTCTTTCAAAAGCATGGAGCACGCCACTCCATGCCTGCGCTCTGGTGCAGATTTGCAGGCTCGCACCAGTGCGAGCCTGCAATCTGCTAGGGGCGGGCTTTAGGCTGGCAAGCTTCAGCAGTTGGTGGAGAGCCTCCACCAACCGGAAGCTGCCATTTTCGTCCCTGGAGCAGTGCAGAGCAGTGGCCATGCACTGCTCTGGACCAGCCTGGAGCCAAGAAGTCCAGTAAGTACCGACACAGGGCGATTCCCTCACCCCATGCAGAAATGTCCTAGAGAGGGCAATTTTATTGGTTGTGCAGGAGAGGAAATTTCAGCAGGTGCTGCTTATCATGCAACCAGGTAAGAAGCAACACCTGCTGAAATTCCCTTTTCTGCACAGTTATTAAAGGGATAGGAGCCCTCTCTAGTTCACCCTTTGGCAGCCCTAACTTGCCACATGATACAGTGTCATTGCTCCCATCGGGCATCCTGTTTAGGAAGTGAATGCTGTCAGGCTGTTCTGCTGCAGCACTTTGGCTTTTATAAAAGAGATTAATACAGACTGGAAAGTTGACAATAGTACCTTGTGTTTTACTTTCAGTCAAGGTAAATGGGAAGCGTACATGCCGACATGCACTCATCCACACATGGAGTGGAAGGTCTTTTAGAATATGTTGTTACCCTTCCTCAACACCAATGGAAATTCTCCACATGCACTTGGGGTAGCCAAGGCCTTGTACAAGTGTGTGTGGAGGTTCTGGGCATTGCTTTAGTGTAGACAAAACCAAGATTAGGGAGAACTTAAAGAAATGGCACAGGATAATTGAAAAGAAAACCAAAACACTACTCATGGTAGTTCCCCCCCCATTTAGCACACAGAATAAAATACAAAACAGCCACAGCTTGTGTGAACTGTGTTCACACAGGGAACACATAAACACATAGTTCAATTTGTGCTTTTTTTTTCCCAGCCAACATGCCCCCAAATGGCATCCCATTGGTTTCTCAATGGTCTGGCACATGGTTCCCCTGGCACTCTGTCCTATTTGAATTGAGGGTTTCTAGCCACCTCCCCCAGCCATTCTAACATGACTGTCCAATCCTCCTTAGCACACTCTTTGTACTGACTCTAAGGGAAAGAAATGTTTGTAACACCTAGCTGACAGCAGAAGAAAGAAATACACCAAACAACATCTGTGTGTTTCTTTCTAGAGCTGAGCACTGTAGTTCCAAGAGCATCTTGGCTTCCAGGATAGCCATGTATTGGATGAGGAACAGCTACCACTGCCGTCCAGTCCTAGTGCATCAACGTCCCTGTTTTTAGTCACAGAACTAGATGTATTTACTGCTGAGAAACAGCAGTTTTCCTTAAGGAATCAAAGAAAATTTTCCCCAATTTTCTTCTTGCCTTTTTTTTTAAAGCAGCATCACTTATATCTGCTAAGCCTTATCACAGAAGGAGCTGCTTCCACCCTTTATTGCTGGCACGGCCTTGAATCTCCACAGTCAGCTGGAAATAACATGAATTAGTGGTTCCATATGGCATTTAATACAGGGTTGTATTTTCCAGCTGTGTCTCTCACTATCACCATGGCCAAGATTCTTGTGTAATGCTTACTCAGAAGGAGGGCCCTGGCTAAAGTATCTCATACCAGGCTGTTCAAAGCTGTGGGGCATGAAATTGCCTCCACCCTCTCCCTCTGACTATATTTTCAATTTCAAGTTTTTTGAGGCATTTTACAGCCATGGGGAGATTATGGTCATTTTCTTTTACAGCTTTGGAGCAGAGAAAAGCACCATGAAGGGAAATTGGGAAAGCATCCCAGCACTGGCTAGGCACCTGGTTGACTCCTTTCTTTGCTCTGCCATGCAGTGCATGGAAAGAGATAAGCACCAACTTGCTAGGCAATGAATAGGCAACTCTTTCCTGTGATTCTGAGGAGTGAAAGACAATGGCTTTGCTAATGGCTGAAGAGCCACAGAAAAAGGAAGAATGTAAAGGTTGAGGAGCAATTTCAGAAGGATTCAGCAGAGAGAGAATGTCAGAGGCAGCAACCTAAGCATGCCTCTACTTGACAGTTGATAGTTTGCATGTCTTTAAGAATTTTGGCATAGCATGAATTCATGACACTTTATTGCTATTAACCACATCGTCTCTCTTCCTACCTTGTTTATCTGCAGTTAGTCTGAGTTTATACATCTTCTAATTTAGTAGCCTGTAATTCTCTCTGTCTGTTCTATGTTTGAAGAACACCTGTTATAGAGCTTCTGGCCATCAGATACTTTGAAGGCTTTTGTATTGTAAACAGAGTTACTTCACGCGCACACACAGACACATTTACAAAAAAAAAATGACCTAAGCATTTCTTTGCTAGACCTGTGAGGGTGAGGTGTAAGCCTCAGGTCAGGGATTATCTTAGTTTTACTCACTGGACATAAACTGCTCTGAGAGCCCTTTTTGCTAAGATTATTAAGGGAAAAAGTGTTTTAAATTAATGCACAAATAAAATAAGCTCTGAGGGAAGTGATTGGATGGTGCCCATATTAGCTTTGTGTTAGCATCATCAAGATCAGCCAAAATGTGTGTGCATATGTTACCCAAAATGTGAATGACTCAGGGGTCCACTCACAATGCCAGTACCTCCATGTGACAGAGGGGAATTAACTAGCTCAAAATTAGGAGGCCTACTATGGGGGGTAACTTAACAAGATCTTGTCACCAATGTTTACGGGGTCTTGCAGGAAAGAACTAGCCAGAGAATTCAAAACGTGAACTAAAACAGTGTTTAAGATTCATACATGCACACAAAAGATCCAAGCACTCACACATGAACAGAAGGACTAGCCAAAGGAAAATGGGGAAGAAAGTTGGGGATAGAGGAATTCTTAGCGTTTGACTGATAATTACAAGTCCAGAGAGAAGTGAGGGAAAGCGGTGATGTGGTTTAGGTAGGCACCTAAGGACAATTCTCATTCGGGAATCTGTGTGACAGCCTGGTGTTCAGCAAAGCGAGTGATTGCACTGAACCACTCAAAACTGAGGGTTTTTATATCCAAAAACTATCCTGTGGGTATGGGTGTGAATGACTGTCCTAGCTGAGTGGACAATGGGATTTGCAACACAAACAATGACGTCTGGACAGTATTAATGGTTTTAGTGTTTAAGGTGACAAAGGGTAATGGTTGTCATAACAGCTGTGTATTGTGGAGAAGTTTGAGAGATAAAGCAGATAAACATCTAGGTATGAGGGAACAGAGTTAAAACGATCAGTTTGGTGAGAACTTCTCTTTTCTTCACAGAGAGGTTCTAGCTTCAGTGTGAGACTTTTGTCTTCAGAGCTGCCTTGTAATCTGCCTGACAATGACTTCAGCTGCACTTAGGGGGAGTGTTGGCTGACCTGCCTTGCAATCTTACATTTACAGTTGGTAGTTTTCCTCTGTTCAGCTTGACCTTCCAGTCACCTCAGGTTCCATTTTATATCAATGCCCACTAATGTAGTGCCAATTAAATAATATTTGCCAATCAAACCATATCAATATTGAGAGGTTCGGCTCTCACATATGCGCAAAAGGATGTAACTTTGTCACCTGTAAAGGTTGAGGAAGTATGACCCATGGCATCCATGTGCCCACATCCTTTCTTTTGAGGCTATCTAGCTCCCTGAAACTCCCAAAGCCTAAAAAATCACCCCAAGATTACAAAAAAAAAAAAAAAGGTACTATTTTCACCTCCCAAGCCCTCAAAGATCGGAAACGTAACCCCCTACAGCTGAAAAAAATCTGAAAGCAAGATTATAAGTGCTATTACATCACTTTCAGGTTCCTACAAATGTATTCCTGCTGGGGCAAAAATCCCCCCTCCCCACCTACTCCCAGCACAGTGGCCCACCCCAGCTACAAATCAAGCTGCAGAGCTAAGAGGCTACTTTTCATTCAATTCTATTCACAAGGAAGTCCAATTTAGCAAATTTCCCCATCAGCTTTAATTTGAAACTTCCTCCTTAGTGGCTTCTGTTTCAGATTGCTTCCTACAATTGCATTTTAAGTGAAAAAAGAGCTGCTGATAAGATCTGAAGAAAAAAAAAGAGGATGATACTGAAATCAGTGATTTGTACTGAATTAGCAAAAGCGTTGTCCAGACTCTTAAAACAGATGAATAAAAATGGCTGTTCCAGACCCTGAATACCATGGCAGCAAATAGGCACTCAGAGTGGTGATTCTGCAGTTCTTTTTTCCACTCAGTGCTGTACAGCCACTCAGAAAAGATCATCCATTGTAATTGTCCCTCTCCTTTGGAATACACCACTCCTGGAATTAAGGCATGTGCAAACAATTGCAGACTTCAGGCAGGAGCTAACAACAGTTTTCTTTATCTAGGCTTGCCCAGATTAGTTTTGTTGGTCAAATATATTGCTTCTTACCCTTTTAGATACATTGATAATGAAATTCATATTTAAAAATGGTATATATAGTCAGCCCTCCACATTTGCTAGGGTTAGGGGTGCAGGACTCCTGCAAAAGCAGAAAAATTGCAAATAGCAAAATGTGTGTGTGTGTGTGTCTCATTGGGAAGGGGGCTGTGGCATGGAGCAGGGAATGGGCATCCAGAATTCAAATCAGATCATGAGGAGGAAAAGGGAAGATGAAACAAAGTAGAGTAGATTTCTACTTGCAACATTAAAGAATGCACAGCCACAGAATGGTCTATTGTCTATCGTAGTATGTAGCTTGAACTGGTGCCATGTATGAACATGACGACACTGTACTAAAGATAACATTGTGCAAAAAATGTATAAAGTGTTGTGAATTGATGAAGGGGGGGGTTCGGTCTTTGGAAGCTATTCCACCAAGCGCAGACAGCTGAATAAACTTTGAATTTCCTTTCCATGGGTCTCGATCTCAATCTTTTCTGCAACAGTCAGGGAAAGGAGAATGAAGGGGAGTGGGTCGCCACAGTGGCCCTATGCTTCCTTTCTCTCACCCATCTCCTTCCTTGGGTGTGTGTGTGGCATCAGGAGAAGGTTTTGGTGCTGAGAAATTGGGCTGCAACCTATCTTTACCTAGTCAGGCAGCAGCTGGTGGAGGAGGATTAAAGGTGGACTTTCATAGGGACCCTGATTGGCTCTGCCAAGGAAGAAGGTTCCCCTGGGAAAAAAGCACCTGAAAAGTGGCAGGGTTTGGAGAAACTTGCAAATAATCAAATCCATGAAAATCCACCCCACAAATGTGGAGGGCCAACTGTATAAACTGGTATATAAAGATATATGTAAACATGCAGGCGATCATGTTTCTTACTATTCACCACTTTGATAAAACTTCTTTCATTAAGCAGTATACCGATTTGTAAAATGCTAATACTAACAGTGACATCAACAATAAAACCAACAGTATTTAGAAAATCACTGCTGTATAATCAATTTGTGAATGCAATTGCATATGGATCTAGGTCCTTTTGGCTTGCCAGGTTAAGACTCTCCCAGGAACTGAGATATGAAGGCCAAAACCTTGTGATTTCATTAACCAGAAGCCATTAAGCAGAATACATTAAGTATCAATCACAGCTACACAGAATATGCCATTAAAAATCCAACTGTAACAGGCGGCTGGCAGACTTCCGGTTCGAGCGTGAGCAGGGAGGTGTGGTCCTTTGGCTGCTGCTGAAGCTGAGCTGAAGGTCTGCTGCCGTTGTGGTTACCACGGGAAAGAAAAATAACAATAAAGAAGAGAAAAAGAAGAAAAAGAAGAAAACCTCAAGCAGTTAGTCCTCTAACCCCAGGAAGAGGTTGAGGCAAGAGACAGGTTAGATGCATTCGGCTAAGTTTCCCCCTCCCTTGGCGGCTTATCCCGCGAGCAGGAGGACTTGAAAGCCAAAGTTCTACAAACCAGTTTCACCACGACAATGGAGAGGAGATAACAATCTCTCCCTTATATTCCTGCCGCCGAATTTCTTCCAGTGACATTGAAGTTTATTTTGGGTGTTTGCATGCCCACTGCTTATGTTTCCTTTCTTTTTCTTTATTTCTCTTACTACCTTTTAAGAACAAAAAGGAACAAAGGAAAATAAAAATGAAAGGACCCAAGGAGGAGCAGTCAGTTTCCCTTTAAGAAGGAGCTTTGTGTTGTTGCAAAAGTGTTTTTTTCTTTGTTTCCTGTATTTTCTTCTATTACAACCTAAAGCAAGAACAAGGAGTCAGAAGAACTAGAAGAAGTCAGAAGAACCAGTAGTAAGTTAAGCCGAAAGACTGCTATCTTTGAGTAATAAGTTTGTATCTTCCTTTAATGTGACTGAAAAGAAAGACAAGGTAAATTCTGGTGGTTTGTGACTTGGAAACCTTGCTGCAACTACTATAATTGCTACTGTGGTTACTGCGGTTTAGACTCGCCATTGCTATTGTTGTTGTTCCCTGCTATTGCTAATGTCTGCTGCTGACTCCTATTACTATTGCTGGCAGTGACAGGAAGCCTTACCTGGGTTTGTTTGTTTTTTTCCAGTCTCACTTTGAAATTTGGAACTTTGAACTTGAATTGTCTACATTTGTACTGTTTTGAAATCCTGAACTTTGAACCTTCAAACTGGATTGAGATGAATTTGAAATTCCATTGAGACTGAGAAAATAGAGAAGTTAATGAAGTAATATTTTAGTGGAAATTGATAGAGAACTGATTGAGATACTGAGATACTGATATATCGAGATATTGAGATATTCCTTTTTTCTTTCACTGTGAGTATACCCCCTCTCTTTGAATAGAAGAAGGCCAGAAGCCCTAGAGAAAACAAGACTTGCATGGGGAGAGAAAAGACACTAGCTGGATTAGTGAAGTATGAAATATAGAAGCATGTTGCTATATGCATTATATTATATTGTGTATAAGTGTATGACTTGGCTGTGTGTATGTGTGTGTGTGTGTGTATGCATACACATATACACACACACATTCATGAGACAGTGACTGTGGTGACTGATTATGTAAATACCATTGGCTAAAAATAGCTGACTGTCTAAAAAATAAATTGTTTAAGAAGGCATACAGTAACATCTGCTCAAAAAGGGCGAGGGGAGAGAAAAGAAGAGAAAAGGTAAAGGAAAGAGTGGGAACCCCCCCCCCCAAGAGAGAGAGAGAGAGAAAATAGGAAAATACAAAAAGAAAGAAAACAACAACAACAACAACAACAACAACAAATCTATGGATTGACAAGCCCTTTTAAAGTATTGAAAGTCAAACTAACCTTCTGAGTTTCTGTTTGATGAATTCTGTGAATGTGACTGTGGTTTTCTGATTAACTAGTTGTGACTCTTTGATTAACAAGTTTATTGGATATTTGAGTATCTATTTGGGTGGGACTTTATGAATGTATATTATATACTGATCATAACTACATAGTTTAGATATTACAGAAGCGAATCAAGAGAATTTAGGATGAATAATATTGTTACATCAAAGGACTTAAGGCAATCTGATAATCTGAGTTAGTTAAATAAATACACAGATCAAGGCAGAATCAATTGGTGAGAAGTGCAACATAATTAGTATACTGTTTCAAACAGTATACTGAAATTAAATTGAATCCAAGATGAAATCCTGGAAGGCTAAAGGTGTAGATTTACAGAGTAAAAGAGATTCAATTGATGAGCCACCTGAATATCAGAGAAAGTTTATAGATGAGGTCTGATCATATATGGTAGGAATAAAACAAGATTTGTGGGACCTAAAATCCCAAATATCTGATATGCAAAATACCTTAGATCAGGTAAAAAAAGAGGTGAACTGTAATAAAAAAGAAATGGATGCTAACAAGAAAGAAACCCAAGCTCTAAAGCAAAAAGTAGATTCTTCATCAACTGATATTAAAAAGCAACTGGACAGAGTTGCATTGGTAGAACAGAGGCAGATGGATTCTTGGATGCGTATAAAGGGTCTGGAAGAAAGAAGTAATGAAAACGTAAGGAAAAGAATGGTGGGTCTTATGGTGGATCTCTTAGAGATCAAAGAAGATGTGATGGATGGGGAAATAGATGCTGTTTATCAGGTTCAGTCTGTAGGGGCAAAAAAGAAAGGTTTACTAAGAGATGTGGTGGTCCAATTCAAGTTTGATTGATAGAAAAACATAGTAGATCCCCCTTGGTAGACAAAGGCAAACAACTCATCATATTGAGAGAGATCCCTACAAGAATCTTACGGAAACGAAAAGATTATGACTTCTTGGTGGCAAAACTTAAGACTAATCAGATCATGTTTAGGTGGGATCGTTTAGAAGAGGTAATGTTTAATTTTAAGGACCAGAGATATCAGATAAATTCTATAGACAAGGCACAGGATTTCCTAAGAAGATATGGACAGGAATTGACCAACACACATCAGCATCATCCATTGAACCATGGAGATATGCGAACGAACAGACTAAAAACTTGGAGGATAAAAGAGATAAAAATAGAAACTGAAGATTAAAGGAAAATCTCCCTAGTAAAGAAACTGCATCTGAGGACAAGGATTTGGAGGCAAGCCTCATCGATTTGGATATAGACAAACTGATACCGTCGAAATCTAAGAGAAAATGACCTGTGAGATTCTTTCTTGCAATGTCAACAGATTGAACTCTGTGATCAAAAGGGAAAAAAAATTCTCATCTGATTAAGAAATGGAATTCTGACCTTTGTTGTCTGCAGGAAAGCCATATAAAAAAGAAAAGGGTTAGGTTGTTGGAAGGACTTTGTCCAGGGGAAAACTTTGTTTCAGCAGCTAGCGTTAAAAGAAGAGGGGTAGCAATATTTGTTAAGTCATCTGTAATGCCCAAAATGTTTTTTTTCTGATGAGAAAGGGAGGTTCTTAGGGGTAGAAATAGTTATAAACAGCTGCCCCTCTCTGTTGATAACTCTGTATGCTCTGTGTAACAAAGAAAGAAAATGTTTCAAAGATCTTCACAGGCATATTGTGAAAACCAAATTTGAAGATGCCCTGATTGTAGGTGATTTTAACAGAGTAGTCAATTCCCAGATGGACAGATTTGGAAGTTCCACAACAAAGAAGCAACAAGGGAAAATTTCAAAAGAATTCCTCTATATCATGGAGGAATTACAGTTGACAGACATGTGGCGATTTAGAGACCCGATGATGAAAGAATTCACTTTTTTCTTGAACTGCCACAACTCTTGGTCGAGAATAGACATGATGTGGTCATCTAAAGCAATACTTGGTAATGTTAAAGAAGTAGAAATAATGCCAAAATTGTTGAGTGACCACAATCTGGTTAAATTAGCATTAAATCAGTTTGCGAGACCAAAAAGTTGGAAGATGGATGTTATGTGACAGGAAGAGACTGCGAAATATGGCAAAAAGGAATTAAATGAGTTTTTGAGTTTAATAGTGATAAAAATGTAAATATAACTACAGTATGGGACACAGAAAAAGTGTATGTGAGGGACATCTTAATAAAAAAAATACGAAAAGAAGAGGAAAGAGAGAGAAAAAATAGAGAAGTTGTTAAGCAAGATTCAAGAGGCTGAAGCCTGGTTAAAAATGAACCCTAAGAATAAAAATATAAATCAAAACTTGAAAATCCTGCAGAAACAACTATCTTTTATCCTGGCAGAAGTAATAGAGAGAAAATTGAGATTTGTAAGGCAGAATTATTTCAAAAATACCTAGAAACCAGGTAGATGGTTGGCATATAAAATAAGAAAAGAAAAGATGAAAAGAATTATTACACAGATTAGAGACAGAGATTGGAATATTACTGATGGCAAAGAAATTAGGAAGATTCTACAGAACTTCTTCCAGAAATTATACTCTGAGCAGAGCCAAGTTAACAACTCAAATTTAGAAGAATATATGAGTTCCAGAAACCTTCCTAAAATCCGTCAAGAACATAGGGAGTTATTGAATAAACCGATTGCATTGAGGGAAATAAGCAAAATGATCGATGGAAAGAAACAAGGGAAAACTCCAGGACCTGATGGCTTCACGGTCCGCTTCTATAAATTGTTTAAAGATCAACTCATAAAACCAGTGCATAAGATGTTTAACTCGATAGCTGCAAATGAGTATATCCCTGCAAGCTGGAAAGAGGCAGATATTGCTCTCATTCCGAAGGTGGAATCAGGAGTTGCAACTTGTAAAGACTTTAGGCCAATATCGTTTCTGAATGTTGATTATAAAATTTATGCTTTCGTATTGGCTAATCGTCTTAAAAAGATCTCCCCAACTACATTGACACTGATCAATGTGGTTTTCTACCAGGGCATCTGATGAAAGAGAGTATGAGGATGCTATTGAATATATTAGAATATCTTAATGTTCATAATGAGAAGAAAGGTGTGTTAATCTTCTTAGATGTGGAAAAAGCCTTTGACAACATCAGATGGGCCTTGTTGATCAAATTGTTGGAAAGAATGAACTTTGGAGTAACTTCATAACATGGATCAAGGCTATACATTCAGAGCAAAAGGCGTCACTTCAAATCAACTCTGGAAAGACAGAAAAGATATCTATCCAAAAATAAATGAGGCAGGGGTGTCCAATATCTCCACTTTTGTTTATACTTGTTCTTTTACTTTTAAGGGATGTCAGAAATCAGCAAGATATTCAAGGAATTACAATTGGTAAAGATGTTTATAAAGTAAGAGCTTTTGCCAATGACATGGTTCTATTTATGGAAGACCCCTTACCTCAAGTAGCCAAACTGAACAAAATGTTTAACATATATGGTAAAATGGCTGGATTTAGAATTAATAGAGTCAAAACTAAAATTCTAACAAAAAATATCAAAGATCAAGAGAAGAGGTGACTTGAGGCTGTTTCAGGACTTCAGTGTGTAGACAAAGTTAAGTACTTAGGTATTCAATTTACAGATAATAACAATCAGTTGTTTCAAAATAATTATATATCTTTATGGAAACAGATTCAGAACAAGCTTGAAAACTGGAAAAGATTAGACTTGTCTTTACCGGGTAAGGTATCTTTGATCAAAATGAGTGTCCTTCCTAGATTACTTTTTTTGAAATGGTAAAAGACCAAGAGTGAGATTTAGAGTTATGACAGATTCAAGAGATAGAGGAGGGTTTGTAATGCCTGATTTGAAGATCTATCTTGCAGCTTCATGTTTAGTTTGGATGAGACCATGGGTGTTATACTGGACAATCGTAAGCTCTTGATGCTGGAGGGGCCTGAGTTACACTTCGGCTGGCATGCTTATTTATGGCATGGCAAAGCTGATGTACAAAAAGTTTTTCTTAATCATATTATATGAAAATCTCTATATAAATTATGGTCCAAGTATAAATATTTCTTGTGTCCCAAAATATCGTCTTGGGTCTCTCCAGCAGAAGCAGTGTCAATAAGAACCCTAAGAAAGGAAGGTGAATGGGTAAGTTATAAAGAGCTATTGTATCAAAAAGGGCCACAAGTATTGCTGAAGGATCAACAGCAATTGAAACAAGAAGATATTAGTCTAAATTGGCTTCCCTATTTACAGATTAAAGAAAGATTTAAGAAAGATCTGAGTATAGGAGGTATAGAATTAGAAACGAAAGAGTTTGAGAAATTGTTATTAAAAGGAGATAAACAATTGCTGTCTAGATTGTATAACCTGTTGCTGAGATATGAGCTTACTGATGAATCTGTTAAAGATTATATGATAAAATGATCTAAAGATATTGGACGTGTAATTAAGTTGGATGAATGGGAGAAAATATGGAAAAACTATAGAAAATGTACTAGATCATATACTCTGCAGGAAAATGTATTGAAAATGTTGTTTAGGTGGCACCTCTCACCAGTGAGAATTGCAAATATGTTTAAAAATGTCAAGAATTTGTGTTGGAAATGTGATGAGGAAATGGGATCTTATATACATCAATGGTGGGAATGCAACCAGGCAAAGAAGTTTTGGTATATGATATGATCAAAAATGCAAAAAGTGTCAGATATCAGGATTGAGTTAAAACCTGAATTTTTTCTGCTTGGTATCCACAATTTGGACAGAAATCAGGAAGGAAGATTAGGAAGACTTATATGGTAACATCAGCCAGAATGGTATACACTAGGCATTGGAAAAGCAACACGATCCCAACAGAAGATGAATGGTGGGATAAATTATTAGAAATTGCAGAAATGGATAGGTTAACCTATATGTTAGCTAATAAATCTGATGACCAATGCTTGAGGACATGGCAGTCATTACAAGACTATCTTAAAACAGATCGTAGAACATTAAAGTAGCAGAGGAGTAATTGGAAAATTATAACAGAAGTATAAAATCCTATGAACCAAAAAATGTGATAGTCTGATATAATGCACAAAAATGAAGGGTTTTTTTTAAAAAAATTTGAGTGGAGAAATTTATAGTGCCATATGTGACTCCAAACAGAAGACATAACAGAAAATTTTGAAGGTTAAAATTTGAGATATTATGTATGTTATGTCTTTTATGTATAAGCTTCACTCATCTCATAGAGGAGGGGATTGAAAGGATAATAATAAGAAAAAATTGCATCCACCCCGTGGGGGGAGTCTTCATTTTGTCAAGAAAAGGTTGGACCAAACATGTAGGAAATACTTTGTGATGTGGCTTGTTAAGTGCACCTGTGGAAAGCCATGTGATTTTAGCTGAGTCATGCTGATGAGCAACCAGGGGAGAAGGTTGCATCAGATGTGGGGAGAATGAAAAGGTTGGCAGGATTGCATCAGCTAGGATGTGTATAAATGTAGCTGGGTTTTAGTCAACAAGTTGCACAGGATGTCTGACGTGTCTGCCGGAGGCTCTGTCAGAAAAAGCAAGCATGGGGATGCTGGAACGCCTTCTGGAGATTCTTGTAAATATGTACACTTTGTAACTCAAGAATAAATTGCCTCCTTGATGGAAGAAAACAATTGGCGTGGGTGAGTTTTTCCTGGCTACAGTGCATTGCTGCTAAGTTATTCTCTGCTGCTGGGCCCGCTTCCAAAGCTGTGGGAGCAATCTCTGCTATATTTTGGGTGTGACACTTTTAAGTATTTCTTTAGATAGCTACGTGAATGTTTTTTTTTTCTTGTTTTGTTTGAAGAAATGAAGAGGTGATATGATAGGATGTGATAAGATGTATGTATAAACTCTTCTTTTATAAAAATAAGTATAAAAAAACCCAACTGTAACAAAAAATTACATGTGCAACAGACACGCTTTTGAGGCTATACTCTTGCCCTGAGATTTTTCCCTCCCATCCAGAGGAGTGGATAAAATAGGACAGTTCTGGAGACTCAGACATTGAGATATGAGAACCTTAAGATCTTAGATTCTAGGGGCCCATTCTTCAGTTTCTTTGTGATCTCTGCTTGCACATGTACAGTAGACTTATGTATAATGTAAGGGATTGGTTCTGGGATTCTTCTCATTATACAATCTTTATGTATAATGTGGAACTCCCTTTTTTTCTTACCCAGAATGAATGAGGAAGACATCATGCCTCCCCGGCAATCATCAGTATTAACCTTCTGATGTACAGGTATCATCAGAAGAAGGATTGTGGTCCTGGTCCACTGGGATGTGGTAGATGATTCAATGTCAATACCAGGTCCAGAACTTTCACCTTTTCACTTAAAGAAAACACTTTTCAGATTTTCTTTGGCTTATCTGGATTGCCAGGATCACTACTCTTGCACTTTGGGGGCATTAATCAACAGCAAGACCATTTCACCAGCACAACCACATCCTCAGCTATAGCCAACATGAGGTAGCATGAGCATCACAAGGTAGCACCAGCCAACAGCACCAGATACCATAAGCAGTGTCAACAGCATGAGTAGCCAGCAGCAGATACAGCAAGTAGTGTTGAAACATGAACAGGGAGGCTAGTAACACCAGAGACCATAAACAGAGCAAGCAGCGCTGGGAGCCAGCAGCAGATACTGGGAGCAGCATGAGATCCTAAGGTTGGGGGGCTCAATGTGTATAATGAAACTGCAGAAAATGAACTCATGTTAAACATGGATCTACAGTAGTTATATTAATAGTATCTCTCGGATGGGATAATCACTAAAAAAAGGAAAATGTTCTCCTCCGAAAGAGAAACTTCTAGAGGACCTCAATGAAATGGGTCATCTGTTAGAATGTGCATCAGTAAGGTTTGGCATATCAGCCTCTGCATGTCCACCTTAAGTATTTAAATAATTTTTCTCTCTAGTTCTAATAAGAACTGTCCAAGAATTAAGTCAGCAAATTCTGTACAAGACATAAGAACTAAAGGTATTTCTTTTTTTATTAAAAACATAAATATTATTAAAATCATAACATAAGATTGCTTTACAATGTCATTGCTTCATATTATGCTATATACAAATTTTGTATTTTTATGTTATTCGTAGTGTAAGAATCCTCTGGTTTATAACTTTTACGTTGACTTCCATTGTGATTTACCCAGAATCATTTCCCACGCTATTGCTTTTATGCATTTAAAACTCCCTTACTCCCATATATAATTTATGTTGAATGTATACTTTCTATGCCATTTTCATTGTCAACAAATATATTTTTATCCTCATTCCATACTTTACAATATAAATCCATCTCTATCAATTGTATATAATAATTTGTACTTTAATCCTTTCATCTTTGTTTTCAATTCATTACTACCTTGTTCAATGTCCAGTATCAGCCTCAATATCAATTATCATATCAATATCCATTTTTATTCATATATTCAATTACTTGTTGCCAATCTTTTTCTACTTGGTGGGTTGGTTTTCCTCTGAGTTGATTTGAAAAGGAGTCAAATTGCTTCAGTTCTAGTACTCTTAAAATCTATTGTTCCATATCAGTAATTGCCAGCACTTTCCACAATCTTGCAAATACCATTCTGGCGACAGTTATTAGGTAAAGTAACACTCTTTTATTTTTCTGTTGAGAACTTTTATCCAACATGAATGTCATATTTAGCAGAAAGAGTTCAGGCACCATTGGAAAAGACACATTGAATATTGTTTTTATAGCTTGGTAGATTTTTAACCAATATTTCCTCGTGATTGGACACGTCCACCATATATGGAAAAAAGTACCCATGTTAACCTTACATTTCCAGCATTTATTATTTCCTGTGTGGTACATTTTTCTATTCTTTCTGGGGTAAGATGATATCTGTACATCATTTTAATAAAATTTTCTTTTAAGTCTTGTGAGCTAGTAAATTCTGCCATGTCTTTCCACGCCATTTCCCAGTGCTCCAAAGCAATTTTGTGCTGGACATTTTTTGCCCATTTTATCATTACGTCTTTTACTGTTTCATCTTCTAGTTTGCGATTTATGAAATATTTGTAAAAGTAGGGAACTTTTTGTTATGTTTTGAGAAATATTATTGTTTCCAATTCATTATATGACTTTTGTGATATAAATCCCTCTAATTTATGATCCATTTTGAATCTCTCTTTTAATTGCAAATATGGGAAGCAGTTAATTATAATACCTTCTTTTTCGAGTTCTTCACGTGTTCGTATCCTGGTCCCTGCCTGCTTGTCATGGATTATCAAATCTTATCCCATCTTGATTGGTATCCCTCCATTTTCCATGGAAAGCTTCTTGAGGGGAAAGCCAAAGTGGTATTTTATTATACGTGTTCTTCTTCATATTTTTCCAAATTCTAATTAATGCTTTCCTTACGTAATGATTCCCAAAGTCTTTGTTGATCTTTTCTTTACCATACCACAAGTAAGCATGGAAACCAAATCTCATATTTGAACCCTCTATTGTTAACAGTCTTATGTCTTTCAGGGTAATCCAGTCTTAGATCCATACCATAGCATTTGCATAGTAGAACAATTTAAGATCTGGTAGGCCACATCCTCCTTTGCTTATATGCTCTGTTAACATCTTCCGTCTAATTCTGGGTTTCTTACCTTCCCATATAAATTTTGATAGTTCTTTTTCCCAGACCTTGAAGGGTTTATCATTTGTTATGATTGGCAAATTCTGGAACAAGAAGTTTAATTTAGGTAGGATGTTCATTTTAATCGCTGAGATTCTTCCCAATAGTGACAAGTTCAGATTTGTCCATCTGACTGTCTCTTTCCAAATTTTGTTGTAGTTGTTATCGAATAAATCTTTATTGCTATCTGTAAACCAGATTCCTAGATATTTTATTCTCTTCTCAATGTTAATTCCTGTCAACTTCGTTATTTCCTCTTTTTCCATTCATCTTAAGTTCTTTACCATGATATATGATTTATTTTTCTTTATTGTTAGTCCAGCGGCACCTCCAAACTTTCTTATTTCAGTAATTAATTCCTTGATTCCCATCATTGGTTCTTCAATAAAGAAGACAAGGTCATCTGCAGAAGCTCTTAACTTATATTCTTGATCTTTTATTTTGATTCCTTTTATTACGGGATTTGATCGTATATTGTTGTTCAATATCTCCAGTATTGCTATAAATAATAACAGGGACAATGGACAGCCCTGCCTCGTTCCCTTTGTTATTTTTATTTCTTCTGTCAGTTCACCATTTACAATCAGCTTTGCCTTTTGTTCTTTGTAAACTGCTTCTATCCAACCAATAAATTTAGTACCGCAGTTCATTCTTTTTAAAGCTTCTAGCATAAAAGTCCATCTTACTTTGTCGAATGCTTTTTCAGCATCTAGAAACAGTACAGCTAGTTGTTTTTCAATTCTTTTATTGAAGTGTTCTATCATGTTCAATAAGATTCTGGTGTTGATTTTAAATGACGATTGGGCAAAAAGCTGTTTTGATCTGGGTGTATCATGTTTTGTAGTATCTTCTTTAATCTTGCTGTCATTATCATGATAAAGATTTTATAATCTGTATTTAATAGGGATATAGGTCTGTAGTTTTCTGGTAGTGTATGATCTTTTCCTTCTTTTGGAATCAATGCAATATTTGCGTACTTCCAAGATTCTGGAATACCTCTGTACCCTATTTCATTAATTTTTTTAGTTAATGGTTCAGTTATTTCCAACTCAAAAATCATATAGAAACTTGCAGTGAACTCATCAGGTCCGGGAGCCTTAGAAATTTTCAAATTTCTTATTCCACAACCTCCGCACTTGTCATATCCACATTTAGTGCTTCTTTGTGTTCGTCAGCTATTTTTGGAATTTCTTGTTTATCCAGATAATTCTTTGTTTTCTTATCTTCTACTTCTTGCATTATATCTTTTCCATATAGATGGGTATAGTATCTTTGAAAGACCTTTTTAATTTGATCTTGCTCTGTGGTTTCCTTTTGTCCTTTTTTCATCTTAAAAATTCCTCTTTTTTCTCTCTCTTTCCTAAGTTTATAAGATAACCATTTTCCAGGTTTGTTAGAGTGTTCAAATTGGTTCAGCCGACAATATTTCATTTTTCTCTATATATCTATCATATTTTCAGATGCAATTTGGTCTTGCATTATTTTTATTTCTAATCTTTATTTATGGTCCCCTACATTGTTTCGGAATTTCTTCTCTTTTTCTTTTAGTAATTCCATTAGGTTTGTTAGTGATTGTTCCTTCTGTCTCTTCTTGTACACTCCCGCTTTTATTAAATGTCCTCTGATAACAGCCTTCCCTGCATCCCAATCCGTTTTCATGGCAATTTCTGATTTTGTGTTTTCTTCATAGTATTTTTTAACAGTATCTTTCACATTTTTTACTAGCTTGTTATCCTTTAGTAGGTTGTTATTGAGTTTCCAGTTATATTGTTTCCACTGTCTCAGTTGAAGCTGCAAAAGGATGGGATTGTGATCTGAAGTAATTTTTGGAAGGATTTCCATGTCTAGAATGTACGTATGTAATGTCTTGGATATTAAAAAGAGATCTATTCTAGACATAGAATTGTTGTGCCTGTCTGAATAAAAAGTATATCCTTTTTCAGATCTGTGCTTATAAGTCCACACATCTAACAGTGCCAGTTGGTCCATCATCTGAAAAAATTTTTGTGCTAGTTTTCCTTGTGTCTTTTTGATAACTTTAGTGCTTGATCTATCTTCTAGTGAGTTCAAGACTCTGTTCATGTCACCAAGAATAGGGACATTATCTTGTAAGTTTTCAGTTTTATAACTGGTGATTTGTTTTCTTATTTTTGAATAGAATTTTCCTTTGTTCTCAAGCGGTGCGTATATTCCAACTATTAATAGTATTAGTTCTTGCAGATGTACTTCTAGCATTAAGTAATGGCCCTCTGGATCAGTGAAGATTTCTTTGACCAGATAGCTGTTGTTGACCTAGATCACCACTCCCCTTTTTTTCTTTGTGTATGATGCCGTATAACATTGTCCTAGCTTTGGGTTCTTGAGATATTTTATGTCGTTGTGAGCAACGTGGGTTTCTTGTCAACATATAATATCATATTTTGCCTTCTCCAAATAGTGAAAGACTTGTCTTCGTTTATACTGAGAGTTCAAAGCTTTTGTATTCCAGGAAAGTATTTTTAAATCTTTGCATGCCATTCTTCTTTTTGTTGTTTTTACCTTTTTATTCGTCTTTAATTTTCCTCTGTGTATTCTATTTCACTCTCTGTATGGTATCCTTCTTCATCTTTGTCCTGGCTCTTTTCAAAGTCCTCAGACTCTTCTATTGACTCCGTTTCTTCAGGCTTTAAATCTCCCCCTTGTTGTTTCTTCTTGTTCCTTTTCCTCAAGAGTAGTCTGTCTTTCTCTTCTTGTTTCCTTTCCTTCTTGTTTTTCTATTTCTCTTTTCAGTATTTCATATGTCTCTCTTGCTTTGTCAATGTTATTTATTCTGTATCTTTTTTGATTGTAGGTAAAATATACACCTTCAATTCTGTTCCAGGTGTAGCTAATTTTGTGTTTTATAAGTAAGTGGGTCAGAAATCTGTAGTCTTAGTCTTTTTTCAGAATTTGTGCTGGTACATCTTTATATATATTAATATCTTGGGAGTCTATATTTAGTTTTTCCTGGTAACTCTTTTGTAATATGATGTCTTTTGTTCTCAGATTGGTAAAAATAATCATGATATCTCTTGATTGGTTTCTCTCTTTGGCCGCACGTGAATTGACTCAAAATATTCTTTCTATGCTCACGTGCAGCCTTTCTTCTGTCAACTGTGTATATTCTGTTAATGCCTGTATTATTCTGTTGTAAATATTCTCATGTTCCTGTTCCATCAATCCTCTAAGTTTTAAACAACGATCCTGATATCTCATCTCCATCCTGTTGATATTCATTTCTTCCCTTGTTTGATTCTCTTTTATCTGTTGTGTTTTTTCTTCCAATTGCTTTGTCCTCTCTTGCAGTGTTGTCACCTCCCTTTTTATTGTTGATATTTCCTTGATCATCATAACCATCTTTTTACTGAGACCATCTATTTCTGCTTTTTCTGCTTTTATTTCTGTTCTGTTTTATTTCTGCTTTTATTTCTGTTCTGGTTTCCTTCATATCCTGTCTGATTTCTTGCCTTATTTCATTTCTTGACTTGCATAGCTCTTCCAATATTACATTTGTATCAGTTGAGCTCGCAGTAAAATCTATAAAGGACCTTCTGGCTTGTTGGCTTGATGTCTGAGTGACAGTCTGCTTGGTTTGTGCCCTTCTTGTTCCTGTAGCCATTTTGTTAATCTATGAAACAATTCTCACTTACAGTATCTAAAGAGAGTAAAAGCTTGTGTAATAGAATCAAAGGTCGTCAGTTTCCCCCTAAGACAGCAGATGGTGCTGGAGAGCCACGCTGACTTCGTATGTGTATATATATATATATATATATAAATACTGTTTTGATTTGTTTAACTTTCATTGCTTGTTTTCAGCTGTGTGATTCTCTTGTCAGTGGCTCTTCAGCATCAAGGCCATTTCATATAAGAACAATTCTCTTTAACGCAATGTTTTCCAGTGGCTATTTTAAACAAGAAGTGTAAAGACCTTTAGTATTTATGTTGTTCTAAATAGATCCCAATACCAATATCAAATTTTTAAATTCTATTTGTGATCACGTTTACCAATTTTTACTCTTGTATTACCTTACTATATTGTAGAATTTTTTAAATCAAACAGATAAAATCAACTTTCCACTTTCTTTGTAACCACTGTGTTAATTCAAGTATATCTATCCTTTACCCTTAGCTATATCTATTAGAAGTTATATATTTATATATTTATACTCTTATAGAATGCTTATGTATGCTTACATAGAATAAGTTTTAAATAGTTTATAACTGTTTACTTCAAATCCCGTTCTGTTTTCTTGTATACACTTGTGCTTTTTCTCTATTGTCGCTCAACTGTCTTTCCGTCTCGAACTCCAAATGCTAGTCCTCCGCTTTCGTCGTGCTGGTCAGACTACTAGTGTTTTAATCTGAGTCTTTAAACTGTATCCAGTACTGTCTTGCTGCCATCTCGTCTTTTGTTACAAAGTTTCTTAATAATTTCTACGCAGTAACTTTATATCTTCCATATTAAAGTTAGTAGCTTTATGCTTTCAAATTGTCCCAGCAAAAAGAGTTCAAAATACACAAGTTTCTACAAAGTTAATCGGCTGGCGAAAAGAGAGTTTGTTTTCTCAAAGTAATTCTACAGTGTTCTGCAATGTACTTCCCAAAGACGCTGTAAATCAGTCAGTATGCTTTAGCAGTAGTAGTTTCAAGACAGTCCCAAGCGTTGCAGAAAAAAAAGGGTGATAAGAGGTATTCTTGTATGGAAAAAGTATTTGTCTATAGCCCAAAAAGTCTTGTTCTATTCAAATATCCAGCAATTGTTCAAAGAAAGGGAACTTTCCCAAAGTATAAAGTCTCAAAGTCACCAGGTTACCAAGTCCACAGTTCTAGTAATCCCAAAATCCAAATTTCAGAAAAGGATCAGCCTCCAAATTTTAAAAATAAAAAGGTAAGGTAGTTTCTGAACTTCCAAACTTCTCTCATGGTACAGACAGATTCGTCAAAAGTTAGTTATCGCTGTCTTATGGAAAGTACTCTGATAGTTTTTTCTTCTCGCAGTACATTCATTTCTTTATTAGTTGGAGTTATTGTCTTATATCTGGGTAGATGCCAAATTAGATGTTTACTTATAATTCAGAAGCCTTCTTGATTTAGTCTATAATTTAAAAAGTCTGGGTGTCGTTTATCCAGAAATCCCCTTGGCAAACAACAAGTGGCTGTGGCAGTTCTTCAGCCCCTTGCTTTGTCCGCTTACCTTCCAGTGATGTACGCCTCTGGCTTGCGGGCTCACAGTTGCGGGCTCCCTCAGGACTCCTTTTACCGAAGGAGTTCTCATCCAGGACTTGTCTAGAAGGCTGGCAATCCTCTCCAGATTGTCAAATCTTCTTTGGATCTTGCTAATTCGCCTGGAATCGCCACTCACTGCAACAACCTAGGAACGGCTGTCTTCCTAGATGGCCGTACACTCCGTCATCAGACCAGAAGTCCCCAGAACTAAAGGTATTTCGATGATGATGATGATGATGGAGGAGGAGGAAGAGGAGGAGGGGGAGGAGGAGAATACGAAAAGGAAGAGGAAGAAGAAAAGTGCTGTACTCTATCATGGCTTGCTTTTTCAAATAAAGAGAAATAAGGAGTTATCTATGGATATGTACCCTCCAGCATTTCACAGATGAAAATTGGGACATGTGTGGTCAAGCAACATCAGTGTCATCAAGACAGCAAAAGTTATTAATGATGAAGAACACACAAGCTAGGAGAAGCTGCAGGAGTTTGCTTTTGCATAAGCCTAGAGGGAAAGGCAAGATTCTGCCCCTCTTCTCTGCCCTGCTGAGTTGAGTACAAAACTGCTCTTGCACTTTGAACTGTTTACAGCAACTGAAGTGAAACAAGGGGGGGAGGAAAGGGAGAAAGGAGGAAGAAACTGGAACATCTTCAAAGCAGCTGAAAAAATGTGAAGACAGTATTAATTGGAACTGTCCTTGCCAAATTGGGACAGTTGGAAGGTATACAATGTTCACCTCTAATTCCTCTGAGTTTAATCCAGCTGTATGTTATATTCTGGAAAAGACAACAATGCTTGATAAAAGGAAGGGCAGGAGGAGAAGTGGAAGACTGCACTGGATTGATTAAACCAAGGAAACCACAACCTTGAGTTTCCAAAACCTGAGCTGGACAGCTGATGATTCCTAGAGGTCTCTCATAGGGTTGCCATAAGTCAAAGATGATTTGATTGAAAAGATTAGCACCACATCAACAACAATGAAGCAGCCACAAAGCTACAGTTTGTACCACCAGCCAGAACAAGTTACCCATCCTTGTACTGGAGTGTCTCATGTTTATGTGAACCTGAAACTGTTTCAATGGTGTATTCTGGCAGGACAGTCTTGAGAAACAAATTTTATTTAAATGGTAAAGCGCAGTCCTTAGTGGAGGCTGAAGCAGCACGTATGAGCTCTTCTTAACCTCACTCCTTCTCTTTGTCCTCTAAACTGACCTACTTTTAAAGAAAACGAATAGAGGTAATTTTCACTGTAACTTTACTATCTCCATGGAAACCCTTTCGAAGAAAAATGTTTATGAGATTGTTTTGGAGGAAAGAGCTATACATAGATAGAGCTATGCTGTACCTAATCACACAAATCATCTTTTCCCAGCAAGGTCTTGCATTCCTTCCTCAGCAAGAGTCCGTGCCTGAGGCTTCCTTCGGGGGAAAGTATCTGTCATATTTGTTTAATGTCAGGTACCAAGAGTGGATACAGAAATGCAAACGTGAAACTACATTCTTTTTTCCTTAGACAAGTAATGAAGCAATTGGGTTTGCCCTACTTCTGCTCCCTGCCCATATACGGAGAGCCCCTTACTAGCTATGCAGTACATAGCAAACTCCCAGTATACCTTGACTCCTATGGTGCACTGAATGTACTGCTCAGTCACTTCTCAATGCATAGAAGAAGCAAATTTGTACACCAAAGGTTAAAATCTGTATCTGTATCCTGGGTTGAGGGGATTGCTGTATAGCCATTGATGTTCATTTTGATAAAGTGTTGGGGAACTGTGAAGAACCCCATGATTCTGTGATTTAATTTCTCAACAAGTATGGCCATGGTCATGCTGGCTATGGATTCCTGCACTGGGTCTACTTTTCTGTCAGTGCAGGAATCCATAGCAACAACATTCCTTGGCAGGTGGCTGTCCAAATTCTGTTTGCAATCCTTCAATGAAGGAGAGGGTCAGACTGCTCCCACCATCAGGACGTTCTTCCTAATCTTCAGTTTGAATGTCTTTTCTTTTAATTTGACTCCCTCTGTTTGGACCTACCATCTGGAGCAGCAGAAAAAGCTTGCTCCTTCATCCACAAAGACAGCATTTCCAATATTTAATAATGGCTATCATATCCTTGGACTGTAGTCTAATGATAATTTCTCCAAGCACTTCCTGGGTTGCAGGTAGCCCAATCTCAGGCCATTTCTGCACGGGGCGAAGGAATCGCCCTGTGACGCTACTTACCGGACTTCTTGGCTCCCCGGTCTGGTCCACACCGCTCCGGAGCAGTGCGTGCTCGTCAATACGCACTGCTCTGGCATCCCAAATGGCGGCTTCCAGTTGGTCGAGGGTCTCGACCAACCGCTGAAGCTTGCCAGCCTAAAGCCTGCCCCCGGCAGATTGCAGGCTCGCATTGGGGCGAGCTTGCAAATCTGCATAAGGGAGCAGGCTCCCACTAGCGCGCTCTGTGCTTTTGAAAGACCTGTTTTTAGCAGTCTTTCAGAAGCATGCTGGACAACCACTTGGAGTCATTCCAGAGTGGGCTGAGATGTGGATCTATGTTAAGTAGGTCCGACCCAGTCTAGTCCCAAGTGCAGACGTCCTCCCTGGAGGTCACTCTGCCCCGTTTTAAAAACCCCATGTGGAAATGGCCTCAGTGTGCCAAATACTGTCTCTTTTCATTTCCTCCTCTCCATTTTCTTCTTTTTAATATCTGTTTTATTTTTAATTCATTGTGATGAATTAAAACTCCCCAAAAACAATTTGCAAATCATACACAATAGCTAAATATACCTAGCATCCTGTTTCCTATCCTTTCTTTTAAATCTGAGGTGCGCAGTGCAAATTACTTAGACAATCTTCAGATTGTTTAATTTGAAAACCTTGTGTGCAAGGATCTGAGAGCAGTGTACTATATAAAACAAATTCAAACAATTTAAGATAATTTAAAATAATTCAAAAGTCTGGCCTTAAAAAATTATAGTCTAAAAGTATTAAGCTATGTAACAATAAAAATACAGTAAAAGTTAAAACTATATATATATATATATATAGAAACTGGATAGCAGCAGCAGATATCTGAGTCTGAATTTAAAAAGTGTGTTGTAACTTAGTGCAAAAGTGAAGTCAATGTTGATGTGAATATGGTTTCTTAGGGAAGGACATCCCACAGCTGGTGGGCCCTGGTGGCGCAGTGGTTAAATGCTGATACTGCAGCCACAACATTGTGAGTTTGATCCTGCAGGGCTCCAGGTTGACAGCCTTCCATTCTTCTGTAGGTCAGTAAAGTGAGTACTCAGTTTGTTGGGGAATTAGCTAAACACATTGTAAACCACTTAGGGAGTGCTTTGTACTGACAAGTGGTATAGAAATGTAACTGTTATTGCTACTGCTAACTGCTATTGCTGGTGGGCCCTCTCCCACATCTTTATACAGTCTATTCCCCACCACCACCAGTAGAACATGGAGGACAGTCCCAGCAGCAGACCTCATCCCTCAGGCAGGTGTATGTGGGGAGAGGTGTTTTTCCAACTATCAAGTTCTAAGCCATTTAGTGCTCTAAATGCCATCAGAAGCATCTCCCACTCCCATCTGATGGAACCAGTAAAGTATGATACCATGATCAATGGCACTGAAAATCACTGAAAGATCCAGGATGATCAACAGCACACACTCCTGCCTGGTCCTTCACTCACACCAGGTAGTCAAGTCTGTTTCCATACAATACCCTGGTCTGAAACCAGACTGAAATGAGTCCAGATAATCTATTTTTTCCAAAAAGTCAGAAGTTGCCCATCCACTGCACACCTGAACACTCAACAGAGGTGGCAACATAGCTCTCACATATATCTAGATTCAAGGAGATCCTCTGCAGAAGAGGGTGTGCTATAGCTTCCTTTAAGGCAGCAGGCAACTCCCCCGACAGATTGAAGCATTTTCTACCTCCTTTTTCTTAGGAACCTGGAAGTCAACAATGACTTATGACAGCCCTATCAGAGGGTTTTAGTCAAAGGGGTTTTTCCATTGTCTTCCCCTACATACAGCCCATAGCACCTGGTATTCCCTAGTGCTCTGGTGCTTTTGGGGTATCTAGAAGCTTTCTACTTCCTGGACCCTCCCAATCAATCCACCTCTGCCCAAGGTCAGCAAGGGTTAAGTTTCCATGTATTGGGATGGACTGATTCAAGCATCTTGTCCCCATCTTCAGTCCAGAGGAACAGAAACTGATCTCAAAAGATACGAGATAGAAAAAGATTCTGTAAATTCTATAAATTTTATGAGGATGACAATAATGAGTGGTTGTTCTTCTTTCTCCCTCAAACTCACTATATTAAATCCTAAGAGAAATTTTGCTTGTTACTAATCTGGCAAAAAACAGCTTTTGGGAGTGACCAATTTATGTAAGCAGTATAGTGTGACTGAATCCTGGAATAAAATACAGAGACAGTGAGGGCACTTCTGAAATAAAGAGATTTCTGCTAGTCATGGAAGTTACCACTGAATCTTCCCTTAAAGATTCTCATCCCATATTGCACTTTTAAAAATGTGAATAGACTTCTTGCATGACTTTTTATTTCCATAAAACAGAACCACTCCATAGTGTATGTACTGGCTGTTCAGGACAACAATTCTGCTTGTATTTTTTGATAAAATTACTGAAATCACTCTTGATGCTGCAGCTTTCAAGACAAGTTAATTAGTGGCAAATGAATTGTAGTCACATGCTTAGAGACATAGAAGTCATAGCATATCTTACTTCCTACATAGACCACTTCCTCACTACCTTTTTAGAGTGCTATTATTCCACATTCAACATCTTATGGAATCCTGGGTTTTGCAGTTTAGGGAGGGGCATTTAGAATTGTCTTCCAGAAAGCCCTTTGGCCTCATTAAACTACAAACCCCAGAATTCCACAGGATGTTGGAAGTAGAATAATAGCACCATAACAGGGTGGTGCAGAAATGGTCATAGTATCACAATCAGTGGATCAGCTTGATCTAATTTGGCCAACTGGATTAGTTTAATAAAACTGAAAAGCACAATTCCATACCAGTCCAACATATTATTTATTAAGGTATTTATAAGAATAGAAAAATCCCTGTTGTTTTAAGCTTTGTATTTTAAATTCCTTGCACAAGGGTAACAGTGTTGACCTCCTCTCTATTAATCCTGTTTACTAAAGCATGCTCTGTGTTTGTCTCAAACTCATTATCAGGTGACATATTTATGCTGAATTTGAACTGTAACCTATGATTGGGAGGAAAAAAAAAACTTAGTGGCTGATCTGCGATGATCATCCAGCCTTCTCTTGTGTAGAGATGCCGCATCCCGTGTAATTAATGTTCAAGAAAGAGCAGAACACATTTGTTGAAATGATCAATGAAACTGTGCTGGTAGCACAAATTTCAAAGGGGTTCCAGTCCAACTAACAACGGGAAGCACTGAAGAAGAAAACAAATCAATCTATGCATGTGGCTTTTAGTGGAAGAGAGTCAACGCTGAGTGGCCTTGGATCTTCCTCTGCTCCTTTGATTGAGATTAGCTTCTGAAAAACACCACATCTTTATTGCCGTTTCAGGAAAAACTGCAAACAAAAAGCAGGTGCTGCATAACGAAGTCTCCATATGGGGACATAAACATAAAAGAACTGGGATTCAATAAGTAGAAAGTCAATGCTTAACAAAAAGTTAACGGCTAGATGTGAAGCCTTGACTTCCGTGGTTTTACACTAGCAAATGAAGGCAATCTTGTAGGGAATATTGAACATGGTGGTGGTAGTGATGATGATGATGATGATGATGATGATAAAGAAGATGATCATGGGCACTTCTGATTGTATGAACTACTTCTCTTTCAACACCCTGTCAGGCAAGCCACCATTTTTTATCCCCATATTGCAGCGGAGGAGGTAAAACTTCTGGTAGCTTGCCTAATGGTAGATCTGGCTGAAGACATTTTTTTTGGCATGAAGTGAAGGCAAGACTGGAGTCTCCCCCATTTCATGTACAGAGGAGAAGCAGAGTGGTGGCTTAGTCTTCCTGAAGCAGTGAGATTCTAGCTTATCACTGCTGCCTCTCTGTCTTCAGCATCCGTTGCCTAGGATGGTAGCAGTGCTTTGCTTCATGGCCATTGAGTCATTAGCTGCTGCATCATACCAGCTCTAAACCACAGAAATAGTAGCTTCAGAAGCAAGTTAAGGCACAGTACATGCTTTAAATGGATAGTCACTAAAGTTGGCATCAAAGGTATAAGGTATAAGAAACAATAACTACACTGAACACTTTGGTGTCATCTGATTTTAAAAGCTAAGCAGACTTTGGTCTGGTCACTACTTAGATGGGAGACAACCATGGAATGCAGAGATGTTTAGGGAGGGCTAGAAAAGAAACCTGCATGAAATACCGGAGAACAATTGAGGTCAGCCAAAGTTGCCAGTTGAACTTGGTAAACAAATGGTCTGATTCTGGTTCAGAATTAGGCATTTTCCTATGTTCCTATGTAACAGTTATCAAGAAGCTTTTTCTAGGTGGCAAGATATAGAGGCACAATCCAGTTCAAGAAGGACATTGATAGGTTGGAATATGTAAGTGACAAGTAAAAGGTCTGAAAACCTATAAGGAGTGGCTTAGAGAGCTGGATATGTTGAAAAAGAAAGGACTGAGTGGTTAGTTTTTTGTTCTGTCCCTTCAAGTCATTTCTGACTTACGGTCACCTAAGGTGAACCTATCACAAAATTTGTTCAGAGGGGGTTTGCCCTTGCCTTCTTCTAAGGCTAAGAGAGTGTTACTTTCCAAGATCACTTAGTAGGTTTCCATGGCCAAATGGAGATTTGAACCCCGTCTCCTGTTTTCCTACTCAAACACTCAAATTACTATAGTTGCCCCTCCACTTTTGTGAGAGTTCCGGGTGCAGAACCCTTGTAAAAGTGGAAAAACCACAAATAACTCCCCTCCTATTCCCTTTCAGGGCTCCCCCCTCTGATTCCCTTGCTTTTTGTGTGCTAGGGCCAAAGGCCCAGAATGGAAGGGATAGCTCTGGAGGTTACATAATAGCAATCTTTAAATATCTGAAGTGATGTCAAGTTGAAGATGGAGCAAGCTTATTTTCTGTTGCTCCATAGGCTAGGAAACTAATCAGTGGACTCAAATTGCAAAATGAAATAACAGTAATAATAGTAATAATAATAAATAGTAGTAGTAGTAATAGAAATAATAATACATTTCTACCTAAACATTAGAAAGAACTTTCTGGCGGTAAGAACTGTTTGACAGGGGAATGGACTAATGCACTGGGAGGTGGATTCTCCTTTGTTTCAGGTCCTAACCAGAGGTTGGATGGCCATTTCCCAGCACATTAGCTATGTACTCTCAATTGGCAGGGGTTTGGGAGGGTCGTTGTGGTTCTTTTCAACTCTATGATTCCTTGTGGTTTATTTAGCGTGGGCTGGCAGCTTGTTTTGTGAAGTTAGGTTGGTGGGTACACCATAACAGAGCTTCCTCTGTATCAGCACCTTGACTGTGGAACTCCCTATCCAAGGAATTGAGGCTGGACCCATCCCTTTTAAGCTTCCAGCAGTCAGTCAGAAATGTTCTTTTCTGCATGGTATTCAATATTTGAAATTGCTGTTTTCACTGTTTTAAAGTTGGAATCTAGGATTGTTTTTGGACTGCTTTTAGGAGTTTTTAAAGAGTATTTTAATGTGTTTTTAAAACGTTCTTATCTTTGTATTGTTTTAATTGGTTTTTATTTGTTTGCCTTGGGAGCCTTTGTGGGCTGGGAAGTTATACAGAAATGCTTTTAACAAACAAACAGTTTCTCTCCCAAAAAGCTGAAAAAAGAAAAATGCCAGAGGGCTACGGCTGCTGCTGGGTTTACTTGATGCACCAAAGAAGTGATGGGCCAAAGGTCCATTGAAGTAAACACCGAATGCCTATTGCAGGGTGGTCTTGTCTGCACCATGAAAAGGTTCCTACTACAAAGCAGGACAGGTAGCTTGGATTTATTGTGCCAATATAATTTCACCTGAGCTAGGCCTTTATATTTTCTTCAACCCACAGGAACAACAGAAAGCAAGTTCAACTTGCTTTCAAGGTGTTTCGTCTGTCTCTGTGGCTTTTCATAAGAATGTGACAACTCAGCCTATGAATGAAATCGCAGAAGACACACTGCAAATTTCATGGACATAAAACTGTAAGTAAAAGACTTGCTGTTGGTGGTTTTAAAGACTAGGAAATTGTGATGGCCCAAACTGGACAATAAAACAGGAGGGAAGAGAAAAAACGTATGGTAAGAATCAGGATGTACTGCAAGCTATACATAGTGGAGCACAGTTTCTTTTCTAGGCAGCACTGTGATTTACAAATCTACAGATGCTGAGAAACATAGTACTAATGCGAGTGCAATCTAATTTTCAAATAAAAAGGTGTTTTTTCAAATTGAAATGCAAGCTGAATTCCTATAAAGGATAATGAATGTGGCAGCATGATTTTCATTATGCTTTGATGCAGGGGTTCTTGGCCTAGGGGCTATGATTCTTAAAGCAAAGAAAGAAATTGGAAGCATCAAGAGTTGGAGGGGGGAATGCAGAATTACAGGGCTGGGGAAAAACTTGAAAATGGCACTCACCTCTAATCTGAAGTGCGCCAAAGTGGATTCCCCTAGCCAAATCATTAGTAACAGGTCTATTCATCCAGTAAGACAACATGGGCCATGATCTCAGCAAAGGTTGATGCATTATCAAGAAGAAATTATCAAGGCACATCAACACCAGGGACATATGTATAGTGGATATATTCACAACCTAAATGGGCAGGGCTGACCCTACTGTTAAGCAGAGTGAGGAGTATAAGCAGGAAATGTGCAGCATCTGGAAAAAGTAGCACATTTAATTTGTTGTTATTCTTGCATATTTGCTGCCAGGCAAGCGTTTATGGGATTTTCCTTTTTCACATGCCAAAATAATTTGCCTGATTTTGAGTTCAATGCACCTTGGATAGCAAGGGGGAGGTGACAGGATTTGCTGCTTTGTCTCAGGTAGCAAAGTGTCTTTGCTACACATTAGTTGTGTGCTAGTTTTCCTCCCCTGTGCTTAGTGCCAGTATCTCATTTTGGGGGCCAAAATTCTGGAGCATGTGGTGGCTTTTCAGCTCCAAAGATTCCTAGATGAAACACGTTATGTAGATCCATTTCAGTATGGCTTCAGGCCCAGCTTTGAACTGACATAGCTCTGGTCACCTTGGTGGATAACCTACACTGGGTACTGGACTGGGAAATTGTGTTCCTGTTGGTTCTGCTGGACATTTCAGTAGCTTTCGATACCATTGACCATGGTAGATGTCAGAGGTGGTCACAGTACCATATCTCTTTATTACATCCTGTTTGGATGACTGGTCATTTCTGCACTAGAAATGGCATGTTAGGGAGGGACCTGAGAGGCTCCTCCCTAAACTACAGACCCCAGGATTCCATAGGATGTTGAAAGTGGAATAATAGCACTATAGCAGTCTAGTGCAGAAATGGCCTTTAATAGTAGCACACTCTGGCTGTCTTAGGAAATTGTTCAGAAATTTCAAGTAGGTACAAAATGCTGTGACTAGACTGTTGATCTGGGCTGGTTATAGGGAGCATACAACTCTCTTGTTGGAACAGCTCCCCTGGTTACCAATCTGTTTCTGGGCACAGTTCAAAGTGCTGGATATTTATGTAAATCCTTTTTATTAAAAGATTTCTGCCCCACGTTCTTTCATGAGATCTCAGTGTGGCATACAGTTAAAACAATCTAAACAGTTTTAAAGCAATTCCAGAGAAAAACAAAATAACTGAAATAGGATAAAAGCATATTAAATCTGATCCCAGGACACCTGACCAGGAAGAACAATGGCCGCTGCCTCAGATTCTGCAAAAACTGTGGTGTCACCTTCTGAGGAACAGGCACTACTTTCCCATCAAAGTGCCTGGCAAACTTCTCACAGCAGACGACTGGAGACTCATTTCTGGTCGCTGTGAGAGTGACCCCAAAAAGCTCTTCAGCACTCAGAATATCTTTGCTGGGCATCAGTAGACAAGGCATAGTATGCCATGTGAAGCCCTATAAAGGCTAGGTCAAGACTACCTGAAAGCTTATATGTCACCATATGAGCATACTCGAATCTTACAATCTTTGGGGAAAGACTTTCTCTTGGTCCCACCACCCTTCCAGGTTCATCTGATGGGGACGTGGAAGAGAGCTTTCTTGGTGGCTGCCTTTGGCCATTTCCGCACTATACTGTTATAGTGCTCTTATTCCACTTTCAACATCCCATGGAATTCTGGGGTTTGCAGTTTAGGGAGGGGCATTTAGAATTCTCAGCCAGAAAGCTCTTTGGCCTCAGTAAACTACACATCCCAGAATTCTACAGGATGTTGAAAATGGAATAATAGCAGTATTACAGTGTAGTGCAGAAATGATCTTTATGGAACTCTCTCTCAAGGGAGAGAGTTCCATAAGGGAGGCTCAGTTGATCTGCTCTGAGTTCTCTCTCTTTTCCTCTCTCTTTGCCAGTGAGCAAATACCTTTCTGTTCAAACAGGACTTCAGCTTTTAAATGGCTGTGTCAAATGGATATGCTGCATGTTTTGCTATGTCTTGAATGTCTTTTTGTTTTAAATTATTGTTCTAATTGGATCAGTTGTACTATTTATTGATTTAACTTATAGTGCAGGCTACTTTGGGTCCCATATTATGTGAGAGGTGGGATATAAATTAATTAACTAACTAATTTCTGCCAGTGGGAGAGAAGATGGACTCTAGCATATGAAAAACATGGCAGTTTTGATATTGCCCAAATTCTATTATGTATTTGGGTATAATTACCTCTAGGGACTAATCTCGGATGATTAATTTCAGTATAAGTAAGCTGATAAAAGATATTGCATAAATTATAGAGAGATGGGTGGGCTTAAAACTCAGTCTGTGGGATACAGCAAATATGATTAAAATGAATATTATACTTAGAATTATTTATGTTATACAGGGAATTTCTCTATGTATACCTTGGAAGTATATTAAAAACCTAAATGTATTGGTTAAGAGGGGTTTTTTTGGGGGGAGGGGCTCATTTCTTCCTAGAATTTCAATGAAAAGGATGCAAATTCCAATCAAAGAGTTTCACTTTCCAGATCTTCTTACATACCATCAGGCATATCTGCTATTTTGTATTAAATATTGGACATATCCACATAGAGTAAGTAATCTACCATCGCCAGCTTTGGAACTTTCATTTCTGGCAGGTTTATTTAAAAGGATAGTACTTGGTTTTCTTTCTATTGAAAACAACAACAACAACGACAACGACAACAACAACAACAACAACAACAGTAGTGTTTTGATATTCAGGGATATGTGTGTCCTTTTCGAATTACTTACTTCTAGGAAATTAACAAACAGCCAACGGAAGTAGATTTCTTTGTGACCTTTTGACTGCTTAAATATTGAAACTTCATTACCGGGAATATAATTTTCCTCTGCCTGTGATCCAGTGGATCAAAGATTTGACAACATTTGGTACATTTGATAGAATGGTATATAAACAAAGGTTACAAAGGATTTAAATGCAGACATTTGTTCAGCTCTTATAGAAATGTATGACTGATGTGGTTCTTTTTCTTCATCAGGGTAGAAACATAGAATCATAGAATCATAGAATTGGAAGAGACCCCAGGGGCCGAGTCCAACCCCCTGCCATGCAGGAACACCCATGAAGCATTCCCAACAGATAACCATCCAGCCTCTGCTTAAAAAAGGAGACTCCACCACACTCCGAGGCAGCAGATTCCACTGCCGGACAGCCCTGACCGTCAGGAAGTTCTTCCTGAGGTTCAAGTGGAATCTCCTTTCCTGCAGCTTGAATGCATTGCTCCTTGTCCTAGTCTCTGGAGCAGCAGAAAACAAGCCCTCTCCTTCCTCAACATGACATCCTTTCAAATATTTAAACATGGCTATCATGTCCCCTCTTAACCTTCTCTTCTACAGACTAAACATACCCAGCTCCCTAAGTTGTTCTTCATAGGGCATGGCTTCCAGACCCTTCACCATTTTGGTCGCCCTCCTCTGGACACGTTCCAATTTGTCAACATCCTTCTTGACATTTTTAACAATTTTTTATTATTTTTGGATATTCCTTCTTTTCCTAGTTTGCACCCATTGGGTGCAAATAATGGGTGTAGCTTTGTTTCTACCCATTTGATTTGGCAAAGGAAGGCTTATATTCAAAAAATTCAGGCTGTGTTTGGCAGAAACTGGTCACCTTGAATGGGCTGATCTTAACATTGTCTTTTTGAGCTCAAATTGAGAATAACTAGCCACTTCAGAACAGGCACAAGTATGCTGCAAATTGGTTGCCAAGACAGCATGAACCCCTTAATGACCAGGAGCTGAAGAAACCGTTATATCTGCAAACAAGCACTTTATCACACACATTTCTTATTCTGGAGAAAGATTTTAGCTCTCACATTGGATCAGAGACTCTTTATTTTCCCCTTCTCAAAATGAGAAGTGGCTTTTTAGGGAATATGTCGGCTTTCCAGAAGCAGATGTGGACAGGGGTTTTCATAAGCTCTGGACCTCCTGTTCACCTGTTTTCAGCTCACTCATCATCTGCATTAAAGACAGCGTTTTATTGATAGCTTTACATGCTTTCCTTTACTAAATGGAACCATATTTACTCAAGCAAGCTATAGGCATGAGAAACTATCACAAAATATGTCCAGAAAGCTACTCGGTACCCAATAATATATGTGCCTTGGCTGAAGCAAGTAAACAAACAAACAAAAAATCCAATTACTTCATCTGATTTTTTGCTAGCTTAACTATTGAGCCAGCTGCACCAGCCAACTTTGGTTAATATGTCATGATGTATCTGCCAGAAAAAGAAGATAATTAGCATGTAGGGGTGTTACAGCAGAAAGAAGCAGAGGAGCTGGATAATACATGAAGGAGCTCGCCTTTATGTTTGTGTATGAATGAAGTCATCCTTACTTTCCAAGGGAGTTGAATGTGCATATTCCAGGGCAGACTTTTCATCTCCATTACTTGCACAGTAATTACAGTGGGCCAAATTCATGTGGTAAGACAGAGGAGCTACATTTGACATCTGCATCCAGCTTGTGTACTATCATTACAGGCATCAGAGATAAAAGAGGCCTATTAGACCATCTATTCTATCTTATTGGCAATCACAGGATTTCTCATTACAGAACAATTTTCCAGTATTTGGCTCATTTTAAGTATCCTCTGTGCCAATATCACTGCCTCTGCCCTTGGGTATTTATTTGACGGCATGATCATATATCTATATTTATTAGGCATTTAGTATCATCAGCTTCATCTTTTGTCCTTGTCAGTTAGACAAGGGCAAGAATCCAAATAGATCGGGGCAGGCAACTGTAGGGAGAGTGAGGAGTCACATGAGCTCTGCTGGAGACCTTGCCAAGCTGCACCCTCCTGCAGAAAATTCAAAATTTTGCTTCTAAATGAGCTCTAGGAAGTGGGGGGTGGGGTTCACCATATATTTGTCCCCCTTGCCCCGGCAAGATTCACTTTCTGTTTTTAAAAAGAGCCTCTACTAGGCCTAAAATGCCCCCACCTCAAATATGGTGAAAATATCTCTCCACACCCTCTAGAGGCCATGGAGGAGGGAAACAAGCCTGACTAAATAAGGTCTTTGCTATAGCTGGAAGGACAGAGTGGGGGGGGGCAGCTTAGCTTCCTACGGAAGTGAGCTTCACACCCCAAGAAAAGTCACTTTAGTTTGTGTCTGCATGGAACCCACTTATGAAGGTGATGAATCCAAGAGAAAGGTTTCCTCCAAAGATCTAAACCTCAGCTCATATGCAGAGATGCAGCCTTTTTCGTTGTTTGGGGAGGAAATACAACATTTCAAAAGTAAAATTGAGAAGAACACACTTTGATAATATGCAGAAAAACTCTTAATGTGTGTTTTAATTGATGAGAGGGGGAATGCATTCCAGCAATGTATATATATATATTTTTAAAAAATGTGCTTATTGTGTGCATATATTTAAATACACACACACACAAATATCTTGCATCATTATGGAAAAAAAAAAGGATTCACCACCCTTAACTTCAATGAAATCAGACAGGGATTGGATATAGATGTGGATGAAGGAGGAAGTCAGTGGAAGAAGAATCTATAGATGTTACCAGCCGTAAACTTAGGCCATTTCCACATGGCGTCACTAAAATGTAGTAGCTACCAGTTGTATTCGTTTCAGGGGGCTGCGGTTCTGCATGACATTGTGGTGTCCCATCTAAAAGCAGTAGTTAGGACATATTATTTGAACTATGGACAAAATGCATTTTGCGCTGCCTCGTCTGCATGTATCCTCTATGCCGCCTCAATGCGGAAATGTTAAATGCACTTTACTGTGCATTAAGGAAATGGTAGCACCAGCAGGAGGCCAATCAAGGTTGGCAGGATGGGGCAAAATGCAGAAGAGACAGTCCACTTTGATTCTTAATGCTGAGAGGTGTGTCATGCAGCATCAATACTGCATTTCAAGAGAATCCACCTTAACTATGGAAAAGATCCATTTATGGTGTCTCGTGTGGAAAGGGCCTTAGTGTCCAATTCTTCTCAAACCGCATCAAGTGGCTACATGCAGCTGCATATTACATGGAGTTTTTTGGATCTTGCAATGAATGCGGAGAGGCTGGATGTACACATGCATGTAATATCTAATAAGGTTATAAATTTGCTATCTCTCTCTCTCTCTCTCTCCATCCAGTATCTCAGCAAATTTACCCTTGAGGTTCTTGTGGCTATTAATAGCAAGACAGGGACCATGTAAAGAGGCCATGTACATTCCTGGTATGATGGCTGTAATAGTAATAACAACAACCACAATAATAATCATGCTTCTAATACTATTCTCATCATATCATTTTTTTTTTTACCATCAGTATTTTTAATCATTGGCAAAAAGGTATAGATGCATGAAAATAACACAAGGAGACCCTGAGTGACTGCCATCCAATTTGCAGGAAAATGCAGAGGAAAGGAAATACAAACTTACATACTTCTTCCCTTGCACTTTGCTTCACCTTCCATCTACTTCTCTTGTTCATTGTACTCTCCCACTGCACCCCTCACCAATCCTTTTCTCTCCCTTGCTTCACCTCATGCCTCCACTGCGTATTATGCACCTGCATCTCTTTCCACTCCTTGTCTCATCTTACATTTTTTGCAATACTCTCCTCCCCTTTTTTCTTGCGCTCCCATCACTTTTACTTCTGCCCTCCCTTTCCTCTTTGTCTTGTCCTGTACCACCACTCTTCCTTCTCTTGCACTACTTGTGCTGGCATGCTTACCTGTCTTGCTCCTTGTAGCATGTCATTTTACTTCTCACTCTCCTTGCTTCACCTCTCACTTTTACCATGTCTCCCTCTCTTGCTTCTTGCATTTTGCTGCTTAACATATCTCACCCTGCCTTCACTCCTTCTCCTCCTTCTTCCTTCGTCTCATGCCATCCCTCCTTTCTTTTGTACCTTTCATTCATTTGCTGAACAACTTGGTAATTCCACATTACCTGTTAATATCCCAGAAGTGCCTTTTGGCAACAAACTGTACTTCTATGTAATCTTTAAGAGTAGGGGTCACGTAGGCTGTATGACACTAATCCCATTGAGGGGCTACCAGGATGTGGATCACCAAGGCCAAGCTATCCTGGTTCAGGAATGGTGGCAAACAATGAACCATCTGAAGGTGATTATAATCACCCTGAGCCACTGAGGCTACCTGGGCCTCAAGTGACACAGGAGAATCAAAAAATAATGGACAGCTGCTGTGGACACCTGCTATGTCAGAAAGAGTAGATGCTCAGTTCTTTGGCTATTTCCTCACTACACTGTGATAGTGCTATTATTCCACTTTCAACATCCTGTGGAATCCTGGGGTTTGCACTTTATGGAGGGGCCTTTAGAGTTCTCAGCCAGAGAGCTCTTTGGCCTCAGTAAACTACACACCCTGGAATCCCACAGGATGTTGAAAGTGGAATAATAGCACTAGAACAGTGTAGGGCGGAAATGGCCTTAGACGTAGAAATACCCAGTTCTAGACACAGAGGTTGGCTGACAGTAAGACCAACTTATGTTTGCATATGTGAGTTGGATTTTTTGCTCTTTGTAGAGAAAGGAATTCACTACCTCCATTGTGCACCAAGCAAACCCTCCCCAAGAATCAGCATTTTTGTGTACCACTTCTCAACATGGCCATGTAGGGAAAAAATAGGGGAACCTGAAAATCATCCAGTTGTGTTCTGATAGCCAGATGTATAGCCAGATGTACAATAATGCAGGCTCCCTCTGGGACCTCATGGGGGTCTTCTGGAGTTCTCAGAGGATGATGTCATGGCCATATTGTGAGGAGATTGCAGGAAAATGGTGAGTCCATAGGGGATGGGAAAGGGGAGATATTTTGCTTGACAGACCTTTAGGCAACATCTCTTTGACGCAGGATCTTGATTGATTGCTCTGTCTCGACAGGGTTTAACTTAGTCTGTTGACCTTCATGTAGCCCACCCTGTGGTAGATGGTGGTTTCCATGTCATTGGGACAGTGTTGCCACTTTAGGTTTTCACCTGGAGCTATCCATGGCGCTGACTACTGTCCCCAAACTGGTTGGCACCTTGAATAGATCTGTTACTGTTCAAACTCAACTGACATGGAGGCTGACACTGCCTGTTACCAAGTCCAGGCACCTAGGCAATTGCACAGCCTCATTGATCTCAGACAGCAGTGAGAAGGAGAGCTGGGTGTCATGCCATTTCATTCCAGATGATTTTCTAAAGACTGACCATGCCTATTAACTTCATGTAGAAAAAGAAAAACACATGGGGTTGTGCTACACCACACAAGTGGCTGTCTGCACTGCTCAGGTTCATACCACTTTTAACCGCTGTGGCTTCAGGCTAGGAAATCCTGGGATTTGTAGTTTGGTGAGGCAGTTAGAATCCTTGAAAACTCTTGTTCAAGGGAATGAACAAAGAGATATCTAGGAGAGAATTCTAAATATCTCATCACCAAATTACAGTTCCTAGGATTTTGTAGGACAAAGCCATAACTATTAAAGTGGTATCAGTCTATTATAACTGTAGCATAGATGTATGCTCCTAGTTGCTTTCTGGAACAGATCCTAGAGGTGAGGGCAGAATCAAATATTATTTTTCTCCAGACCACTAATCACAATAACTTCCCCAGATTTCTCCTGGAAGAATAAGCAAGCTTCTTTTCAGGAAGAGACATGACACGAGTCTTCTTCTTCTTCTTTTTTAAGTAACCCAGGAGCACACGTACATAACTCTTTGGATGGTGGAAGGCCAGCTCCTGCATTTACCGAAGTCTTGGCAGCCGTGTCACCACATCCTCATCTTGCCACAACAGAATTCGATCTATTTCTATTCCCACAAAGGTTGGAGGCTTCATTTGAAAAGGAAACAACATTGAAAACAGCTCAAGAGGAGGACTGGCTCAGGCAAGCTTCATTTTCCCTGTACAGGAAGTGTGCAGGCGGAACAAGAATAGATGGAAACCTGTCAAAAAATGATGCATCGGCCTCTAAGTGAAGCTCCTGCATTCGCAAAGAAACAATGTTATGAAAGATGAATAGCTTGGGAACTGCTTTTATGAACATTTACGTGGGGTTTCACCTCCTGGCAATGCAAAAAAAAAAGTCAATACTCTTATACCAAGCTGACTCGTAAAAATACAGAAGAGCTTTTTTGAATTTTTCTTTGACAGCCTCTAATGCAGTGTGGTGATTTGGGGAAGCGGGAAAGGTGGCAAGAAGGTAACAGGAAGGAGGCACTTCACGTTGTTGGAGGGGGAGAGAAAGAGATGCGGCGGTGGGGGGCGGGGAGGGGAAAGAAAGAGAGAAGAAGAGTTGTTTCCAGACTCCTTGCCATGGTTTATTAGCATGGAAATTCAATAATCTCATTAATTACAGAAAATAATGTGAGGCGGATCTGCTGGGCTACGCTACAATTTGAGCTCTACTTCTGTGGGTAATTGCCAGTGACATGTCTGGAGAGAAATATCACAAAGATATATAACAAAGGGCAGCTCCTCTTTAGAGCATAGATCTTGTTTCCATGGAAACCCGTCTTTGCTCCCATCCAGGAGTTCGATGATTTATGTATGTGAAAGAGTTCCCTGTTTGTAAAAAAAAAAAAAAAGGGGGGGAGAGGAGGTTGGAGAGACTGTAGATTGAAAAAAAAATATCTATCCTAATAATCAACTCTTTAGTATGATTATCTGCTCTTCTATATTTGTTACCCGTTCATCGCCAACCATCTAAGGCCATTTCTGCACTAGGCTGTTACAGTGCTGTTATTCTACTTCCAACATCCTATGGAATCCTGGGGTTTGCAGTTTAGGGAGGGACCTTTGAGGCAAACCTCAGGATTCCATAGGATGTTGAAAGTGGAATAATAGTACTGTAACAGTCCAGTGCGGAAATGGCCTAGCACTCAGACCTTTTATGGAGCAGGCAATGCAGCAACAGCCCAACCTTTAACCCAGCTTAACCCAGCTCTTTAAGCTGAGGCCTGTCAGGTTCCAGGGAGGGCTGTGGCTGTGGACCTCACTGCCTGGCTGCTGTAGGTTCCAAAAGACAGTCTCTGACACCAGGCTCCTCACTGGAGTTTTAAAAAAAAAAAACTGGAAAAAAAATCAGGTGGTAACGGCTTTGTCTCCCTCAATCTGTTCTATTTCTTCTTCTGTACTTTATTACATTTTAGCAAAACTCTATCACATGCACAAGCCATAGCCTCTCAGTTTCCAAGCAGACATAAAAGCAAGCAGTAAAAGAGACTGTAAAATTAAGAATATACAATCTGATACAAAGTAAAAAAAAAACTTATTAAATTTGAGATACATCCATTATTTAAATTTCACACAGTTTACTGTGCTTCTTTGCTACCCGTACCATCAATGTGGCCACTCTAGATGTATCATACGGATTCTGGTCTATGTGTGCCAGTTCATTCCAAAAAATACAAAGTCCACTGTAGTTTGGTGAAAATCTTTTAAGCAAATGATGCTACTATAACAAACTTCAAGCTGTAGGGACTGATGGCTTCCATACCCACATGGTCATGGATCTGCTCCTGGTTTTAGTCCAAACTTTAAAGGAATTAACTAAGATGCTGAACCCTATCCGCAAGTGAAATTCTGCAGTGGAGTCACTGATAGTCTGACCTGGAAGCCTCCAGTTATCATTGACCATAAGGTTGAACAGAAAAAGATACCTGACAAGGGCATCTGAAGAAAATATACTTGGGAGGGGATTGAAATGAAGTGGGGGAATCAGATTCACTTACAGAAAGCTTTTCCAGGGCCAGATGATGGCTATGCTTTTGATGTCACTGAGTCCCAGTCCCAAGGTCCATGCACAAATTTTCCATTTGGTGCATTAGCAAGGGAAACAGGTTTCTTTCATATTGTGCAATGAAAGCATTTTGACTATTATGGCAGCATCCTGTAGAATTCTGGGATTGGAAGCTTGGTGAGGCACTAGAGCGCTGTGGGTAAGAATTCTAAATACATTGTGAAACTACAAATCCCAGCATTCCATAGGATGGAGCCATGTCAAAGTTGTTTGAAAGTACCATAATCAACTGGAGTGGCTGCATTCTATAAAATCCTGGGATCTGTAGTTCAATGAGGCACAGAATCTCTCTGGCTAAGAATTGAAAACACCTCACAAAACTGTAAACCCCAGGAATCCATAGGACTGAGCCATGTTAATAAAAGGGCATCAAAGTGCTATAACTGTGTAGTGTGAAGGAGAGATGAATATTTTATCCCCCCCCGCCCCCGCTTCAAACTATAGGACTACTGTGCCTTAGCTTGGAAGACCCAAGAAATTGCTACAAGCATCCCCTCCCCCAAATGGAATAAATAGACAAGGAAGCATTGATAACTAGCAAAATCAGCAAAACCCAAGGATCTATACTGTGTGACATCATGCTTCTTTAGACCAATTTGAAAGAGCCCCAAACTGTGAGTTCGTCAGTTATCCCCTTTAGCAGCTAGAAGCAAACATGGTTCAGCATCCAACAGTTTCATTGCACTGGCAGAAGCAGGTCCAGCAACAGAACCAGAAGGCAGAGTTGTCTCTTCTAAGGCACAGGATCTCTCCATCTGCCCCAGGGCCCTCTACCATGGGTCACTGTTCAGTGATTCTGAGAACCACCTGCTAGAGATTTGCCTAAAGGTCTCCAAACTTTTGGAGTTAAGACTGCTTATTAGCATCTCCAGTTACCACCAGTGGCATCAAACAAGGTAATGTTCTTATTGTTGGGGCTGTACAATGTCTCTGTCAAATTTTGAATTCTAAAACAAATTGAGATAATGGATTTTTTTTAAAAAAGTAAATTTTCAATGTTTCAATGTTGACACAAAATCTCATGGAGCTATCTGACTGCTATCTTCTCTGAAGGGGCTACCAAGCCCCATGACCTTGTGTGGGGAAAAAAAAAATTATTTATTTGTTTGTTGTTATGTTTGTATGCCTCCTTTCTCCCAGCATGGGACCCAAGGCAGCTTCCATCAACAAATTAAAATGGCAAAAAACAATGTAAAAACATTATAAACATTATAAAATCATAAAACCCTAAAACAATATTCCATTACAACAAGTTACAAAATAAAGCTCCTTGGCTTACATGAAATCCTGTTTAAAAAGAAATGTTTTCATCTGCTGGGGAAAGGAAAGCAGGGAGGGGGCCCTCATAGCCTCCTGTGGAAGAGCGTTTCACAGGGTGGGAGCAGCCACTGAGAAGTCTCTCTCCTGTGTCCTCACCAGGCGAGCCTGGGATGGTGGTGGGACAGAGAGAAAGCCTTCCCCATCAGATCTTAAGGCTCCAGCCAGTTTGTACAGGAGCTGTAGTCTTTCAGAGAGCCTGCATCTAAGCCGTATAGGGCTTTTTAGGTCATAACCAGCACTTTGAATTGTGCCTGCAAACAAACAGCCAATGAAGCTGTTTTAACAAGGGAGTTATGTGATTCCTGTAACTGGCCCTGGTCAACATTCTGGCTGCTGTGTTTTGTACCTGCTGAAGTTTCCAAACAGTTTCCAAAGGCAGCCCCATGTAGAGCACGTAACAGTAGTCTAACTGAGATGTAATCAAGGTGTGTGTCACTGAAGCCAAATCTGATGTTTCAAGCAAAGGGTACAGGTGGTGCACAAGTTTTAACTGTGCAAATGCACTCCTGGTCACTGCTGACACCTGGGCATCCATGTTGAATCCAGGAGAACACCAAGACTGTGAGCCTGAGATTTCAGAGGAGTGTAATCCCATACAGCACAGGCAAGGTCCCTATTTCCTGATCTGCCTTTCGACTGACCAGGAGCACCTCTGTCTTTTATGCATTAAGCTTCAATTTGTTTGCCCTCATCCAGTCCATTGGTGACAACAGACCAAGGTTCAGGACCAAGACAGCTTCCTTGGAATCAGATGGAAAGGAGAGGTAGAGTTGGGTGTCATCAGCATATTCATCAGGATGGGGTACGTTTTAATGTTTTAATGTATTTATATATTGTTGTAATGCCTCCTCGATCCATTGGGAGAGGTGGGATAAAAATAAATATTATTATTATTATTATTATTATTATTATTATTATTATTATTATTATTATTATTATTATTATTGGTGACACTGAACCCCATAACTCTGGATGACCTCTCCCAGAAGTTTCATGTAGATGTTAAACAGCATGGGGGATGTTGGCCTGAGGGACTGCACAGGCCAATGGCCAAGGAATCAGACAGGAGTTCCGCAGCACCACCTTCTGAGTTTGTCCCTCCAGGAATGACTGGAACCACATCATAACAGTGTCCCAAGTTGCATCCCAGAGAGTTGGCCCAAAAGGATACCATGGTTGATGGCATCAAGAGCCTTTGAAAGGTCCAGAAAAACCAACAGGGACACACTCTCCCTGTCTAGTTCCCTGTGTAGGTCATCCACCAAGGTGACCAAAGCTGTCTCTGTCCCACAACTAGGCCCGAAGCAAGATTGAAATGGATCTAGATAATCAATTTCATCCAGAAAACAAGCAAACAAAAACAAAAAGGCTATAGCCATTTTGAATTCTCAGTGCAAGTTCATGGGAAATCTAAACACTATGGCCTAAATTCTGTTTTAGAAGATCTGAGAATATTAGACCCATTGCATTCAGTAGATTTTGCTCCAGGTTGACTTCATTCAACAATTAATTGGGTGAATCTACTCTTGTTGGGACTAATGAGCAAGATGCCAGATTTGGTTTTTGAAATCTATTCAGATTTGAGATCTGAATCAGATCAAATTGGATCCAGATTGATCTGAACTAAATCAGGGTTCATTCTGAACCACAGAATCAGGTTCCAAACAGAACTGGGACTCTGTGTGTGTGTGTGTGTGTGTGTGTGTGTGTCTGGCTGGCTGGCTGGCTGCACAGCCCTACATTGTGTGTGTGTGTGTGTGTGTGTGTGTCAGGCTGCACAGCCCTAAATACAGTGTGGGCTAGTTAGAGTTATACCTCCCATGGGCCATTCTTTGGGGAGCCTACATAGTAGAAGTAATAAATAAATACCTCAGATCCTCATGCCTTATATTGGCCCTCTGCATTCGTGGGTTTAACAGTCACAGTTAAACCTCAAGCACCTGTTTTCTGGTGGAACCTTCCCTCCAAGCAGCTCTGATCAGGCTGTGAAGCACTTTAAAAACCTATCTCTGATCCTCCTCCTCATCCACCTGTCACTGCCTGCTAACTAAAGGTAGCTTGGACCTCAATTTCTCAGCACCATGAACCCTCCTCTGATGCCTCACATACCCAAGGAAGGAGATGGGTCTGAGAGAGGAAGTATAGGGCCACCATGTGACCCACCCCTTTTCAATCTTCTTTCTTTGCCCTGATTTGGCCCCCAGGTGCCTGCTCTCCCCACCATGCCTCATTTCCCTTTTCACAAACACACACACACACATTTTGAAATTGCCAGGATCCTGAGTCCCAAATGCTAGCGAATGCATCTGCCTTCAGGTCACCTGTCAACGTAGGTGACCCTATGAATTTCATAGGGTTTATTTAGGCAAAGAGGTAGTTTTGCCATTTCCTTCCTCTGAAATATAGCCTACAGCACTTGGCATTTGTTGGCAGTCTCTCATCCAAGTACTAACCAAAGATGACCCTGCTTAGCTTCCAAGATTGGATGGAATCTGGGTCTTTAGGGTATTTCAGCCCCTTCCTTGTCCTTTACAACCAGTCCTATACAGAGCAAGACGCATGAGTCAGTGGCTCTGGCCTTGCTTGTTCTGATATATTCTTGCTGTGACCTATAAATTCTTACTCCTGCAATTTTGTGGTTTCTTTTATTTATTTATTTTTTAAAAAAACTAGTGCACTTTCCCCACAGGCGCTGTCAAATGCTAATAAAATCTTTAATTAATTCAGATTCTAATGGGCTCGCATATTTCTCTCGCTCACTTGCAACTTCAATCAGGTCCTTTTTCTCTCCCCTCTCCCCGCACCTTTCCCCCTCCTTTTCGGTTGTGCTGCTTTCATATCACTTTGCACTGGAGCTCTGATTTATCTGGAGCTCAGCTAAGATGAGCATATTGGCAGCAAAGCTTCAGATAAAAGCAGCACAAGGATGAGGAAAATCATTACTGCAGGATGTATCTTTTTAAAAAAGTGGGGGGAAGGAGAAGAAAGGAAGAAGGGGGAAGCATACCCCAAAGGTCCCATCGTATTATGAATCCCTCAGGAGCTTTTTAAATTACAGACAGTTTGCTTGATTGGACTGCACTGATTTTAAGTATTAGAGTGAGACAAATCATTCTTAACAAATGTTAAATCAAAAACGATAGACAAGAAATCTTGATAATGTGAAATGAGTTTTGTCAAACAATCACATCTGCAGAATTCTCAGTTTGTAATAAAGCAATGAGCCCCTCCAAATAGGTCCTGTCTCATTAGCCAGTTTGGTGACTAGGCAGTAGAACAACCCTATTTAATAAAGGAGTTAACTCCAAAATAGCAAACCTTTCTTTTTCTTTATTCTGTGTGGGTGCCAGAAGTGTTTAAAACTAGAATACAGACTTCTCTTTCTCCTGCAGTTTTCTTCTATTTGAGTTAATATTGTATTTCATTGTTGTGTGCATTCAAGTCATTTTTGACTTATAGCAGCTCTAAAATGAAACTATCATAGGGTTTTCTGAGGATGAAAGTATGTGACACACCCAAGGTCAGTTTCCACGGTCAAGCGGGGAATTGAACTTGGGTGTCCAACACTCAGGTCATTTCCGCAGTAGACTGTTATAGCGCTATTATACAACTTTCCCCAAACTGCAAGCCCCGGGATTTAGTAAGATGTTGAAAGTGGTATAATAGTGCTATAAGAGTTTACTGCGGAAATGACCTCAAACCACTATACCATATTGGCTTTCTAATATTGTACTAAAAGAATATTATTTTCTTAAATAGAGATGGGAAACATGTACCTCTCCAGATGTTTTTGGGAAGCAACTCTCATCATCCTCAATGGGAGAATGGAATGGAATGGGTAATGGAAACAGGATAATGGATAATGGACAGGAATGGCACCCCAGCAACCTCTGCTGCATTTCCCCCACTCTGTTCTGAGGGAGACAATGCTATGTATGCTACGCTCTCGTGGCAGTCAGTGAACTCATTTGACTGTGTTTACATGTGATAAATTTGTCTCCAGGAAGAAGTGAGTATTATATGATGGTGGCCACATATCACCTATGAAACAGGAGAGCTCTGTAAAATCAAAAAGGATATTTTTAAGAAAATAAATTCCTGAACAATGGAACTATTCTTAAGATCCCAGTTTTCCTACTTAAGGGTTTCCACAGTTTTCCTTCTTCATGTATCTCCTTGGACTTGGGGTCTTTCCACACTACACTGTTATAGTGTTATTATTCCACTTTCAACATCCTATGGAATCCTGGAGTTTACAGTTTAGGGAGGGGCATTTAGACTTCTCATCCAGAGAGCTCTTTGGCTTCAGTATACTGCAAACCCCAGAAATCCACAGGATGTTGAAAGTGGAATAATAGCACTGTAACAGTGTAGTGTGGAAAGGCCCTTGGTTATGGTTGAAATTTACTAGTAAAAGAGCACATCCTTTGTCTGCAGAAGGCCACAGGTTCAGTCCTGAGCATCTCCTTGTAGAGCTTGAGAAAACTCCTCTTTGAAATCCTAGAGAGCTGCAGCAAGTCATTGTAGATCAGGGTAGGAAATGTGTAGCCCCCCTATAACAACCATGATCATGTACCTGCTGGCTACAAGACTGATGAGAGTCAAGGTCCAGTAATATTTGCAGGCTGGCATATTCCCCACCTTATGCTAGACAGGCCAATGATCAAATTGCATAGAAGCTGGTTTCTTATCTTCCAGAGTTACATCAGAAGAAGTAAGTCCGATACATTCACTTTTCTCTGGCATCTTGTACAGTTGGTGCAAAAAGAACATACAGAACGAACAGCAGCATTGGTTGGTAGGCTTATTTGTTACAGAATGGGCTTCCCATAATTTATTCTTTTATATCACTCATTCATCCCCTCTGGCTATATTCAGGAAGGAAACATCCATCTGTTTTATTTTCCTGTAAAACTGGGGGACACATTCGTGAACATCAGGGACTATCAGGTGTGGATTTAGTGGGCAGGAGCCTCCCATAGACGGCTTGCCAAGCTACCCTGCTCTTGACCTTGCACTGTAGGGAATACATCTATATAGCCACCGTTATTATTGTTAATAACAGCTCTGCTCCGTCGTTCTTGGTGGCAAAAAAAGTGATTTGATCAAAGGGGAGAACTCTTACACTGGGCTCATGTATCATAATATGCTGTAAACTGATTTCTTGCAGGTTTCTGCAGGATAATACACTCTGTATCAATATTGCTCCAGGTTATAGAGGATGGCTTACCATCTACGTGCAGCTACATGGCCTTGGGCGGTGTTGTAACTGAATATACATCTGGAATGATTACATTACTCCTGTGGTACATTACAGTCTAGATTTGCTCCTGTCCAGGATGGCTGAGAGTAGTCTCTTAGTTAGTCTATTGAAACAGGAAGGCAGCTCCTAGAGTTGTGCACGGCACAACTTTAGGAAGCAAGGGTTGATCATTATTGTCACTCATCACCGAAGCTGACAAGAGTGTTGGGTGCAGGAGTTTCACTCAGGGTCCCTCATAATGTTTGACAGTTCAGTCAACAGGGGAAACAAACAGCTCGGATAATTAAAGGTGAGTTCTGAAGCATAACCCCTTCAACTCCCTCCTGGCTTTATTAGTATAATCGATTTCAGAACATTAATAAGGGTATTGATCAGCCTGGAAAGAAAAGAAACTGAAAGGGAGCAAGAGGTGGTTGGGCTGGGAAAGGGGCAACCGATAGCATTGTGAGCACATCTCCACCATGTACTCATGGGAGGTAAGACATGAAGGGTCGTCCAGCTTCAAAGAGTTTATCAGCTATCCAGAGAGATTAGTTTCTAGCTTAGACAGGGATTTTTTTTTTTAAGAAAAATTAACTTTAAGGGCAGTGCAATCAGCACAACAGACAGGAGAGAAATCTCAAAGCAGCAGGATTTGAAATGACGTAAGGCTTGTTTGATCATTTTCAACACCACAGTTTCCGCATTACTTCATTTCCGTAAGTCAGCATTTCTGAAGGAAGATCAATGGCAAGGCCACAGCATGTTTTGAGTATAGGAGAGTTCTTCACTAAGTCAGATCGCTCTTTGGGAAGAAATAATTACAGGAGCATTGTAATAAATATTCAGAATTGGAAATTGGAAAGCCATTCTTATTTCAATCTGAAAGTCAAATTTCAAAGACATATGTTTATTCCATTACATCATTTAAGATCACCAGGACATTATCAGAACTCATTTTGAAAATTTTGATATGTCTAAAGAAACCTGGAGGAAAGAAATTTTAAAACATGGGTACGCTTTCTAAATGTAGACATTGTATGCAAGGAGACACCATACTGCATGACAAAAATGTGAAAATTCTATTCCAAATGCTACTTATGACCTACATAGAAGATTCTCATGGGATCTGAACAGAACTATGTAACGTTTGTAGTTTAGCTAAGTGTCAAGAGGAGTAGTTATCATATTTGACCTCGGAAAATATTTCTACATATTCCCCAACCCATTCATTTTCATGTGCCAGTTCAGAGCCTTTAGATGCATTTTATTCCTGTATGAACCTGACCTTCATTTTTCTTTTCAGACAAATACACAAATCTAGAGAGGAAAGTTTTACACAGAAGACTACTTCTTGTTGTTTTTATTGATATCAAGTCAACTTCAACTTATGGTGACCCTGTGAACAAGAGATCCAGAAGACCATCAGTTGGTCATCAATTGTCCTGCTCAGGTCTTGCAAACTTAAGGGTCTGGTTTCCTTGATTGAATCAATTCACTTGTAATGTGTTCTCCTTCTTTCCCTACTGCCTTCTATTCTACCAAGCATTATTATCTTTTCCAATCAGTCATCTTCTATGCTGTCTCACGATATATCCAAGGTGTGACAACCTCATTTTAGTCATCTTTGCTTCTAGCTTGACTTAGGCTTGATTTTCTCTGAGACCCATTTATTTGTCTCCTTGTCACACAGAGAACTGGTGTGGGGGGGGTAAGAGGGATGAGTTTTACATGTTTGTTACTGACAATATGGTTAACCTGTGCTGTTATGTGTTCGCATGTATTTTTGTAATTCTGTTCTTTTCTAGATTACAGGATGAAATCCCAGCTGGTGTGGCTCCAGCTTTCAGCTGTTTCCGGACCATCTGAGATTTGTGGGGCATGGGATAATGGGGTTTTCCCATTATTCAGGTAACAGAGCTGAAGGGAGATAGTTCTCCCTTCAAGCATAGAAGAGGTTAATGAACTACTAGGGTTAGGTTACAGTTAGTGAGGGTCAGCATCACAGGTCATGGGAGATAGTTGTCCAATCGGGGGAGAAAGGTGAGAATCTTCAAGATGCTTCAATGAAGAAGTTATATAAATCCTCTAGAAACCATGAGGAGGAGAGAGAACAAAGGAGAACATCCAAGGCATCAACCAGAGGGGCCATAATGCTGGTTGCAGACAGGCCAAGTTCGGTCTTGTCTCCCAGCTCTGCCCTAGCATACCATATCAGAAACTGACCAACAATGTGAGTAGCTTAGAATGTTACTTAATTAGTCACATTAGGATTTTCTGTTGTTTTGGAATCTTTGGCTGATCTGAGGAAACTATCTATACTTGTAATGACCAAGCGAACCTGAGAGGAAGTGGCCTCTCATGAATAACGATATTTCTCTTATCTATATTGCCTGTCTTAGAATAAATGGTTTTCTGTAAAGAACTCCCTGCTTTCTCTCCTTTCCCATGCATTTCTCAGCAACACAAGTAGATAAGATTTCTCTCACCCAGAGGGAGTTGGGGAAGGAAAGGGATCTCTAAGCTTAGAGACTGGTGGCTCCCTAGCAGCATCCCACTGTGCTGCTAAGATAAAGGTTAATCCAGTGGGTGGTGGCAGTGTTAATTAAGAGAATTTGGGGAAGTTCCTATCTCCTAGTCAAGGGCAGAAGTCAGCACTGAGTGAGAGAAGGGCCCCTCTAATTCTTCACAGGTGTCTAAAAGCAATTCTAGTTTCAAAACATCAAAGCAAATGTCTACCATAGATAAGATGTATTGAGATGGAGCCATAAGTCACCATGAATGTAAGGTGCCCAATTGTGATACTCCTTCCAGAAAACAAGAATAGCTGCTATTCTAGGTTCCCTTGGACTCATAAGTTGTGAGGGCCTGACTAGGTGAAAACCCTTTGTCGTTTATGTGCCTCAGAATGCTCACTAACATAATCTATATTTAAGTACCTCTTGGCCCTAACAGTGTCTACTTTTGTGCCAGGGATGAGAGAAAAACCAATCAACCACAATCAGATTTTGGAAAAGGTATTGTTTTGAACTACAACTTGACATATCCTCCTCCAGCACCACCACTGGCCAAATTAGCTGGGAGATTATTGGACTCATAATCCAAAAGCAAGCATGAAGTAAGTGAACAATATTCCTCTGCACTGAACAGTTGTGAAGATGCACAAAAATGTCCTTGTTAACTGGCAACTGGTTCTCCTTTTCTGTGACTCATTGGGCCCACTTGGAGATGGCAAGGATTAGGAACAATCCTAACCAATCTGTGGGTGGCTAAGACCAGGAACAGCATTGGCTGGGCTTTTCCACCATCGGGAGCAGCCCAGTTGGGCTTCCTTACTTCAGGATGCAAAAGAAAGGACGTTTTTCCATCTTGCCTAACATAAGGAGAAGGAACATCATTCTCATAAACATAAAAATTCTCTCTACCTCATATATACGTTTTGACCCCAACTCACTGATTGAAACTGGAATCAGTACTTTCCATAAGTTATAAGTGGTTCTGTGATGATATTCAACAAAATCACAAGTATCCTGCTTTCTTTAATAATTTCCTGAATACAATTGAGCATCCCACAGATGAGAATTAAGCAGTGCTGCAGATCTTGGACTGCAAATCCAACAGCCAGCCCAGCGGCAACAGGAAGCCTAAACTCAGGCCCTTTCCTCACAGCATTTGCCATGTGAAAGAGCGCCTGGAGCATCATGCAATTGTGAGGAGCGATCTGCAGGACACACTCACAATCGCACAATGCTCCAGAGGCCGGCAGGCGCCAAACACGTACCTTTTCATTTTTGGCTGGAAGTTGAAAATGGTGTGTGATCGCGCATTGCTCCCGGGCCCCACAAGCACTTACCTGGCATGTGGAGCCTCCAGAGTTGCACTTCCTGCCCCAGAACAGCCTGGGAAACTCCCAGGTTGCACTGCCGAAGGAAGAGGCGGGGCTCTCGCGTGAGCAGGGAGCTCGTGCAGACCTGAAGCAGCAGAGGCGTGAGAGCCTCTTGCCGGAGGCTGCTTGTGTGATCCCTGCACCCCAGTGCCGAAAAAATGTAAGGTGTGGAAAGGGCCTCACTCCCTCGGATGTATGCTATGTAGCTCAAGGTGGTGCTTGAGTCCAAAAGAGATTACAAGGACTTTCACATTGTCAAGAATTGCCAAATGCTTAGTTGTAGGTAACTATTTCAGCAAAAAAACCAATAGTCTTGTGGAAATTTATAGGCTAAGACATTTGTTTTAACATATAACAGGGGAGATAGAATAATCTGGCCCATGGGGAGTTGGAATCTAGGCCACTGGGAGCTACCTGCTGACCAGGGGCTCTTTCACACTACTCAGTTGTAATGTTATGATTCCATTTTAACAGCCATGGATACATCCTATGAAATCCTAGGGTTTGTAGCTTGGTCTGAAGTACTAGAGGCTTCTGGCATAGAATTCTAAATGCCTCCTCATAAACTGCATATCCCAGGATTCCAGAAGATGTTGCCATGCCAGTTAAAAAGGAATCAAAGTGCTGTAATGGTTTGTTTGTTTAAGATATTTCTGTATCACGTCCCAGTCCACAAGGGCTCCTGAGGTGATGAACAGTACAAAGATAAAACATTTTAAAAATTCATTAAAATCCTCTTTAAAAACATGTAAGACCAGTGGTATATGGTCTATAAAAATGCACACCCACGCAAGTCTGCCTGGTACACTTTTCAAGTACAGTTTCAAAGGGGCCTTAGATTTATAGTGCTACACTGTGAAAGTACCATGTCAGTGATGCACTGTACCCCTAAGGAAAATAAAAAGAAAGGAGATGAAGAGAAGGGTACTTTTTTTGTTGTCCAGCTATGTCTATACTAAGAAGCAGCAGCAGCAGCAGCAGCAGCACTCAAGGGTGGAAATAGAATATTGCAGTTGGTGCCATGAAGAACTAGAGATGAATCTGGGAAAACAGAAAGTAGTCCTCTGCCTCAAAAGATATGGGTTTTTCTTCCCTCCCTTGTGTCATCACCCTTTCTTCTCTCACTATCATGCACCCTAGATTGCTGCTTTCTTACTCTGACAATGTTAGTTATGGGTGTTCCTTGGGGATGCCCTACCATTAGGCCAAGTAAGGCAGTTGCTTCAAGCAGCAGATGCTGGGGCCAGAGTAGTGATGGCAGCCTTCTCTGTGGCTCCTGAGCCCCTAATAGAGTCTGCTGCTCTCTTGTGTGATCATAGAATCGTAGAGCTGGAAGACAACACAAGGGCCATTGAGTCCAACTCCCTGCCAGGCAGGAATACACAATCAGGCACTCACAACAGATGACCATCCAGCCTCTGTTTAGAAGCCTTCAAAGGAGGAGATTTCACCCCATCAGAGGCAGAGTATTCCATTGTTGAACAGCTCATACTGTCAGGAAGTTCTTCCTAATGTTTAAGTGGAATCTCTTTTCCTGTAGTTCGAACCCATTGCTCCATGTCCTAATCTCTGGAACAGCAGGAAAACAAGCTTGTAATGGTAGATATTATCCTGTTGCCCCTTGCTGAAACAAGAGCAAACTGCCACTCTTGGTCAGATTCTGTACAGGAAAGGATGGGAGATGGCACTGTGTGGCTAACCAGATTTTGGGTCAATTCTCAGTTCCAAGATCATCAGGGATGATAGAGTATCGGTGGTATTTAAATGTGTATTTGTACTATTTTCTTCTGACATCTCATCACAGGGTCCAACATCACTCATAGAGGTGGTCTTGCCATAGGGCAGAATGAAGCAGCTAGCGCTTTCAGTGAATTGGGGTGTCATGAAAAGGCATCAAATTATTCATTGCTATAATTTGCTTACATGTATGTTTACTGCTAGAAATGGAGACAGCTGCTTGAAAGAGTTTTTAGTTTCTGGCACTGGATGCTATATGCCTTAAATAGAATGGTTTAATGGCACTGTTTGCTACTGTACCTCAGGCAGCAAAATGTCTTGGGCTGATTAAGCACATCAGCAATACCGTATCAGCGTTAAGCATGGCTATGTATGTGGAACCTGATGGTCCTAGGAACACAAAGTTGCTCTTGTCACTGATTCACTGCCTATTTTAGCTTCCTTAGCTTTCATGATACTATAGGTTAAGCTAAGCTGGCAAGTCAATAAAAAACAGCACATTCTAAACCAGGGTGGGTGACATAAAGCCTGAGATGGGGTGACCATCAGTCAGGACCATTTGGTCCCATCTTTTTCACAGCCCCCCTTCAGTGGGTTCACTTGGCTATGTTGGCAGTGTTGCAGCTAGGTTTAGCTGTTGCTTGGACTTCCCGCAATCCCTCAGAGGAGTGCTTGTCTGGGAAACAGAAGAGGTTGTTGCATAGACCTGCTTGGAATGCCAGACCAGGAAAAAAATATATGAATCTATAGGACTGGAAGTACCAACCTACTAGGACCCCCTGAGCTGCCCAAAGACTTGTCTAGGAGAAAATACCGTATCCAACAAATAGCAGTTCACATTGTTCCTGTAAAGCAAACAATACAGAAATAGTGCTCATTTTCCACAGTATTTGTCACTGAAAGTCTTTTTTTCCTACCTCAAATTGTTCAAGTTCAGTGTATTGCAGAATGAACTAAAAGAAATGAAAAGGTTCCAAGACACTGAGGCCAATATACTTATGGGGATATTTTAGGAGAGCTAGATATTTCTTCTGCTCACATTTAGGCATAACAAAAAAAAGTGCAATTTGAAGGTTATATTATTCCAACCACAACATAAATGGGAATTATCTTCCTATATGTTGGAAATGACAAAAAGGAGAAAGAAGGCTTTTACACATACAGTGGATATATTTATTATCAAAATAGTAGAGACAGAATGTAAAAAGTTGCAGTGGAAAGGAATAATTGGATATGACCTCTCACTAGATCCTCTATTATGTTTCTTAACATATGTTAAACATAGTATACATAATGTATGGAAGAACTATTCTATTCCGTGGTGACAGCTGCAGAATTGCATATGCATTTTAAGGTAATTTTACAAACAAGAAATCCTACTTGGAGAGCTGTAATATGAGACGCTGTATTTCTGACAAAATTAGCAAGGATATATGATAATACTTTTGTTAAGAACTGGACAAATTTCAATTAATAAAACAACTGTACTCTAATCTGCGGGGGGTGGGTGGGTTCTGAAGAAACAGACATGCTATGACATAAACATTCGGAGACTAGAGTTCATTGCCTCCCAAATATGCAAAAAGGATAAAATTCATAATCAAACATTCAGTAAACAATCAATGTAAAGTCGAGAGCTTTCACGGCCGGAATCCATAGGTTGTTGTGGGTTTTTTTGGGCTTTGAGGCCATGTTCTATTAGTATTTTCTCCTGATGTTTCACCTGCATCTGTGGCTGGCATCTTCAGAGGATCTCTAATACTAATAGAACATGGCCTCAAAGCCCAGAAAACCCACAACAACCTAAACAATCAATGTTTCTTTTGAGTGGTGCAACACTTAGAGCCTTTCCACACTACACTGTTATAGTGTTATAGTGCTATTATTTCACTTTCAACCTCCTATGGAATCCCGGGGTTTGCAGTTTAGGGAGGGGCATTTAGAATTCTCAGCCAGAGAGCTCTTTGGCCTCAGTAAACTAGAAACCTCAGAATTATTCCACAGGACATTGAAAGTGGAATAATAGCACTATAACAGTGTAATGTGGAAATGGCCATGGTCTTTTTGCTGCAGCAGATTAACAGAACAATGCCTCTGGAAAGTTAAAAGTTGTGGAGCAGAAAATTTAAAGTTTATTACACAGCCACATTGGCTTTTTCAGCTGTTTCACATTTTTCTTCTTCCATAGAATTGTGATTGTGCTTGAACAACTCTTTTTTTTTTTTTATAGCCATGGAATTCCACCCAGTATTTCCCTGAGCTTGATAAAAAACAGCTTTCCAGAAATCCGGGGTTTGTGTTTGACTATACTTTTGTTTGGCCTGTCCCGCAATCATGAATTCTAACATTGCATGGTCATTTCCCTCTAAAATACCACTTTTTTAATTTCAGTGATCCTCCCAGTCGATTAGGATCAAGTAAGGATTGCGGCTCCCCTTGTTCCTTTATCCACCATTATCCAGCAGAAATTATCTGCTAGGCACACCAGGAATTTGTTGAAAAGCCTAGCAGAGCTAGTTTTCCAGCAGATATCAGGAGAATTCTTACTTTCTTGGAGATTTTTGTTTCTGAAAAGCACCACCCATCACTTTTTCTTGGTTTGGTGGCCTGAGGGAGCCAACATGGTGTAGTGGTTTGAGCACTGAACTACAACCTTGGAGATCAGGGTTCAGTTCCCTGATCAGCCATGGAAACCCACTAGGTGATCTTGGGCATGTCAAAAACCCTGAGATAAGGTCACCATAAGTCAGAAACTACTTGAAGACACACAACAACAACAAAAACAATAACAAGCAGCTCCTATCATGATGTTGCATTTATTTATTTATTTCTCTGTTTATTTTTACACAAATGCTCCCAAATGGTCTACTCTGGTCATTATCATGGATTTCTGTACAACTGAATTTGTCTTTGACATATAATGTCACATCTTTTTTGGGGTGCAGGGGGATAGGTACACCTCAATTGTAATATTCCAATCATGGGAATCATCCCACAACATCTACTTTATGCCTACAAAGTCATATTATGACTTCCTTCACTAGGACTTCAAGCTCATCTTGTTTGTTTTCCAAACGCTGTGTGTTGGTGGATAGATATTTGAAGCTTTGTTTGTTCTCATCTATTTACTGTCAGTTTTTCTGTAGATCCCATTCTGTCCATTGGCTTCTCCTCTAGAATTCACATCCACGTGTTTAGAGCTTGCCTTTGGACTATTTGAGCTACCATCTCTAGCCCACCAAGAATTTAGTTTAAAGTCCTCCTGATCAGATTCACTGTGGGTTTTTTGCCAGCTCTTTATGAGGTTCTGTCCATCTTAAATATATCACCATAAATCTGCATCAACAAAAAAGGCAAACAGAAAACTAGGGTCATTTCCGCACTAGCCTGTTCTAGCGCGATGATTCCACTTTCAACATCCTCTGGAATCCTGGGCTTTGCAGTTTCGGGAGGGGCAAACCCCAGGATTCCAGAGGATGTTGAAAGTGGAATCATCGCGCTAGAACAGGCTAGTGCGGAAATGGCCTAGGTTCCAAATCTGGCTCTACCATTAGGCAGGATGAAGTGTCCACCTCAGGATGGAGTTTTGCAGTGTTATAAGTTGTTAACTCTAGTGCTGTATATTTAACCCTGAACAATGGAATTTGTGAAATTTTCTGTGTCAGGTGCCAAAATAATTTAGACAGCATTAGGTAGTAACTATACAGTTTCATCAAGACATCTTTCCTTCTCTCTTAGTTTAGCCGATAGTAAAATACCTTGGATCAAACTTCTGAAACTATAAAGTTGACCTAAGGTGGGCTGTGAGGCATACACCAGAGTATTGCAGTTGTACAAGCATGTGGTTAAAATAGTTCTCCAATTTCATGTTGGAACTAAAGCTGAAGTGCTTGGTGTGGAAAGGATGAAGACTGCTCTATTATAGCCTGGTCAAGATAATGGAATACAAGGCTGTGCTAGACCTGCAAAGGCATATGCCTATATACAGCTTGGAGCTGCTCAGTTCTCATTTGAATAAATGGGTAGTAATTTATGCTGCTATGGTTGGGGACATTCCTCCACCCCCACAGCCCACTGGGCAGCAGTTGGAGGGAAGGCATTAAAAGTAATATTATTACTTGTCACTCATGATTATAGAAACATTACTTAGGATAAGTTGGACAATTTCTAGAAGGTTTTAAGTTTTTAAAAAGTTCAGATGGTATCTGATTTCACAATGGTTGAATAAAATCTATTTAAGAATTAGAAATAATTCCTGGAGATGTGGTATGAGATACAGATATTTATCTTCATAATCTGAAAGCCAGTGTGTTGGGGTTGTGTGAGCATTGGAGTAGCAATCTGGAGACCAAGGTTTGAACCTCTGCTCATCCATGGAAACACACTGGGTTACTTTGGGCAATTCACACTCTCTCAGCCTCAAAAGAAAGCACTGGCAAACCCCCTCTGAACTCTGAACAAATCTTGACAGGAAAATCACACGATAGCATCACCTCAGGATTGCCATGGGTTAGAAATGACCTGAAGGCATACATCAGCAATAACCGTATACTTTGATCATGCTTATCGACAAGAAAATGTTTGCCTTTCTGGAATAACTTTTTTTAAAAAAATGACAGGTTATATTTGCTTTTGGATCCAACTCTAAAATTATTTTCCCTTTTAAAGGGAAATAGAATTAATTGGACACTTATGAATAGCTGCGTGAATGTGAATTTCTAATAACTGGAAAATCTTTCTCCAATTAAGACAGAATGGATATACAAGACATGTGATATGGCTTTTGTGGTAAAGCTGGTAAATTTAATTAGAGTGTGAGAAGAATGACAACAAGCCAACTGTTTTACAGAAAAGCAGTCTTTATTTATATTCTATTGGAATTATAGGGTTCTAAAAAAAATTTGACTTAGGGGATAATATAACTTATTTGGAAATATGGGTTAATGTTTGCTTGTTTATCTGTTTGTCAGTAACAACAAGAACAATAACAACATTTTGTTACTCAGAAACAATTTGCAGCAACTCACTTGTAAGCAGAATTTGGAAAAGTTACTTTTTGCATGAACATGCCCAGAATCTCCTACCCAGTATGGACAGCAACCATGTTGGCCTGCAGATTCTGGCAATGGTGGGCCGAAAAAGTAACTTTCACAAGCTCTGTTAATATTGCATTACACAATCCCAACAGGGCTAATTGTGCATCCTTGTTTATTTACATACAATTAGAGATGCAGAGAGTGTTCACAAACGGTGGGGAGCTCAAAACACAAGTGATTCCTGCTCACACAGATTTTTGTTTTAAGTTACTGCTAGGTAACTGTACTGGGGGTGAAGAAGAGAGTCTGTCTGCCCAAAACATCCCTTTGGCTTCACTTCTAAGATGGGGGTGACCTTGCCATTAATCTCATTGGGTTGCGCTCACCTGTTTTTCCTTTAACTATACTGTGCACCATCATACTGAGGCCATAAAAAACCCATCTCAGTATATCTGGTCCTACTTCAGCTGACCATTCCTTCAGCTCCACTACACTGAGGCTTGGACTATTTTTCTAATGCTTTCCAGTCCTCCGTGTCAATTCCTCCTTAGAGAAGACAATGTTCTTTTTTTTTTCTCAGTAGGGAAAGAGGATGGGGTTACAGGAAGTGGTGGGCAGGAAAAAGAGTGGTTAGGACAAATTTCTGGTATAACCAGGCAACAGCAGGCAGGAGGCAATGTTACTCCAGTTATATTATGTCTGGTGAGAGCACTAGATATCCTTTTGATATCAAATAATTTGGCCTTTACTTGACCTTTCTCTGCCACCCTACCCCATGTGTTTGCAGAGGTCCACCAGACAAGCATGTATTGGGCACGGCCATTAATGGTTGTACATTCCAAACCTCATTCAGGCAGGCAACTTAAGCCTCTCCGTTGCTTTAGGGAAAAACCTCCCTGCAAACCGGCTTTGCTCGGTGTGTATCTTCACAAAGCCGCAATGCCAAGAGCTGAGCTATTCCTTTATGTTGGGCCATCAGCATACTGGCCATCCCATTGTCATCCAGCGCTAAGCTCATCATGCAAAACCTGACCTTTTCCTTTGTCCAGCTCCAAAATCCCTTTGTTCTCACCGAGCATAGCATAGCCTGTAGGCACGATCCACCCTATAAAAAGTCCCCACTTTTGGGACTTCCTCAGACCACTTTGGACTTCTATCTCGCCTTGCTGCCGGTTTGTCCAGTGAACTCCCCTCAGTGAACCCCGTTGAGCTTTCTCTCCCGGAACCCCGTCTTTCTCTCCAGGACTACGAGACCAGGTGTCATATTACCCACTTCCCAAACCTCTCTATTTCTATTTCCAAGTTAGCTAGTGTGTGTGTGTTGTCTTGTTTGCTGTTTATCCCTCAATAAAACTGTTATTTTATTACTTTAAAACTTGTCTGGCTATGCTCTCTGACCTGCAGTCATAGACATAGGGTACAAGATCCTAGGTGCCGTTACCCTGCCTCTCGTTAGCTTAAGAGAGTGCTCGAGCTTTATTTCCCCAACTTGTGCTTTTATTTGGTTATTTGGGCACCTCTCCTGGGACCCCCAACATACAGGGTGACAGCAAGCTAGGAGTAGTTCTGAAAGATTCTGCCTTGGTTATAAAGGATGCAGCATGTGTTACTTCCTGCTTCAACTAGTAGTCAAACCTCATGATCCTTTGTAGAAAAAAAATATGTACTGTATTCTGCACCCAGACATTTATTATATCTCCTCCTGCCCTGAGACAAGGCTTTCCTTCTTAGCAAAGCAGGGCTGGGCAGGGAGACTACTGGTGAGCAAATGAAAGTGGTGGAGATGACAGGGCTAAGGTTCTGAGAAAACTGGCTTTTTTCCAGTTGCATTGTTTTTGAAGCTGAGAGTGGGAGCCCTTTCACACTAGATAATTATAGCACTATGATTCTACTCTAACTGCCCTGGCTATGCTGGCTAGGGGATTCTGGGAGCTGGAGTCCACAATGTAACTTTTCCAAGCACTCCCCACCCCACCCCACTTATGCTAGTCCAGTTCCCTCTAGACTTGGAAGTGTTCAGATTGAAAAAAAATCCAAAGGCCTTTTCACTCTGTTCCGTTCTAGCACTGTGAGTCTATTTCTAGCTGCCATGGCAACATCCCATGGAATCCTGGGATATGTAGTTTAAGGAGAATAATTTAGAATTCTCAGCCAGAGAGCACTAGTGTCTCACCAGCCTAGAAACCCCAGGATTCCACAGGCTGGAACTATGGCATTTAAAGTGGAATAATAACACTATATAATATGAAAGGGCCCCAGGTGTGCATCATCTGCATTCATTTCAAAGTCAAAGAAATACCATTGTGTGCCCGCGCATATGCCTTCTTGGACAATAAGTAACTCTCTGGCCTTGTTGAAGCAGACAGTAGTGGTCCTTTGGCTGCACATTCAGTTGTGCGTTGGGCTGAATATTTTGTCATGCATTCAGTTGGAGGTTTGGTTCTGTATCCTGTTGTGCAATGTTGCCATTCAGTGCAGGGGTTGCCTAGCACAATCAACAGCTCTGCATGCAAAGATTTACGACATGCAATTCCAAGGAAGCCCATCTGTTAGGGATGTGTGCTCCTTTGCCCTTCTGTTTCTATACGTGGTAATAAGTGAAATAATTGCAAAGGATAGAGACATTTTATAAAGAAAAATGTTCTTTGGTTTGGCCCAAGACAATTGATAGCAGTGTCCTTTAATACCAGCTGGCACACTATGAGTTGAGGTGAGGGCCTTGTCTTGATATGTATATCAGCAGATTGCTGCAGGGGTTTTTATTTTGAAATGTGTATTTCAAAGTAAGCTTTGCTGAGATAACTGCAGGGAAGTGGCTCCCCTGTGGAGAGCAGAAGATTGCAGGAGTCCTCATCCTAGCAAACCAACCATTACCAGATGCCGCCCAATGGTTGTTAATGCTTTGCATTCAACTGAAGAGAATAAATCCAAGATTGCTTTTGTTTCAGGGGCTGGGGCAGGGAGAAAGACTGGGTCTGGGGCCTTAAAATTCATGATCTTCCCTTCAGCTTGAAAGTTCACATTTTGGCTCAACACTTTTAGCAGGTCACCTACCATTTTTTCTTCCTTTTCTCTCCTTTTCCAGTTAAATGCTGAATTTGCCTTTAACTTGAATCCTAAAATCTGCTGTTTTGCTGCATCTGTTTTTCTTTCTTTCTTTCTTTCTTTCTTTCTTTCTTTCTTTCTTTCTTTCTTTCTTTCTTTCTATAGTGGCTTCTATGTAAATGCTAAGGTGGATTGGGAAGCCTTCCTACAAACTGTGGTCTTTATTTTCTTTCACTTTTTTATATTTGGAGGCAAAATGGATATGTGAATGAGTCAGTTCTGGGAAATCACTGCAGTGATGCAGCAGTACGAATCTAAACCTGCATCCCCACAGTACCAACTTGCAGAGCTGAAATGACCATTCTTTAGTGAACACATTTAGTGTGGAAAAGAGTTTTCATGGCAGAATGCAAAGATTTCCTCAAAGTTTTTCTTTTTTCATACACCTTCATTGATATTCACTGCCCTGACTGACTGCAGCTTTGGTACCATTCTTTGTCTAAAAAGCAGCCTTTTTTTCATCCTGATATCAGCAACATAATTGTGTACCCAATTACAGTTACTTGACTGTACAAGCATTTCCTTGAGGTCAAATACTGCTAATGCCAGAGGGCAATATTCTATGCATAACCATTGCTCTCACACTGAATTAACTTTGCTAACCATCTATGGCATCATTAGATAACCAAATGTGACTGGCTACTTCATGGTGTCAGTGTTATCAGGATGAAGAAGGATGGTTTTCAAATCATCTTTGGTCAAGTTAGATGAGGAATTCTGGAAGTAGTGGTCAAAAAAAGTAACTTTCCCAGTTTGGACGGTCAGATATCTATCTGTTCCTGGAGTTACTTGCCTATTCATTCCTGGCAACTAGAGGACCTGAACCAAATTTTGGCATGATATATGTGTCCTGTTTTAGAATTGCCAGTTGCACAATCTAGAATTTTCCTTGGTATTTTTAAATTCAGTACAGAGTCAAAAGGCAAAACAATGAGGGTTTTTTTTAATGAAGGGTTTTAACAGCTTACTCTCAGGCCCTTTCCACACAAGGAAGTTAAGATGGGCCAAGGCGTCCTGTCACAGAGGTCGTCCACACTTTGGATCGGACTATGTTTGGACTATTTACCTTAGTTCTGCACCTAAGTCTGATCCAAAACACCCCTAAGTGGTTCTCCAGCGTGCTAAGTGAAGACCGGAAAAAACAGGTCTTTCCATTTTCCGGAGTGCGCAATTTCGTTCCTGCTCAGTTGTGCAGATGCGCAGATTCTCACCAATGCGAGCCTGCGATCAGCGGAGGGCAGGCTGTGGGCATGGCCAGCTTCAGTGGTTGGTCTGGACCCACAAACAACCGGAAGCCGCCATTTTGTAAGCCTCACCAGTGTGGATCTAAAGACCTCGCACTGTTCCACATCGCCCTGGAACAAAGAGAGGAGCCCTGCAGAAGGGCTTAAGGGACAGTCTGCGTTGCTTCGAGCCAAGAAGAACTGGTAAGTAATGGCACGGAGCGATTCACTCGCCTCGTGCGGAAAGGGCCTGAGTGACATTAGTTTCTACATTTGTTTGGTAGAGTCAATTTAATAGGATAGAAACTGCAACTATCAGAGTTAAAATTAAAAGCAACTTCATGTTCTCTGTGATAAACTGATTTTTCCTTCCAGTAAGGGGATTTCTCAGAGATGTGTGCCTCAGAAATCAGACTTGCAAAGTCCATGATTTCCTTCCAATAACCATTGACATGATAAATACAAGACACACTGTCAAGGACAATCACATGCAAACAGATAGCTTTCAGCACTTGCAAAAGTACATTAAAAAAGTACCATCTACTTTGATCCTCTGTCTTGAGTTGGTTGCATTTCATCGATTCTGACTTACATTCTTGTCCTATTTTTGTTTATTAAAAGCTGCCAGACTGACTTTTGTCTTCCCTCATGGACATCGGTGCACATTTTTCTTAAATATTTTTCCTTATTTTTTTTACATTTCCCCCCCTAATGTATGAATATTTGTGCACACTTTCCCCAGTGACTAAAGTGTGTTTGCATATTTTTCAGTGGTATGCATTTTAGCATCAAAGTCAGTGTGACGTAGTGGTTTGAGCACTGAACTATGACCATGGGGACCAGGGTTTAATTCCCTGCCCAGCTATGGAAACCTGCTGGGTGATCTTGGATGTGTCACACATACTAGCTCCAGAAAACCCTGTGATAGATTTGTCTAAAGATCAACATAAATCAGGAATGACTTGAAGGCACCCAACAGCAACAACATATATTTTAGCCATTCTCTCTTTTTAAATTGTATCTATGATTTTCTGCATGTTTTGCTTCTTAAAAATGCACCATAAGCCTTGGCAATGAGGAAATATTTGAAGTACAGTGTCTCATAGGATGTTTTGTGAGATGCAAAACATCTCTCTCTCTTTTTTTTAAGGACCTCACTTCCAATGAAATTCTCTTCTAGTCCTAATGGTACCCCTAGCCCTATTTGATGAGCTGCAGTTATTATTACTACAGATGCTCATGGGAACTCCAATTAAACAATGTGTAAGATGCCTATTTGAATTTCACAAACATTCACCCAGTCACACTAGAAAGGCTGGTTGTTGCATTTAGGGTGAAATTAGCCAAGCAATCATTTAGTTGATTCCTCCTTGCTAATGATCTTTAGTCCATGAAGGAAAACCTAATGAGTTCAGGCAACATTGCATCCTTCCACATGAGGAGTATGGTGATTAATATGGCTAGGAAGCATCAATAAAACATCTGTAATAGAAAGTCAGAAAGGAATCTTAAAGCTCTGCACTGTTGGAAAAGGATGTACTTCAAGGGCAATAGTGTTTATATAATCTTGATACTGAATCCTCATTTAACCTTCTTTGTTGTACAGAGCAGCCTATTATAACTGAAGTGATTGCAAAGCCATCTTTTTAAATGCCTGGAGCTCATTACAATTTAGCAGCAGGATCATGAAGATAAAAATACTATGTACTGGGGAGAAAGAAAGGGGACCTTAAAAGCAGCATGCTGCAGACTTAAGACACAAGGTCAAGAATGAAACTATCTATTGTTATTCGATGAACCAACTCTACCACAATAGCATTGCATGTGGCCCAAAGATGTCACCATATTTATTTCATGGGTAGTCAATCAGTGTCTCATTGGCTACATGCAGTCCCCATCAAGGTGTCCTGTTATCATCCTCTATGTCACACTACTCAAATTGACACTATTGCTAAAACCATTTCAAAGCATCATTAAATTATGTCTTTGAAGGCTCAAAACTTTTTACTTGTTAGATATCTATCTAGCTGTTTAGATAGCATCTGTTTACATTTGTATAATTTCCCAAGGTCCCTTTCCAGTAAAACTCTTCTTCTTCCCATTCTACTTCACAGAAGGTACCAAATTTACTCTGGATTTCACTGCCATCCTTCCTGCAACTGCTCCAGGTTGAACAAGAGCTCTTTGGTGATAGACCCTATCCTTTCAGAAGTCTGGTGGCAGCAGAGCTCCTCTCCAGTTTGAAGCAACTATAGGAAGAGTACAGATAAAATCCATAGTGGATTGTCATTTTCCCTTTTTTGTGGGTCCACCAGATGTTTCTGCTTCTTTATCTTCTGCCTGTTTCCCATAGAAGGTCCATAGTGCTGCAAGATGATGCTCTGTTAGCTTTCTGCATCAAGCAGAGCTGCTTCAGTTGCCACTAAATGTATCCATCTGTAGTGGTGTGCCCCCTCTGGTTCCAGGTGGTCCAGTGTGTCCACCTGATCTCAGAAAGGTGCCCACCATTGCTCTGTGCCCTTGGACAGCAACTATTTTTGCTTCAGGACAACTCTGAAAAGGGAGTAGGGCAAAGTGGATAGGCCAATGAGATAATAGGTCAACTACACCTATCAAAGTTGCCTGTCATTCAAAGACACCACAGCACTCTTCCTGGGGTACAGTAGTAGATGACTGACCTCACAGATTTGACTTGAAGGATTCCAGATGTCAAACTGCTTGCAAATAGTTAGTGGGGGAAAAACCACATCAAAGGAAAATTAGTCATAAAGCCTATGGAATGTAATTATGAAATAATGAAATCAGTACAGTTTCATTAGTATTTTAGACAGATGAAAGCTTCATAGATCTTGAAATTTGTCCCATCACTTAGAACCACTGCTCTCAATGAAAAGAAAGTAGACAAGTTAATATATAACATGTTTTGTATTTTGACCAAATTGATGTAAGTGTCGGTTAATGTAGCCCTTGCTTTTAATAGATTGTCATAATGGAATATATAATATTCCTGTTTTTTGATTGTGTCAAGCTACTGAAAAAAATTGGCAACCCAAGTGCTTCGTTTGATCAGATATGAAATGAATTTCATGAAGTGCTTGTTGACACTAGACCTCTTGAAGGGTTTTGTGGCATCTTAAGATTGACAAGTTGTATTTGAGATTAACTTTCTTCACCCCACTTGATCTAATACATGGGCCATTTGCCATTGCATCACATGCTGAGGTGGGGAGGTTGGATGCGTTGAGGGAAATGCAGTGGAATGGTAATGTAGATGGTGCCATCAAGTAATTTTCTTAAGAGTGGTCACTTAGCAGTCATTTACGTATGAAGGAACCATCCAGTATTGACCTGACAAATTTATGCATGCAAAGCACTGAAGGGCTTTGTCCAAGTCCAAATAAGTGTTCATTTCAGGATGACCTCTACTGGGAGGCAACACAGACTTTTTCACTGCTTCAGATATGGTAAGCTACCTCTGGAACTCCATTCCACAAGAGGCTAGGCTGGCCCCCTCCTTTCTCTCCTTTCCCTCCTTTCTGTTCAAGCAGGCTATCAATGTGTGAGCAGGAGAGCTTTTAATTTTTATTATTAGTTTTATTTTAGTATTTAACTTTTGTATGTTTTGATACATTCCTCCCTGCACATTCCTGGGTTTGACCTTTGTGAATTTGTTTATTTGCAATGTGTTCACTCGCCTCCCCCTGCATTCTTCTCCTTCCATTCCTTTGCCTTTTGTCATGGGTTAGCTGTGCCTTCCTTCCATGTGCCTGGGCAAAAGGCAAGCGAATAGGAAGGGGAGCCCCACACACAGAGAAGGAAGGCATCGGCAAGCCTTCTCCATTCTTTCACTCCCATTCGCTTGCCTTTTGCCTGGGCATTCTGAAGGAGGGCACAGCTCGCAGGGAGGGGATTAGCCTAACCTCTTGTGGGAGGGGATCCAGAGTGTGAGAGTAGCCAGCTCGCTCCTGTGTCCCCACCAAGCAAGCCTGTGATGGTAGTGGGATCAAGAGAAAGCACTCCCCTGCGGATCTTAAAACTCTGGCAGGTTCACATAGCGAGATAGACACCATTTCCACACTAGGCTGTTATAGCGTGATGATTCCACTTTCAACCTCCTATGGAATCCTGGGGTTTGCAGTTTAGGGAGGGGCCGGCCTGTGCGGAAATGGCCACAGTCTTTCAGATACTCTGTACCTAAGCCACTATAGGGCTTTATAGGTCTTAACCAGCACTTTCAGTTGTGCCCAGAAATGAACTGTTTGCCAGAGCAGCTGTTTTAACAAGGGAGTTATATGCTCCCTATAATTGGCCCAGCTCAGCATTCTGGCTGCTGCATTTTGAAGCCATTGACGTTTCTGAACAGTTTCCAAAGACAGCCCCACATAGTGTGTGTTACAACGGTCCAACCAAGACATAATCAAGGCATGTGTCAGATCTGACATCTCAAGGAATAGTTGCAGCTGGCACACAAGTGGTAGTTCTACAAATGCCCAGGAATGGGAGGGGAATAGCTCACTTGGCTGTTTTTTTTTTAAACTTTTGTGAGGGTTCTGCGCCCCGAACCCTCATGAAATTTGATGGGCCACTATAATGATTTTATGCTGTTTTCTATAGTTAATTGTAATAGTTTTAAATTTTATTGTTAACTGTTTTGGAAGCTGTCTTGGGTCCCCCTCTGGGAGAAAGATGGCATATAAATGCATAAATAAATTAGTAAATAAAATAAACATGGCTGCCCCTGGATTCAAATATCATGCATTACAGATGTTAGCGATCAGTGGTTCTGCATACACCACTTTGCACATTACTCAGTGGGTGAGTCTATCAGTTAAATGAAGGCATTTCTGTTGTAGTCTTCAAAAGTAATGTTTCCAAGTTTTAGAAAAAAGTCCTAGTTCCACTGTTTATTTTCTCAATAAGGGAATATTTAGACACAGCACAAAGTGAAGGATTTGCCTCGTATTCAGCCGATCAGTCAGGTACAGACTGGGAAATAGAAGCCATTCCAAGGTGCCTCCTGGGAGAGGTGGAAAGATGAGGGGCGGGGGAAAATAACACCTATTTTGGATGAGTTTGAACTTCAGTGCCTGCCTCTCAAACAGTCTGAAGAAAAGCAAGTCTCATTAAGAGGCAAGACAGTGGCTCTTCCATCTCAAGGCACAAAGTATCCCACCAGGGACTCCTTTGTGGGAGATGAAGTAGAGCAATGCAAAGGCTTTCCAACTAGGAAAGGTATTTCAAGCATCCACTTCATCCTCTAATGACAAGAGTCTCCATTTAGAGGGAGAAGGGTGTACAAGGAAGGAGAAACAAAGCTAGTAATTAACTTCCAGAGGAATCCCAGTGTGCTCTCAGTTCAAGCGCTTTGGTCAAGACCTTGCTGCACACTTCACTGTGGCACTAGACAGTTGAGAAGGAGGAGGTCGGGTGGGTAAAGCGCTACAGAACTGGGCAAGTTTGTTAGATTCTTAATTAAGAGTTTAGCACTTAAAGGAACAACTTCTCTTGCTGCCTGCAAGTGGAACAGATACGTGGGTGTCTTCAGGAAAAGATCTTGTTGAGAGGAGCATTTCATTAAGCCCACCATCTCCTCTGTTTAATAGCCTCACTCGAGAGGATGTGGCCCACTGCCAGTGAGTGTCTCTCCTCCCCAAATACGCTTGCATTAGTGATGCATGGAAAAAAGAGGTGAAGAATTCAAATGAGGGAGCGCAGTCTGGTCTCCCAAGGGTGAGAGAGAGCTATTAGGCACTTCTCTGTCTTTCAGAGTATAATCTGACAAAGCTATTGACCCAATGGACGAGAGCACTCTTTTTAAGGAGCAAAGAGAGGCCTGAGCCATACAATTCCACTAAATAGTGACAATGGGGCTGATCTGGAAATTAATATATGAGACATGCAGAGGATGACTGTGTGCATCTTCCACAGTGACCCCTATTATCCCCATTTCTCACAATCGGAGACTAATCTGTGTATGGGCTGATCTTTCAAATACTTCTAGAAATGTATCCCCTTAGTGATCTCATAATGCTGGTGAGGAAGAAACAAGGCAGCTCCAGGCATACAATTTACCAGTGAGAAGTTTGTCTCCCCAGCCAGCAGGATATTGAAATGGTACCCTTCCCATTAATGAAAAAAGAGTGCTTGTAAAATAGTGAAAACAAGTGTTCTTTAATCCAAAATTTGCTGCCTGAGCCACTGTCTGGTGAGCTAGGGCTGGCTCTGTCCAAGGTCCTGAATCCACTGAGTGATCAGAAACCACAGTCTGCCATTAAGCAGCAGATGGTAGTACATTCCTCATCCACTTCTCAGAAAGTAAATATTCAGACTGGAATCCTGTGCACATTTAGCTGAGAACAAATCCCACTGAAGCCAAAAGGGAAAGAGGAAGAGACAAATGAAGTAGGATCACTTCCTGGTACTTCCAAGAATTCCTGGAAGTGTTAGATAGGAGTGTGAAGGGAAGTCCTCATTGTTTTGTTGATCATTAATTGGAGATGGGGGGATGAGTCCTTACCTGACTGAGAGGGGGCAGAGTATAGAGAGGAGGGGGTGGGACTGAGATCTAGATTGGGCAGATGTGGGCTTTTAGCAGACTGGGTTAGGCTGGATTAGTTGGAGACTCCTCTCTTTTGATGGACAGAGTTGCACTATTAGGCTTAAGTCTCTGGCATCAAATTTAGGACATCTGGAGTGATTCATTAATTCAAGTTAATGGAGTGATTCATGAATTCAAGTTAATTCAAGTTGAGCTTATGAGAATTTATTTATTTATTTATTTATTTATTTATTTATTTATTTATTTTCCCTCCTTTCTCCTAGGATGGAATTCAAGGTAGCTTAGAGGAATTTAAAACAAGATGAAGTTACAAATCTTCTTTTTACCTAAGTTAAAAAAAGAGAATTAAATAACAATATTATTTATTTTTCAAAAAGCATGATTCAAACAGTTAAACACATTTAAAACATAATTTCCAATACAAGATTAAAAAATATAGCACATCACTTCATACACACTACTGCTGCCTAATTTAAATCTCAAAGGCTTGCCTGAATAAAAAGACCTTCAACTGCCAGTGAACAGAGAGCAGGGAGGAGTACACATAATCATCAAATATGATGTGTTTGATTTGCCATGATGTATTTTGTCTTATTATTTAAACCTATGAGAGAAGATAGTCTTTGGCAGGCAGAAATAATGCCTGTCACAATATTACAATAGTCTGATATTCTTAAAAGGCTAGTGATCTTGAAATTACCTAAAGATTTTTGATCTTTGCCCAGTAAAAAAAAATTATTGCAGTTCCCCCATGACCAAATGCTATGGATTACATACACAAAATCAAGAGATGAGGTAGCTTATATAAATGGAATCTCTTGAAAAGTGAAAGCATGTGGTCTACTTAAAAGAAAGTACTTAGGAAAACTTAAGGCCTTTCCGCCCTACACTGCTCTAGTGGTATTGTTCCACTTTCAACATCCTGTGGAATTCTGGAGTTTGTAGTTTACTGAGGCCAAAGAGCTCTCTGGCTGAGAAGTCTAAGTGCCCTTCCCTAAACTGCAAACCCCAGGATTCCCTCGGAGGCTGAAAGTAGAATAATAGCACCATAACAATATAGTGCAGAAAGGCCCTTAATAACCAAACGGCTAACTTTATCAGGGAAAAGTCACACTTTTTAATATGGTTAATAACATTAATAAATAACAGGAGAAACTGACTTTTTGTGTAGGTAATTATTATTGCACAATGTGTGGTGTAGAGCAAGCAACAGAGACAGGGATAAACAATTCCAGGCACTTCTGTTTATAAGTGGCTTAGAAACCTGTATTACAAGCCAATCACTTGGGAATTTTAATATTATTTGTATGCACCATTCCATAATACTGTACAGCAACACATCTTATAATACTGTACTAGTCATTATCTCTGCTTTGCTACTATGAATAAATACCACACATATTGCCTTGGAGAAGGAAAGTGTATGGCAAAGGCATACTAGCTAGTTGATTCCTCCAGGGCTTGCATGTTGTTCTTCCTTTTTTTCACTCACTCATCTCTCAATATAAACAATGAAGATAAAGCAGGGACATATTCCTCTGAAACTTTCAGATTTCTCTATTCGCTCCCCCTTTAAAAAGGCTGATTGGCAAGGAAATTATGGCTGGCTTTTCTCAACTAGGTATACAAAGTCAAATTGTGTCCAAGACGGTCTCTCTTGTGCTCATTTTTTCCCCAGAGCTGTTATTCCAAAAGCTCCCACTTTGCATCTCCAGTCTTTACCCCCTCCCCTCCCAATTCACTTTCCATCTTGCCTTTTACACTTTCACTCTTTCCTTGACAATTCTGCCTGGCTGTGTTCCAACAGCCATGTTCAGTTTATTCCCCAACATGCATAAAATACAAAAGAATACAAAGACGACAAAAAATGCAATTATAAAACTGTCTCTTCTGACCAGGCAGGAGATTGTTCATATTTATTTATTTATTTCAAAAGTGTAACCTCCCTTTCAGAATCACTGGAGGGAAAAGAAGAAGAAGAAGAAGAAGAGCGAATAATTGAGGCCTTTTCCAACAACATCTTTGTGCATTCTGCATGAAATGTCCAGCAGGAAGCCATAATTAGACTGTGTCAAAAAGAGGAGGTGAAATACAGGGGGAAAAAATAAAGCCAAGGACCACAACATTTGTAATGGTGTAGGGGCAGTGAGTGCTGACAATATAATGATTGCAAATTTGAAATAGAAACATGGCTTGCACGCTACCCATGAGAGACAGATGCAAACTGCAATGCAAGAGAAAGAGCTAGGAACTTTCATCTGGAATTCTGATTAAAGGGCACCATCTTCTAGTGAATCTGAGTTGATTAATGAACAATTGTCTTGAAACAGGGGTCATAGTATCACGGACTTTGAAGTACTGGGAACAACCATCTGCCACATAGGAATACACAGCTAAAGCGCTCCTAACTGATGATCATCCAACCTCTGTTTAAGGACTTACGATGAAGAAGAGTCCATCTTTCCACAAGGCAGTCCATTCCACTGTCAAACAGCTTTCACTGTCATAAAGTTCTTCCAAATGTTTTGGGGAATCTCCTTTCTTGTAATTTGAATCCACTGGCTTGGTCACATTCACACTCCACAATTGTAACACTATGTTTCATTTTATGTTCTGTGGCAACACCCTATGGAAACCTGGGGTTTGTAGAGACCACAGCTCTCTGGCTGAGAAGTCTATGGCAATTTCTGCACCTTACCTCCTCCCATTGACATCCTGTTGTGATCCCAGCAACGCCTTTGCCGGGATTGGAGTGTATCCTCAATGCTTCCTTCTGCACCCTGCTGGCTGCCTGCAGATGGAAGCGTGAGCAACATGCACCTTCCTTCCACGCTGCAGCTGGCCTATTTCCCATGCTCCACTGGGGAAGGAAGTACCTGGCTGCATTCCCCCCTCCCATTCCACATGGCTGCTGGCAACAGGAGCATTGAGTGATTGCAGGCCATTAACAGATTTTTTTTTTCCATTAATGGAATTTTGCACAATTGCAATGGGTGGGGATGTGTTGGCAGTGGGATCACAATGATGTCATATGAAAGCACAACTCACAGACCACTGCCAACGTGTCCTCATCATGGGACAGCAACACCATGTGGAAACGGCCTATATTCTCTGTAAACTGCAAATTCTAGAATTCCATAGGATGAACCCATGGCAGTTACAGGGGAATAGCAGCATTATAGTTGTGCAGTGTGAATTGTCCTCTAGTCTTTGTAGCAACAGGAAATTTGCTCCATCTTCTATATAACATCCCTTCAGATATTTTAAGATTGCTGTCATATTACCTCTCAGTGTTTTCTTCTACAAGCTAATCATTTCTAGCTTCCAAATTTGTTCCTCATACAGCTCAGTTTCTAGCCCATTTACCAACTCAGTCACCCTCCTTTGAACACATTTCAGCTTGTCAATATCCTTCCTGAACTGTAGTGCTCAGCGCTGGACATCATACTCCAGGTAAGGTCAAACAAAAGTAAAATATAGTGGACCCATTACTTCCTCAGCTGGACATTATAGGCCTCTTGAAGCAGCCTGGAAATGGATTGGCTTTTTTGGCAATCAAACTCTTCTGATTGCTAGCCACTTGGAAAGTACCTGGAATGCATACGAGAATAACCTTGGTAGGCTGTACCTTAAATTCTGGTTGGGTCGCTTGCAGAAAAATTGGTTAGGGTGCATTGTTGCCTTGGGTTCAGTTTTGCTCTCTCTAGCATTTTAAGTTTTTAAACCTCAAGTTCTTTACACCCTGAATGTGAAGTAAATTAGAGATTCTGGAGAAATTCTCCTGAGCTGGACAAGGATGTCCACTGGAATTTTTCCAGGACAGGGGGACAGCAATGCATAATGGTACCCCATTGCATAATTGCATGTAAGCCCATGTACTATGCCCCACTACAACACACCTGTACACATTTCTTTTGCATGCATGAACATGATTTTATTCTGGCTTTAAAAATAAAAAGAAGAAAGCTAGGAATCATTGGAAGGGTGAGTGAAGTATTTTCTTGCCTTCTTGCTCATGGTTGTAGTGATAATATATTCACTGAATATAATGGCTTGCATATTATAAGCTTCTTTCTGATTTTTCCAGATTGTAAAAAAGGGGAGGATACTAGAGTCAGGAAGATCCAGAGGCTATTGCAAGCAAGTCTATTACTATAAAAGCTATAGCAAAAATAAGATGTTATTTAGGTAAATATATATCCACCTGGAGTTATATTACCATTGCATTTCTAAGGTGTCCAAATCTTGCAAAATCTGCAGAAACAGGATCATTAAGTCAGAACAAAGAGTATTAACATGAGCTGCCTGCTGGCCAGGGGGGCTGTCCTCTAGAGCACTGCAGCAAGTCCAGCTCTGGCAATCAGACTCCTAACAGGAGGGGCCTCTGAGATACCGTTAAAGCTCTTTCAGACTAGGTAGACGTGCTTCTTTTTGTGCATATTAAAATGAATAAATTTAGGAAAAGGAGGGAGCACCCCCCCTTGCCCCTTCCCATAAACATCCATGGAACTGGGCTAGTAAGTGAGACTCAGGTTTAAAAAAGATCAGGAATGCTTGCTCTCTGCTGATTAAAAACAAGGCCAAAGATAAATTGCTGGGTTTTAATGCCTGATGTGTGCTTTGTATGGTCAGCAGAAGAATTTCTGTTAGTCAACCAGAAGGTTTGTCAACCAGAAGTCATGGGGGCTTTTGCCAATGGAGATCCAAGATACTGACAGGGATGTTCATATGCAAGATCTTCAGCTTTGAAAGGCCTCACAAGCCTCTGAATCCAGTTCTGCTGAGCAGGGCTGAGAAAGGCGGTCCTTTAGTTGTTGCTTATTTATTATTTTAGTTGCATAATTTATATCCTGTCTTCTCCCAATATGGGACCCAATCTAACTCACAAGTTGAGTTAAATGAAAACACAGTTAAAACAATGGATAGCACAACTGTTAAAAACAGTTAAATAATCATATTTAGAACACTAATTTAAAACATTTTTTAAAAATCAATTAAACTTTAATATCAATGATAAAACTACAAATATAAATATAACATGCTTCAATTAAGAGATCTTCCACCATAACACTCAGAAGGCCTGGAAACATAGAAGGGTCTTTACCTGCCAGTGGAAAGAGAGCAAAGAGAGGGCCAACTTAACTTCCTTAGCTCCTTTTGGACTAGAACTCCCATCGTCCCTGTCCATTGGTTTGGTTGACTAGGTTAGATGGGCATTACAGACAAACAATATTGGAGGGACACATTTTCCTCAGCTTTATGACAGAACAACAAGTCTCCATTATTTTAAATGGGATCAGAGTAAAGAGTAAAGAGCTGCAAGGCTAAAGTTCATGGGTGAGAGCTTAACTTTTCCACCTTTGGATTCTTCCCATACACTTCTCATTTATGCCAAGTTTATTGTGATGGCATCCTATTTCAATAAAGCAGGCATGAATCAAGTGTGTGTATGTGTGTTATGCAAGACCTCTATGAGTTCTGCACAGGGAATTGGCTGCCCACTTCCAACCTTGGATTGTCTGCTGATCTTGTTTGACTGAATGGATTGCTGCTGCTTTGTTGCATGGAATATGGCTGGAATGAATAGGCAGTTGGATGAGGTTCAAGGGCTGGGACTGGGACATTAGTTCCATTTGACTGTATATGGATTGGTGGTGGTAGGTGGGAAAATCCTGCAGGGAAAGAGGGAGAAATTCTTGGATTGCTTTGCAAAAATACTTTTCCCTCATTTGTTAAAAAAGTTAAAAAGTGTACAATTTTCTGTGTTAATTTCAGAATAGTTCTTGAGAGCTCCCCATGCTCTAATGCAAACAGCACTCTCATTTAGCCAAATATCTCATTCCTGACATGTTCCTTCAGCTCTTCAGGTAAATGACACTGTATTGTACTCAGATCTGTACAGCTCATTATAAACCACTGGATGGTATATAATTTCAGTACTCTTTTGCCATGAGGGTCATTTGGTCTAGCCTCACAAAAGTGAAAAGTACCATCTCAGCCACAGCCGCCACTGCTCCTGACCCATCTGTCCAACACAGCCCTCTCTAATGCTCCCTTTGAAGTCATTACTATATCTCCCTTCAGCAGGTCTATGCATTTGCTGTCTTACAGTTTTAAATCCTTATATGAGAAGTTGGCTTTGGAATTTCTCAGCATCATATAGAACTGCTCCCAGACTACTCTGAAAAGGAAGGAGGTAACCATGAATGTTCTGTGTATATGAAAAATGGATACAATTGCCATTCAGCTGGGCCCCTGCAGTTGTCTTTACCAGGAGAACTTACAGGCCCATGCCAAGAAGTGAAGCCTGTGCCAGCAAGGATACATGTAGAAAAATTCAATTATATATATCTGTGACCATCTGTTTCACCATGTACTACAATTTTCTTTCACTCAGCATAGCTCACAGACCAGGCCTGGCCCTCAATAGCTGGGAAGGCCTGATTATTTACTGCAGCAGCATCGTAACAGATGGTCCAAATGTCAACCCAGCAGAGAACTGATGTAGTGCAGTGTTGGATTACTACGTAGGAGATTCAGCTTCAGGTCTCCACTGAGCCATGAAACTCATTAGGCAAGCTTGGATATTTCATTCTCTCTCAACCTGACCAACCTCACAGTATTGTTGTGAGAATAAAGTCAGGAGGAAGACAGCTGTATGTACTGCCTTGGAGTCGTTGGAGTGTGATATAAATCATATAAATGTGGCAAATAAAACAATAAAACAGATAACACAAGGAGCCAGTTGGGTTCCATGTAGTTCCACAAGACTGTCAATTCTGTCTTGATTGTCTCAACTGAAGCAACATGTTTCTTAGGCCCAGATTAGACTACTGACTACCTACAATCAAGAGTCATAGAATCATAGAGTTAGAAGAGACCACAGGGGCCATCCAGTCAAACCCCCTGCCATGCAGAAACCCATCAAAGCACTCCTGACAGATGTCCATCCAGCCTCTACTTAAAAATCTCCAGAGAAGGATATTCTACCACACTCCAAGGCAGCATATTCCACTGCTCGACAGCTCTGACCACCAGGAAGTTCTTCCTGGGTTTTAGGTGGAATCTCTTTTCCTGTAGTTTGAATCCATTGTTTCTTGTCCTAGTCTCTGGAGCAGCAGAAAACAAGCCTGCTTCCTCATCAACATAACATCCCTTCAAATATTTAAACATGGCTATCATGTCCCCTGTTAATCTTTTCTTCTGCAGACTAAACATATCCAGCTCCCTAAGATGTTCCTCATAGGGCATGGCTTCCAGACCCTTCACCATTTTGGTTGCCCTCCTGTGGACATGTTCCAGCTTTACCTATCATAGTGTTGTTTAATGGCCCTAGGCCACATATCTCACCTATCCCTTCTCTACCTTTATGAAGATGATCTTGTAGAGATATATAATACTTTCAGTATCTAAGGTACTGAACCTGTTTGGGAACTAGACTTAAGCCATATATGGCCTTGTAGGGCCATTTCCGCACTAGACTGTTATACTGCTGTTATTTCCCTTTCAACATTCTGTAGAATTCTGGGGTTTGTAGTTTACTGAGGCCAAAGGGCTCTCTGGCTGAGAATTTTGAAGGTCTTCCTAAACTGCAAATCCCAGGATTCCATAGGACATTGGAAGTGCAATAATAGCACTATAACAGTGTAGTGCAGAAATGGCCTAGGTCATAACCAACTCTTTGAATCATGCCTGGAAACAGACAGGCAGCCAGTGAAACTGTTTCAGGAAGGGAGTTAGTCTCAATTGGAGTGGCTCCACTGAACCGACAGCACTTAATAGAAGTGCTGACTTTCTAAGTTCTCATTGATTAAGTTCTCTACCACAAGAAGTACATTTAACAACTATGACTGAAACAATTGTGTGATCATTCAATTTAAAATATTTTTATCTCACTTTTCAATTAAAGAAATCTCAAACCAGTTTACAGCTGATTAACTTACTCTCAGGTATGCAGTTGGTCTTCCCCAAAAAGACCTTTTGTTCTTTCTTACTTTCTATTTTGAAAAATGTTTTATTGGTACAATTTTGTACTTTTGCAATTGTGATCATAAAGAAGAGGAAAGAAACAAAATTAGTGAGCAATTGTTCAGGCTATGAAAAGATAATTAAGGCTCCCTCCCATGGCTCTGGTGGGAGACAGGAACTAATTAAGGGAAATTCAGGAATCCTGTGGCCACAGCAAATGAATGGGAAGAAACTAATCAGTCACTTTAAAAGAAGGGGGCAAAGAGGAAGCTGCTAATTAAAGGGACAGGTGCAGAGGAAATCAAGACTTTTGATGAATGGGATTTATTTCAGTTGTGGCACCTTGCCACTGGAGCAGGGCATTTCTGGATTTTAATGGTGTATGAAGAACTACTTTTTAAATTCTATTTCCAGGTGACTGCAGAAAAGGAATGTCTCAACAGTAGTATAGGGTCCTAGTTAGAAGCAACCAGTAGCAGGCAAACTCCTGTTCATCCAGAAGAATCTTACATCTAATTCAGAAATTATTTATTTATTCATTAAAAGATTTCTAACCTGCCTTGAAGGACATAAAAATCCCTATAAAATATAACAACATAAAATGATTAATTTTTAAAACATACAATCTTTAAACTGAACAGCATAAATAGAAAGCACAGCAGTTAATAAAGCACAAATTGAAATAAATATGTCTTAAGAGCTAAAGTAATGTTTACCCTAGTTCCACACACAAACTATGCTGAATTTGCATTTGAGACTCCCTATCTTGTGGTCAAATTCCTCTCGGAGTAACATGATCCACTGCCTGGACCAGGGGTGGGCAACCTATGGGCTCTCCAAATAATGGATCACAGCTCCCATCAAATCTACCTAGCAGGTCATGTAGTAGGAGCTGTAATTCAACAATGTTTGGAGGATCACAGTTTCCTCAACCCAAGCCTGGAGGCTTGAGACACTACTGTGGATTTCTTCCAATGGGAATCGGAATCTCTACACAACTTACAGCTTTGCATGGCTTCCTGCTTCATTTCCCCCACAGGAGATGGAGGGCCAATTGAGGAGACCTTTCTTGGTTCATGTAGCATCCATGAGGAAAGCTTCAACATTTCCCAGTATGCTTGTCTCCATGGAAGAAGGAGTCATTGAAAATTTCACCTGGAATCCTTTTGGGTAGTCCCAACTGGACTAGACTCACTAAATCAATTGTTGAATAGTGTGTTAACATCTAGGTAAATCTGAGTGATTCAGTGATTCTCCTGTAGTCAATACTAACAAGAGAATTTATGCCATCTTTCCCATTATCTCCAGCCTCCCTGTGCAGAGACACTGAAGGTGGTCATGAAGCTTGGCCTTTTCATTAGAAGACTTAGATCTTTTTCATTAACTTTTCACTTCTGGGTGGTTAAACCAAAGTGGTTGATTCCAGAAACACATTTGCAGATTTATCAGGAATGGTTCTTCAAGATTCTAAAAAGTATACGGCTTATTTGCTGCATCTAATTGTCCTGATTTATTTTTACCTATGGTGGCCACATGGCCTGCATCTGTTTCAAGGGCTATCAGGGGACAGTCTTCTATTTGATGGTGTTTTCTGTTTGAAGGTTTATCCAATCCAGCTGGGAGATGAGGGGCTTTGAAGTTGCCCATTAACAGTTGGCATCTGGGCAGCAGATTTAAGAGGCACACAGTTCACCTAGCCAATCTTCCCTACTAGGATGAGATATATTGTACTTCTGTTTAAATTATTGTTAATCATGTCTAAATTTGCCTTTATCTATATAAATTAGCACATACAAATTTTATACAAATTATCTTCTTTTGTGGTAGTGCAGTCCTTCATTTGGAGGAAAGCATAACTGACCACACTGTTTTTATTCTCTCCTATAAAATCCCTTATGTAGTCTTTTATGGCCTTTATGGCATCTTCTTGACTCTGGAACGTACTTGTATGAGGCAAGGTACAAGCTTACAACACTCCCAGGCACTATGCAATGGGTGGTCAAGTTGTTGTTGCTGCTGCTGCTGTTGTTGTTGCTGTTGTTGCTGTTGTTGCTGTTGTTGCTGTTGTTGCTGTTGTTGTTGTTGTTGTTGTTGTTGTTGTTGTTGTTATTATTATTATTATTATTATTATTATTATTATTATTATTATTATTATTTTGGGGGGTGCAATGGAGCAGAAATATTCCTGTTGGAGTCCTCTTATGGTTGGCTCTAAAGATCAAATCTCATGGAGCTGTTTCTGTGATTCTGTTCACTCCCACATACCTTAGTTCCTTATGCACAATGTTAATGAGTGTTTCTAAGGTAACAGAGTGGTATTTGCATGTCTCATGTGTTTCATTCTAAGGATAATGTGTGTCAATTAAAAAGGCATATAACAGGGAAAAGGGAGAGTGAGAATCATATATAACGGGGGAAGTGGGGACCCCTGATAATTAGAAGTCAGTTTGACCTTGGGCAAAAATCCCTTCTAAAGCTCATATAGAGAGAGGCAACAGGGGCAGTGGTCAGCAACTACGTCAGTGCGGTGGCAAATTCACTACAGTTTCTTGCCTGAACTTTAAAGGTGCTGGACATGTTTGGGGGGTTAGGGCTCAACATTCCTCAGGGTTTAAAGTATAACCTGTAATGGATTTATGTTTCCATTGGAATGGATAGCATCAGCCACCATTGGGAGAAGAAGAGCTATAAAAATGAATGTACTTGATATACCTAGATCAAAGTGAAGATGTACTTAGAATGAATACACCTAAAATTAAGGGCAGATTTCCACACATATCACAGATAGGGCTTCTGAATTAATACTGAGCTGAAGACAATGTTGGATCATTTGATGTTAAAGGAAATACCTCTCTTTTACAGATGAAGGAAAAGGGTGAGGAGACGTTTAAAAAAAATCTGATTTGTGTCAGGAAAGTTTATTCCACCTAATTTGTTTCCTAGGTTTTAACATGACTATACTACCTGGCCATAGAGTTAACATATCGTTATCAGCCATTGGATGTTCTCCCACTATCCATTCCTGCTGCTCATTGATTTCTACCTGATAAATATAATACATCCTGATGGAAGCTGGCAGGATCTGAACAGAAACCAGCTTATCAGCTGCAAAGGTCTGGCAGGCTCAGAGGCTGAAATCAAAGGATATAAATATTTACATTTTAAATAGACTTGAAATGTGCATTCGATCAGAGGAGACATCAATCCAGTCACCTTAGTGATGTAATTCATCACCATAGAGTACCCTCAGTCATTTTTATGTCAGAAAAAAAAAATGAAACTAATACGCAGGGAAGTTAATGAAGTTAGATGGCAAATGATCAGCATCCCTCATTAACAAGCAGATGTATGGGACTCTTTAGCTGCTCACATGCTAGGGGCAAAGCTTGGAAATACTACTATTTGGCCTGTGATTCTCAGATTATTCCGGATTGCATGGCCATAATGCTGTGGGGTTCTGGAAGATGTAATCCAAAAAGTAACTTTTTAGGCTTTGAAATATCAGATAAAATACATGTGCTTAGTATATATACAGGCAGACAGACACATAATTTGTTTGTTTCAGGGACAGCCATGTTGGCCATGCAGCAAAATATATACAACAAATTCCAAAAATACATATCACAGTGACATCTTTGTTAGGTCAGCCAAAAGGCACAAAATACATTATGCTAGCTTTTGAAGCTCACTGGCTTCTTCATCAGGCAAAGATGCTAAAAATTATATAGGAGAAAAAAAATGACAAAACAGAGAGCTCATGGGCCTGCATCTTGTTTGCAATGTTTGCTTAAGATGGTTTTTAAGGTGATATAGATAGCCCATTCCTTCTTGGCCATATGGGGACTGAGGAAAAAGGCCAGAAAATCCAGGTAATAAAATTTCCGTTTCCATCAATACCAACAAAATAAACAAAGTACCAACAAGTCAACAAATTCAAATGGGGCTTCTACCCTAGGGAGATTTGTTGTTGTTGTTTGTTTTTATACAAATCAAACAACTGTTTTACAAAGATAAAAGTGCCCAGGGAAAGGTCTAGCATCAGCTGCAATTCCAATTTCATCAAGACAATATGAAAAACTTATTTTTTAAAATAATAATAATAATAATGTGTCTTGCATATGTTTTTAAAATCCAGGACAGGGCATTACTTGTAATTTTAAAATATGTAATAAGAATCTAGTGAGTTTTTCCCCCTTTTCTTTTGTTTGTAGAAGCATGCCCTCAATATTCCAAATACTGAGAAACTCCTTCCTGATTATGACTACCTGGTACCTTAACTCCACATAGTAAGGATGGGTGGGCATTTCCTTTGTTTGTTCTGAGAAGAATTCCCTAAAATATATTCTATGTTGCTGTAGGAGAAACTGAAACTGAAAGATCTCGCTATCATTTCTGCAAATGTAAGAGAAACTGAAACTGAAAGATCTCTTCATCCTTTTGCTGAACAAGTGGTAACATCTTTGTTTTGATGATATTGGCTTACTTCTGTCTCCTGAGAAACTTATTCCACTTTCAACATCCTATGGAATCCTGGGGTTTGCATTCTAGGGAAGGGCCTTTAGAATTCTCAGCCAGAGAGCTCTTTGACCTCAGTAAACTACAAACCCCAGAATTCCATAGGATATTGAAAGTGGAATAATAACACTATAACAGTGTAGTCCAGAAATGGCCCTAGACCCAAATTATGACTTGGCAAAGTCACTTAAGTACTATGTTTGCTAGGGATGTCCAAGGAATATGTTCTGACATATTTTCATGTGGACTACCCCCTCATGCCCCAGTCTACATGACTCAGACTGGATGAAGACCAGATGTACTTTGCATTCCAAATCTGCCCATTACGAGGTAGGTAATGATGGAGGCACAAACGATAAACAATGTATATTTTAAGAGTTGATGTATGCATTTCAAATGTGTACCAAACATAGTACAAATATGTTCCTCAGTAGGAGTTGGAATGTGCCCAACAATGTATATGCTTTACTCATTTTTTTAAAGATACACATCAAAGAGATGGATTTTGTCCCATTTTTTAAAAAAGTGGAAGTGGTTACAGACTGTATGCCAGAAAGGGAAAAGAAGGAAAATTCACAGACATGAAATTGATCCCTGTGCAAGTCCCTGAGCTTTACCTATTCAGGAGACTTTTATAACCTTCAAAAGTTTACATATGAATGAAGACTGCGTATACTTACCATGAAAATGGAGATCAGCAGTCTTCACATGCATCGTCTGAACTTCATGTGAAATAGAAGAAGTAGCGTGGATGGTACAGCGTTATGGCTATGCTACTACATTTAGACTGTGAATACCAAAATCTCTACAAATAAAGCAAAATCCATTTTTATTTTTATTTTAAATACAACAAATTATGGCCAAAATTCACTAAGGCAAAGGAATAGTGATCTTAGTTCCTTAGCTATGTGATGTCTCCTGGTTTGACCTCCTCTCACTCCCATTTACTGAGCAGCAGCTGTTGCAATCAATGAGGATCTGTTTCCCTGTTGATCAGGAAGCAGTTGACTAATGTTCCCGTCCCCCCTTCCTGTAAGCAGTCTCTGGTACAACAGCCAGAAGCAGGGTTGTTATCACAATTCCCACTGCACCAGAGATTGCTGAGGTAGGTGGGAGGGAATGCCAGTCAGCTGCTTCCTGATCAACAAGAGAACAGAGCCCCATTGATTGCAGCAACTACTGCCTGGTAAGTGAGGACTGAAGGACTTTCATGGTCCCTATGTACCATAGTTGCTGGTGTATAAGATGCACCAGCATATAAAATGCATCCCACTTTTAACTGTTATTTTTTGGGGAAAATTAGTTTTAAAAAATAGCATGGCTTTCTTCACACACACCCCTTCTATTTTGCCTTGCAGGAGTTCTCCACTCTGGGGCAAAATGCATAGGAAAGGAAGGGGAGCTCTAATGGGTGAAAAAAAGGTTTCTATGCTATGCTTCCCCTACCCCCTTTTGCCTTCCTTTTTGCATGGGAAGGGAAAGGAGGGATCTCCAGAGGGGGCAAAAGAAAGATCCTAGAAGCTTCCCCCTGCTTTCCCTTTCATTTTGCAGGGGAAATGAAAGGAAGGAGCTCCAGAGGGACAAAGAGACAGCTATGCAAACTTTCCTTTTCCGTCTCTGGAGCTACCTCTTTTTCCTTCCCATGCAAAACAGAAGGGAGAGAATGGTGGGGGAAGCCTCTTGCAAGGGTTCCTTTCCCCCTCCCAACCTCCCACTCCCTTTCCAATGCACTTTGTCCCAGGGCAGAGAACTTATGCTGAGGCAGAACAGAAGGGAAGGAAGGGCGGAGGAAGCCTTGTGGGTGTGCTCCTTTAGCTCCTTGCTGCCCTCCCCTCTCTTTCCTATGCATTTTGCCTCAGTGCTGAGAACTCGCATGGAGGCTAAATGCATAGAAAAAGGAGCAGGTTTTTGCTGGTGTATAAGGTATGCTGGGGTATAAGACGCACCCCATTTTTAAATGTTATTTTTCAGAGGAAAAAGTGCATCTTATACACTGGCAAATGCAGTAATTGCTTAACTAGGGAAAACATAGGGATTGTGAGGATGAAGCAGTAACAAACACTTAACTCTAGGTTATTCACTTGTAACTGCCTTAGTGAATTTCAGCCAAGATCTTTAAGATTACCAGAGTTACCTCAGTGAAACTCTTCCTCACTTTTGGGGCAAAAGGATACAGATTGGATGGTGGGGGAGGTGGTTTGGTATAATTGTAATGATTGTAATGATTGAAACAACCAGAAGACCTTGTCGGCTGCCCCTAGACTGTGTAATGGCCTGCCGGAAGAGATCCGACAGCAAAATATGCTGTCTGAATTTAAAAAAAAAAACTGCTGAAGACTTATCTTTTCTGGCAGGCCTACCCAGTCTATTTTTAACTATGATGTATTTTTAATTGTAATTTTAATTATGGTATTTAAATGGTTTTATGCTTTCAGTGTATTTTAATGTGTTTTAATTTTAATGTGTGTTTGATTGGTATGCTGATTTTAATTGTATTTTAATTTTAATTGTATTGTATTTTAATAATTGTTGTACCTACCTTGAGCTTTGAGGAGAGGTGGGTAACAAGATGATGATGATGATGATGATGATGATGATGTCACATTGAACAGTGATGGCCAGGCTGTAAGAGAACAAATCCAGGGACAGACAATATATGATTTGTAACATATGGCACAGAGTCTACTTCAAATCAGCTCTGACTTAAATCTGCTCTATGAAATCTGAAGAATGAGGTGGTTGGATTCTTCATCATAGGGTTCACAGGTTAGGCAGGGGCTATATTTTTAATGTTCTTTTTTTGTGAAAAAAGAAAAGCAAAACATAACTCTATGCATGTGGAAAACTACAACACCAGAGGAAAGGGTTTAGGAAAGTTGTATGTCTAACATCTAGGCAAGGGGAAACATATTGAGGTGAAGAATATTCAGCAATATTAAGAACTTGTCTACTGTTTCAAGTGGTACAGCAGCTCTGAAAAAAAATCGTTTGATGGGTTTCATGGGTTGATTTCCCATTGATTGGAGTGACATATTGGTTAGGGAGGCCTCTCCCTAAACTGCAAACCCCAGGATTACATAGGATGTTGAAAGTGGAATAATAGCACTATAACAGTGTAGTCCAGAAATGGCCACAGTGTAGTATAGCTCAAATCTGAAAGAAAGCCTTGGTCTGTATCCATTAGCATAAGTGTGGAGATCATGCAGCCCTCTAAATGTCATGGGACTGCAACTCCTAGAAGCCCTGTCCAGCATAGCTCATAGTGAGTAAATCTGGCAGGTGCAGTCTAACACTACATGACTCCTACTCCTGCAGTAGCTAAGCCAAACTAGAGTAGACTATTGAGCCAGTGGATTTACCTATGTGCTGACTTGCCAGCCTGCAATTTATTCAATGGGTCAACTCTAATTGGAAGTAGTAATTGGATCCAGACCTTTGGCTGCACTAAAGCCTTAGTTATGATATTTCACCATCCTGCTCACTACTCATTTGCTTGTTAGCTACTTCAGCTTCTGTCCCCTAACTTCTCTCCTTTCTTAGCCAGACAGTACCACCCATATGGTAAAATGCATGAGAAGCAAATGGGTTTTTACCAGTCCTTGGCTATTTTTATGTTTGGAAGTTAGTAGGAATAATTGCCAGAATCTCCTAGCTTGCATGACTTCTGACCAAGATGAATGGGGGATTCTGGATGCTATTGTCTAAAGAAGGTAACTTTTCCAGGTTCAGTCCTAGCTAATCATATCCAAAGTCAAGAAAGTGGAATCCCTTTTAATATCGGAATAACTGGGTAATGGAAAGATGTACTGCACATGTTCCGTTACTCAGTGTAAACATAAATCTGTATAAATTTAACTGCAGTATGTGGGGGAAAGCGTATGAACCAGTGGCAGAACTGCTACTGTACATAGATGACAGTTGCCAGATTTCACTCTGCCCAGTCTACAGCAGTTCTACAATCATATACATATGTATCATTGCCTGATTTTTTTCCAGATAATGTAATATTCCATCTTACTCTACTGTAAAACCACCCTGCAAATGACTTAGCCCCCCATGTACTGCAAAAGCATCCCACTGAGACAATGGGAATAGGCACAACCTGTAATTACCTAGTAAAGACAATCAAATCACACACATTCAAGCCACCTGTGGTTCTAAATGACGAAAACTGTTAGTTACACTGTTGTGTTTCTATAGCGTCTTTGGAGAAAAACAGAGGGCGTAATGAGCCACTCGGCTTCTGATAGGTTCGCAAGAGGCAGGATTAAAATACTCACAATTTACCCCTACCATGGCTCCAGCAGAAAGACGGAGGGGGATCACAATTAAACTTTCTCGCTTCCTCTTAATTTGCACAGATGCAGAGAGAGCAAATGAAGGAGGGGGAGAGGAGGGAAGAAGGAAGCTTCTTTGACTGCAGTGGGTTCCCAATTGATATGTTTTCTTGAATACTCCAGAGCAGAGATGGACTCATAAGGTCCTCCAGATGTTGTCAGACTCTTAGTCTCAGCAGTCCTATTCAGCACAGTCAGTGGTATGGAACACTGGGTGTTGCCATCCAACAGCATCTGGAGGGCCACATGACTCCCACCCCTGCTCTAAAGAGTGAAGGGGGCAGTGATCCAGAGAGATGACCCCATCTGTGGGCTGTTAGTTGCTCTGCAACTCTAGGCTTGCTACTCAAGTTCCCATCTACATATGGTTTCTGTTTCACAGTGCGGTTGCAGTTACCTCCACAATGGCTACCACATCAGTCTCTAAGCTCTGGTCACTATGTTAGGAGGGTTATAATGAAAGGCCTAAATATGAGGAAGGAAGGCAGATTTCATTGAGACCCAGAGAACTAGGCACTCCCATTCCAGGCCTTTGATATGATTTTTACCATTAGGAAACACACACACACACACCCCGTATGCAAAAATGAGGACTCTAGAATTTCAAATGTTTCCCTTTCCAAATCACTATCTGAAATTATCTACCCCAAATAAATATCAATTCAGCCAGTTCAAAGCCCTGGCAGGAAAAATGTCCCAGTCATTACCGATCAGTAGTTGTTAGTCATAGCCATTAAGGGTAGGAATTGATGCCCCATACTATTTTCATTTATCATCTCATTGTATTTTGCACATGAGATGAAGTCTCAACACCTGCCTAGATCACATGTAGACAGAGTTTCTGCTTACTGGATCTACTTCATTTTTCACTAGAATCTTGAGATCTACCAGCTAGAGCTAGGTGCAGCCCAGTCACTCAAGCAGCCAAATACACAGGAAGAACTAAGGAAAAGGGTTCCTCTGAGCACATCCTCAGCCCAGGGTTTGTGATCCATGCCAGAAACAAGTGTTTTCACAGAAAAATCTACCCTGGTTCCCTCTCCCCCATGTTATTTTTCAGCACTCTAAATAACAGTTTAGTTGTAGCTATTGTTAAACAACTGAATAGTCAGAAACCCTTGTAGATCCATTGAAGATCACCTGCTAGATCTTGACCTCTTTTATGTCCTCTCCTGTCTTGGATTCCTTTTGGTTCACGTCATTGTGGGAATGGCTCTCTTTCTTCAACCATGGTGTGAAAACTGGTGTCCTCTCTAGGAACTGAGCTGAGTTGGAAGTGGATTGAAGTTGGTGATCTGGTGATTCACTTTTGAGTGTATCCATGTGTCTAAGCCTTCAGTATCATGTGACCAGTTTCCATGTCCCGTCTTGTTTCCTTGTTTGGCAACCATAACTTTCCTTCTCACTTCTCTCCCTCTCTTAATTTTTTCAGTAGTTGATGGTTCCAATGTGAATGGAACGATTAATATTCTCTGGCTTTTATTTTGAAGTTTAAAGAAGCTATCAAAGGGGCTGAATCCTATTCCTAAAATAGTCTCAGCACTTTGAATGGCTCCTTAAAGTTCAGACTAAAATGCAGAGCAGAATCATTGCTTCAGTGAACTGCACTCACTAGCTGCCCCTATCTTCCTCTTTACTTCCTGAATACATTTAGCTGTTAATCCAAGCTTAACTGGTTTAACCTGAGCAATGTCTTCATTGCTTTGCATCCAGGTCATTCATATAGAGTAATAAAAAGTAAATCTTTTGATTCAAGTCTCAGTCTGTATTCAATTGTTAATACCCCTTTGATATAGGTGTAAAGTACAACCTCCCCATGGTACACCTTGTGCTTCGGCCCAGGATCAATACGTGTGCAGGAAAGCACAAAAAGATGTAAGCGCACAGAGGAAAGTCTTTGCTTTCCTTTCCCTGGGTGGTCTTTCAACTTAGCAGGCAGGCAGCAACTTCACTAGTCTGTGAAATTATTAAAGAATGCCTTCTTGGTTCTTCTGCTGCTGCTGCCGCCCGAGATGCTTTATTTAGAATATCACCCCACTCTCTCCATCCACATTCCAGCTTGTTCTCCAGCCAGTCTCCTTTTCTCCCTTGTTCACTGTTTCCCAGTCTATCTTTGTCCCCCAGTGCTATAATCAACACATCTGCTCATGGTCTGCCATCTCGTGCTCTTTGCTTTCTGGCAAAGATGGGATGGCCATCTATCAGGGATGCTGTAAAAGTGGATCTCTTGCATTAACAGGTGGTTGGTCTGGATCATCAGTTCTCAAACTTTGGACTTTCAAATGCTATGGACTTCAACTGTCACAATCCCTGATGACTGGTTAAGTTGACTGGGGCTTCTAGGGGCATGGAGACCAACACACCGGAAAGCCCAAATGTTGAGAACCAGTTGACTAGATGAACTATGAGGTACCTTTCCACCTATGATTCTATTGTATGATTCCACATAATTGTCTATGTCCTGTGGATATCCTCCTTTCTAATTATCCCTATAGTCCGCAGCTCAAGGGAAGGAAGGGAAATATCTTGCATTTAATTGAATTGTGTCTGGTGACCCTGATACTCATGAGCAATGAGCAAACTATGGCATGGGAGCTTTTTCTTTCTTTCTTCTTCCATTCCCATAATGGTTCATAGGCCAAAAAACAAGAAATGGTCTTTCAGAGAAGAGGATAAACAAACATTGCTGCTCCTGTACGGTGTTTTTTTGTTTTTGTTTTGTTTTGTTTTGAGATCCTGAGTCAGCTTTATGTGTGAGGGAAAACCAGCATTCAGTATGGGAGTTATTTGAGATTGATGGGAAATACAAATACTGTTAATACATTTCAGTATTGCTATTATAAGAAAGATATGCCTGTATTTCAAAAATTGTACACTGCTTTCAGTTACATTGTCACTGAAACGATTGAGCCTAGATTAGAAAATGGGGGCACTTTGTGACAACTTTAATTTAAACTTCGGAAGTAATTCTTTGCTAATTTCATTCTGAAAGGAAGGAATGAATAATTTTAGCATTTTCTTCTCACTACAAGAAAGTCTTTGAAAGCTGTGCAGTTTTTGAAGACTATTTGCAGCTCAAGATTTCTTCTTCCCAAAATTTGCATGTGGGTTTTTTTGTGTGGGAAACAGGGTTGTATGTACAGTAAACAGCATTTTCTATATGGGAAATAATATATCTGCAGAGAAATGTAATTTTTTGGTCAGAAAATGCAGTTCCCTGGGCAGAAGATACTGGTCTTTTCTGGGGGGGGGGAATACCATGAATTTTGTGAAGAATATGTCCTGAAATGTTAATTCTCACCAGTCTAGGATTCCTTTCAGCAGGTTTTCCCAACATTCAAGAATGTTTTTAACCATTTAAAAAAATTCAAGTATATTTCTAACCCCAAATGTAAACCAACCTCACACTGGACTTTATTCACTAGGAAGCAGTTCAATAGATGGAAAGAGCCACAGCAGTTAGAAACAAGAGCAAGATGGCTTCTCTCTCCTCCCCATTCTGTTTTCCATCCACTTGCTGCCTCATTGGGTCTCCAACTTGGAGAGGTTTGTTGAGCTTAAAGCTATTGGTCTTTATCTAAAAGATTAAGCTAGCAAAGCCTATGACCTCCTCTATGTCTACTCAAAAGTAGATCCCATTACATTCAAAAAAGGCTTATTTCCTGGGAAGTAGTTATGGGATTACTGCATCCATTTCTAACATCCCCATTTTTACAAATGGGAAGAAATGTGGGTGGGCAAAATCAGGAGGCTTTGGAACCAGCAAGGTCAGGATGCTAGAGTATAGGTTCTAGGCTATTTTAATGATAATGTATCCTTCAGTCTCTTGTATCTTCCTGAATATTTCATATGTATCATGTGAAAAGGAGAAAGAACAAAATAGATGAGTGCAAAAATCATTTTCATTATAGTGATAATGTAAGATGGGCACAGAGAATATTGAGCTTGCTAGAGACTTCATCATTTAAACTGAACCGCACTTGTGATTCGTGATTTCTGCATCCATAGCATGTGCTCTATCCTTGATAGTTTCAGACTATGCTTGTTGAGTGGGAGAAATAAAAACATTTTCAATTAAAAATTCTCCACCTTGATTCACTGGCTGATCTTTGTAGCTATTTACGTATTGCTCCACTTGCAATGGATCCAAACCCGATAACTGAAATAAGTATGTCATTCCTTATTAATGATGACATCACTTCTTATTAGCATTTAACCAACAAGGTGCTTGAAATGTAGGCCATTTTCATTCTACACTGTTATAGTGCCATTATTCCACTTTCAATATCCTATGGAATCCTGGGACTTACACTTTAGGGATGAGCATTTAGAATTCTCAACCAGAGAGCTCTTTGACCTCAGTAAACTACAAAGCTGAGAATTCCACAGAAGGTTGAAAATGGAATAATACCCACTATAACAGTGGTTCTCAACCTTCCTAATGCCGCAACCCCTTAATACAGTTCCTCATGTTGTGGTGACCCCCAACCATAAAATTATTTTTGTTATTTATTTAGTTATTATTTAGTTAATTATTTCCAACATCGAATAGATTGGAAACACTGCCCTAAATCACTGCTCTGGATTGACTTCTAATGCCTAAAAACTGGTAACCCTCCAGTATATGTATTTTCCGATGGTCTTAGGCGACCCCTGTGAAAGGGTCGTTCGACCTCCCAAAGGGGTCGCGACCCACAGGTTGAGAACCACTGCACAATAACAACATAGTGCAGAAATGACTGTAATTTTCAGATGAGTTGAACTTCCAGCATCCCAGGCCAGCGATAATATTATGGGTTTTGTAAACCATCTTAAAAAAAAATCATCTAGGCTAGGTGAACACAATATTAGAAGGACAAAAAGTACACTTTTGAAGGTGCCAAAAACAAAATGTGTCCCTGGGGAGTCAACAGTGATAACAAATGGCAATAAATTATTCTCTCAATCTTTAACAATTAATGCAGTGAATTATTCTTCAAATCTAACATTCCAAAGTCTGGGTAAATTTGAGCATTCACACCACCAGGCAGAGTTGGCATCAGTAATCCTTTGTCCAATGGCAGGGCCCCCTGAGCCTGCAATGAGTTTCCCATGGATACGTTTCCTGATCATTTCTTGACACTGCAAGCAGCGCTTGAACCCACTGTCACTCATGACTCTCTGGGAAATTAAAAAGGCAGTTAGACCCAGAAGTTCATCTGAAAATAAGACTTTTGAAAGGCAATGTTTTGCCTGGGACAAAGCTCTGGAAAATATGGGAATGCCAGCCAGGGATGTAGCTACTAGGGATCGGGGGAGTAATTCCCCAATCCAGTAAAAATTTTCCTCCCCCCCTGTAATTTCTCTTCAATCTCCAAAGGTATATCATTGTAGTACACTAAACTTTCAGTCAGGCGTTTAGAAACATAGGCCTTTTTTGCATGACACTCTTATAAAACGATTATTCCACTTTCAACCTCCTAGGGAATCCTGGGGTTTGCAGCTTCGGGAGGGGCCAGCCGACTGGCCCCTCTCCAAGCTGCAAACCCCAGGATTCCCTAGGAGGTTGAAAGTGGAATAATCACGCTATAAGAGTGTCGTGCAGAAAAGGCCATAGTTTGAAAAAGTGCAAGGAATGTTACCAAGGGAATGCAACACATAGCAAATGTAAGAGTTCTAGGTGTGAATGATTGTCAGTGCGGCATTGCCTTTCCCGCAATGCTGAAAACCAGGGGGCTGAAGGGAATTTTCATTTGAGGGTTGAATTTTTATTTGGGGAACAATGCCTTCATTCCTCCCCCCAATAGCCTCCCTCCTAGTACCAGCTATAGCAGCACAGTTAAGTAACTTCACCTGTTTTCTCCTCTCCCTGTTTTCGTTTCCCCTTCTGGCCTGTTCCACTGCCACATCTTTTTTTTAACATCGGATTTGATTGCCATCAACATTCAGAGAGAGGTAAATTGAAAACAAATGTACTTTCCCTTATTCATTGATAATGTGATGTTGTGAGAGAAGGAAAAATAAGAAAGAATGTGAGGAAGAAGAAATCATTTATATATATTTCTTTTATCTCGAAGGCCCATGTTGCTTTCCTACCACAAATTTTGTAGGTGCTGAAGATTACCAAGTTGATAAGGCACTGAAGTGATTGTTTAAGCTGAAATTGACTCTCTGTGCTGTTTGAATTAAGCAAAAGTAACCCAGAGCACCAGAGTAACAACTTTAGATGAGCCACATTCGAAAGCAGCTTAAACGTAATAGAAAGCTTTCTCTTTTTTCTGCATCCATTTTGTATCCTTTCAGATAATCATCTTGTCTGCCTGCCTGCTCTGACAGCGGAGGACTGAAAACAAACAGTAATTTAACAAAGAAAATATTCCTCTTTATTTCAGTTTTGTTTCTATCTCTCCCATCACCACAGTATTGGAATACTTGAAAGCGCCTTGATTGCCATGTCTGTATGACTATCTGTGTTAATATCTCTCTCCCTCTCTCTCACTCACACACACACGCTGTAGCAGAGGTTATTAGATTGACTGAATATATCAGCTTTGGTCTAATTGATATTTGGGGCTGCTTTACGTTTTACAAAGGTAGTTAAAAAAAACCCCACAGGGTTCAGAAAATCTAGGATTTTTGGTTTGCAGTTCTCTGGATCCCCAAATCAGCATGGCCAACTACTCTGATGGCTGGGAGAATTCTGGGAGTTGTAGTTCAAGAAAGCAACTTTTTTCAAGTTGTGTGAAAAATAGATTTGGAAATTAATGTGTGCCTTTCAGTGATTGAGATCCAGGTGAACTCCTTTTCTTCTCTACCCTAAACCCATCTTTTACCTGAGGGTGAGATCATTGCTATGAGTTCATTGCTATATGAAGACAACTCAGTGCTCCTCCACTACCACCCACTCTTCTCCAGCCAGTAAATCAGTATGTTGGGGTGAGGACTGTGGCAGTTAAAATGTGTGCTGGAGGGATGTTTGGTCACTGCATGTAGTCTATAGGAAACTCTGACCTTTGTAACTGCTCCCATGACTTTTTAAAGGCTTAGGACGGACTGACTCTTGTAACCCAGCATAAATCACCATTAAGATGCAGCCAACATGTGAGCTCGAGGTTCAGGTACAACAACAGCACACTCTGTTAGGAAAATTTGTGCAGTATCTCAAAGTCTTTGGAAAAAGACGTGACATAGGCAGAAATATTGAAGTGGTGTTTTGGCTCTATTGGTGAAGGGCAGACATACAGCAGGTATGTCATGGTTTTGTACTGATCACAGTCACAGAGGATTCTGCAAGTAGAAGAGACCAAAGGCAAAAGTTTTGCTGTCTTTCATGCTGAGAGACTATAGGAAAAGACGTGGTTAGTCCTATATAATCTGCAGCTTCATAACCATAAGCCAGGTTGGGCACAGTGCAGCCCTCAAGACTGTTTTTGTGCCCCCCCAACCCAGAGTGCTCCATTCTTGGGCCAAAATGGAGTGAACTGCCTTTCCTAGAAGCCTCTAGGAGCAGCTACTTGTTTTCTTTAGCAGGTTGCAAGATTCCACCCCCCCACCTCTAATAGTCTTCCAACCACTTCTGATTTTGTTTCATTTCTTTTTTCTTTTTCTTTTTGTGATGGGATTTTTGGCAGTTTTTACCATTTGACCTTTAAAGCCCTACACAGCTTGTGTTCAGACTATCGAAAAACCCTGTCTCCCTATCTGAGCCTGCCCATGCTATAAGATCTGCAGAAAAAGGCTTTCTCTCAGTTCCACTACCATCATAGCAGCATTTGGTGAGGACACAAGAAGAAGCCTTCTCAGTGGCTTCTCCCAGGTTATGGAATTCAATTCACCAGGAGGTCTGATTGGTACCTTCCATATTGTCTTTCCATGGGCTGATAAAGACCCTTTTCTTCAAGAAGGCATTTGCTTTTTTAGTATGTTGCAGACATTAGAACTTTTAATGAGTGTTTTTATTATGTTTTAAGTATCTTTTTAATGCTGTTTTTAATTTGTGTTTTTTTAAAAGAGAAATTTTGTTTAAATGGCTGGTATCCTAAATGAGAATTGCATTTTCATAAGAGGACTTAATGTGCTTGAAATTAGAATTGCAAAGATTCACAACATTCATATACAGTAAAGGGCAGCTATTATGTAACTACACAGCAGAGCTGGCAAAGGGACAGGACTAATGCACAACAGGAGGGCTGCACATTGCATCGGTCCCAATATGCATCAAGCACCAATATGCATCAGACACTCTTGCTGGGGTCCTGTTACACATCTTTTCAATTTATCAACAAGGTTTCTTAAAACCTCTGCTATGTAGTTAAGTATACACAACATTTATGTTGACTGAAAAGTCATACAGGATTTTGGAGACTCTGTTTTAACTTTTGTACTAAGAGTTTGTTTTTTTTTAAAAAAAATCATGCTGGGTTTTTTAAAAAAGTGTATTCTACCTTGAATCTCATGCTGGGAGAAAGATGAGATATAAATTAAATAAATAGTAAGTTGACAAATTGGTTCCTCAACCAGAAGCAGTTGCCCTCGATTGCTGCTTGGAGTGAACCATCCAAATCTATAACATTCTCCCATTTAAGAATAAATGAAGCTACCTTCTAGCTTTTCACTTAATTTAATTACCTTTCTATTGATTTGGTTTGAAATCTTATGGAACTGCTGATGACAGCCAAAATTCATTTGTTAGTCCTAACTAGAGCAGGCCCACTGAACCAGCTCATGTAAGTCTTGATTTACGATGTTCCCATGGATCCAATGGGCCTACTCTCGATGGGATTAACAACTAAATTTAGACTTAAGTTTTTTCACCTCTGCCCTGCAACTGTAGAATTCCTCCCCCTAGAGGCGTATCAAAACCAGAGCACAAGCGTGTTTGGAAGCATTTTGTAGGTTTTAATCCGGATTCACATATTAATTTACATTCTATATTACTTTTTTTTTTTATATTCATTTTACTGAAGTGGATTTGTTTTGTGATTGGGGCCTTACAAATGAGCAATAAGCTTTGCCAGTATCATCACAATCAATTATTGTTATAATATTTACTGTAAATGCACTTAAAGTTTCCTATGTCCTATATAAGGAATTTAAATTACATTCATACCCCATTTATAATTGAATAGACACAGCAATATAAAAGAAAAAGAAAAGGAGAGGGAGGAAAAAGGGGAAAAGAATAAAAGCAAATTTAAAGATCACAGAATATGGTGACCAGCTTGAGTGGAGACAGTATAAGGCACAAAGGAGCTAAATTTTTGCCATTCTGTGGTTAGCTAATCAATTGATTGATAGATTGCATATTATTAGGCCCTTTTCCACACAAGGGCAATACATCGCACTGGCATTGTATTCTTGCTGTTACGTCTGCACATTAAACCGGTTAGTATTGATGTTTCCTCTGTGGATTCACACAGCTTGAGCTCTTAGCGCGATTACTATTGATGTAAAACCGATGTATTGTAAAACTGGAAAAACTCCGATGTAAAGCACAAAAACCAGTTCCGCTATATTTCTGACAACATGTGGAAGGTGTACACACAGAGGTGGTTCTCTGTGGGTGTTCCCACCTTTCCCTGATGTCATTTCTGTTTGCTCTTGTCTCCGCCCCTCAAACGCAGGGCAGGCGCTGGAATACAATGAAATACGTTGGGATCCTCAGGATAGTTGCTTTTCAATTTTTGGCTATCTAGACCAGAGCTTTCCAAACTTTTCATGTTGGTCACACAACTTTTAGACATGCATCATTTCACCACACAGTAATTTTACTAACAATTTTACTAGCAAACTGGAGGTGGGGGCTTGTCTTCTGTAAGAAGAAACTAAAGTACCTCTGCTGATACATAGCAATTTTTTTTTTAAATGACCAATCAGAGGCAGCGGTGTGGAGCAAGGGAGGGAGTGGGAGGAAGATGCAAGTTTCATGAGAATTGACGGAGTGGAAGTGGCAAACGAATTTCACTGCATCGTTTCAACAGAAACCGGAGGGCGTGCAGATAACAATCCAGTAAAATTGGAGTAAGTCGGATTGAAAAACACCACTCTCAACATGCGGTGAAACACTCCTCCATTCTGGTGCAGGAATGGCCTAGGCTGCAAGAGACCTGTAGCCTCAAATTTTTGAGGGTATAATGAGGTGACCAGCATGGTTAGATGACAAGTAGGCAAGGAGTGATGCTTGTAAAGAGATGCACATCCTTCACTGGGAAATAACTAGGTATGCAACAAGGCAAGTGCAGATCACTGAGATCAATGGCCAGTCTATTCCTGCTCAGAAGAGCCAGAGGGATATGTATAGGGACTGGGTTTTTAATCCCCCACTCACCATGGCTATAACCTTGGACCAGAATTTAATGAATAAGCCTTATCATGCATTGGTAGAAGCCAAAGGCTGTAACCCCACCTCCTACCTGTTCCACAATTATTTCTTATTGTTGTGGCCTTCAAGTTAACTTTAACTTATGACAACCCTATCCTGGGATCTTCTTGGCAATTTTTATTCAGAGAGGGCTTGCCATTGCCTTCCTCTGAGTGTGGCTTGCCCAAGGTCACTCAGAGGGTTTCCATGGCTGATTGGGGATCTGAGCCTTGGTCTCCCAGAATCCAAACTGCTGTCCCAAATGAAGGATTAGGGAGTGGGAGGGGAAAACCCGCAATGAGAACAAGCCTTAAATTATAGCTAAATTAGTTCAAATATGTCCTTGCCACTAAAAATCTAACTTCATTAATTAACTGAGTACTCAGTTGCAGTTCCTATACACACTTGTCCAGGTAGGCCTTACATTTGAGTAGACTTATCTATTTTTGCACAATTTTTAAACTGATTGACATTGCATATTTTTAACAGCTTGTCAGCCACAATTTGATAGCACCTTTGGACTTTGGTGAGCCACTTCAAGCTTCCTATTGCCCAGAAAAGTAGTTATAAATTCTCTGAAGCAGATAGAAATGGACAGTGCAGCAAGCAATCCAAGAACCCTAGAGGTCTTGCTCTATTAATAGATTTAAAAACCCTGTATGGTTATAAATGTGATTTGCGAGGCACCACTCTTAATGATGTTGTGCAAGACCCTTTGGGGAACAAGGATGAAAGGTCAGGAAGGAAAAGGTGAAAATGGGAGCACTCACATCCTCTTTGAAAGTGTCCTCGTTCTTAATCAGAAGATCATAAGTAAAGTTGCATCAAAAAAATGACTATGGAAAACAGAGAACTCTGACCTGGGGTGGACACTTCTTTCTAGATGACTACTCAATCTTTCTAACCTTTGGCACCTATATGTCCTTTTTTCAAAAAAGTTGCTAAATAAGAGACTTGTTCAACCTTCCTGAAAAACATGCTGGCCACTGATGATTTCTTTTATTCTGGTTTCAAAACAACCACTTAAATAGATACTTCTGCTTTGTATCTCCTGCCCAAAGCTAGGAACATCTCATTATTATTTTAGATGTGGAAAAAAAAATAGACTCAGTGACATGTAAGAAAAAAGGGCAACTACTGTCAGGCACTTCGGAGAAAAATGAACTGACTTCTGACTCAAATGGAAGGGAGGCCTATAAGTCTTACACTCTTATGCTTAGACAAAAAGTATAAACATCTTTTCTATGTGAGGATGTGAGCTGAAAAGACTGGAATGGGTCACATGTGGACTGCAGGCTATATGTGATCCCCTAGGTCATTTGTGTGGCCCTTAGGGATCACACAAAAGACCCTACCCCAGTTTAGGGAATATTTTAGCCACATTTGTTTGCCTTCCAAGCAGCTTTAGGCCCAGGAGAGAGGTTTTTCTGGAAGACAGGAAGTGAATAGGCTGGTTCACTTCCTGTTGTAAAAAAAGATTATTGCTATTCATATATATTGGGACAGGCAAAAGATGAGTCTCCAGATGTCATTCAACTTCTGCTCCAATATTGGCTACATCTGATGAGGAGCTGCAGTCCAATAACATCTGGAGAGCTACATTTTACCTACCCCAAGTATCTGTGATAAGTAGTTTACAAATTGTTCTTCTCCATGTCAGTTTCACGATTTCCTGGAGGGTGGTGTGAGCATGTTTTATGGGCATGACACAAATTGCTTTGACTTAGAATTGCCATGATCCAGAAGGGAGGCCATTACATGTCACTAGCTCTCTAGATATATGGCCAATGTTGATACAATCCCTGTCCACATTCTAAACCCCATTCGAACATTATAGAACTAATCTTTGAAACCAATGAGGAAGCATATTGACATCTGGGACATACACATACCTACTTCCTTTGAACACCAGCTGGATTGGATCCACTGAATTTATACTGGTTCAAGACAGAGAACATATAGTTCGAGAAATAACAGCAATACATAAGGCGGTGGCTTTTAAAGTAAATTGGAGGGGCTGCCTCATAAAATGGTGAGGAAAGATCCTTCTGCTCAGCCCAAAAACTGCCTCTGAAGATTCTAAGAAAGACCAACCTACATCCTTTGCCACACAGTAGTATCTGAATTGATGGTTAGCCAAGTGGTAATCTTCAGACTAGATCTGGCTCACTGAACAATTCTGTGGCCAAGAGTCTACCCAGTGCTGGCCCAGTATAAGTCTACATTTGTGAAATTTCGTGGGGCTTGTGCTACGCCTCTCTTGTGCTTAAGATGGACACTGTGGAATACATTGTGTACCAGCATGCTGACTTATTGTCCCATTTTGGAATGGAATTCTCACCCAGAGAGGTCTTTGGCTCCAGAATTCCACAGGAAGTTGAAAGTAGAATAATAGCACTATAACAGTGTAGTGCAGAAATGGCCCTAGTGACAAGATTTTCTTGCCTCACACAGTATATTGTATGGGTTCCACATGTGAAGAGCCTTAGAATTTAAATTGAAAACAAAAAATGCTTTGCCATTGCACAAATTCAACAGGAAAAAAAAAGGCAGTACATCAGCATTCCCAGACAACACAGATTGGATTGGGGACTATGAGGAAAAGTTACAGGTACTAGAATAGGTCAGTTGCTATGGAGACAATGCCTAGCAGCAAGGAGGAGGAGGATGTATTCCCACAAGAACCCAACCTCTGTATGTTAACAACTATGAATACAGATTGGATTGGGGAATATGGAGCAAAGTTACAGGAAATGGAGAAGACAGTTTGTTGAGTTCTTAAGAGGAAAATAAAAACACTGGTCAATGCCAGGTAAATACACTAGTCCAATATAAATATTACTAGGAAGAACAGGAAAGAAATGACTGTCAAGGTCAGAGACCCAGGCAGCAAGCCAGCCCAGAGAAGAGAGTGGGAGAGCTAGCAGAGTCCTGCCAGGAGTAGTCAAGCAAGCACTTTTCATAAGGGAGTTCATTTACCAGAGCATCAAGTGAAAGCCATAGTCAGAGTTCCAAAAGCCATGGGTCAAGAGATCAATTCAAGGTAGCAGGAACCAGGTGCTGGGAGCAAGGAACAGGCAAGAGGAGGGCTTGTAGAAAGTTTGCCACAAGCAAAAGAAAGCTTCCAGGCAGGCAGTTATATAGCCCAAGGCACAGGTGTGGCCAGTCACTGCTTCTTGAACTTAATCAAGGAAGTCTCCCTTTGCTCAGCTCTCTTGAGTCTCTGCCTTGTTTGAGGGCTGATTGGCACAGGCTCCAAACCATCTTCAGAATTGGATCCCTGTTGCCCTAAAGGAGCAGGCAGAGGAACGTCCAAGCCTGCTTGGTCCATGGCAGCAGGGGGAGCTCTCAAGCTGTAGGACTCATCTCCAGCCAGAGCCACAGGGACCAACAGCTGCTGCTTGTCATCTCCACCCTGAGCAACAGGAATCAACAGCTGCTGCTCGTCATCAGCAGCTCTGACAGGGGCTTCAGTTATTACAATAACTGCAGAGATGGAGGAATGTAGAATCCATAGTTGTCTACTATAACTTATGTGCAGTGTTTGTCTTCTTGCCAGAAAACATCATCAGCTACATCTGTAGCAAGTATAAATTTGTAGCTTTCTTGGAAAAGAAGGTCTGTGTGCTACAACTACATATTGAGTCCCTTCATCAGAGAAGATGAGGACTGCCTGGACAGAACACAGGGACAATTGATCCTATAAAACTAACATGAAGAAACTGCCAAGAAAAATGAACAGGCCTGTAACAGCAAAGAAACACCTTGGAGGACAGTCACTGTCAGGAAAAAAACCATGCAGAAGAGATTCAGAACCTCTCCAATCAAGCAATCACTTCCTACATCTTCATGAGGACAATAGCAGTGAAGATGTGCAAACAGAAAATCCAGCAAAAAAGGATACCATATGGCAAGGAAGGAATCAAAGTCACCAGCAACAACAAGAAGAAGAAAAGAAAGGTGCTAGTGGTTGGAGACTCATTGCTCATCTTTGTACCCCTCTGAGAAGATGAATTTGAAAGTATTTTGTCTTCTTGGTGCACATGTCCAGGATGTCACTGACAACTTACCAAAACTCATCAAGAACACAGATCAGTATGCTTTTCTTCTTACTCATGTGGGCACCAAAGACATGATCAGGAACACCCTTAAGCAGATTACCTCTGACTATGAAGCTTTGGGAAGGAAGCTGAAGGGTTTGAGACATATGTGACATTTTTGTTAGTTCTGCCAGTGAAGGACAGAGGACCACACAAGGACAGAAAGATACTAAAAATGAACGATTGGCTACTAGATAATGTGGACAAGAGAGGTTTGGTTTCTTGAGCCATGATCTTCATTTCTTAAACAGAAAACAACTGGCTACAGAAAGGCTACACTTCATGAAGACTGGGAAGAATGTCTTTGGTAGTAGCATGGCAAATCTGATCAAGAGGGCTCTAAATCCTTGGTGGGTTGGAGATGATAGCTTAAACAGTCCAAAGGCAATCTCTAAACAGAAAGATGTGAATTTTAAATGAGAAACTGAGGGAGAAAATGGGATCTACGTTAAAACTGACAGTTAATAAGTGAGAACAAACAAGCCTCCGAATGTCCATACAACAATACAGAGAGTTTGGAAAACAAACAAGCTTGATGTCCTGGTGCAGAAAGTCATAATATGACTCTATAGGCATAACAGAGACCTTGTGGGATGACCTCCAAGATTGGAAGATTACAGTTTAAGGGCATAGCTTATTTAAAAAGAATAGATGTGGCATAAAAGAAGGGAGAATAGCAGTATGTATCAAAGATAAATTCAGTTGTACAGAAATCCATGAGAGTGATCAGAATGAACCAATTGAAAGCATTTGGGTAAAAACAAATGAAGAAAGAAATACATGTAACATTGTTGTAGACATTTACTACAGGCCACCAAACCAAGAAGAGGTGGTGGATGATGCTTTTCAGAAACAAATCTCAGAAACCCCAATGATACAAGAATTACTAGTCATGGGAGACTTCAATTACTTTGTTATCTGCTGGGAAACTAACTCTGTGAAACATAGGCTGCCCAACAAGTTCCTGATGTGCCTTGTACATAATTTCCTGTTTCAAAAGATTGAGGAAGAAGATAAGCAATCCTGGATTTGATCCTAACCAACAGGGAGGAGTTGTTTACTAGAATCAAAGTAGTCAGTACTTTAGGGGAAAATAAGCATGTAATGCTAGAATTCACAATTGTGGGACAGGTTGGAGAAGTGTGTAGTCAAATACAGAGCTTGAATTTAAGGTAAGCTGATTTTTTCCAGGTACAGGAAAATACTGGATGGAATCCCATGCCCAGAGATGCTGAAGGAAAAGACATCCAGCAAGGATGAGAATTCTTGAAACAGGAATTGGAAAAAAAGCACAATCACAAATGATCCTATGGAAGAAGAAAAATGGAAAACGTTTGAAAAAGCCAATGTGGCTGTATAGCAAACTCAAGGAAGAAGGGAAAAGAAAAAAGAGTATGGATAAAGAATGGAAGGAAAGATCAATCACCAAGGAAGAGTGCAGATGTGTAGCTCAAGTGCGCAGGAATTAGGCAAGCAAGGAGCAAGAACCAGGTTTTTATCAGATACATTTTAGCTAATAGAATGACTGAGGAGAGACTGTGGCCACTGTTCAATATGGATGGCAAAATGCTAACAGATCACAATGGAAAGCCAAAACTATTCAATATCTATTTTGCTTCAGAGAAAAGAGAACTGTGTGCTTACTTGTAGCACCAGAGATCTTGGCAAGGGATGTGGATTGCAATTCAAGATTGATATGGAATTAGTCAGGAACCACCTAGCTAACTTGGATGAGTTCAAATCTGCAGAGACAGACAAACTGTATCCCAGACTACAGAAGGAACATACTGATGTGCTCTGAACCATTTGCCTAATTTTTGACAAATCTTGAAGAATAGGTGAGATGCCAGTGGACTGAAGAAGGACAAATGTTGTTCCTCTCTTCAAAAAAGGCAAAAAAGAAGATCCAGAAAACTACAGATCACTCAGCCTGATATCAATACCAGGAGAAATATTAGAATGGGTTATGCAAGAGTCTGTTGGGAAGTATTTTGTTGACAATCCAGTGATCAGTAGAAGCCAACATGAATTTGGAAGGGACAAATCCTGCCAGACTAATCTTTTTTCTTTTTCTGATCTAGCTTAGTAGATGGTGGGAATTCTATGGATGTCATTTACCTGGATTTCAGCAGATGAGATTCCCTGATAATGATTAGCAGAACTGATTAAATGTGGAATAAGTAGGAGCATTGTCAAATGGATCTATAACTGGTTGGAAAAACATGCTCAAAGAGTTATCCTCAATGGCTCTGCTTCCAACTGGAAAGAGGTTTTAAGTGAAGTGCCTCAAGGTTCTGTCTTAGGACAATTACTCTTCAACATTTTTATTAATGACTTAGATGATGGGGTGGAGGGAATTCTTATCAAATTTCAGATGACTCAAAATGGGTGGGGGGAGGATGACTAACAGAAGATAGGAATGGAATTCAAAAGGACCTAGATAAACTAGAAAATTGGGCAAAAATTAATAAAATGAAATTCAACAAAGACAAAAGCAAAATTCTACATTTAGCCCACAAAAACCAAATCCACATGTATAGAATGGGGGACACACGGATCAGCAGTACTACATGCAAAAAAGACCTTGGGGTTATTGTTGATAAGCTGAAAATGACCCAGTAGAGTGATGCTATGACAAGGAAGGTGAATGCTATTTTAGCCTGCACTAACAGAAGCACAGTTTCCAAATTGAGGGTGTTGGAAGCAAAGAGGCATCAACACTTGTACAGAGTGATTAGTGAAAGAGAACTCTAGGGAGCATGCCTTTCCTTTTCTTTCAGTTGTTTCTTTCTTTGATATATGTTCTCAGACCTTTTTGCTTCTTGCTTGTATGCTGAGGTCACTTTCCCCATCTTCCAAAAGTTAGTTTTTTTGTCTCTCTTTGTCTGGAAGAAAGCATGTATGAGGCTTCTGCCTTAGGATGTCTTACACTCATTCATAAGAATCAGCTTTTAGGGGTTCTTCTGCTGAAATTTAAGTAATCTTTTTGTCTATTTCTTTTGCTATCCAAGGTGGATTTCCTGAAACAATAAATGTCAGTCCCCCCACTCTCTTTAACCTTAGAAGAGCATCTTTTCTCCTGTTTATTACCAAAAGCTCATATTGTACTGGCTGTGCTGCACTCTGATTGATATAGATGCCAAGTATTCCTATAGAGAGAAGCAATAGACCAATTATATTCTGCACTGGTCAAGCCTCATCTGGAGTATTGCATTCAGTTCTGGGTGTCTCATTTTAAGAAGTATATAGACAAGTTGGAACAAGTTCAGAGAAGGGCAATGAAGATGATAAGAGATGGAAAAACAAAACATCTAAGGAAAGATTGAAGGAACTGGGCATGTTCAGCTTGGTGAAGAGAAAATTGAGTGGTGAAATTATCACCTTTTTTAAACACCTCAAGGGCTGCCACAAAGAGGAGAGGACAGTCTTGTTTTCTCCTGCTTCAGAGGGGTTGAGCTAGGTGTAATGGTTGTAAGTTACCAGAGGATAGATTTTAACTGATCTTAACTGTTTAACTATTTAACTTCTTTATAGTAAGAGCAGTTCCGCAATGGAACCAATTGACCAGAAAGCTGAAATTGCCCAGATGTCTCTGGACATCTTTAAAAAGAGGATGGACAACTACCTGCTGGAGATTCTCTAGCTGGAGATCTTGCACTGAGCAGGCAGTTGAACCTGATGGCTCATGAGGCCCCTTTCAATTCTATGATTTATAGTTCTATGATTCTTCTTGATCCTATGAAGACATTGGTAATAATTAAATACCATGCAAGATTACACAACTGCATGCCTGGAATCCTATTGGCTAATCCCAACTCGAGTAGAGCTACTGAATCCAGTGCTGAATGGCACATCAACACACAGGTAAATCCAACTGATTCGGTGGTTCTGCTCTATGGGGAATAATGACAAGATTTAGGCCCACATGAGATAGTAAAGTTGTGGGACTCTACTTCTGCAGCCATGAACAGAATATGTCCATTACAAAGAGGTGCAACCTCATATGTAAGAGAATTCAGACATGTTCCTTTTGTCTAATGCTAATAACAGCAGGATTCCAGCCTATATTTGGTCACTGGTGGATTCATTAGGTTTTGAACAGTGTTGCAGATAGGTGGCAATGTACCTCTTTCAGTTTTACTTATAAGGAAAAGAAAAGTATGTGTGCAGGGCCAGATTTACATCTAAACTAAGTATGCTACAGTTTGGGGTCTCAGATTATAAGAAGCCTTTAAATAACTTTTTCAAACTTAAATTTCTGTTTCTGTAAGGATAATATGTATTTAGAGGGTAATACAGTTGTCATTGTTATATGCCTACAAGTCAACTCTGACTTATGGGAAGATTCACTCAGCAAAGGTTTGCCTCTAAGACTGAGAGAATGTGACTTCCCAAGGTCATGCAGTGGGGTTTCCATGGTCAAATGGGTATTTGAACCCTGGTTTCCCACGGTTTAGTCCAACACAACTACACCATGCTGGCTCAGTAATGCTACAGGGCCTCTTAACTATGGCATAATTTTGAAACATAGAGTTAGAAGAGACCACACGGGCCATCCAGTCCAACCCCCTGCTTTGCAGGAACACACATCAAAGCACTCCCAACAGATGGCTATCCAGCCTCTGCTTAAAAACCTCCAAAGAAGGAGACTCCACCACACTCTGAGGCAACATATTCCACTGCTGAACAGCTTGACCATCAGGAAGTTCTTCCAGAGGTTCAGGTGAAATATCTTTTCCTGTAGCTTGAATCCTTTGTCCTAGTTTCTGAAGCAATAGAAAACAAGCCCACTCCCTCCTTGACATGACATCCCGTCAAATATTTAAACATGGCTATCATGTCCCCTCATAACCTTCTCTTTTGCAGACTAAATATACCCAGCTCCCTAAGATGCTTCTCATAGGGCATGGCTTCCAAACCCTTCACCATTTGGTTCACCCTCCTCTGGGCACGCTCCAGCTTGTCGATATCCTTCTTGAAATGGGGTGCCCAGAACTGGACACAGTATTCCAGATGAGGTCTAACAAAAGCAGAATAGAGTGGTATCATTACCTCCCTTGATCTAGATACCATACTCCTATTGATGGAACCAAGAATCGTGTTGGCTTTCTTGGCTGTTGCATCACACTGCTGACTCATATTCAGCCTGTGGTCCACCAAGACTCCTGGATCCCTTTCCCATGTACTATTATTCAGCCATGTGTCCCCCATCCTATATTTGTGCATTTCATTTTTTCTACCTAGCTGTAGGACCTTACATTTCTCTCTGTTGAAACTCATTTTGTTAGCTTTGGCCCAGCAATCTAATCTGTCAAGATCCTTTTAAATTTTGATCCTATCCTCTGGAGTATTAGCAACCCCTTCCAATTTGGTGTCATCTACAAATTTGATCAGCATACTCTCTATTCCTTCATTCAAGTCATTGATGAAGATGTTGAATAGCACTGGGCCCAGGACAGAACCCTGTGGCACCCCACTAGTCACTTCTCTCCAGGATGAAAAGCAGCCATTGGTGATCACCCTTTGGGTTCGGTCAGTCAACCAATTACAAATCCAACCAACAGTAGCCCTGTCCAGCCCGCATTTTACTAGCTTCTTTGCAAGAATATCATGGGGAACTTTGTCAAAGGCCTTACTGAGCTCAAGATATGCTACATCTACAGCATTTCCTTCATCTATCAAGCTTGTAACTCTATCATAAAAAGAGATAAGATTAGTCTGGCATGATTTGTTTTTGAGAAACCCATGTTGATTTTTAGTGATTACAGCATTGCTTTCTAAGTAATTACAAACTGATTGTTGAATGATCTGCTCTAGAATCTTTCCTGGTATTGATGTCAGGCTATCTGGGTGATAATTATTTGGGTCCTCTTTTTTCCCCCTTTTGAAGATGAAGACAACATTTGCCCTCCTCCAGTCTGCTGGGACTTGTTCTCCAAGATTTCTCAAAGGCCCTTTCCACATGGGGGTTAAAAAACGGTGTAGAGCGACCTCTGACGGAGGTCGTCTACACCGTAAAGTGGATTGGGGCGGACTACTTTTGCATAGTTCCACACCCCAATCCGTGCTAGGGCAACCGGAAGTGGCGGCGCCGCATGCTTTTTAAAAACCACTTTTTATGTGGTTTTTAAAAGGCACGAGGCGTGCAGCCCCATGCAGCCGCATCGCAGCGCCTGGTGTGGATTTGCAGGCGCGCGCAAGGGCATGCCTGCAGATCTGCCGGGGGTGGGATTTCCGGCTGGTGAGGTTCTCCGGTTGGTGGAGAGCCTCCGCCAGTCATAAGCCGCCATTTTGGGCACTGCAGGACGCCGCGGGACGCCGACGAGTGTGGAGCAGCGAAAACGCGCTGCTCCACTGACGATGGACTTACCCGGTTTAAGGTAAGCTCCTTTCCCACGTGTGAAAAGGGCCAAATATTTTTGTGAGTGGTTCTGAAATTACTTCTGCCAGTATTTTTTTTAATATCCTTGGATGTAATTCATCTGGCCATGGACACTTGAATTCATCTAGTTTAGCCAAGTATTCCTGTACTACTTCTGTACCTATTCTGTGCTGCATTTCCCACCCCCCAGGTTGACTACTTCTTTTCTTTTGGGAGAAAACTGAAGCAAAGAAGGTGTTGAGTAGTTCTGCCTTTTCTCTTCTCCCTGTTAGTACTTGGCCATCTTCTCCATGCAGTGACCCTATCATTTCCTTGTTTTTCCTTTTTCTGCAGACATATCTAAAAAAGCACTTTTTATTGTTTTTAATTTCCCTGGCAAGCTTGAGTTCATTCTGTACTTTGGCTTTTCTGACCTTCTGCCTACATCTCCTGGCTATTTGCTTGAATTCCTCTTTGGTGATTTCACCAGTCTTCCATTTCCTGTACACATTTCTTTTAACACTTAGCTCAGCTGAGAGTTCTTTAGTCAACCATTCTGATTTCTTTAGACACCAGCCATTTTTCCTCCTTATTGGCATAGTTTTCAATTGTGCCTTCAGTATCTCATCTTTACGAAACTCCCATCCTTCATGAACTCCCTTCTCTTTCAGTTTTCTTGCCTATGGAATTTCACCGAGTAGTTCCCTAAGTTTACAGAAATCAGTTTTTTAAAAGTCTAGAATATGTGTCTGGCTACACTTGGCTTCTCCTTCCCACTGAATGACAAATTCCAATAGAGCATGGTCACATCCACGTAAGGATCCACTTCTACTCCATTAAGAAGGTCCTCCCTGTTGGTCAGGATCATATCTAAAATAGTTGATCCCCATGTTGCCTCTTCTTCTTTCTGGACCATGAAATTGTCTGCAAGGCAAGTGAGGAACTTGTTAGACCTTGTGCTCTTGGCAGAGTTTGACTTCCAAAATATATCAGGATAGTTGAAATCTCCCATTACTACTGCATCTCTCCTTTTTGAATGTGTGTGATCATCTGCTCCAGGAAGGCATCATCCAAGTCCTCAGGCTGGCTTGGAGGTCAGTAGTAGACTCCCACAATGACATCCCTATTGTTTTTTGCTCCCTTAATTCTTACCCAGATGCTCTCGACCTGACTTCCTAGATTTAAGTCATGGATCTCTTCACATGTGAAAACGTCTTTGACATATCAAGCTACTCCTCCTCCTTTCTTGTTTGGTCTATTTCTGTGAAATAGGTTATACCGCCTCCTATTACTCCATTCCAATCATGAGACTCATCCCACCATGTTTCAGTGATGAGTATTATATTCATTTTGTTGTATTAAGAGTTCCAGTTCATCTTGTTTATTCCTTCTGCTCTGTGCACTAGTATAGAGACATTTAAGACCATGTGCCCTCCCTGTAAGCTCTTTACTAAAGTTGCTTTTCCTCTCACTGTTGGTCTCTAGTACTGCTTGGCTTGCTCTATCTACAACATTTGGGGGTTCTTGCTCAGCACTTGCTGAATTCCTGTTCTGAATAATACTGTCTCCCTTCCCACCCAAACTCAGTTTAAAGACCTCCTGATCACCTTTGTGAGACTGTTAGCAAATACATTCCTGCCAACGGCTATGAGGTGCACCCCATCCATTGCCAGAAAACCATCTTCATGAAAATACAGATCTGTAGGTAGGTCCTCAGCATGTTTCAGTCTACCACTTTGTGTGTTTGATAAGGTAAATGAGTGACATTCCAAGTTTTACACTTTTCAGTGTCCTCAGATTCAGGTGAATGCATAGCTCTCATAAGCATACTAGCAATGCATGTAGATTGAGATATTTGATCTTCTTTTTGACTCAATGTGTTCCTCCACAAGAGAGCTGCTTTCTTTAGAAAGCATATTCCTTGAATGCAAAAGCCAGAGAAAATGAAATCGCAGAGATAATGTGGCAAACAACCTAGATGGAAAATGGGAACTGAAGCAAGCAAGGGCATATCGATGCCGCTCACATATGCTCACATTGTGTATTCATAAGTTTGTAAGTGGATAAATTGTTCAGTTCATTTATAATCTGAAACCTACTTACCTTTCTTGACCTTCACCTTCCACATACGCAGCAAATATGTGCAGAGAATCGACAGTGTCAATTGGGAGTTAAAACAAATAATTTGCTAAAGTATACATGGGTTCCTTGAGCCAGTGTTCTTAGTGTAGTTTGGAAAAAAGAGAGAAAGAAAGAAAGAGTCGAGATTATCATTCTGTATTCACCAGTGGACTGCAGAGTGAGCTCCTAGAATGAAGGCCATTTCTGCACTAAACTGTTATAGAGCTATTATTCCACTTTCAACATCCTATGAAATCCTGGGGTTTGCAGTTTAGGGAGGGGACATTTAGAATTCTCAGCCAGAGAGCTCTTTGGCCTCAGTAAACTACAAACCCCAGAATTCCAGGATGTTGAAAGTGAAGTAATAGCACTGTGCAGAAGGGGCCCTTAAAGTAAAAGCATTAAAAAAGCATCAAGCCCAAACTCTTGCTAGAAGTCAAGATGACTAAACTGAATCTGTCATACTTTGGACATATGACTCATTAGTAATGCAATAATGCTTGGCAGGACAGAAAGCAGTAGGAAAAGAGAAAGACCCCATTACAGGTGGATAGACTCGACCAAGAAAGCCACAACCCTGCATCTGCAATGCTTGAACAGGGCTATTGATGACAGGGTGACTCAGAGGCTTCTTGTCCAAAGGGCTGACATAAGTTGAAGTTGGTTTGATGGCAGTTAACAACAACAAGTCTGCCCCAGGAGAGCCAGTGTAATAGACTGGTTTCAATGTTGAACTAGGACTCTGGGAAGCCAGTGTTCAAATGCTCTCTTGGCTATGGAAACCCACCTTGAGCAAGCCACATTCTCTTAGCCTCAGATGAAGGCAATGGCAAACCCCCTCTGAAAACATTTTGCCAAGAAAATCCCAAGGTAGGGTCACCTTAAGTTGAGAATGACTTCTTACACAGCAGTAACAGCAACCCTGCCTAACAACACCACAATTCACTTTTACAAGTTGTTTTTTATGCAACGATCAAAAGTCCTTCCCTCAATCTTTTCAGCAGGACAGCTTGCCCACACCCACAACATGGTCAATTCTCTGTCCCAGAGAGCAGCAGACATGCCTCAATCTCTCTTCCTGACAGTGGACACATGTCTGCTCACCTGCCTGCTCTCCTGTCACACAAGGGCCTGTAGACATCTGTCACAGAGTGCCCAGCTGCAGGGAGAGAACTGGATGCATCTCTGCTCATCATCCTCCCACCCCCTGTCTTCAATAATGCAGAATTGGCTGTGTTAGGAGAGGGGAATGTGCTGCTAAAAAGATAGTTTTGTGGCATTAGGAGAGAAACCTATAGAGATTTAGGGCCTTTCCATACTACATTGTTATAGTGTCATTATTCCACTTTCAATATCCAATGGAATCCTGGGGTTTGGAATTAAGGAGGGGCATTTAGAATCCTCAGCCAGAGAGCTCTTTGGCCTCAGTAAACAACAAACCCCAGGATTCCATTGTTATCACGGTTATGCTATGTCTGGTGAGAGCACTAGATATCCTTTTGATATCAAATAATTTGGCCTTTGCTTGACCTTTCTCTGCCACCCTACTCCACGTGTTTGCAGAGGTCCACCGGACAAGCACGTATTAGGCACAACCGTTAATGTTTGTACATTCCAAACCTCATTCAGGCAGGCAACTTAAGCCTCTCCGATGCTTTAGGGAAAAACCCTCTTGCAAACCGGCCATGCTCAGCGCGAATCTTTACAAAGACGCACGGCCAAGTGCCGAGCCATTCCTTTATATTGAGCCGTTTGCATACTGACCATACTATTGTCATCGAGTGCTAAGCCCATCATGCAAAACTTGACCTTTTCCAACTCCTTTGTCCAGCTCCAAATTTCCTTTGTTCTCACCGACATGGCATAGCCTGTAGGCAAACTCCACCCTATAAAAAGTCTCCACTTTTGGGAACACTTTGGATCACCCTGGACTTCCATCCAGCCTTGCTGCTGCTCTGTCCAGTGAAGTTGTCCCCTCAGTGAACTGTGCTGAGCTTTCTCCCCTGCAACCTCTTCTTCTCTCCAGGACTATGAGACCAGGTGTTGTATTACCCATTCCCCAAAGCTCTCCATTTCTATTTCTAGTTAGCTGTGTGCATGTGGTGTCTTTTATGTTGTTTGTCCTCAATAAATGTTATTTGTGTTACTTTGAAAATTGTCTGGCTATGCTCTCTGACCTGAAGCCGTAGACATAGGGTACAAGATCCTAGCTAAAGTTACCCTGCCTCTCGTTAGCTTAAGAGAGTGCTCGAGCTTAATTTCCCCATCTTGTGTTTTTATTTGGTTATTTGGGTGCCCCTTCCGGGACCCCCAACATACAGGGTAACACCATAGGATGTTGAAAGTGGAATAATACTACTATAACAATCTAGTGTGGGAATGGCCTAGGTTTGTCAGTAAACTCTGCTAAACCCAGACTGGATCTTATTCTGCATAGAGCTTGCCACACCTTGACAAAGCCCATGCTTGTGGTTTCTTGAAGTCCAGCACTTACTTTTCAAAATGACACACAAGCTTATTTACTTACTTATCACCTTGTATCCACTAATTTCTACCAGTGCTTGTTCTGGGCTTCTTTTGTAACTGGCTCCCCAAACTTGATTGTGTTTTGGGTGTGGCTTAATAGTAAAAAGTGAAAACTGACATTTTACATCACACAACCCGACAGTTAAAGTCATAAGCTAAATCGGTTGCTGCCTGTGTTATCATGAATTCCCATGGAAAAAAAAAAAAGACACAGAGATCTGAAAAAGAGAGACTCCCTAGGACTGAATAATGTAGTGTCAGTTCCTCAAATGAATGCTGATCCTGGGTGCATGATGGGTAATTAGCTACTTTGATACCTGCAGGGAGCAGGTCATGATTTTGCTGTCGGGAGCTTCAGCAAATGCAACAGATGCATCATTATCCTAGTCACTGCTGTTTATTAAACACACCTTTGCAATGAAATTTCATATCCTCCCCTTTTCTTTCTTCCAGAAGCATAGGCAAACTCTGCATGGAAGCTAGTTTTTTGAAAACCCAAGGGGAGCTTGTTGTTCTCATTCAGAAGCCTTCCTTCCCTGGAAGAAAATAAAATGGAGCCAAGACAATCCCAAGCAACAGTATCCGCCTGAAAACAACAATTGCAGCTGTCAAATCCTGATGCGAGCCAGGCCTGCACAGACCTTTGTACTGGAAATGGCTTTGCCTACCAAATCTGGCCTGTGCCAGTTGGAATGAATTTTGAAGACTTTGTCAACATTTTCAAATTTCTTTGTATTCAGGGCCAAAAATTGCTGAGATTGGGAAGGCAAATTAATTGGAGAGGCTAAATAACTGAATAGATGGAAGCAAGGCTCAGGGCTGTTTCACACTACACAATTATGGCACTATGACTTCACTTATTTGCCGCGGTTCACATCCTATGGAATTCTGGGGTTTAGTAGTTTGTTGAAGCACCAGAGTGCTCTGAATGAGAATTCTAAATACCCCTCATTGTTGTTAATTGCCATCAAGGGAGCTTCAATTTATGGTGACTCTATGAGTGAGCAATCTCCAAGACACCCTGTTCAGTTGTCACAAGACCATAAGCTAGCTTTACAGTCTTATAGAGCCAGGAAGGTATATTGGTTTGAGCAATGGACTATGACTCTGGAGAACAGGGTTTGATTCCCGGCTCGGCCATGGAAACCCACTGGGTGGCCTTGGGCAAATCACACACTCTCAGCTCCAGAAAACCCCATGCTAAGTGCGCCTTAGGGTTGTAGTAAGTCAGAAATGTCTTAAGGGACACATAACAACAACAACAACTGCTGGGGATTCACATTTATGGTCATTAACCACCAAGTGTGACCCCCCCCCCAAAACTGTTTCAGCCTGAAAGTGCCCCAACCAAATGGTCTCCATGGTGCTGCTGATGGAGGTGCTGCAAAATCTTGATTGCAATACTCTTTCAGTTGCTGGGTGCCTTGACAGAAACAGTTGTAGTAGGCCCCCAAGGGTTTCTTCAGCTGCCTGTTCCCAATATGCCTCACCTAAATGGGAGAGCACTAGACATGTGGTTTTGAAGTCTGCAGTACCTTGAGAACCCTTTGGTTTGGGAACAGCTTGGCTGAAAAGGTATGGCATTTCATGGTGGCATTGTCAGACTTAGTTATGGAGATGGACAGAGCTCTGTTATAGCAGTTATGTCTGATGATACAAGTTCTTGGCTGCTGCTAAGATTATGCATACTCAGGGTGGTGGCTTCCTTGACTGAGTCTATCTATCTGTAACACAATCTTGATTGCCCTAAACTGTAGATCTCAGGATTCCATAGGCTGGGCACATGGCAGTGAAAGTGGAATCATAGCACTATAGTTATGTAGTATGAAAGGGGCCATGGGTTTTGTAGCTGTGTGAGGCAGTAGAACTGGCTGACTGATTAAAACAAAGCAAAGCAAAACAAAACCTCTCCTTAAACTTCAGATCCCAGGAATCCATAGAACAGAACCAAGGCAGTAAAGGTGGAATCATAGTAATAACTATGTAATGTGAAAGGGCCTTTGATTTAATCCAGAACTTAACTTGTAACCGTTTTTGATAATCAGGGAGAGGAAGAGGTGCTGAAATCATGAAGACCATGGTGTGTGCATTCGTGCACCTTTCCCTCACTAGAAACTTATCACAAAACTACTCTAGACAGATAGAGACACTTGAGAATTTCTTTCAGTCCATGTTTCCAACTGAACCACCCTGATCCACTCATCCTGGACAATGGGATGAAATGGAATTACTCTTCTGATGTTGCAGTTCTTCCAATTTTTTCATGCAGGCTTCAGCTCACGACAGTACCGAAATGTATATAAAATGTAATTTTTAGAATAAAATCTATTTTGAAATACATATATTGAGAGAAAATACATTTAGCAATGAAATACTTAGCTTGAGAGAAACTATGTTAAAAACTTAGTCTTGAAAGACAGATAAGAAGTAAAACTGTATATGTAAATGCATATTAAAAAACAAAGTTTAACCTGGAATTTTAAAATAAAGATCAAAGATAAATGTGGAACTGGATCAAAACAGATTTATAAATAAACATACTTGAAACTGATATGGACCAAAAATAGAGTGATCTGTCCTTGTCTTGGATTTTAAAACAGGGTTTTAATTTCAAAAACTGTGACAGCTTAAGGTATGTAGGAGCTTTAAGTAATAACTACCGCTTTCAGTTATGCCTTGAAATTAATTGGCAGTGTTGATACAGTTGTGATATGGAACTGGTATAACTCATGATCTGTGGGAAAAATCAGAAACACGTCTTAATGCGCTCAATAGATGGCTGTTTTATTTTAGAAAATCCCAACTCATTTTGACCTGTATATGTTTCTCTGGCCTTCTTCCAGGGATATATAAAAACATACAATTAAATATAAACGTAAATTGTAAAAGGATAGCACAGAATGATATACTAAGACCTGCATAATGTATCATTGTGTTGCTGTTGTTGTGTGCATCTTCAGGTGGTTTCTGACTAATGAAGACGTTAAGGCAACCCTATTGTTAGGTTTTCTTGGCAAGATTTGTTCAGGAGGGGGGTTGCCTTTGCCTTCCTCTGAGGCTGAGAGAGTGTGATTTGCCCAAAGTCACTCTGGCTTTCAATGGTTAAGCAGGGATTCAGTCCCTGGTTTCCAGAGTTATAATCCAATGCTGAGACCACTATAGCATGCTGGGTCTCTATAATACCTCATAGCATATATCATTCTAGTCTTTGTACACTGCTTAAAACCTGTACATGCTGATATGAAATCTAACTGGAGAAATTTCTGAAGCTGAAAATCTCATTCCATTTGCTGGACAGAAAAGAAATGTGTGAACTCAGCTCAAAGGGTTGGCTTTTTTTAAAAAAATTAGCTGTGAACAAAGACTGGAAGGCTTTAAGCAGTACACAAAGATTAGGCTTTAAGCGGTACACAAAGTTTAGACTGATATATTCTATGATATATTAATGTAGGTCTTATTATATAATGTGTTGTCCTTTTACAGTCTCGAATTTATATTTGTTTTCATGTTTTTATGTAGCCCCAAAGAAGGCCATAGAAATATATATAGGCGCACACATGTTGGGTTTTCTCTGAAATACAACAGCAATCTATCAAGGGCTTTGAGACATGTCTTTGTTTTCTCCTGTGGGTTCTATTGAGTGCTCTCCAGTTTTTGTTTTTTATAATTTCTGACCTACCGAACGGAAGGTGAACTTGGCACTGCAGTGTGCCTAAACTTTATTAAAAACCCATCAGCCAGTTAGTACTCTCATTACTGACTGGGAGTACTTCTCCAGGGATTCAGAAAGGATTCTTTTCAAGCCCTACTTGGATATCTCTGGTACTCTGTGGTGATCTCTCATCTAAGGACTAACAGATCTGATCCACAGCTTTTGAAATCAGATGGCGTTGGGTATGTTCAGGATGATGTTGAAGGCCACTGTGCTCTGAGCCACCTGGTGTAGCTATAACTGGGCAACACAAAGTACATTGAAATATTCAATTTTTGAGGTTACTGAGGCATGGATCATAGAAATTGCCCAGCTCCTGCCCTTTAAAAAGTAAGGCAGTCAGTCACGGTACTAGATGTAATTGCTCAAAACCTCATAAAAATCTGCCACCATAGTTGGCACCTGACCTTCCAGATAAAACAATGATTTCAGAAGAATGAAAAGCTTTTACTTGGGGGTCAGGAGATCCTTTTTGTCTCTGAAAAATCTCTATGAAGCCATCATCTCCTTTTGCCACAAATTTGCATTCAGCTTTTTAATTTCCCATCCACAACTGTATTCCAAACATGGGTCTAAACCAAGCCAGATTATTATCTTGGATGCGTGAAGACCAGAGGACCATTAGCATGATATTGGCATCCAGTACCCCCAGATATCCCTTGCATCAGTGTCATTAAAATATGAAAGAATAAATGAGATATGATCAACCCCAGGCAGAATGCCATAAGATCAAGGCTGGGAAACTGTGCTATCTGATGCTGTTGGACTACAGTTCCCATCAGTGCCTGCCAACCTGACCAGTGGTGAGGGATTACGGCAATGGAAATTTATTAACATCTGAAGCATGAAGTCATAGGTTTCTCAGCCATGAGACTGACAGAGCAGAGGGGTTCTGTCTGAGACTGTTCCTTGAGAATCTACTGAGACTGTTCAATTGTGGTGTGTGTTGGACCGACGAAAGTCAGTTTGATGTTATGTACTTTGCTAACTAATGACAGAGCTGAGTTGGCCAGACAATGGAAAACTCTCTCTCTCTCTCTCTCTCTCTCTCTCTCTTGATTTTAATTGAGGATCTTAGCCTATCATTAGTACTTTGGTATCTAATGGAAACTTGCCAAAGAAGATTGCATAACGGCTGCTTGGTACAGGTGTGCATGTGACACCCCTAGATAAAACACAAGCACAATCACCAGGGAACCTTTCTGTGGGATGTACTGTACCGTGTTCATTTCAGGGAGGCATTTATCAAGGATAATGAATAGGTGCTGTAGCCACCAAATGCTCATTAAGTCATTGAGTAGGATGGCTGAGTCAGTTGAATATTATAACTCAACAGAGTGCCTAATTCAGTACCTAGTAATCAGTCATTTTTCTCTGTTTAAATTCTGTAGGTCTGGTATGAAGAGAATAATTTTACTAAGACTTGTGGAGGAGGAAAGTGGGAAAGGAAAAAAATTACATGGAACTATATATATATATATTCATTCATTTCATGACTTGTGCATCTCAGTTTCATAAAATAGCTTCTACCACTGCTAGAAAGCCTTTGGTGGTTTGTTTGCTATTCATAAATAAAGGATTGAGTGTGTACATGAAAGGGCAGATTTCATTATGCCATCCTGGAATGGTAAAATAAGGCAGAGGACTCACAGGGAAGATGCTGACATCTTTAATATTACCCCCTTTAAGAATCAAGTTTCCCCTGTTTCTGGAACCCTTCTTTTGCTTGGGGAAAAGATTTTTGGTCTCATGGGGAACAGAATGTATTGTTGTTGTTTAGTTATATAGCACCATAAACGTACATGGCACTTTACAAATAAAGCTACAACAAAAAACAGCCAGCCCTGTCAATTGCATACAATCTAAAATGTATACATGTGCACACACACAGGGGAAGGATAGAGTAATGCAAATGTGAAACTATACAATACAATTGTCTATGCTGTATGATTCAAGAGTGGGGAATGAGAACGTCAAAAGCCAGGAGATCTGGACCAAGCCAGGGCTATCACAGCCAAGTTTGATTTAAATTCTCTCTTCCCAGGGAACCAGCACCTTTCTAAATTTTTGTCCCCCACTGGCTTCCTCTCCCAGTTTATCTCCCTCTACTGCTTTCCCTAAATCCACATCCTTGCAGATATAGGGCGGAGCATGGATTAGTTTATCCAAATGACTATGTCACTGGTGGTAGCTTGTACCTCCAATCCAGAGCAAAGAGACACTCTACTGAGACCACTTTTTCCAAAAAGATGACCAAATCTTTATTTAACAAACTGTCAAGGGAAAAGATAGTTGGCAAATTAAAGTGTAGTGAACAGCACAACACTTGTATACTTAAAGTAGCAAACACTCTCTTCTCTCTCACACACACTCTCAGATGGATCTCTCACTCTTTCAACTCCAAAATCTTCTCCAGAACTTTGTTTCAGTTAAATTTCAGTTACTCATTCCCTGCATCTAGTCTCTTCCTCTCGCTAGCCCAGGGCTCCATATTCAACAACAATCACTTTTAAATTCTCTTGGTTGCTAGGATGGCTCTGTGCTACGCTCCCCCGGTGTTGTTGGACTGTGCCTCCCAGAAGCCTTACCCAGCATAGCTGGTGGTAAGACATGTTGGGAGCAGCAATTTAACAAGTTCTGGAGGGCCACACCATTCCCATCCCTGCTATAGATACAGTAAGAAGAGCAGCAAAACTCCTTCTAAAATGAGTATAAGGAACTCATGATACCTCTTCTGAATATTTAACCAGCTGCCTAAAGACCTCACCCCAGCAACTGAAAATACTGATATAAACTGTCTAAAGTTAACACAGGCTGACACGTTAGTCTCAAGGTAGCCCACTTGAAACTCAGAGGTAATGGACAACAATTGTCCATTTGCCAATACCCCATTTGTGGCAGTGTGGTGACAATCTCAGGCCCTATAGGAGGAAACCAGTTTTCTAGGCCCGTTTCAATCTGATTTGATCTGCACTGAAATGCCCTTTGTCATCCTGACATGCCATCCAACACTTCACAGATGAACCGGGACCCATGTGGTCAAGTTTCATCAGTGTGTAGTCAAAATGGCAAAAATTATTAACAAGAAAAAAAGCACACAAGCTAGAAGAGGCTGCAGCAATTTGCTTTTGCCTGAGCCTACTGGAGAGGGCAAGATTCTGTCCCCTTCCCCCTGCTGAATTGATGCAAACTACTTTTGCACTTTGAACGCAGTTTGCACCAATTAAAATAAACAGAGAACAAAGAGGGAAGTGAAAGGAAGAGAGAGAAGATGGGACATTTAAAAAAACAAATGAAAATGTGTGATGACAGGTCAAACTGGGACTGCTTCTGCCAAATCAGGATAGTGTATCCCGATTGGGACCTTTACTAGTAGAAGGACCTGAGGATTGCAGCCCTATTATCAGCGGTTGTTCCCTCAGCAGATCTTGGTATCATGGACCCTCTTGAGCTGAGTGTTGAAGGCATCACTGCACAGTGGTTCTACATATCCACTTGCAGCAAGTAGTATTAGGTGACCTTTTTATTTTGACACTCTGGCAATTTTGCCAGGGAGTGCCACAAACCACCGACTTATCCCAATGCTGCTAAATATTTATATTAAGGATATATAATATCTGAGAATCTGTCTGGCTATTTTCAGCCTTCCCTAGAGTTCAGTATGCTGTACTTCTGAATCCTGAAAAAAAAAAGCATCCAAAAAAGGGCACATCATGTCCCCAAAAATCTTTAAACAAATTTCCATTTAAATGTCATTTCATCCCCTTCCTGACCTGTATGGTTTCTTTGCTATTTTAGCCTCTGTTTTGTCTACCTCTTGGTGAGAAAGGAGCCTGGTTAAGAAACAGGAAGTGACTTCATAGCTAAAGAAAGGCTGTTTAGGGTCTTAAATAGTCCTCACCCCTAAAAATAGCCTTCAAATGTCCAGTCATAACCCTCCTCTGAGGCTGTGGAATGCAATTTTCTATTTTAGGGTGAATTTTCTTGGGGTTTGAGACATTTGAGAGAGACCGGGGTGCTTACCGAGATCCTAGGAGGCATTAGAGCTGAGTGTCTGTAGGATACAGATGGCACCTATCTCTGGCCATTTCCGCACGGGGCGAGGGAATCGCCCCATGACGCTACTCACCAGACTTTTGGGCTCCCCGGTCCGGTCCACGCTTCTCTGGAGCAGTGCGTGGCCATCGCTCCGCATTCCTCCGGGGACAAAAATGGTGGCTTCTGGTTGGTCAAGGGTCTCAACCAACCACTGGAGCTTGCCAGCCTAAAGCCCGCCCCCAGCAGATGGCAGGCTCGCACCAATGTGAGTCTGCGAATCTGCATAAGGGAGCAGGCTCGCAGTGGCATGTTCCGTGCTTTTGAAAGACCTGTTTTTAGCGGTCTTTCAAAAGCACACTGGACGACCACTTGAGGTTGTTCCGGAGCGGGCTGGGGTGTGGATCTACGTTAAGTAGGTCCAACCCAGTCCGCTCCGAGGTGCAGACCTCCTCCCTGGAGGACGCTCTGCCCCATGTTAAAAACCCTGTGTGGAAATGGCCTCTGTTTCACTGTCAGAGCTGAATCAGGAGAGGCTGTGAGAGATTGATGTCTTTATGCAGTGATATACAGCAGTTGACTGAGACTGAATCCTGGATGGAGGTCCAATGGTTGGAGAATTCCAGATTCAAGAATCAGGAAGGTTGCCTATTCTATGTGGGGTTGCACTCCCTCCACAAGAGCAGTGTATATTTTTTGAGCACTTACAGATGTTGGAGGACTAAGTGGCTACAGTGACAAAGAGTGCCTTTCACCATCTTTGGCTAGTGGTATTTACCATCTGTGGTAAATTTAGATAAATTTTACTATATTTGGCTATCTGGTGATAAGTTCCTTCCTAAGGAGGACAGAATGGCTCCCTTGTTGCATTCTTTCCATTGGCAGCCAAAGACTTTTTTATTCTAACAGGTTTGTTAGAAATCAAAGTTTTTAAACAAAGAACTTTAAAAAGAATTCTGTACTGATTTTGTTACTTCAACTATAGTTTTTGAGCGGCTCTTTATAATTTTTAATTGTATATTTTATATTGTTTTTAAATGTTGTTAGTTTAATTCTATTTAATGCTGATCTTTCTTTTAAACTGATTTTCCATTTAATGTTAATCTTTCTTCTAACTAGTTTTTTTGGGGGGAAAGTAGAGTGTGAATAAAAACAACGGTGATGACAATGGTGATGAATCCTGAAAATTACTTTTGCAACTATTGGTCATCTCAGATTGTAACCGTTGCATTGTGTAGGATGAGCTTATGCATAGTGAAAAAGCTACAGTTAGTGCAGAACAATGGCAGGGGTGTTGCCATAAAATACTGTTATAGCTGTTGCCATAAAATACTGTTCTTAAGAGAACTGGATTAGCTGACAGTTTGCAGGACAAGGTTTACATTTCTGCTATTAACTTCTGAAGACCTACACAACTTGGGGCTGGGATATTTGGGAAAACACTTTCTGCCATATGAATCTACTTGATCATGGGGATCATTATGAGAAGCCTTCCTGGTTGTTCCACATCTTGCAAAGTTGTACTTTATGACAACTAAAAAGATGGCCTTTTTGTGGTGGCACTCCATCTCTGGTTTAGCTTTGCTCCAGCAAAAAGCCACGCACTGATACTGTTGCCATTTAGGCTCTTATTGAAAAGGTTTCATTTGCCTCATCCATTACAGAAGACATCTGCTGTTTTGAGTTTTTAATTTATGGGCTGTTGACTATGTTGTATAATTCTGTTTTGATTTAACAATAATGTATATTACTTTAGTTTCAGTTTTATCATTGTACACTGCCAATATATGTTATGCATGACAAGTGGTATATAAACATTTTACACTAAAAAACAAAAGCTCTGCTGTTGGTATTCAAACAGTCTTTGAGCCTATGTACAACCATCAGGGGTACATCTTGCAATACTGTTCTTGATCAAGTAAGTTGGTAAGGAAGCAGGCATACTCATAAGCATCTTGGCCCTAGTGTTACTTCAGCATGGGTGACTGAGGGTCCACCTGCAATGCCAATGCTTCTGTGAAACAGTGGGGAATATTAGTTCAAAGAAGAAGCCTGCGAGAGGGGAATAATCTCTCTTTTACACCTATATCTATGGGTACTAATGTAGTGAAGAAGCAGCCAGAGATCCAAAAGTAAGCTTGTTTGTTTTATTGAGGGAATTGCAACCACATATGCAAGATCCAAGCAGCCTCACAATTTGCACAAGTCTAGCTGAAGCAAAAGGAAGGAAGAATTTGGGTAGTGAGAGTTTAGGGTGAAAGAGATGATATTTACCAATCCAGAGAGAAGTAAAGAAGCAATCGTGGTGTAAACTAGAAGTCCAAGTGTAGTACATATTGGAAATTGGAAACTGGAGTGGCAGAGTGATGGTCTGTACACCAAAAGTACTACGAGTTATCTTGCAAAAAGCCAGGATTTAAATGCTCTTTAAATACTTTTTTTTGGTATAATTTTTATTGAAAGTTTGTCTCAAAATACCCCCCCCACACACTTCCATGCTTAAATCTTCCAGTTGAAATAGCTTATTTCCATTCCATTAGAAACATAATTCCCATCTTACAGAGAGAAGAACAGTTACATTGGTTCTTGTGGGTTTTTCGGGCTTTGAGACCATGTTCTAGTTGTATTTTCTCCTGATACACAGAATTGAATGTTGATTACAGTGAACTTTTAATGATGCACTGTTTTGTTGATTTTTATATTTTCTCTTCTAATGAATGTTTATACTCTGTGTCTTTTAATGAATGTTTAATTAGTTTTAATTTTATAGACTGTTTAATTGTTTTTTTTTAAAAAAATAACACACAACCCACTAACGTTTTTCTATGTTTTGAATATGCATTGTGGTTAGAATTTTTTTAAGCTGCCTTGAATCTCAGCGTTGGGAAAAAGGTGGGATATAAATTATTAAATGAATTTGAAAAGGGAAGGAAGGAGGGTTGTACAAAATACTTCTTGGTGTTCTTCACAATATTTTCAAATTAAATCCCCAAATGTGAATAATTTCACAAGAATCAACTTTTTTTAAAAAAAATAATGTCTCAACATGTCTGGATAATCTTTTTCATCAAGTATGAGAAAATCTAAGAATATTCTCCATGGCCCTGTTTACCATATGTGTCCTCTATATCTGGGGTACAGAGCTGAACTAATGCTTTTGTGTCAGGGAAGAGTATGTGACAACCAAAGAAATGCTGGTACAAGGAATACAGTATTGCTGTAATATCTATCTCTGTATCTGTTTTGCTGTTCTGCTAGTAGTTCAGTGGTGCTGTCATGGTCTTTAGGAAAGGACATCTATTATGTTCTATGAGGAGGTGAACATCTTAAATATACTAAAACCTTTTCAGGCAGAAAGAGACTGATGCCTCAAGGTGAAGGAAACTTCTTTTGCTTATTTTCAGCATGCTCTGACTAAATAACATAGTGACATCTCTGAAGTGATAAATCCAGCATCCATACCAGCAGGAGATACATCTTTTTTATTTTATTTTAAAAGATAGCTGTGCCCCATATCTACCAGTCTAATCATTTTCAACTTCTCATTACTATTTGCTTTCTTTGAATATCTGATTACTTACTTTTCCCCACTTGAGACCCAAAACTCTTTTAAAAAATGCCTCTGATAATTATCACCATCTCATTTGGAATTAATAAGCCAACCATTGTATCCTGATTCATGATCAATGGGATGTTAAAGGAGTCTTATTGAGTTTAATAAGTATATAAGTTGGTAGTTAATGAAGTGAAAATTATGTCACCAATAACTGTGTAATTACATTCGTATTAATGCATTCATATGCCTTGCAGTTTAAATGGTGTATAACAAGCTCGTTATAGCAAGATAATTAGATAGCCATTAATTGTTAAAATGCTGATTGACATGTGGTGTGGTACTAGATATCTAGATTTCCATTGCTGTTTTACTACAGGCTAATTTAATGTTTTCATTACTCCACATTAAGGTTTTTTTCCCCCCTTTAAGATATAGGCAAATTTAATATATTAAAGAACAGTGTTGCACAGAATGAGAGGGCAGGCCCAGCTAGGGAAAGATATTTCACCAATTGTCATGGGAATACTCCCTCCTTCCTTATCTTACCAAGTGTGCTTCTTCATTAGACCAGCAGCAGATTGCTAATTTACATACTTATTTGCACACCTACCCAATCAGTGCTTATAACTACCTTCTTTGCCTTACATTGACTGCCAGAGTAAGGAGTCTGCTTAACAATCCTGTAAGGCTGCAGTGGGAATAATCTGGTCTTGCAATCATTGCTCCACTGCAGCACCCAGCTTCCCTCACAATTGGGCTATACTTGCTATGGCTGCTGGGAATTGTATTCTGACAACATTTGGACGTATGATCGCCCCTCTTTCTGTGAGGAACACTGTATTGTTTTTCTTTTCCTGGGGCCTTTTCACACAACATAATTATTGTTCTCTGGTTCCACTTTAACTGTCATGACAGCATTGTATGTGGAATCCTGGGATTTTCAGTTTAAGGAGGGTTATTTAGAATTCTCAGCCACAGAGCTCTAATGCTTCCCCAACTACAAATACCAGGATTCCACAGGATGCAGCCATGGCAATGAATTTGCTCCATGTTTTAGTATGAACTTTAAAGAAGCTATCCAAGATGTTGGAGGATAACGTTTAGTATCTGGATAACTCCTTTAAAGTTTGGGTTTACTGCCCCACTGACATGGGAGCTACCATCTATCACTAGAAAAATGCAACTTTTCCTAGAACAGACTGGCTTTCTTTCTGGTACTACTGTTCAAACCAACTCTTCAACCCTGCCACTTTTCTCAAGGTAATGACTAACTTCCTCATGCAGAACACAAAATTCGGATTAATCCTGGACCCATGCAAATGAGCATTATTAGACCATTCTGTATTTTCCCCAAATAGCTATAGGATATTTCCCTATAGTGGATTAAGTTGAAAAGGTAATTGGTAACTGATTTGTAATTATGATATGAAAATTGTACATGTTAACTCAGAAAGGATAACTCAGTGTTTTCTTTGCATTTTATGTGCATTTCAGTGTGCGCATGCAGCAAATATGTGACCGCAGGAACGTTTCGAAATGTTACCCTTTCTTTATAAAGAACTTTTTTCTATTTTGGTCCTCATGAATTTAGAAACATATAATGAACATGACAATCATCACAACATGCAGTTAATGAGATCCTGATGTATGACAATGTTGCTCAAGGCCAGTGAAGACCTCCTACTGCCTTGACTCTGCATGGGAGACGAGCAGAGATATGAGGAGGACTCACAAATGTACTAATCCTTTAGAAGGAAAGATGACTCAACACATGAAGATAGAAATGGCCAACCACTATTAGATCCTAGTTATTTGGGACTTCTTTATGGAACTTTTTCTACAAAATACAAGGTGGAATTTGTGTTGGTAAGTTCTGAATAGCATAGACTTATTGAATCATTTGGTGAGTTAATACACCATACTTTTCAATTTGTATAACCTGAGGATGTGGACAAGATTCTTGATGCAGTGAGAACCACAACATTTGTATCAGATCCTTGTCCTTCCTGGCAGATTAAAAAAGAAGAAGAAGAGGGAACTGACTGAGTGGGTAGAGAGAGTGGTTAATGACTCACTAAGACAAATCAGAGTTCCAGCATGCTTAAAGGAGACAGTTATGCAACTATAACTGAAAAAGCCCTCCCTACATCCCACCATATTGGATAATTATTAGCCAGTTCCAATATTCCATTTTTTGATCAAGGTATTGGAGCATGTGGTGACCTTCTAGCTCTAGAGCTTTCTGGATGAGATAGATCATCTAGATCCATTTCAAACTGGTTTCAGGTCTCGTTATGGGACAGAGATTACTATTCCAGGAAGCAGGCAGGGGAGTATGTCCCTGTTCGTTCTGCTGGACCTCTCCACAGCTTTCAGTATCATTAACGGTAAGATCCTTCTGGGTTGACTCTTTGAGATGAGAGTGGGAGGCACTGTTCTCCAGTGTTTCCAGTCCATTTTAGCAGGGGTGTGTGTGTCAGGCTTTGATGATGGGTGCCACATATTCAACACCCTGGCCATTGTACTGTGGTCTGATTTTTGGAATTTAGTTTGCCTAATTTAAATTCTTGAATCTGTAATAAATGGGTAGTATATTATGAATATAGCCTCATGCTAGCTCTGGTGTCAGGAATCTCTCCCTGTGGAGCCGCAGCCAGCAAGAGAGGAGAGAGGTCAGGAATACTTTCAGGGAGGTCCGAAAATACCAAACACTAGGAAAACACAAGCTGAGCCAGGTCAGGGTCCAGTCCAAAGATTCAGGAGGCAGAGATCTGTCTGGAGGGTTTCAGGGAGCAGGAGACATGAAGGTTGTGAGGGCTTGCTAATAATTTGCTGCAAGCAAGGAGCAGCCATGCCGGCAGACTTAAATAGTCACTGTGAGCATGTGCTGCTTGTTTTTGTTTCCTCAGTCCATGCAGCCTCCCTCTGAGCAGCTCATTTCAGCCTTCTGTGTGAATAAGGGCTGATGGGCATAGGTGGCTGCAACTCGTCTGCATCACTGCTGGTTCCCTCTCTGTCAGGAGCTGGCTAGGGAAACTGTCTCTGTTTGACCTTCCAGTGCAGGGAATATTTGCAGGTTGACTTGCTCACCCACTGGCTCAGCCCCATGTACAATCAGTTGCTCCTCAATCACAGCAGCAGCATCTATCACATCTGGGCCTGTAGCCAACCTAATTATAAACAGAGATACGTTTGAAAGCATGACGGAAAATCGGAGTAAATGACTGGCTTATAATAACCCCAACAGTATAAGGTTACTGGCCTAATGCCAGCAAAACAGCTGCACAACTATAATCAAGAGGGGAAGGCATTAAGTACCTTTGACCAAAAATAAACCTCCTTGTACCCACAGCAGGTAATGCATTTAGGATAGCAATAACTCCTACTGTACCACAGATAGGGTTAGAGATAAGATCCCTATTTTGATTGAATGAGGTTAAACAAAAGTTGGAAAGAGTAGAAAATAGAAGCCTTTTGAGCAGCAAAGATGCTAGACTGGCACTCTCCTTACTATCTTTCCACAAATGTAATTTAAAAAAATAATAAAAAAAATCCATCAGGCCTTTGAGAACTGATTTTTTTTTGGGGTGGGGAGAGGCCATGTGCTGTACTTTTCTTTGTCATTTTTTTAATGGCATATGTTTTTTAACCAGTTTTAATTTTAGGATGGTTTAATTGGTTTTTAAGTTTCTAGGCTGTGAATTTTTACTGTGTGTTTTAATTGTGGTGAGGTGAAAAGATAGGAAGAGGAAGAAGAGGAGAAAATCCAACTGATTCAATGGCTCTAGTCTAGTCTAGTCTATAGTTGAGACTGACAATAGAATTTAGGCCACAGTTTTCTAGGCAACAGTATTGTTTTGGTGCAAGCCCTCCTCTCAGCTCTTTTGTATAAACAAAATTTTCATTATCATAGAATCATAGAATCATAGAAATGTAGAGTTGTAAGAGACCACAGGGGCCATCCAGTCCAACCCCCTGCCATGCAGGAACACCCTCAAAGCACTCCCAGCAGATGGCCATCAAGCCTCTGCTTAAAAACCTCCAAGGAAGGAGACTCCACTACACTCCGAGGCAGCACATTCCACTGCCATATAAAGCCTAAAGTGTACAAAACCAGAAAAATGTATTAAATGTGTTGTAATTTTACCTGCCAGTGAAAAAAAGAATTTCTGAAATTGTTCATTCTTGCATGTAAGAATGAAATAAGTGAAGATTTGCATCTCTTGAGATGAATAGGAAATCATCCTCACTACACAGGCTACTGGGCTACCAATCCCTATTTTGCCACTACCTGTCTACGCCTCTGGCAATGGGGCTCTGGACTTGATTTTAAAAGCACTGGCCCAGTCACTTTAGCAATGGCAACAACTCCTCTCTTCTTATTGAAGCCAATTTGAAAAAGCATCGTACCTCCCCCAGTGTTTTCTTCAAGTTTTGAAATAAACAAACAAACAAACAAACAAACAGAAATTGTCAAGTAGTAGGAAACGGCTTGGATTCTAAAACTAGACATGTGAATGTTCAGGAGAAAAAAATTAAAAATCAGAGGGAAAAATGTTGTTTCCCATTTTTTTTCCTGGAAGCCCTCCTCCTTTTTTTCCTGGAAAAACAGAACATTTCATTATGGGATATTTTATTTCATATTTAAGACAAAGTGTTCTTATATTTGCTTCCTCCACATTATTTCTACAATCTAGATAGCAGGTAGACTTTTTAGAAAAGATTATACACCCTAGCCTAAATAACCTAAAGACACCAGATCCTGTCTGATCTTGGAAGGTAAGCAGGGTCAGCCCTAGTTAGTACTTGGATGGAAGACTGCCGGTGAATATCAGGTGCTATAGGCTATATTTCAGAGGCAGGACCTGGCAAAACCGTCTGTGAGTATTCCTGGCCTAATAAAACCCTATGAAATTAATGGGATTGCCATAAGTCAACAGACAACTTGAAGGCACATACATATCCTATTTTTCGAGTTCCTGATTCTTGGTTTCCTCTTCTCAGTTCTTTTCGTGACAATGAGCGCTTTATGTCTGCTTCATAGTATGGAAGACTACAAGACACAAAATAATGTTCTTTGTTTTACAAATATTAGTGATATTTTCTTTTGTTTTCATAGAGATTTTTGTCTGCTTTTCATAAAATGGCAAACCCAAAGAAATTTCTTGTAGTTCAGGTTGTAAAACCTTGTAGCTCCATACAAACAAATAAATAAACGAACAATAAATAAAACTGGAAAAATTAAATTACATTTGTAACTGTTTTCTGAAGAATATATATCAATATATCAAACATGATAAGTTTATGCCACACTATGTTGTACATATTCTATAGATTTCTGTAGTAACAAACTGATTTTCTGTAAATGGTGCATTTTTTCCAATTTTTCTTCTTTTTTCTCCCAAAAAACTGAAAAAAAAAAAAGGGTTCCCTACATGTCTTCAAAATTTCTGGAAATTTTGCCTATCTGTCTAAAACACCCATGAACAAATTTCCACACATGTCAAGACAGCATTCTGGCACCTAGTAACCAGTGTGGAAAGTGAAAAATCTCATATTCATTTTGAGGACTTTGTGTAATAGACAGTATTTTTTTTTCTGCTCATGTTAAACAGTGATTCAGCCCTTCCTTGAGCAGCTGAACATTTCTACCTCTTTAAATGTCATACAAAAATTCAGGGGGAAAAAAGGAAATGAAATTGGCTCAAAAATTGGCTAGGGCCAAGGCAAGATGACACCATTTTTATACACCTTGACACAAACAGAAAAGACAGGCTCATCATCAACTAAAGGATGGGGAAGCATTCTGAAACTGTATCTGCTAGCATGACAACTTTCCCCAGACCCAATCAGAAATGGAAGAGGGGCCAAGTACCCTTGTGCCTCGTAAAAAATATGTCTTAGAGGGCTAGGGTAACCTTTGGAACAGTGTGGGATATGGTCTCTGTGGTTGTGATTTAATGGGGAACTTGCTGAAAATTGTCTACTATCTTATGTGAGTTGTTGGTTTTAAGGCTGATGTTGAAATTAACATCATAATAGTCCTCATAACACTACTGAAATACATACCGTGTTTTCCCGAAAATAAGACACTGTCATATATTTATTTTTCCTCAAGAAGACACGCTATGGCTTATTTTCAGGGGATGTCTTATTTTTATTAAGTATGGTACAACAATCTACATTCATTCAAATATAGTTAAGTCATCTTTATGTATGTCCAACTTCAGCCCGCTCCAGAATGCCCAGAACTGGTGGTTCGCCGTGCTATTGAAAGACCGCTTAAAAGAGGTCTTTCAATAGCACAGCGCACCCCAGTCCATCGTTGTGCTAATGCGCGAGGCTACAAATCTTCTGGGGGCGGGCTTTAGGCTGGCGAGCTTATCCGGTTGGTGGAGAGCTCCACCAACTGGAAAGCGCCATTTTCGTCTCCAGAGAAGTGTGTAGCACAAGCACGCACTGCTCTGGATCAGCCTGGATCAGCGGGGGGAGCGCGCCAGCCCGGTAAGTATCAGAACGCCCCATTTTCCCCGCAAAGTGCGAAAAAGCCCTGTTTCCCTCTATGCCTCAGCTTGCAGCACGCACAGAACGACCAGGACCTGACAGGGGGAGCCGACCTTGTTGATGGGGCTGCCCGCACCTCTCCGGTCACCTCCGAGATAGCAGCTGTCACAATGGGGCAGATGAGAAGTGCTGCCCGTCTTCTTTACCGCTCCGCGCCGGTACGCTGCATAGTCACGCCTATCACTATGTCTTATTTTTGGAGTATGGCTTATATTGTGCAAATGCTTAGAAATCCTGCTACGGCTTATTTTATGGGTATATCTTATTTTTGGGGAAACATGGTACATATACCAGGGATGTAAATTCTCATAAATTTCATTCCTGGTGGTGTTTCTCCTCACTGTAAGAATATCATTGAAAAATATGCTGTTTTAAAACAAGTCTTCACACTTCTGGACTAATTCTCTGACAAAAAAAAAAAAAAAGCATTCATTTGCAAATGCGTTTTGTTTTCCGAGAAAGCAACAAGTTTCCTTTGCAGAAAATATAATTTTCTATGCAGAAAAGAATGGCATTTTTTTGCACAAAAATATGCATTTCTTCATGTAGGACAAGTCCTGAACTATCAAAATGGTTACCTGTTCAGGATTCACCTTGGCAGGGATTTCACACATTCCAGAAAACTTTTTCAACCATGTTTGGAACATTTTTGAATATTTTTTCCATCTCAAATACATATATACATAAATTTAACAGGATTTTTTTTAAAAAAAAAATTAGAGCCCCTCCTAACTCTAGGCCTAAACTGTAGCTTCCTTAACTTGTGTATCAATTTGGTGTCGTCACCTGTCCGTGAGTGGAGACTATTGGATTGAAAGTCCCTTTTTTCATGGAAGGCCTCTTTCTTTGAAAAGAAGGGCACTTTTGTATCTAATCCCACCATGTTGATAGTTGATCTGTTCACAAAACACAATCCTCTCTCTTGCACTCCAGTTTTAGGTTGGCACTAGAATTCACACACAACACACGCACACACACACACACACAGAGTCATATACCATTTTCATCATGTTCTTGTCCTCTGAATTATTTCCCTCATCCCTGTTTTAATTTGAATTACTACTGGCAAGCCAACAGGCAACCCACCCACGCTCCTTGAAATGATTTGCTTATTGGTTCTGCTTCCCATATGGGACCCTGGCAGAAATCAGATTAAGCTTGTTTGCGTGTTAAATGTTCGGGAAAAATGACTTGCTCTAATAAGGTGAGAGCAAGAAAATGTGCTTACCATAGCAAGCAACCCTTCAGCTAAGTTGGAATGAAAAAGCAAACAAATTCCATACACATGCACATGCATACACACACATTCCACACCATCCTACCAGAAGGCTTTCTCCAGCCCCAGTGCTTCCTCCCTCACACCAACCCAACCCACCACCTAGCAACAACAATCACAACAACAACAAAACAGACAGGGTTGTGGACTTTTTTTAAAAAAAAGAAGACTCCCAGCAAAATGCCAGGGTTTTAAATTAAATTTAAAACAGTTTAATTGCCTAATTGCTCAGCTATTTTGTGCAGCGTATTAACAGAAGCAATACTTCGGCAGTCATGCCAGCATAGCAGAAAATTGGCATTTGAGCCAGCGGGAATTAAAGAGGCAGAGTGCGGAACTAAAACAAAGAGAGAGGGAGAGAGAGAGCCTTGAACCTGGAGGAACAGACATTTGAGTCTTTTGTTTCATTTTTTAAAAATCTCCTTCTGTAATCTGCCATAGAAAAATCAGGGCAACCCCTCCTCTCTCCACCCAACCCCTCATGCCTTTGGAAGAACTATGCAGTTTTCCTCTCCATTCCACCCCTCCTTCCTAAGGAATAAGCATGGAAGCACAAAACACATCTACAAAAAAGAGGAAATGTGCTCCTTTGCCAATAATATTGGCATCTTTGAAAAGAGCTAATTTGACGGCATTTTTCAGAGTAAGCGCTGAAGCTAAATGTGTGTGTATCCAGACAGAACCAGCAAATCAGCCATATAAATAAATGCATGCATGTTCTGAAGAGGAGAGATTAATATTCATCTATAATATACCTCCATTCATCCTGACCTTGTTTCCTTGCCATCAGAAGTGAAAAAAGGGAATGAATAGTATCTTGCATAATAAATAATCCAATATTTATTGCCCGCACAGTACTGTTTTTAGCCCGTGACTCTGCTAGGTGAGATGTGAAGAGCTCTATAGTTGCTGAAATGTGTTTTTCAAGTCATTTCAGATATTCTCTTTACTCCTGATTTACAGGATGTAAACTGAAATTTGAAATTTGATTTGCAGTAAGAGAGATTCTGGAAATGTTTAGCAACAATAGTATTTTGACATCATTTTGACATCGTAACAAAATCATGCCATTAGCCTGCACAAATATGTAGCTTGGAGTTGGCTGGTTGTTAGCGGCAGATGAAGAGCATGCTATTGTTCCTTAACTGAGAAATAACTCTAACAGTGACTATTAAAGGAATTGTATGAACAATGTGTGAAAATGCAATCCAATTAAAATCAGTGAGGTTTATGTGAATACTGACAGGGGTCTGGGCTCCTGTGAGAGATGATGGTTTCCATGACAGTGAGAGGGTGAATTGACTCCAGGCTTTGGATATCTGTGAAGGAACTCTCCAAGGTGCTGCAACCTATTTTGAGGATAGGGTTCACCATCTTGGCTAATTTCTTTAAAAGTTAGATAAACACCTGCAATGGATCCACCATCCCAGAGACATGGGAGCCGCCCGCTTTCACTGCTGGTCTCTGAAGGGAGATGTGAAGAACGCTCATTAGAAATTTCCAGCTCTCCTAGGTGATAAGCTCTTTACTACATTCTCCAGCCTATATTTTCTTCTGCAAATTCTGGAATTTGAGAAGGAAGAAAAGTCTCCTCAGAGTGAGAGATGTCTGATTTAGTCCTGGCATGCTATTCCATTGAGCTCAGTTGCAATCTTTGTTTTTTAGTGGTCAGTTTGTGTTTGCCTGTTCTTTTAGGAAAAAGGGCATCAAGTACAATCAAGTCAAATGTTGTGTCACCCGAGTTTATGAGGTCAAAAACAAAGCATTTTACATCTGCTTCTTTGCAAGAGAACTTGTGTGACAGGCCCTTACTTCTCTCAGATTGGTGTGGTGATTCCCAGTCTGATAAAGTATCCTGCCTTTACCACACAGCTCTGCCTCCCCCACCCCTTATAGCGCTACCTTGTGAGGGTCTTCAGTGTTTGTTTAGAACAACTTAACAGTTTTATGGTAGTGTATTTTCTGTGTTACTTTATATACTGTATACAATTCAGCCAAGTCAGTATTTATAAAAATAAACTGACATTTATTAAGATAACAATCAGGATAAAGTAGCATTTCAGATTTGAAATGCAGGTCAAGGTTGATATACTTCCTCAGGGCACTTTTTAGACAGTTCACTTATATCTTTAGACTCTCATATAAAGCAAAAATATTATATAACAGCTCTTTGGCTACACTTCCACCAAAGATCAACCCCCAATCTAGGTCACACTCTGTAACTAAATTCTACTAAGGTTCAATTACTCTTCTGCCTCTTGCTAGGCTTCCAATGAGAGTTAAACCTTCCCAGATGGTCGCTCTCCTTGGCTGACTGAGAGACTGCTCCCTAGTTCTTTGCTAGAATCTCACTGAAGTAATAAATACAAACTGGTACTTGGCTTTATATAACTTTTTATCTCAGCTACCAGCCCCTCCCAAACACTACTGGGCTGGGTTTCTTTCCTGAGTTGCTATTTTTTGCGCCTGGCAACCTGCTTCTAGGCTGCACAGACGCTTCAGATAGCCACACCCCCAGATCTTTGTCACAACTAGTTTCAAGGAAAATTACCTATGAGCAAAGGAAGATCAGGCATGATACTTCTTAACCTAGATTTCAGAAATGGAAAGAATAAGCAGAACTACTATAAACATTCTTTTTTTAAAAAAAACCCAAAACACTAAGGAATAAATGTTTGGAATGTCAAAGTTATGACAAAGATGCCAGTTATGGATTTTCCAAGAAGACTGTTGAAAAATAGGAGAGAACATAAAGAAAAAGAGAGTTCAATTTCTTATTGTCACTGCTGGATTAATAGCATCAGATGGATTAGCACTGTCAGCAAAACAGAGTTCGCCTCTTTCCTCGTATCATTTCCTTGGTATCCGGTCTGGTGGGGAATCACAGAACCAGCCATGTCAGAAGCCGTTACAGTGGACCTGACTGTGGACTAGATAGAACATTGTTCTGATTTAGAAATTTATTTATTTATTTTAAAAAAATTCTGTTTGTCTCAGCCTGTTAAACTGCATGCAGAGACATTTTAACAGAAACAAATATTTGAAGCTGGAATCACAAATTGGATTATTCCTATTTGTTTTTCATTCTTTTGGATTACATTGCTTTTAAATGCATCATAGAACTGATATGTCTCCCTTGTTGCCATGGCATAGAGTCACAGGAAGAAGCAGCAGCAAAATGTGGCAAAATGCATCTTTCCAAAGGTTTGTGACTGTCAATGAACCAAAGAGGCCCATTGCTCTTCTTCAGAGACTTATGTCAAGGAAAACCTAGGAGGCCTGTTTAGGCATTTTAATCCCCACGAGGGGAGAGCAGAGATGTGACATTCAAGACAGAGAGGAGGAGGCATTCCTTCATACAGCTCATATCAAACTGTGGAATTTGTAACCACAAGATTTAGGAATGATTGCCAGTTTGGACGGTTTAAACAGTAGATTGGACAAATTCAGTGGCTGCTGGTCATAGAAGTCCTTCTGGTATCCCTTGCTGGGGAAAGTAAGAGAAAAATTACAGTTGTTATCATGTCCTGCTGATAGACTTTTTATGAGCAACTGGTTGTTCACTATGTGAAAACCATGTGGGATTAGAGGAGCTTTTAGTCTGATCCAACAAGGTTTTGTTCCTATGAAGGATGTGATGCAGTCTCACTTCCACTTTCACCATCCTTAACCCTGTCACCAACTAGGGGTGTCCTGCGTTAAATCACTCATTTCTGCAGGGGAGAACAAATAATTTAGTCAGTTTCTGCCCACTGTCAGATGTCTTTGATAATGATGTAGTTTTAGAAGAGGTCTCAAAGAAGGGATTAAGACTGGAGGAGAAAAAAGCTAAGAGGGAGAAAATGGGTGGGGAGGAGCTGAGGGAAACTTCATTTAATTAACCACACATTCAGTATTGTGTGAGCATTAATAATAACTAAAGGATTGCCAAAGCATTCATTGTACCTCAATTCTAATCATAATATACGATATTGAATACAAACCAGAATAAAACAGAGGTGGAGAACTGAAGACAATCGAATCCTAGGCCATTTCCGCACGAGGCTGTTATAGCGTGATGATTCCACTTTCAACATCCTCTGGAATCCTGGGGTTTGCAGTTTTGGAAGGGGCCCTAGAAAGGCATATAGGCTAATAGGTATAAGCGTATGTATGTGTGCGTGTGAATACTAATTTTTCAGGCTTAAAGGGCCTGACATTCTATAAATGGGACAGCTGCTTGAGGGCTAAGCAAACAAATCAGTTTCCTACTCTGTTTCCTCATACCTATAATGAAGTTTTTCTTCCTTTCTTTTCTTCAATTAATTGCTACTCTCAGTTGTTCAACTGCTTCCCAGCTGTTCTTCTCCTGTATTCTGCAGCCTATCAATGGTGTCCTGTGATGAATTTCCTTCAGTATTAACCCTTCTTCTTTTTCAACTTTCTTGTCCCACTGAATCTGCCAGAGGAAGGACCATCCCCACTAATGAATTCTAGCGTTCTACAACTAAGCAGCTTGTTAGGCCATGGGATCAACTTCCCAATTAATGAAGAAGTCTAGTACATTAAGACAGGTCAGTAAAAAAAAAAAAAGAGAGGGGAGAATTAATAATATAGGAAGTTAATTAGCTAGTTATTTCCAAGTTCTGCATTAGGAGAATAGTCTGCCCACTTCATACATCCATCCTCTGGCTTGTTTAGGGTAATGGAGAGGAGGATTGTTCAGTATGGTGGAGCCTGACATATTCTCCCATGGCAGGCAGTTTATACTTCCACACTTCTATCTCCCATTGGATAATGAGTGGCACTAAATGCATGGCATCAAAGGGCTATTCTGATGTGATAGTCCACCTGGGCAGAACATATGGAGATGATGAGTGAGAATGTGCCCAATGATCCTGCCTGCTTTTTATGTGCTTTATTGTAGTCCCAGTCAACAGAGCCAGTCAGCTGGGATTTCTAGTCCAACAAAATCTGGAGGATCACAGCTCACCCATTCCTAATGTAAAAATGTCTAAATGTGCATAAACTAGATGGACATATGCTTTATATGTCAAGGGGCAGTGATACAGTTTCTGTGCATGAAGGCTTTTTCAGAACATATGCTGAACACGTGTTGTGAGGAAGCAGGGACAGTAAATGTAAGCAGCTGAAATCTTCTTCCTCTCTCACTATGTTTTTTAGTCAGCACACAGAATATATTTGCACTGCCCTTAGATTACCAATCAGACACCTTCCAATGCACACATTACTAGTGGTCACAAGACCCTTCTCCTTACACTCTCTGGCTCAGCCCTCTAATCCTGCACACTATGAAAATAGGAAGCTTGTGTGTGTGCCACCATATGCATGAAAAATTCGTGTGAGTGGGGAGGCCCAGTATCTCTACTCAAATGAAGAAATCCTTTGGGTATATGTCAGTATATCTGAAGGGTGCTTTCTTCAAGTTACCAAATATGTTTAGTGGGCCTATTGTAGAATCAGATACCTTTTCCTCTGACTCCTTCATGGGTGCTTTTAACATTGAAGTGGGGGAATGTTGTGAAGATCCCCCGTAACAGGTCATATCATAACTGATGAAAACCTTCTCACTGAACAGCCACCTTGATCCTTCCTGCAGCTTCTGAAAGCAATTAGGAAGCATTTTGAAATGCTTCCCAGGCCACCAAGTACTTCCTTGCTTTCTAGCTTTAAGAGGTAAGAAGCAGGCAAAAAGGCTCTTTTGTGCAGCATGGAAGAAATAAGTAAGTTAAGGTTCACCTCACACTGGAGTAGTGACCCTCTTGCCCAGGTTTTAGCACTGGTGCAAAGAAAAATAAGGCATTTTTGACTTTTTTAAAAAAATTGTCCTAATAGTTTTGAGTTGGGAATCCCTTGTTTGTATTTTTTCCCCCTAGAAGGAAAGATTTATATAGAACTGAATGGCTTTATACAATAAAGCAGCCCTGCATGCATCAAACTAAAGCTGGAAGCTCTGTTATTATGGGCTAATTTGTGCTAGCAGCTGCATATGAAAATTGGTTCACTTTTGAATCCTAATTAGGGTCATTGCACATGCAGCAGACTTGATTTGTAGTCATGGTAATTTCATGTGCAACTCAGCAACAAAATAAGACCCAATATTTTTCGACAGGGGTGGTGGTGGTGGAATGAAAAGGATCAGATATGTATACAAGCAAGTGCTGGGTACTTTGTAACAGATGTTGTGGATTTTTGCTTGGTTCAGTCCTGGAATTCTCAGTTGAAGAAAATCATTGTGAGATTTGTCATAACACGATGTCTAAATGTTGTCTCTTCTAACATCTCATGCACCCTCCTCTAGCGATTCACAGTTTCCTCTCGGAGAGGAAGGAAGTGGCCACAACAAGGTATATGTTGCTTTGCAAAAGGGCTAAGAACCTGAGCCCCTCAAGATGTTGTTGGATTCCAGTTCCCATCAATCCTTGCCAGCCTGGCAAGAGGAAAATATATAGAGCCACAGGGATCTTATCCACACCTTACAATTAATTGAAGAGGAGGGCTAAGCACAGATTGTGAAGGAAACATGCGTTTTATCAGTTAGAAATCACAAGAACTTTATTACTCCCCAACTAACCAAATATCTTATAGTCAGAAACAGATCAGAATTGCCTGTTTACATTATGTTTTCCCAAATCAAGTATGCCTTTGTACCAATAGATGTGTCTGTGTGTGTGTTTGGGTGTGTGTGCATATCCGTGTGTTCATGGTGGAGAGAGAAAGAGAGAAGGAGAATACATACTTGTATGTGAGCATATCTACTTGCGTTTGGAGCTAAGCCTTCTGAAGCCTGACACCCTCCAGATATTTTGTACTTCAGGACTTTCCCGTGAACATTAGTTGGAGCTGAAGAGAGCTGCAATCCAAAAGGCCACCAGGCTGAAGAAGAGTACTTTAGACAGTTTGACCTCCAAAATAAACTCACAGAAGGTAACTATCTCACCTACATCAATTCTGGCAATTGATGTAGTATGTTTGGGTAGGTATGGTGCCCAATGGGACACAAGAGAACTTGATTCAATTCCCAGCTCAGCTACTGACGTACCATTTGACCCTGATCAAGTCATTTTGTTGCTCTACACCTTTGTTAAATGTCAGTATCCTTATTAAGCTGAGTAAAAAGTGAAGTGTACTTGGGATACCAGGGGAAAAGAAAAAAGCAGCAGACAAAAGGGAGGCTAGAGAGATAGTTATAAGAGAGTGCCTCCCTTTTTGATTAAGTTTGGCAGTTACCATTAAACAATCTAGTAATGCTGTCAGTGTCTGCTTGATGGCAGAGGCACTCTGAAGCAATGCACCCAGTGATCAGCTTAGCAATTCTGCTGGCAACGAACAGGAGCAACTGTGTCTCCTGGGTCGTGTCGTGGTCGTGGCAGTTTTCAAAAATGATCCGTGCTCAAGATTTCAGGCAGGATGCAGAAGCTCAGTCTCCCCATCTTGCATCCATCAGACTTCTTTGTTTGCATGAGTCAACTGGGATAGGTTTAATCACTTTGAAAGAAGAACCCAGTTGTTTTTCAGGCTCCTCAGCTCCCAGGTCAAGAGAACAGCTAAATGAAGCCTTTGTTCTTGCATCTGCTGATGTCTTCTGCTGCTTTACAGTGACAGTTTTTGTCTATCTTCGGTAATCCTCCTTATTATTTTGCCCAACTCCCCCTCAACAAACCCTTCTCCAAGAAGTCTGAAGCTGAAGAATTCCTTGCTGTACGCAGCCAAATGTGCCTTTATTAAAGTGAAAGTTTGACAGCATCAAACACACAAAGCATGGATGCCTCCTTGAAAAGAATGAACTCTACTAGTTCAGCACATTAATGGTTCTCACCTTTTGTCTCTCCTGAAGTTTGGGATTTCAGCACCAAGAGTCAATGACAATTATCCATACTGGCTGGAGCTCCTGGAATTTGAAGTTCAAGCCATTGCTCTTTGTGGTACTGGAGTTCCATAATAATTTCCCCATCCATTTTTTTTACAGATCTTAATAAAATAGTGTAGAGCTGCAGTCCAATATTACCTAAATACTGGACTGCAGTTTTTATCATTCCTCATCATAGGCTACGCTGGTGTGCTGGTTAGGACTGCTAAAAGTTGCAAGCAAGCATTGTCTGCAGTCCAGAAGTTGCCCATCTGGAATTAATATGAAGAAGAAAAGCAGGGAGGAACTAGAAGTGGATGTTTATACAGAATGACTGTGAACTCCATTTTGTTCTGTTACTCAGAACAAATAACCAGCGCTCCAAATCCTTTTAAGTGTATGCCTTTTACAGTAAGTTCTGGTTGGTGGCTCTTAGGGTCTTTAAAAACATAGTGCAGGCCTAAAATCTGCTTCTGATCTAGAGGTAAGATTCTAATACAAACAGACACAGAAAATGTGAGTGAATCAGTGCACTTTTGTTATTGTGGTGGCGGTGGTGGTGGTGGTGGTTGCCAACTTTGGAGCCGGGAAGAATTTCTAGGACCAAGATAGGACATATGGGGAGAAAGTTTATGTCAAGGCTGTTTAAGGCCTTCCAGGGGCACTCCAGTACCCACAACACACACACATACATACATACACACACGCGCACGCACACACACACACACACAGAGGAAGAAATTTTTTTGATTTTTTTAAAAATGTTCCCCATCTTCTCTATGGAGCATGAGGGAAATTTCACCATGTTTTTTCTAATCTCTGTCCAGACAGATGCCTTTTTCATCCAAGGAGTAAACTGGAAGTCAACATCTAGTTTACTTCCTGATTGAAAAAAAAACTCATCCTGTGGGCCTAGAACAGCTCAGGGAGGCCTCAAAACATGGTGAAATAGTCCTTGGAAGCGTAGGAGGTCCTTTTTAAAATAAAAATGAAGGGGGCACAATGACGGAGGGGCAGACCTTCAAGTTTCCTTGGGAGACCAATGTCTCCTTTAGTCCTGGAAGCTGCCCAGCCACAGGAGAAAGGAAACTCTTTCTTAACAGCTTCAGGAATCTTTCTGAGAGCTGCTAGGCCCATTTTTCAAAGTCAGTGGTAGCTACTCGGTGCTTGAATTTTTGCATCCCTGTCTAAACATACACATACGCACATCAGGCAAGCAATAGTGAGAACAAGCTCATCTCAAATGGCCTTATCAGTTTCCCCTGAGATTGGTCCGAGATAGTAAGGTATCTATCAAAACTGGCCCTTAGCCAGAGTTAGAGTGGCAGCTGGTGGCTTCCATGTCAATGGGGTGGTGAATCCACTTTGGGGTCATTTCCACACTAGACTGTTATAGCGCTATTATTCCACTTTCCACATCCTATGGAATCCTGGGGTTTGTTGTTTAGGGAGGGGCCAGCTGGCCCCTCCCTAATCTGCAAACCCCAGGATTCCATAGGATGTGGAAAGTGGAATAATGGTGCTATAACAGTCTAGTGCTGAAATGGCCAGGGTTTTAGTGTAAACTTCAAATGAGCAAGCCAAGATACTGAACCTGTTTTGGAGAATGGGGTTTAGTACCTTCAATAACTTCTTTGAAGTATGGACTGAACCTAGAGAAGATTTGCTGCCTCACAGAGGCAGCTGCCTAGTCTCCTGTCTATTTCCTGTTTAAGGCCATTTCTGCACATTCCTGTCGTCCTCCCATTGCAATCTCAGCAGTGCCTTTGCTGGGAAAGGAGCATGACAGGAACACTTCCTTCCATGCCCGGCTGGCTCCCTGTGGAAGGGAGTGTGAGCCTTCTGCGGTTCAAATGGGCTCTTTCCCAAACTGCGCTATTGAAGGAAGTGCCTCCATGACACTTCCTGCCCTTCTGCATGGCAAGTAAGGATGGGAACTTTGCACAATTGTGGGCAGTTAATGGATCTAATCCGTTAAGCGAATATCCCGTGATCATTATGGGTGCAATGGCAGCAGGACCACAATGATGTAATGCAGAATCATGGACGGCAGACCACTGCCATGTTGTCCCCACACCGGGACTGCGACACCATGTGGAAATGGCCTTGGACAACAAAGATTTGTGGCTTGTTGTGCAAACTAAAACTAGTTTGCAATGGAGTAGCATGCTTCATTGTCAGTGTAAAAATGGGATTCAGCTGCTACTCAGACTGAATCCTGTATACGGAATGAAAGGTGTTATCTTGTCCTTTTCCCCAGGCAATAATGTATCTTGGCTTAACCTTGCAGTACTTTCTGATGTGAGCATGCATTTAAGCCAAAAAAAAAAAAAAAAAAGCAGGAAAAGCAGACTACAGCATGTTTGCTATATGACACATCTGTTTCTAATATTTCTGACACTTATTTTTGTGCTTAGTATACTTGCTAGTAGTAAATGCAATTGATCAAAGGCCTATACACAATGCTGTTCAGCACAATCAATGGCTAGAATCCAAGCTGAATATATGCACTGTGTCTTTTTATTTTTATTTTTTGGTCAATGGTCACAGAATTGTTAGTCTTATTAAAAGAGGAAGTTTCAATATGAAGGCAATTTCCTGGATTTTTAAAAAATATCCCATTGTAATTAAACATAACAAGCACCAGACATTTAATATGCTACTCTTGATTGTTAAAGATACTTAGTTCCTGTTGAAAAGGAAATTGATTACTTTTGCGCATATAAATTAATGCATCTTTGAATCTTTTGACAAGATGCTTGTACTGCAGAATAATTTTGATCCCTTTGCATTGAATGTTTTTCTAAGGTTGCCACTGAAAGGTAGAGGCTACAGTTATAGATTTCACAAGCTGAACTCACCAGGGCTAAAGCTCATCGGAAAGCATATTGGCTGGAAGACTGAGAGAGAGAATTTTACATCTGTTATTAGTGGTGTTTGAGGCCATGCTGGCTCTGGAGAGGTGAACACCAGCTGTGTTGGCCAGCAGGGCTCTTTGAGTAAAAGGACCCACTGGGGGAGGAGGAACACTGTTCAGTGCCTCTTGTATCCCAGTGCTTAAGGCAGGTGTTCATTCTGTCTAATAGAAAGCCCACCACTGTCTTTAGAGCACACAAAGGCTGGAATCTTGTTGGTTAGTCCCAATTACTATAGACCCATTCAATCAGTATTTGAATGGTGAATTAACATGCAGGTAAATCCAAAAGATTCTATCACTCTAGTCAGGGATGAACATTACAAACCTGGCTAGAGGATGTCAGTGATAGATACCAATGGCTGTTCGTTTTCCAGACTTACTGACTGGAACACAGCTTGGAAAAGTCACTTTTGGGGGACTCTGGGAACTTTAGTTTAATAAAAAGCATAGCTTCCCAAAGTTCTGCACCAGAGTCATTTAATTTAGTTGTCTCAGCTGTGCTGATCATCTTATCTACAACCACTTTCTCTATTCTTTTCTTTAAAATTATCTATATGACTGGCAATCACCACACTGTGTAGCTATAAACTCCATAACCAAGTTACATGTTGTACAAAGAAACCTTTCCTCAGCCTACTGCCTCTGAATTTCATTTGATGACTTCAAATTTTAGTACTGAAAGATGAAACAAAATTCAGTCCCTTCACATCATTCTTAATTTGATAGCATGGTAACCCTTAGTTGTTCTTTCACAGAACTTTTTTAAAAAAATCTCTGTAACCTATCTTTTTTGTCAAAATACTCTAATATTTTTAGCATTTTGGTTGTTTTCTTCTGTGCTTCTTCCAGTTCTGTAAGATGCTTTGTGGAATTAAATCTTTGTTTAGTTTTAGCATGTTAGCTTTCAGAATAGGCAAGCCTATTTGTACTATAGCACAATACATTCTGAGCCCTCTGAGGATAGTTAAATATATTTAGTTTTAAAATGTATTTTTATATCAAAAAGAAACATTATGAAGACATAGCATTCCAATGTTATTGAGGAAGAAAAGTGATTACATAGATGGCACTTTTGGGTTTTGAGTTCAGTCAGGGGAAGCTAGTAAATGAAAAATCCCAACCCATTTGCTGCTTCGTTTTCCCAGCTATTTTATGCTACATTTTACGCAGAAGTGTGCAACTCAGAAAATGCCCACTTTGCAACATTGCTTCTGAAGTATGATGAGGTTTAAAGAACAATAACAATAACATATGCATGCAGGGTTCCGTGCTTTCAGATCTTTAAGCAGTCATAATAATACAAACACAAACACACACAAACACAAACACAGGATCAAGCGGCAATATACTGTAGCCCAACCTCCCATTTGGTGCAAAAAATCCAGTTAGAACATTCTCAGTGACAGCTGTCAATCTGCTGCTTGAAGACTTCCCATAAGAGTGCCTCTTTTTGAGGTAACTGGATCCACTGTAAAATGGTTTTTTCTTTTAAAATATTGGTATCCAATGACTGATTGTCTCACTAATTCTTGCAACAACCCGACATGCTAGACCACTTTTACAACAACCATGTCACACAAGTATGATATGCACAAGGATCCATCTGCTTATCTGGCAGAGAATCACTCAGGAAAGTATGAGCTTTTTCTGAGTGTCTGATGTCAATATTGACCAATGGTCTCCAGATGTTCATGAGCCATTGCACAATGCTGCCTCCTATTTTCCTACTACAGACACTTACACCAAGCTAGGGCAGTGCAGAAGAAAGTGCCAATGTTCTTACAGACATGATGGGTGCCAGGGCTAGTCCAAGACAGTTTCAGTATGAGACAAATAACAAAATGCCCCCCCTTCCATTCTGTTTATAGAAACTAACTATACTGACTCTTGATACTCAAGTTCTCAGAGAGTACTCTTCTTAAGAGTCTGAGAGGCCCAGTGAATGAATTTTCATTTATTTCCTCCTCCCTTCCCTTCTTTGTTAGAAAGTTGACTTAGCGCCTTTTCGCACAACACTGTTATATTATTATTCCACTTTCCACTGTTATACTATTATTCCACTTTCAACATCCAGTGGCATCCTGGGGTTTGCAGTTTAGGGAGGGGAATTAAGAATTCTCAGCCAGAGAGCCCTTAGGCCTCGTAAACTACAAACCCCAGAATTCCACAGAATTATGAAGTAGAATAATAGCATTATAATAGTGTAGTGTGGAAAGGCCCATGGTCAGTGTTGTTTTTAATAGGTGAGATCCAAGCTGAATCTCTGCCCTCTCCCCTAAGGGCTGCTTATAGCTCTGTTACCTGTTTATCTTTCTGCTTGATATGCTTATTTCCTTTGATATACTTACTTTTCTAAATTTATTTTGCTATGTTTATTTTTTCCAATTAGGTGAAGGTGGCATAGGTCTCCCACTCTATCCTCACAACAACTCTGTTAGGCAGAACAGGCTGAGACAGTTTGACTGGCATAAGGTGAGCCTGTAAGCTTCATGGCTTGCAGTGAACTAGAATCCAGGTCTAGTACAACAACCTAGTAACTCAACCACACCTGCTGCTAACACTGTGCAACAGCATGGAAAAATAACAAGACTTATCATGGTGTGTAGCTACTTGGTATATCTTATAAGTGTTCCAGTGTGATGAGAGATTATCTGGGATTCTGGCTGTTGATTAAAAAAAAATAGCCTAAATAGCAGACTCATGCCATGCAGCCAATCAATTAAAAACATGTTTGAACAGCTGGTCCTGATAAATGGACAGTTTCAGTGGAATTTCATCAAGTCCTTTGCTGCAGTGAAAATATGTTTCTACAAGCATTTATAGCTCCGATTTGTGCCTAAATTATATTATGTTTAACCCTTAAGTAGGTGCTTCAGCCATGAATCCTGATTTCCATATCATAAATCTATAGGGCATGTTTGAGAAGGAACACATTTATTTTGTTGGAGAAACATTAATGAGGAAAATAGTTTTACAACTGTGCTTTCCTGGGGCTCTGATCCTCTATCCTGAAATTTCAGTGAGCTGGCCAAGGCGAAGAAGCTCTTCAAAGTGTGGCATGGGTGGGATACAAGGAAATGTGTGAGTTCATAAGGGGGAAACTCCACAAAATTCCAAAGTTACACTATGATTCCAGGACAAAGAAACAATTGGGGAGAGGTGTTACTATCTTTGACATCCTGCGGGGTGTGCCTTTTGTTTTCATACCTGGACATGTTTATGGCTGGAAATACATGACCAAAGTCATGTTGACTGGATGAGCACGTTGCCATACGTTCAAAGAGGAATAAGCAGAGAGCCCTGGCATCAAGGGGTTCAAGCTAATCTCTTCCCTGATCTCAGATCTTTGCATTTCAGAAGAAGTCCAGATGAGACAATCAGAGACCATCCCTTTTAATCTCATCCTACAAAGACCCTTTATACACCCCCTGCAGATCCAGACTTCAAGAGGTTATCACAATTCCCATAAATTTTGCCACTCTGGTGTCAAAGCAATCACCTATCCCAGAACCCTTTGGTCTCTCCCATAAGAAAGTTTTAACTTTTGCCAGAACACTCCTTCAGCATAGAAGAAAGTGAATATAAACCAGCAATTTGTAGCATTTCAGAGGAAACACATGATGACAAGATTGCTGTGCTGCTCTCAGGCACTGTCTGAGCCTCTCCTCTTCGACCCTTTTCTTCAGGACTGGTAGCTATTACCCTTTTTATCCCTAAATTTCTCTCTATCCAGCCTTTGCACCTTAATTTCTCATAGCCTCTATGATTTTTGAGAGTGTCTGCTTTCCTTGTGTGTGTGTTCTCATTTCCACTAAAACACATTGTTTATCTTTCAACGAGAGCCTCTCTGCTGTTAATAGTGGTATATGGAGGTGAAAAGTTCCTGCCATTACCCTCCTCTTGCAGGGCTCCTCTGAGCCATAACTTCCCCCAAATTCTAAAGAGACACTGGCATTGCAGGTGGACCCCAAAGTCCTCCACCTTTCAGGGTATCAGAGGAACCTAATTTTTGGACCACAACTGCCAGAACTTCCAGACTAGCACAGCCAGACTAGCACAGCAGGAGAACGATGAGAGCTGCAGTCCAAAAAAGCAACATTTCTGCATACTTTGGAATTTAAAACATGAGTAATATAACTCTTATCCCTTTTTTCTGGTCTTGAATGAATGACAAAAGCTCTTAGATAGGCAGAGCACAGAAATAAATAGATGCTCAACAGTCTTTATATGAGCAAACCTACAGATGTCATGGTCACAACTATTCTAATTTTAATACTTTGAAACTAATTGTGAATGTTATTCTCAGCTTGACTAACAAGGCAAGTGAAGGAAAAAGCATATCATAAGCAAAATTATATTTATTAAGCGCAGCCAGTTGGCTGACTAGTTGAACTTTTGGTCCCATTGAAATCAACATGACAAGCTAATCATGATGCAAAGCCTACAGGTTTCAGTGGGAATTAAATTCAAATAGCTTTGAACCTGAAGATTTAGATAACAATTGTAGAGCAGATGCTAGTCCATAGTAGCTGTAGTTGAAAACAAGATAGACATCATATAAATTAGGGATGGGTCAACTGAATCCACGAATTCATGGGAAAGGTTCGAGATTTGCAGATCTGAATCCCTGGGCCAAAATTGAATCTTTCAAATCCCTGCACGCCGTGAGGCCTGAGGTGGCGCAAGCACCCCAGATCAGGCCTGCATGGGTGTGCAGGGGCAGTGAGAGCTGCTTTCCTGCGCACCTGGAGGCATGAGCTGGTGCAAGAGCCCCAGATCAAGCTCGATCCTGCTGCCTGCCCCTGTGGCTGCCTCCCTCTGCAAGGTAATTATTCTCTTCTTCCTAGTCTTTTGACTTGAGACTGGAGGGTAGGGATTGGGACTGGACTAGAGGCTGGTGTTAGTTGTTTTTGTTAAGTGCTTTCCTTGTTTTAGGACTTGAGACTGGACATCAGGGTAGAGAATTGAGAATGGGCTAGAGGCTGGTGTTTCTGTTTTTTTGTTTTTTAAAGTGACTTCCTTGTTGCAGGACTTGAGGCTTGACTAGAAAGTACAGTGTTCTTGAGATTTCAAGGATAGCTGAAGAAGATTCCTTTGCATAGCTCCCTTGCAAAGCTCTTTCATACACAATTCTGGGGTTTGTGGTTGGACAAGGTGTCAGAGCCTCTGCCAAAGTGTGCTAGTGCATCATCAAACTACAAACCCCAGGATGCCATAAGGAGCTATGCAAAGAAAATCCAGTTTTGACCTGGATTATCTCTGTACTGTTTACACAGGCAGGAAAATGTGGGATTAATAATCCACATTTTCCTGCTTGTGTAGAAAGAGCCTTCATGTCATTTTCAATCTGGTGAGATCCTGAGGCAAAACTGTGACAATTGTCCTGGCCAGATTTCTTCAGAGGGAGATTTGCCTTTGCCTAGGCTTTTGCTAAGGCTGAGAGAGAGTGTCTTTCCCAAGATTATCCTTGCCCCCCTTTTTTTTTTTTTTTAATAGTCAACCCAGGAGATGTCATCATCTGGAGCATCCTCCAACAGCTGGAGCTACTTCCAAATTACATGTAATTCTTAATAAGAAGTATATGGGTATATTTTCCTGGAAGTGAAAACTATTATTTAATTTGTTTTTCATTAAACAAAGACATCACATTCTGTTTCAAAACACTTTTCAGTAGAAGTGCTTTGTTTCCCTTGTTTTTTAAACCCTTTTGTAAAAAAGGATTTGAAAGATTCGAGATTTGTGGATTTGCAGAACTTTCCAGGGATTCGGATCTGGATTCAGATTCAGAAAATTCTGGATTTGTCCCATCTCTAGGCTCAAACCATTTTAAACTGTTTTGACTTGTGCGCTGCCATTAGAGCCTGTGGTATCAGGTAGTATATAAAAGTTTAAATAAATAAGATGATTTTAGCAGCTCTGTTTGGAGCACTGCTGAAAGAATTAACACCCAACAAGAAAAATAAAATCAAGAAGATTGGAGTAGCCAAATTCTTGGCCAAGGTTATCATGAGCAATTGAGTACGAGTATGTCCAAAAAATGCTTTCCCATAAGACCGAGCTGATCATAGCCCTTTTTGAAGATTCCTTTGTATACATCTGCGCTTTTCTGCAAACAACTGATACTGATAGGAAAGGACTCTGCTCTGGCATATGTTTTACGTTAAAGTCCCCTGGTCTCTACCACCATAATGCCAACCAATGCAGACCAGATGTCATTTGGATTTTGAATGCAAATTGGATGCCCTTTACATTCTGGAATGGGCATGTTCCCAGGTGTCTGTGGACAAGTTGCACAAAAATGTACCCATTTGAAAAGCATATTTTGAGAAATATATACAATAAATGTGCATTACAAAAAAAGGCACAAGCACACTTTTGTCAGTAAAGAGAGGGGAAATTCATGCAAGCAATCTTTGCAATTTGAAGAATGCATGCCAAAATGTACACATTTTTAAAAACCATCCCAAAAGGGGACAGGTTTCATTCAGGAGTTTCATCTTGTCAAATGGTCAGATGTAGGCTTGTATGTGGGACCTGAAAGAAGACCACATCCCTAGACACTGCTGCCCTTTCTTTCTACTGCCTCAAGTCTTTGAAACTTACTGTAGAGCATGGGAAGGTGACAAGATAGGACTCCACACTAGGGACCGACACTCCAGTGGACATGCCATGCATAAAGTCTAACTGAGATTTGTCCTGATAAGAAAAGATGGTCCATTAGGGCATAGGGAGTTCCCAGTACTTTTGCAGCTGCTGACTTGCCTCAAGGTTAAATTTTGGGGATTTGCAGCTTGGAAGGGTAGAGGCTGTGGCAGTAGTGGGCAATATGTAAGTCACTTTGACGATTGTGTGTGTGTGTGTGTACATCTGCATCAACTACTCTCCCAGATGCAATAGCATCTCTGATTCATAAACCTATTTAGTGTGCATGTATTCACTGTGACTGCAGGAGCTGCTATAGTACAGTGTATATCCCAGCAGACACTCTGATTAGCTATTTGACCTGGTTCCAAATACAAAAAGTGTTGGTGGCACAGACTCCTCACTGAAGACTGCCAGCAGCATCCTGCCAAATAGTAATAAACTCAATTTACATTATAACTTAGCACTCCGCTGCCCCCTCCTCCTCTGCCAAAGATGACAGCATTGTGTGCAGGAGTTGCCTGTGCTTCAGTAAATCAAAGAATCCCAGAAGTCTCAGACAGAACATTTCTTTGCAACGGTGGGGGGGGGGTTGATGGGGAAATAGTTTTATGTGTGGGAAGAAGTATGTAATATTTTTGGAGCACTTGCCTCCATAGATACTTTGCAAGGGCTTTACAGTATATGACTGAAGTAGGAGTATTTAAGGGACAGTTTGCATAGGGATACAGATCACTTTCTTTCTCATCACTTGATTACTCTGCACTTGAAGACCGGCAACAGAATGTGTCCACATTATGATTAAGTGCTTCTTTTAGGCCACAGGTCTTCCAAGTGGCATAGAGCACTATCATTTCTGCTGAGATTCCCTTGCCTGTTTAAAACTTTTCATTTTCCACAAACGTTTCACTGATCTGTGACCCAGCCTCCATTTTCTACCATGGTTTTAAGACTGGCTTCAGAGGCGACCAATTTGTATGTATTAATATTGGAAGAATTTTCCTTAGGATCCGCATGTGGTTTTCTTTTTTTAAAGAGCAAGGTATAGTCAGCCCTCCACATCTGTGCGTTTAACTTTCATGGATTTAATTATTTGCTAGTTTCTTCAACCCCTGCCCCCTGCCCCCTCATGTGCTTCTTTTTACAGGGGACCTTTCCTTTTGGCTCTGATTGGGGTGTGCAGTTCTTTAAAAACCCACCTCTGGTCCTCTTCCTCCTCCACCAGCAACCACCTGGCCAGCTAAAGACAGCTTGTAGCCCAGTTTCTTAGTACCACGAGCCCTCTACTGATGCTCCCTCCACACCTAAGGCAGGACAGATGAGAGAGAGGGAGTATAGGGCCACTCTGCCAATCTATCTCCTTTCCTTCTCAGCCTTGACCTCAGTCAGAAGAGGGTAACTGCAAAGGGTTGTGAGAACTACACTTCCTGCCATTCTCCTTATTCCTGCCACACCATCCTATAGTTTTATTATTAAAATTTTCTCCAACATTTAATTTTATCAAAAGTTCTCCACACACCTCCTAGGATTTTGGGGTCAATATTGCTATTTCTGTGGGCCCCGTGGGCTGTTTTATGCTCAGGAGAGGCCTACAGAGCTTGGAAGCATACATGCATCCCCTCCCCACAAAATGTGAGGTGTTGGAGGTCCTTGGGGTTCAAAATGGCCTGGGTGGGATGAACTTTTCACAGTCCCTGGTAAGGTCTATTCACAATGCCTATATAAATATAAATATATATATATATTTATATTTATATAGGCATTGTGAATAGACCATATATATATAATTTTTTAATTTCATAAGTATAATGCAGATATAATTTAATAATTATTAATAATTAATACTTATAATTCATAATTATATTTTCCTATGCTAAGTTACATATGAAGCTTTTTATATTGCTGCAACAGTAAAATGAATTCAAGTTTGATATCAAAATAAGCCCCTTTTCTTTCCCAATTGAAGAAATGTGTGAATTTGTTGTGCATGGCTAATCAACACCATTCCTCTGCTGGATTTTTCAGTAGCAATTCTGTGCCCATAACTAGTGGAATGGTCAGATATATGAAATAATATGCACAAACCCAGGAAGGGTGTCACCTGGCTTGACAAGCATATGTGGGAAAACCATCTAGGAGGCTTAGTAGACCACAAACTACATATGCGTCAATAGTGTGATGCAGTGGTCAAAAAACTTAATGTAATTCTGGGCTGCATCAAGTGGAGTCCAGTGTCCAGATTGAAGGAAGTAATATCTATCCTCTCTAATCTGCTTTGGTCAGACCTCACCTGGAATACTGTGTCTAGTTCAGGGCATCACAGTTTTAAAGGGATATTGACAACAGGTCCAAAGGAGGGCAGCCAAGAAGGTAAAAGCCCTGGACATCAAGTCCCATGAGGAATGGGTTAGGGAGCTGGATGTGTTTAGCTTGGAGAAGAGAGGTTTGTTAGCTATCTTTAAGTATCTGAATGGATGCCTGCATGTAGATGTTGGTGCAGGTTAGAATCAACAGTTCTATGACAACTTCTAATGTTCCTTATTTGGGAATGGAGGAAGAAATAAAAGTCAGGCAAAAAGCCAGTGTACCTTTTGGCTGTTTTCACCTGCAGTGGCACCTCCCAAATATGCTATGGCCAGAGATTCTCATTCTTCTCTTATCATCTTGGACATCATGGCAGAAATGTTCTCATTTTTCCTTTCACAAAAAGGGTGGGCAGTAGCAGAGGAGGAAGGGGGAATTTTTGCCTCATCCAGCCAGGCCACACGGTGTGCCTCTGGTGAACTGAAAGCAATATCATCTTTCATTTTGGGCTGAAAACTAGCTCTGTCTCTCTGTTGGGGGAGGTATAGGATCTGGAAATCAGGGGGCCAAAACTAGCTAAATCATCACATATGAAGGCCATTTGATGGCAGATTGGGCTATTTTTTGAGTGACTTCGGGCCAGAAAACATTGAAACTGCGGGCTTGGGAGGTGTTCTGGAGAGATTTGGGGCCATAAAAATGGGGCTGGAGCACTGCATGAAGCCCACAGGCCACCCTTCCCCTCCTCTACTGGATATCTTCAGCAAAACATTTAGGATTCTTCATTTGAATCCAAACCATAGCATTCAAGAAGAAAAAAGGCTTGTGTACTCTTTTACTGATATTTTAACCACACAGTAATGAGTATATGACACAAGCTATTCAGGAAAGGCAGTAGACTCTTTTTCATTACTAGGAATGGAAATAACATTTGGAAATATTCCAAAGATGGTTGAAAAATATATTCTTTTGAGTATCAGGAAGCCCTGATGAGAAGAATCTGGGCTGATAAAAATCTTGCAGTTTGGAACCACATGCATTGAAGATTTTCTTCTAGTAGGAAGAAAATTGCTAAAATCAATCCCTTGATTACAAAATAAGCCAAGAAGTATCTCCTTACTGTTTACAGGTTTTAAAACAGTCTTCAAGGCTGTTGTAGGACAGTGAATTTCTGGCATTGGCAGGGGTTGAACTAGATGATCTTTGAGGACACTTTTGACTCTACAATTCTGTGACTTGATTTCTTGATCACGGCATGAGAATATTTTTGGTTTTTCATCCCTACTTGTCATACATCAAACTTCATCAGGGTAGGGAATCATGTGCATTGGAAGTGTAGTTGGATCAAGATCATCATCTCATGACAAGGACTTCAATTAGACAGACAACTGACTTTGTTCTCTTTGTTGATAAAGCTTCTGGTCTTTATAAAACCAAAAATGCATTTTGGATCCTTCTACATTCAAGTGATTAGAATTTGCTCAGCACAAAATACCGTTGGCACATCTAAGTGAGAAAAAAGCAGCAAGGCAAGGATACAACCAATTATAGCATCATTAGTTTTATTTATTTATTTTACATTATTTGTGCTGTAACATATCTAATTAGTTTGTACTTCCGAGTGGCAGATTTTGTTAAATTCTTGCAGAGCCAAGCCAGATTTTCCCACTCAGGAAGCAGAGCAGCTGTCTAGGGTACACAATGGTGAGTAGTTCATGGACTCCATTCCCTGCTGCTGGAAAGATCCACATTCTGTCGTCTCCACCACTCTGGTGTGTGTTTGCAATGACCTCCAAACTTAGCTTTTAAGCCATGAAAAATTCTACAGCCAATGCTATTCAAAAAGATATTAAACATGAAGAGAATCAGAGGTTCAAATGTACTGGGGGGGGGGAAAAAGCAGAGCATCAGCAAATGGCGACAAAGCACTAAATCTGCTCATGTTTCCTGAATGATGAATGTACGTGAGACTCTATCAGCAGCAGGAACACAGTCTATCAGATATTTTTAAAATATACAATCAGATTTTTGTCTGCAGTCTTTCCTAGAGGGAATTGCTCAATGCCGTGAGCCCTGGATTTGAAATATTAAATGCCGCTTCATCTCACTAGCAGGACAGAATCAACCCTTTATCCTTCGGGGACAGATAACCTGGGGTGCTTCTCTCTATGAAAAATTAGCTCAATTGACATCTGTGGAGGCCAGATGTAAGCATATGTTTACAGGGTGCTTAATCAGCATGGAGGAGTCTTTTGGGGATTTGGAAGCACACACTCAACAGGGAAGATCCATCCCTGAAAGCCTCAGTCACCTTGGATTCTTTTTATTTTATTTATCAGTTACATCTATATCCCACTTTTCCTCAAGGCAGACTACACAGTCCCCTTTCTCCCCATTTTATCCTCACAACAGCACTATGCGTACTGAGATGAGAGAGAAAGGCTGGTCCAAGGTCATTCCATGAACCTGCATCTCTCAACTCCTGGTCTAACAGTCTAATCACTACGTTATACTGGCTCCAAGCCTCTAGTGGTATCCAGCTCTCTTAAACAACAAAATAAGAATCAAGAGTAATGGTGACTGCACTAATCCTTAGGTATAGCATCAGATGATTTGGGAATCATGATTAGGAGAAGAATATTGGCCTCCTTATACCAAGACAGAAGTAACAATAGCAGTTAGCAATAGCGGTTACATTTCTATACCACTTATCAGTGCTAAGCACTCCCTAAGTGGTTTACAACGTGTTTAGCTAATTGCCCCCAACATGCTGGGTACTCATTTTACCAATTATGGAAGGATGAAAAGCTGAGTCAATCTGGAGCCCTGCAGGATCGAACTCACAACATTGTGGCTGCAGTGCCAGCATTTAACCACTGCACTACGAGGGCAGTACTAAGGGGCAATGAAGGAACAGGAAATGGATGTTAGCTCTAGAGGAAGCTGTACATGAAGAAGGTTGCATTGTAAGGTTAGATGCAGTCAGGCCAAAGAAGAAATCTTCAGAGTTCAGCTGACCTGGGAAGATGGGGAAGAAGAAACCCAGGAACTATTTGACTTCCTTCTCTCTCAGTGAGGACTAAAAGTTGAACATCTGTGCTGATCCTGAGTTCACCACCAGTTCTACTATAATCAGTGGTGCTATGTGGGTTCCATATAATCTGGGTGGTAAATCTGTTCTGGATTTTAGCCTACACTTTAAAGACACTATCCATGGTGCTAAACCCTATCCCCAAATGTCCTTTAAAATTTGGAACTATAACTTGGAGTGGACTCAATGACCCACTGACATGGAAGCCATGAGCTGCCACTGACAACAGTTAGAGAGGGAGAAAATGGTTCTGTCATAACTAATAGTAAACAGGCATGAGTTGTACCATATATTTTTAATTATCTGGAATATAAAGATATCCTGCATAGATTCATAAGCTGTGCTTTCTCAAATATGATGTCTTCTTTGCACATGGAACTCACAGCCCCTGATGTGATGATGGCCACAAACTTATCAAGGAGGATAAACAGATTCAAAACTCAAGGGGGATAAAATTATCAATGGCTACTGATTACACCCAGAATCAGAAGTCATATCCCAGTTGGTAAGGAAAATGAATAGAAAGGTTCTACTGCTTTCATGTTCTGCTTCTGGGCTTCCTGTAGGCATCTGCTGTGGCCACAGTGGGAAAGAGAACATTGAACTAGATAGGCCTTTAATCTGATTCAGCAGGGTACTTTTGCTTCTAACACTCCCTCTGAAAACACATTAAAATGTTTTCACATTTTCTGTATGTCTCATTTGACGTATAAGGATGATGGCCTTATTCTAGCATCAGTGAAAATTCTTCTCACAATAAGAAAAAAGATATGTAACATGGGGCTGCTAGTGTATTTCCTGTCCTGTTTGATGGCCATAATACATGACAGTTTCTGTAACACTGAAACACACACATCCCACAATGTTTTACACACACACACACACACACACTCAGAGATGTACTAGTAAGTAAGTATCATTGGTTAACTTACATACTGTTAAGTATGTATAGATCTGTTGTATTGTATTTATATGTGCTAAGAATGGTAAAGATAATTCATAACTCTAGTAATGGCACCCCTGTGTATGATATTTAATATCCCTGCTAAATCTGAGTCTTAATTAGAATGCTGTTTTATTTTTCTCCTGGCTATGCATGAAATACTCATGGTTTCCCAAATACATTTTTATTTTTGTTTAGCTGTCCTTTATTTGCCCTCTGGATTGTTCAAAATTTTGGTTGGAATACAAGTTTTGTATAAAGCTCTGAACCACAGTATGCTGGGTGTCACATATCATACACATAAGTGAAAGACAAAGATATGGAACCCAGAAACGCTTCTGTCTCTGCCATGATGTCCAAGAAAGGAAGAGAGATGTATACTAGGGTTAGAACTGATTGGCCTGCTATTGTTGGCTGGCTCTGGGTAGTTCTGGGTTGATAAACATGTGGAGACATTTGGATCAATTTCTGGGCCAGGATGCAGTAAATAGAACTCAAGGAAGCTACTTTTTGGACTACAGCCCTTAGATATCGTTCAAAAAATGTATGTTTACCAAGTTCTTGAAAGGGAGAGGCATACAGTTGTAGCACTATGAATCTACTTTAACTGCCACAGTAATATCCCATGGTTTCCTGGGAATGGAAATTTAGATATCATCAGAGAGTTCTAGTGCCTCACTGAACTACAAGCCCCAGGATTCCATAAGATGCAGTCACGGCAGTTAGTGCTGCAGTTATGCAGTGTGAAAGGGTCCAATAACTGTATGGGTAATTGTCATAGGCCATTTCCGCACAAGGCAAGGGAATTGCTCCGAGCCGTTACCTACCACTTCTTCTGGGGTCCGAAGAAACGTGGACTGTCCCTGAAGCCCTTCTGCAGGACTCCTTCCTTGGTCCAGGGCGAATTGGAGCAGTGTGAGTTCTGTAGATCCGCACTGCTCCGGCTTCCAAAATGGTGGCTTCCAGCTTCCAAAATGGTGGCTCTGGCTTCCAAAATGGCGGCTTCCGGCTTCCAAAACGGCGGCTTCCGGCTTCCAAAATGGCGACTTCTGGTTGGTTGTGGGTCCCGACCAACCGCTGAAGCTCACCATGCCTAAAGCCCACCCTCCGCAGATCGCAGGCTCGCATTGGTGCGAGCCTGCGAATCTGCACAAGGGAGCAGGAACACAATGGTGCGTTCCAGGAAAATAAAGACCTGTTTTTTCCGGTCTTTCAAAAACACGCTGGAGGACCACTTGGGGTTGTTTTGGAGTGGACTGAGGTGCGGATCTCTGGTAAGTAGTCCGCTCCTAGTCCGCTCCAAGGTGCAGACGACTTCCATGAGAGGACGCATTGCCTGGTGCGGAAAGGGCCATAGTTTTGTCTGCTGTGGATACTACTGTTTCTCTCAAAGGCACGTAATGGGAGGCTCTGGGGCTGCATGCAGCCGTTAATCCCCTTAAACTCACTAGACCATCCTTTTTGTTGCCCCCTCAAACCTGAGTGGCCTATTATGGAAATCTCTAGTAGCAGCAATTCACTTTTTAAATAGGTTGTAGAACCCTTGTCCCTGTACTGTTTATCATCAAAAGAATCTTTTGTTATTCAAAATCAGAAATGGAATCATGGCTGCTTTTGACACCCCCCCCCACTAAATTTGGCAGTCTACAAGGCCCCTAAAGGATCCTGGGGGCCAAATATTGCCCTCAGACCTTACACAGTTGCTTATCCTTGGTTAGCCTTGTGCTGTTAACGAGTGTCCTGTCTACTGTTATGATTTCCCCATAGGGCTCAGTTTTTCAAGCTAGTACTTTTCATGGGCATAATGCAGACTTCTAAAGAAAGCAAACAACTACAGTATATGCTTAAAAAAAAGTAATTTCACAAAGCAAAGATCTTTTGCCTTCCTCAACATGGTAACAGCAGCAACAACATGAATTTCCAACAAAGCTGAAATGAAAATTAAGAATGAAAATAATTAAACCTTTCTCCTGCAACCTACGCCTGCTGTGCCCAGGCTTGTGCTCTGATGTTATGAAGTTTGCACCAGCGGGAGAAAAATTCTTTGTGAGATGGACTCCCAGGGGCATCTTAAAGACTCTCTATTGTTTTCAGCTGCTTCTAAGGGATAACCAAAAGAATTGCAGATACGTCCTGTTAATTCTGAACACACGACATGCACAGCCCGTACAAGTTGCTACATACTATTTCTTATCAACCGCAAACCAGGAAGGGGAAAACATTCAAAACAAGCTTCACCCTGTGGAGTTCTGCAGGCCTTGCATTGAGCAAACTGTAAATCCCCTGCCGACTCCTTACCTCCAGCTCTGGTAAGAGGCAACCTTGTGGTTCACTTTATTTAGCTGACAGCCAGCTGTAGAGAAAAACAGATTATCACCATGTCTTTTATATGCATCTTTTAAAGCATCTGTCTAGGAAAACTTCTATGCATGCATTTAGTGCCCATAAAGCAAGGAGACTTGGGTAAGAATTTTAAGAGCTTAGTAAGAACGTAAATGTCAGAGCACTGCATTCCTTCTTCAAAATGTGTCTGCTGTTCAGGTTCTGACATGACCACATTGGCTAGTTTACTCTCCCTAAAATGGCATTTCCTCATATTGTGTCCACTCCAAGATGTTATCTCTACTCATTCTGCTATCACACAACTAAGGTACAACTTTCTTATTAGACAGGACCTGTCTTCATTTGCTTCCTTTCCTTCAACAGTGCACAATACATTCACCATTCTAAATGAGAGTAGAAGCTATTGCGGTGAGGGAGATACCATTTTTTCTTTGGAAGGCACTTCTGTGCACATATTTTCTTGCCTCCCCCAAATCGAATTGCTTCTGCGTTGGCAATATGAATACATACAGTGCGGTATCTAGTATTTTTTACACCATCAACAAATATCTCACACTAATGCATAGTGCTGAAAATACAGTAGGTCCCCCATATCTGCTGGACCAGCATCCACAGTTTCACTTACCCACAGCCCACTCCAGGGCCATGGCTGCTGCTGCTGCTGCTGCTGCTGCTGCTGCTGCTGCTGCTGCTGCTGGCTGAGGTCCTTGCTCTGTGCAACCAGGCCCCTTGCTCTTCTCTCAGCTGACAAAGGAATATTCCTCTCTTCCCAGCTGAGAGAGGTACATGGCTCTGTAGAGAGAGGCTCCTTCCTTGGTTGAGAGAGGTGTGAGGGTCTCAGCTGTGCACTATGGCAGTCTATTTGCAAAAGCAAAAGCCAACTGGAGAAGGAGGGAAACGGGTAAGGACAGCTTCTTTGGTGATGAAGCAGGGACGGACTGTTGCTGCTGCACTTGGCAAGAGCAGGCAGAGGAAAGGACAGTGGCTGTAAACCCAGTGGGATTCTGAACAGAGTGAGGCTGTTCTCCTGATTACCTGGATCCCCCACTTTCTCTCGTCCCTCTCCCTTTCACCTGAACTGGTGCTTGGGATTTGCAAGGGCTGAACTCCCTCCTCCTTCTGTGAAAGGGAACAGCTGACAGGCTGCCTGTGGTTTCAATGGCTTCTCCAGTACTGGAGGTAGTTTCTTGCCTGAGCTATTTACTTATCTTGCCTTCAATAATGGCTGCACAGAGCCATGTGCTGCTCTCAGCTGAGGAAGGAGATGCAGTTCTGCACAGGTGGGCCTCTTGCTGGATTGGACTGGAGAGGGCTGCTCACCAAGTCCCACTAGGGGGCAAGCAGGAAGGAAGGCAGAGCCTCCTTTCCCTTGGCACCTTGCTTGGCCTGGGGGCCAAAATATAGCATTTGATATTATCTTTGTGTGTTTTTTGCTGTCCATGGTAAGTTCAGGAACGTATCCCCCATGGACATGGGGGACCAACTGTAGAGGTAAAGAAGAGGAGTTTGGAAAGATTCACGTGAGTGGAGTTCTGTCATTTTGCTGTACCAGTTTATGCCACATGACAGCATCTAGCTTTAGAAGAGGATGAGACAAGGTCATGAAACAAAGGTTAATGGCTTTTAACCATGAAGGCTTTAGGGAACTTTGTGGATAGTATGTAACAACTGTGGGGAACAATACTGGGAGAGGACTATTGCCTGGTATATCCTGCTTCTGGTTTTCTCAAGGATGCCTAGTTCTCCAGTTCAGGAAGCAAGACACTAGAGTACATGAAACTTTGGTTTAATCTAATGGGGCTCCTCTTATTTGCATTTACAATTCCAAATGTCTTCAGATTTCAATACGCTTAGAGTAATACACTGCTAAAAAAACACAGTTGTCTACTATTGAGTGGTGTGTTGCTTTATTACTGAAACTAGGAAATACATTGTTACCCTGATTTCTGGAGAGGCGGGGTAACTTAGCAGGATCTTGCAACCCAGCTTCTACGGGGTCAGGTCAGCCAAGCAGTCAGACGGGTTAAAATAGCAAAAATGATGTTTATTAAGTACAGACAATATTAAAGACACCACAGTCACACAGCTAACTAAAGAATAAGAGATTGACTTGAAATAGGGATTTTTAGAGGGAAATGGCTGATACGACACCTGTCTCGTAGTCCTGGAGAGGTCTGAAGATTGAGTTCGTTGGTATGGAGTCTCAGTACGTGGGACTGAGGGGACAGCCCACCAAACAAAGCAGCAGCAAGGCGGTCTGGAAGTTTGGAGCGATCCCGGGTTGAACAGTCTCAGTTACTGGAACTGAGGGGAAGGCTCGCCAAGCAGAGCAGCGGCAAGGCTGGATGGAACTCAGGAGAGATCTGAGGAAGGTCTCGGAATCAGGGGTTTTTATAGGGAGAAATGTGACTGCAGGCCATGCCTTACTTGGTGAGAACAATGTGTTTTGGGGCGTGGGACAAAGCTTTGGAAAGGTCAGAATTTAGCATGATTGAATTAGAACCGAATTAACAATAGTGTGGCCAGTATGCAAATGTGGAGCGCTTAGGACAGCTTTGTTAGGTTGCCTGCTCAGGGCAGGCAGCCTTTGTTCATATCGTGCATATGCAATGAGGTGTTTGCCAGAGAGGTCCCTGAAGCGATGAACCGGCTGTATTTGGCCTGCCTGGGTGGAGAATGGAATGTCCAGCAATTATTGGCCGTGCCTGTTTATGTGCTTGTCCAGTGGCCTCACAAACACGTGGAGCGGGGTGGCAGAGGAAAGCCGAATTGTTCGATATCAAAGTGATATTGAGTGCTATCTCCAGGTAGGCCTGGACTGCAGTAACAACATGCTTTTACATATATGTGTATGATAGGGAATCCTGTGTATAACAAACACCACTGACTCATTTGCACATTCTAGGAAGATCTGCTAATAAAATCTTTGTAGATATGTGTTTATCTCTTTCACAAAAGGAATTATCCTTGATTCTGTTGTGTTACTGTATGGCAATGAAGTCTCTCAAGAACAGCATATGTGATTATGTGTCAATGTGGGGGAAAGTTTGGAGAAGATAGATGGGAAACAGATACTGCTGAAAAAAACACAACAGAGAGAAAGAGACACTGAGAGAGATGGTGAGACATGTGACAGAGAAAGTGGATAATCAGTGCCCTTGGAAAGGAAGAGAAAGAGAATGGGGAATTTCTGATAGGGTTTTGGCAAAGAGAGAAATTAACTGTAGCAAGATGGAAGAAGGAGTTATCAATGGGAAGAGAAGAGAGAAGGAGAATTAATTTGGAATATTTGTGGAAGAGGGTAGCAATTATTTCAAAGGAGCGAAAAAAGGGCTATAAATTACTGGGAAGAACAGTTAAAGACTTTAAGAATCCCGCTTAACTCATTTACAAGGGGTGGATGAACAGCTAGAACATTTAAGATGTGTGTAAGCTGAGAAAACAGAATGAAGCAGAAGTGCCAAAACGCAATGACAAGTTTTTAAAAATGTGTCTGCAGCAGCAGCCCAAACTTCTGCATGTTTACCCAAAAGCAAATAAATACATAAACCCCAAATAGTTCAAAAATGCCCCAAACTGTATGGATGGAGTTTGCCTTCAGGCCATACATTCTGCCACCTTGACCCAGATCAATAACTTCATAAGACCATTCTTCCATTAATTCACATTCACAGGCAAAAGCATCCAAGCATACTGGAGGATCTAATTCACAGACCATATTTCGATGCCTTTCCTTTCTATTAATGTGTGCAGCAGCAGAATGATAAGATACTTCAAAAGACAAATTTGCAATACCTCTGTGTTTATGTACTCCTTTTCTAGGTGTTAGTGGTACTGCACATATGCCTAGAATAAATTGTACTCATTGTCATCTTAGAGTCACACATCCTTTTCCATTGCCCAGTAAATATATAATATCTAATATTTTACTACACTGTCAGGAAAATTGAAAATAAGAAAAAGATGAACAGATGATATAATTTTTCAGCACCCTTGATGTATTTTTTAAAAATGTACTAAGAAAATTTTTTCAAGTGAAGCAAGAGACAGGTTCAGAGCAACGCATTGGAAATGCACTGAACAGCACAATGTTGAAGAAAAATAAAAGTTTGTAATCCATTTTTTTAATATCTTTTCATTGTCAAAATTCAACAGGAAAGGATTTTTTTTAAGAAGAATCATCAAACCTTCTGATCGATTAAACCTACTTGATTGCTATAGAAGATTTCATTACAGTGTCCCCCCATTTTCAGCTTCTTTTTTATTTCTCAACATTATGAGGAGAGGATACACTTTATATATGAGAATACAAAGAGAAAATAAAATTGCTTTGCTAAATTGGTTTGTGAGTACCAGAATTTTCTATTAAATCTTGATTTTTCAAAAAAAAAAAAAAAAGGATTTTATATACACTTTTTGAGCAGTGTGTCTCATATTACAGTTTCTGGTCATGCAGTTATTATTTTGGATAATGTTCTTTTGAACATACACCTATGAATTGCCTTTTATCCATAATCTCTGACTGGCAGGAAGCATGCACGTTAAATATATTGTAATTTACATACATTATTTTGCTTGCACATGTCTGTTTGTTTGTTTAGTGGGAAGGTTTCTTCAGTCAAGAAGAACAAGGAAGTTAGATGTTAGAATCTGATTGCAAGACTTCTTTCTTAAACTTAATAGCTTCACATAGGTTGTAGAGAGTCATTCTTGCCAAGAATCCAGCAAAAGAGGAAAGGATCAAGTTCTCTTCCCTCATGTTGTGGTCTTGATATTGTTTGGTCCTGGGACCTGCTATTTACAGTTTTCAAAAGTTTTTGTAGCTCTCAGTGATACATTTAACATCATCTGTAGCTTCATGTAAAGATTGACATCCTGTTAGTGATATATGCAAGTGTACTTCCAATGTATGCCTGTGGATGTCATTTTTTTGTTTCTTGTTTTTATTTTACTCCCATCCCCCTTCTTAACAACTAAAAGCCCCCAGTACTCAGCATTTCAGGAGCCAGTATGGTATACTGGTCTGAATATTGGACTAGAATTCTGAGGCCCTTTCCACACTAGGCAGTTAAAACGGGCCAAGGGGTCCTGGCACGGAGGTCGTCCGCACCTTGGATCGGACTAGGTGCAGACTATTTAACTTAGTTCCGCACCTTAGTCTGATCCAACCCGCCCCCAAGTGTCCTCCAGCGCGCTATGTAAAGACTGGAAAAATCTGGTCTTTACATTTTCTGGAATGCACCATTGCATTCCTATTTACCTGTGCAGATGTGCAGGCTCGCACCAATGCGAGCCTGCAGTCAGCGGAGGGCGGGCTGTGGGCGTGGCCAGCATCAGCGGTTGGTCCACTCCCATGAAGACACCAGGAGCCACCATTTTGAGCCGGAGCAGTGCGGATCTACAGACCTTGCACTGCTCCGGTCGCCCTGCACTAATGGAGGAGCCCTGCGGAAGGGCTCAAGGGAAAGTCTGTGTTACTTTGGACCCAAGAAGAACTGGTAAGTAATGGCACGGAGCGATTCACTCACCTTGTGCAGAAAGGGCCTGGGAGACCAAGGTTCAAATCCCTGCTCAGCTATGGAATCCAACTGGGTGACCTTGGGCAAGTTACATTCTCTCAGCCTCAGAGGAAGGCAATGGAAAACCCTCTCTGAACTAATCTTTCCAAGAAGATCGCATGATAGCTTCTCGTATGGGTGTCCGTAGGTTGAAAATGACTTATATGCATAAAACAACTTCTCATTTTACTGTGATAGCCCTCTTGCCATTCAATGGCTGGTGGAGAATGTGGACGGGAATAGAGAAGCATCCTTTGGAGATATTGGCAGATGTTGGAATCATTCTGATTCTGGTTATGTCCCCTCAACTATGGATATCAGTCAAGACCTCCAGAGAAACGCAGGAGATCTCAGCAGAAGTGGGTATTGGTCTGTATTTGGCTATCAGGGCATGGACACTTTCCTACCCCCCTAATCTTCACTAGCCACTGAATCGCTATGGGAGGGGTACAGAAAATAAAACACTACTTTTTTTATATATAACATAAAGACATTGCGACATTGCAATGATTTGTGTGTGTGTGTGTGTGTGTGTTTGGCAAGCAATGTAGCACTCTGTGACACTGACTTTGTGTAATAAGCAGTGTTTACTCAGTACTTCAAAAACATTAATTGCAGGTTCATTTGGAATCACATTTCTTCTTGTTAGTATATTTTTGTTAAAATATTTATAATCTTTATATATTATAAATTTAAATATTTCTTTAAAATATTTATACAATTACATTTTTTATTTTTATTTAAAAATAAGAGGTAATTAAAGCAAACATACTATATTACTAATACATTACTCCTAAAGTAATAGTAAGTAATGATTGATGCATTACTTTTCTGAGAACAAAAAACTGTGTTTTACTTTTTAAATATGTTCCAAGCTCTACTGCTCTACAAGTAGAACTGTAGATTGTCTTTTCAGCTTTGAAGCTTCTGAGACACACACTGAGAGTGAAACATTTAATCCAAATTAGGCAGGAACAGGGAGCTTCCAGCCAAGTGTGACCCATAGGGGTTCATTATCTGGGCACAAGTTTCTTCTGTTGTTATCTCTAGGAAGAGGAGAAAGTATTTAAAAAGTATTCGGACTTTAATATCTTGAATGAAACTGATCTGTGTGAAGTATCTGAATAAACTGTTGCAATGGGGCTGTTCTTAAGTAGACATGTGTAAAATTGAGCAATGCCTTGTGTGCTTGGTGGAGAAATGTCCACATTGATAAGAATATCAAGGACTCTATATAGACTGGCCCATGTGAGCTCTTACTTGGAGGAAGTTCCATGCTGGGACAACAGCTTCTTTCCTGAAGATCTGCTCTAACCATATAGTCACTGAAGATCTGGTGCTCCACTGTGCTTTGGCCAGCTGCAGAAAGGACTGACTTCTGACAAAACTTGGCTGTATCTATTTTGCCTGATTTCACTGAAACTAATCTGTCACCTTACCTAAACATGGCAACCCTCCCAGAATTGCAGTGAAGGTCCAAGGAATCTAGTGGTCTTATTCCTGTGTCCCCACAACCAAGGCAGATACTGTAAGAAAAGTCTGTTGCTTGGAAGGGTAATTCCAAAGTGACCACAATCAGGGTATTAGTAATGGGCCAGAGAAGACACTGAAATTCCAAACAGCCATGGTATTTCCATATCTAAGGTAATTATCTCTGTTTGGCCCTTAGCAACATGTATAGTGAATTCTCATCAGAGATGTCCAAATGTGTCAGCTTTTTCCAGTGGGAGGGGAGACTGAGGGAGAGATTATTGATACAATATATTGGTATATTATCAAGATGATGAAAATTTGCACATGAAGGAAAAAAGTGATCACTTTGTAATTTCTAATGTCAGGCAAAACAACACAACTGGAAGGAAGATCTGGGGCATGCATCAACCATATAGATATATGCAAACCACAGTTATCCCTGGAAGCTGTAGTATGAATAGATAATGAAATGGTGATGTGTTGTTGTTATGACAACTAATCTTCTATTTTGGGAGGTCAAGGCTGAGTAGGTCTGTGAGCTTTTCAAGAGAACTCTTGCCAAATTCCCTGTTGCAACCTAACTATTAAAAGACGAAAGATCCTTCACAAAGAATGCCATTGCTCTCTGAGAGTGTTGTACATTTCAGTATAAGACTACAGCTGTATTTGCTAGGGTTGGAATGCAGGAGTGCCCACAAAAGTGTAAAAACCGCAAATATCAAAATGCGTGTGAGTGTGTCTGTAGGAAGGGGGCCAAGGCACGGTGGGGAGGGCAGGCACCCCAGGTCCAAACCAGGTGAGGGAAGGAGAGGGAAAGGGAAAGGGATGGAGTCAGCATGGTGGCCTTATACTTCCTCTCTCTCTTTCAATACCTTCCTTGGGTATGCAGGGGCATCAGGAGACAGTTTGTGGTGCTGAGAAAATGGGCTGTGAGCCGTCCTTAGCTGGCCAGGCAGTGTTTGCTGAAGAGGAGGAAAATCAGAGGTAGGTTTTTAAAAGGCTACATAGCCTGATTGGAGCTGCTGAGAGGAAATGTTCCCCCAGAAAAGAAGCATCTGAGGGTTGGAAAAACTTGCAAATTATCAAATCTCTGAAACTTAAACCTGCAAATGTGGAGGGCCGATTGTATAACCAAAAATCTGGTTCATTAGTTTGACATATGAAATCCAAATCCGCCATTATGCTACTGCTTCCAACGAAGGCCCTGTTTTCTTCAGTTTCTATTACTATGATTTGGAGAAGGAAAAACATTAACAAATAGGAATCATGAATCTGAATAACTTAATAAAATCTGGCAGTAGTACTAACTTGAATATAGAGAAAGGTACAAAAACTATGGAGAGAAAGACAGGATGATCTCCTGAAACTAAGTAGGGAAACAACGAAATTACACACAAACTGAATTAACGCCCTCTGCTTGAGGCTGAAAAATGTGCCTTTTTTACTCTTTTTACTCATGTTCTACAGTTTTCTTCCATACTCAATCCAGTGCTGGATTTGACCTAAATTCCCTAACTATCTTGAAACTGAGATAAATATCACCTGTTCCAGTAGAAGTATGCCCAGAAACTGAGACCTTCAATGGAGGTCTTGGTGCTTCTCCTTTCACCCCAACAGACTAAATTGGTAAGTTCCTGTTCACATCACAATGCTTTACGTGTAGCAGCACCGCAACTGCAGAATTCCTTCCCTAGAGAAGTCAGGTTGGCTGCAGTCATGTTGAACTTCCAGTAGATAGTCCAAAGTATATTATTTCATATAGACTTCAGCTTTTCAGCTGTTTTTAAAACTGGGATTTAAACTTATTTTATATCTATGTCTAAAACATCTTGGCTTTTAAAACAGGTGTGTGAAATGGTTTTTAGTCAGTGTTTAAATTATTTTTTATATGTTGTCATTCTTATGCATTGCCTTGGAAATCCTAGTGGGGGAAAAACAATGAATAAGTATGTTTAACAAGAAAGAAATGGTAAATGTAATAGTATTGGTCTTCTGAGTGTAAGGAAAAAACGGTTTAGAGCCATTGCTGTTTTGATCCTTGTTTACAGCCTTCTGTTCTCAAGCTCCCTAGTTTCTACATCAGTTTCTTTGTCAGCTTTCTCGTGACCTCTCTTATCTTCTCAATAACAGATTTGTCTGAAAATGTTCTCCTTTCTTTCATTTCCTATTTTTCTTCTTAAGCCTTTCTATCCTTCTTTAAAACGATAGAAACCTCTCTACAGACCTCTGTTCCTTAACTAAGATTGTGTATTGATGACCCTTTCCCCTTTTCCTCCCTTCCTCTTTCTCCCTCCTCCTTCAATTGGCCATCAGTTATCTAGAGAGGATATTGATCGGCAATTCTGTCAAGTTTCCCTAAGGTTTCTGGGAAATGCTGCTGCTTCAAGGGACTGCAGAGGCTACCTTGCTCTGATTTACTAGGAAGAGCCAGGGAACACCTCCACTCAAATGAAACTTAAATTAGCTACATGCTCACAAATTGCCCTTAGGAAAAGAGTATTCTTTGCTGTTTTGACAAGATAGACACTGGACATTTAAAAGAAGGGAGCTGGGATAGACAATCCAGGAGAGGCCTAACAATTAATATCCTCTAAGGCAAGCAGAAATGTTAACCTGGAATCCATGGCAATTTTTCAAGTGCTTTCCTATAATACGGGCTGCCTGGCTTGAACTATCTCTGCTTCTGCCAAGCTAAGGTTACTGCTAAGGAAGGAACCGGATTTGTACATTGGCTTCGTTTCACCGTTCTCCATAAAAGACTCAATAAATTAAACTCATCCTGTTGGTGATCTGTGCTGAGAAGCTGTGAACGTAATGCCAAAGAAGTCCCATATGTGCTTGTAAAGTTCTTTAAGATCTAAATTAGAAATGTATTTTTTGAAAGGGATGTGCTTCTGATTAGACAAGTGCCTTTTTAGTGTGTGTGTGCGCGCACACACAGGCAGGCTTTCCATGAATGAAGGATACATTTTATATTCTGGGTATTCACAGCTTCAATATTGTGGGATATTTGTGTCTGCTTGTAAAAACGACAACGAACGTTTTGCGTGTTCTGGTGTAACCCTCCATTCCTGTGTTTATTGATTTCAGTTAAGAAGGAAAGGTGTGGATTTTTTTCGCCTCCCATTGCTCTTTGGATGATTTAGGTAGCAGTGTGGCTAGGACAGTAATAGCAAATAGATCACGCCAGAAAAGATACATCTGAGAGAGAATTTCTCTTAGAATTTTGCAGCAGTTAGCCCAGGTGCTAGCAGAGGTCATCCAGGGTGCTGAGCTAATTAACAGACCTGGGGACAAACATGGGATGGTGTTGCCTAGCAACCAAAAATGTCTAGAAGATTTTCTCTAAATTCTACGTTCTGTATAATGTAAGGATTATAACTGCTGTTACTTCAGAGTTATGTAGCTGTGGCACTTCAGACATAAGTAAAGTTCTGCTTTTGCCAGAACTTCAGTTTGGGCAGTTGTTCAGAAGCTCTTGCTAAGGAGTGCAGCCCTGATACACAGGAGGAATGCAAAAGCTCCTATGTTCAAAGCCCAGTCCAGATATGCTCTCAAATGTTCCTGCCAGAAACTGGGGATAGTAGCTACATGTTGTACTCAATGTTTTATGGTTCGGAAGCAAGCTAGTGGAATGAGGAGTGACTGCCCATCTGCCCTGTATTGCTACATGACTAAGAAAAAAAAGAGGGAGGGAGACATATGTAGGAGAAAGTAATGTCAAGATAGAGAATGTCAGTCTAAAGGTGAGGAAGCAAAAGAGAAGACAACCAAATGGGAAAACACACATGAGAAACTTAACTTATTGTGTCTATCTCTGATGTCCCTTTTGTGGCACAGAATGAGGCCCTTTCCACTCCATGCTCCCAACCCAGCATAGGGAGAGGAGAAGGACCAGACTGTGACAACGCTTATGCAGGATGTGGTCACAGTCCCACCCTTCTTCTGTCCCCAGGCAGTGTGATCGCACCACAAATCATTGACAGTTTCCCCCATCAATGACTGGCAATTGCACCACCATCCCACCATACACCCACACTTATCTTTCCTGTGGAGGGCCTGGGAGCACAATGGCTGCACTTCCTACTCCAGTGCAGCCGGGGACAGCACGTAGGTGCACTGCAGCAGGAAGAGGCATGACCATTGTGCTTCCTGGATCCTTGGGGCAGCTGGTGTGGAGGGGAATGCTCCTGTCACACTCCTCTCCTGGCAGACCCAATGCCAGGACACACACCAGATGTCTCCAGGGTAAAGTAAGGTATGAAAAGGGCCTTCGTTGCACAAACATGAAGCCACTTCCACAAGTGACTCTGCTTCCAAGAGGAGGAGGGAAATCAATGACCAGGAAGGCTGGGGGTGTCTAAAGCCTTCACTTTGTTTAAGCCAAAAAATGGAGGCCACATACTCACAGAAGCTCTCCACTGCTTCTTTTAACAGTAGGATATGAATACATTGAACCAGAACGTATAAAAATGACAGATTTCAGCATTTTATTGAAATCAATGAAGATGCTTCTAAGCATGTGCAAAGGTCTCTCAATTTTGCAGTTGGGCAAATAGTGATAACTTTATGACTGAGTCTACCTCTTTTCTTTTTTGTCCTTTGAAACCACAGGCAGCTACTGAGAATGACATGAATCAATCTAAGGAATGACCTGACCCGTTGTGGAAGCAAGAAGTCCCTAAAGCCACTCCAGTGTTTGTTTATTTTCTTTAAAGGGAATACCTGAATTACCGCACATCTCCATTTGAACAGCAGCTTTGAAGCCTTTGTTGAAGAAGCCATCCCTGAATTCCTCTATGAGGGATAATTATTGGCCAGTATCCAACCTACCATTTTTGGGCAAGGTACTAGAGCATGTGGTAGCCTCACAACTCCAGGAGTCTCTGGATGAAAAGGCATTGTTTTAACTGAACTGTTTTCAAGATCTTTTTATTTTTTTAATTGCATTTTATTCTTTTTACTTGAGATATGAATTAAATAGTTTAATTCTATTTTAATTTTCACTTTCTGTATGTTTTTAATTTTGAACTGCTTTGAGTCTCAATTCTGAAAAGAAAAAGGCAGGAAACAACAGCAGCTGCAGCTGTAGCAGCAGCCTCAGGTAGAATACATTATAGTAGTCAAATCTGCATGTTAAAAGAACCAGCATGGTATAGTGGTTTGAATGGTGGACAAGGACACTGGAAAACCAGGGTTCAAATCTGCACTTGGCCATGGAAATCCATTGGGTGATCTTTGGCAAGTCACACTCTCTCGTACTCAGAAGAGGGCAAAGGCATCCCCCTGAACAAATTCTGCCCTGTGATAAGTTTGCCTTAGCATCTCTATAAGTCAGAAATGGCTTGAAGGCATGTTGTAAAGGCGTGGATCAGTGTTGCCAAATGCACCTTCCCTGTTATAGCAAAATATTAAGGAAGAGGATGTTTCAGAGGCCAAACCTTAACATTTCTAGGATCTGCTCAGGATGCCATTATTAGATTGTTGTGCTCTAGTAGTTCTCTATGTTGTTTTCTTGTAGTCTTTCAGATCTGATTTGTAGTGATTTACTTTTTAAAGTTAAGACCTGACTGACTGATGTGGTGATGAATTAAATTCTTCCATTTGCAAGTTCAGTCCATGACATTGCTTACTGATGATGGGAAGAATTTATTCCTAAGAACAGTGGATGTATAAATGAAACCAGGGTTTGAATCCTTGTTCAGCCATGAAAATCCATTGGGTGACCATGGGCAGGTCACACTCTCTCAGCAATGGAGAACCACATCAGAACAAATCTTGCCAAGAAAACTGCATGATAGGCTTGCCTTAAAGTCACAATAAGTCATGAACAACTTGAAGGCACACAACAACTGTGCTCTAAAATATCATTATAGGTATCATCACAGGAGGCTTTTTATAGAAAGGAGATGACAGCAAAAGAAAAGTGGGTGATTGTTGGAACACGATCAAGAGTATTGTAAAATCAAATCAATTGAGGAGCTAACTTCTGTAGGGTACTCTTTTCAAAGATTTCTACATGGACAAACAGTGGAGAGATATAAAGTCAATAAAAATATATGACCTTGACTTGACTAATACTGAGTTTCAGAAGCAGTTGTGCAAAGATAATGAACATTTGATTGGTAAGATGTATAAACTTTTGTTATAATTAGAGATGGAGGAAAAGGTCATCAAGGATTGTATAATAAAAGGGATGCAGAATATTACACAAAATAGTCAGCTGGGTCAATGAGAAAAATGTGATCAGAAGGAATTAAGTTTACCTTATGTTATGACTTTAACGAGAATTCTGTAAGATGATGTATCAATGGTATTTGACACCAGAAAAATTGGTCAAAAAGCGTAAAGAAAATGCTAATAGGAGTTGGAGAGATGAGCAATGAGTGGGAGCTTTTTACCACATATGGTGGACTTGTGAGAAGGCCAAAAAATTCTGGAATCAAATAAACTTTATGGTGCATAAAATTTTGAAATCTGAAATTCAATTGATCACAGAAATGTACTTTCCGGGACTAATGGAAGATCAGCTGGAGAAGAAGCAGGGCAAGATGTTATAATAGATGATCACCACAGCTCAACTACTGTATACACAGAGGTGGAAGAACACAAAGATTCAAGGAAAGAAGGCTGGCTGATAAAATTGTTGGATCTAATTGAGATGGATAAATTGATGTTATTGATAAAGGAAGAATCTATGACGTCTTTTGTATAAGATAGGGAACTTCTAAGAAGCTTTTTGCAAGAAAAAGAACATCACTTACCAATAGTGGAATTCACTATTTAGTATTTTGGAAAGGATAGCAATAGAAGTATTAAAAAGTATTAGTACTGTAGTTAGATTTTTTTTAGAGGGTTTTTTTTTTTTAGGTAAAAATCTGATCTTTTAAGTATGTTTATTGTTTTCTCTTTTCTTTTCTTTTTCTTTTTTTTCTTTCTCTTTCCCTTTCTTAGGCCATTTCCACATGAGGTCAATATTTCATAGTCGCCTCGAATTCTTAGCCATCAGTCTGCACATTGTAGTGTTGTAGCGTTGTAGTTTTACTTGTACTTCTGCACATTTTCAGCTCCTAGCACAGTTCAGTGCAGTGAGAAACTGCTGTATCTGAAAACCAGAAAAACTCCAATCTAAATCTCCAAAACCAATTCTCCTTCATTTTTCACCTACATGCAGAAGTGTAACATTGATACACAGTGCAGAAGTGGCTGGCTATGGGTATTCCCAGGTTGTCCCTTCTGTCATTTCCATCCCTATCTCTCTCCACCTATCAAAGGACATGCTGCTGCCATTATTGTCTACATGTGTTAAATGGAGAGCAGGAAGACAGTGGATCTGGGTAATGGACCATTAAGACTCCCCCCCCATATATCAATGAACATACATATACACATATGCACAAACGTAGCAATGCAGAAAGGTGTTTAATTTTTTTTTTAAAAAAAACACAGACCAATTACTGATGGCGGGGGGGGGTGAGGAAGCGGAATGGGAGTGGCTGTTGCAGATGCAGCAACCGCTGTTGTCTGCAGTGGTACAATGTAAATGGGGATGGCGTGTGCAGGCAGCGCAGTTTCTGAATCTGAGTATAAAACAGCTCTCTTGGCATGCATTGAACCATTCCTCACATCTTGTGCAGAAATGGCCTTAATTTAGTTTAGTGTATGCCGTATAGTCTATTTTTTAAAAAAAATGAGGTATACTTACTTGTGGTTGTAATTTGTTGTCATTTTCTTGATCTGGTTTTTCTGTGTTTTTGTTTAGTTTGTATGTATTTAAGTGTTTGTATGAAATATCTAATGAAAAAAGAAAGCACACAAAAACAAATGCTTTGACTCATAGTAAAAGAATGGTAATGCATTGCTTATTCCTTGTTTTAGGTATTGCTTCTCTTAATTGCCTCTGTGTGTGCTGGAGTTTGATCTTTGCAAATTCCCATCCAAAATTACTTGAGCTTTACTTCTCAGCTGAATCCGCAGATCAAATATTAACACTCCATCAGCTCCTGCTCTTCTCAACATGTTTCAAAGCAGTTGAAATGTATTTGAAATATGCATTTAAAAATGCAGTGAGAAAACATACCTATTTTAAGAAAATATTTTGAGGAAGTATGCAGTTACATAAATATCTGTGCTAAGGCCTATGAGTCCTCCTCCTTTGATGCAGAAAGAAATAGAGGTGTGAAACATGATCCCCTGTGTTGGGCAGCTGTTATGAAGCCTCTGGACTGGACAGGTTTCATGTCAACACTTGGAGAAGTCTTCCACATCACCTGCCCTGTTTAAAGCTGGAGATGCCCAAGATTGAACCTGTGGGCTTCTACACAAAATGAGGTGCTCTTCCATTGAACTGTAGTTAGTCTGTTCCTGTTGTATGACACAAACAAAATTTGACACAATTCAGACTCTGGATATTCCTGATATCAAGTGCGCGTGAAAAAGGGAGAGACAGAAAGATGGAGAGAGAGGGAATAAATGCACATGGGTGACCCTTTAAACTGAAATCTCCTGCACACTTACCCAAGAGTAAATCCCAGTGGATTCAGTAGGCCTTAATCCTGAATAAATAATCTTAGGTTTGTGATGTAAATTCCTCCTTACACACATCTCTTTGATCTAGAGTTTAGACATATGTTTCATGCACAGTCACACATATACACAAAGAATATTTCATCGGTTTGATAAGTCTGTGCCTCACAGGCAAGATTTCAAAGGGAATATTGAATCACACACCCCTCCTCTTGCTCAGCAGCTTTGCAGGGGGGTGGATAGGAAGGAAACCCAAATGTCAACTGTGAAAGGTGCAGATGTGTTAACAATCAAAGGCGCTGAGGTTGCTTTTGGCACAACTGCCAGACTGAGGAGGGACAAACTAGGTCTCCTCTCCCTCCCCAAGATGCTTGAGTACTGCCATATCTTTTCCACAGCAGAATGGCCAGCTGTTCAAATTAGTGCTCTCCAAGGTAGGATGACTGATTGCCTCTTATTCCGGCTTTTGCCATAGATTCATTGCTATGGGCAAGTAAATCAGACCCCAGCTGTGAACTGCTGCAACCACATCTGCATTTTTTTCCCTCAAGGGAGTCTGTAAATTAGAATGGTGTCTAGTGCTTTAATGAAGGTCGAGTCAGGTATGTGCAACAGTCGGCAAAAGAGGACTGTTTTCTGATTTTCTTGCACATTGACGTTGACTAAGTGCATTTGCTATGATGAAGGAGGGTCAGCAAACTTAAGAATCAGTGCTTGATCAGTATCGGACAAATGATGAAGTCTGCTACTGCAAGTGATCATGTATCATCAGCAGCCATCTAACAATCTGAGATAATTTTCTATGTGAAAGTGTCCAATTAGCCAGCGAAACCTCCGTTACACTCACGTCTTGTCCAAAATTAATTCTGAAGTCATTTTCATAACGCTTTTACTAATGCTAGCTTCTTCCCCTCCTGCTGTGATCAGATGCCTCTTCTCATTCATTATGTAATCCAGGATTGACTCCTTGCCACTTTCCAGACCCGCCAAAGGCCAAACTGCGTGTGACCTTAGTCAAATATTTAAAGAAGTACTCTTTTTTAAAAAAGTGTGGTGAACATTACTGCTTTTATTTTGAAGAAAAACTATCTGTGGCATCCTGATCTGGAATGTGTTTGTAATCTGGATTGGGACCCTATACTGTTTTACTAATGAAATTGGCTCTAAAGTTGTTATGTTCATTAAGAAGGGCTTTTTGAAGTGAGCAGTGCAATATTCTGATTAGGGGCCTGTGGCTGCATGTTCATTATATACGCTTATCTACAGTGGACCCTCAACTTTTGCAAAGGCTCAGGGTTCAGAAACCTTGCTAATAACTCCTCCCCCTACCTGAGTGAGCACTCCCCATCTCATTCCCTTGCCTTTTGCCCAGGCATGTGTGCCTTCCTTCCATGCACCCAGGCAAATGGCAAGGGAATGGGAGGGGGAAACCCCAGCTGTGGATGTCTGTGCATGCCTTCAACCCCCATTCCCTTGCCTTTTCCCCAGATGCACATGCCTTTCTTCCACACACCTAGTCAAAAGGCAAGGGAATGGGAGGGAGAGAGTGAGCATTTTATAGAAAAGAATCATACAAATAAAATAATATAAAACCACAAACTATAGCAAGCTATCATTTCAGCTAAAAATGCTTTAAAAACATGCCAAGTTGAAGTGAACACCCTTTCAGTCTTGCATTCAGTTAGACACTTTTTCCATTTCCCCCAAATGTTTATGGCTTTGCTCATTGTTTCACTTGACACTTTTGTTTTAAAGATGAAGATGTGAAAAATTATATCTACATTTTAAGTACATTTGCTAAATTCAGATGTAAATGTATTTTGAGCACTTGGGCTTATGTAGTTTCAACCTCCCTGCTTTCTCCCACATGTGAGAGGTAAATATTAGAAGGCACATTTTCTGGCTTTCTGGAAAAATATAGCTACTTGTTTAGTCTGAACCTCAAGACTATGGTTTATGCAAGCCACAATCTCAAATCACAGTTTGATTTTGTTTTGAGATCTTTGTTTGTGTAAACCACAAACTATCATTTCCTGGATTTGAATGAAATAATAGTGTATTTTGGTTTGCTTCAAACTTCAAATAATTCATTTTGGTGTTGTAAGTGTAAGCATCCTCCAACTACACTCTGACATGTTTCCTCCTCATCTTGCCCCTTTCTCTGTACAAGAGAAGAGAATACATTAGAAGGTTATACCTCTGGTTTGCAGCAAATCATAGTTTGGTGTTATGTTAGAATACAACAATTGACTCCTGATAGCACCAGGAGATATAAGAAAAAGTCAGTGCCTGTCAGTGTTAGAGATTATGCCTAAAATGACTCAAAGAAACTTTGGAAGAGCCAATCCTAATACTAAAGTCCTCTTTACTAGCCTTTGTTTGTGTATCTTAACCAAAGACTATTTTTCCATCTCCAAAGCTCATTCATTTGTTGCCCCTGTCCACTCAATCTGAGCTCCAGTACTTAGCTTGTGATTACTCGGAGTCAAGCTCTTAGGGATATATGAATTCCAGCCAGTTCGGCTTATGATGTGTTGCTTCCTCTAGGCCAACACAGTTCACAGAAGCCATATTTGAACCAAGCCAAATCTCTTACCCTTTTGAAGCCTGCCTGCTGCTCATCTTTATAGCTCACTGCTCCTCCTGAAAGGGAGCAAATGACAGCCAAACGTGCAGGATGAAAAAGAAGCAGAAGAAAAATGAAAAAGACATCTTGTTGTCCTATGTGCATTAAATATCCTCTAGCACTCTTTCTTTCCTTCATTCTCTCTGTCTGTTTTATATAATTTATGGTGTATAAATAAGTTATATCAGAATCAACTTTGAGATGCTATCTTTATCCCTATTACACATCAGAGGGCTATATATAATACTGTCTTTCAGTGAGTTAAAACTCAACAAAGTTTTTGTCTCAGGATTTCATGGTGGTAGTTTTAAAAGGTCCTGACTATAAAGAAATATAGAAATGTATGCATATTCCTATGCAATGCAACCTAGCCCTACAAAGATAAGTTGGAAGGTCCCCATATCAAACCTAGCCAGTGTTCTGACTGTATTCAGAATGTTCCATTTATGGCATGGGCATCAATTTTTTCTTGTCCCCTTTCTGGCATTCTTCAGTGAAACACATCTGTTATTGCAGCTGTTCTCAAAGCCTTTCATAACTCTGAGTCCTTCACTTGTCTTTGCCAGACTGATTTCCATCCCAGATCCACCCCAACTGAAAGACCAAAACTGACTCATGCATGTGGCTGCACTTATTAGCAATACTTGCTAACTATCTTCACCACCAAAAGCCCTGATGCTTCAATCCAATACTTCTGCACTATTTTTCTCCATTGGCTTCTTCTTGGTGGGAGCAGGCTTCCAGCTTCATCAGTTCTGTTATAATCCCTCTGTAAGGCCTTTTAGCAGCAGCTTCTCTCCACCCAGTGTTCTCTTCCTGAAGGCTGTCATCTTGGTCAGCCATCCTGTTTATTTGCCTCGCTGCTGACTAGCATCTTTGGGGTTGGTCCTTAACATATACAATAAATCCCTAGAAAGGATGAGGAGGATTGACTGATACTTCTGTTCAGGAAGAAGAGAAAGACTTTGCAGTATAATGATTAGTGTTGCACAAGTAATTGAAAGCCATGGAGAGCCTTACTGCTAGTTAAGTGGAATACACTTGTCCCTCCACATTCATGCATTTAATTTCCATGGATTTGATTATTCACAGCATATTTGCCACCACCTCTGCTGCTGTCCTATGCCATTTTAATAGGGACTTATAAGTCCCACCTTGTATTTGCAGTCTCCCTGCAAGCCTCAGACTGAGAGAGAGAGACTGCAAACACAAGGCAAAGCTTATAAGTCCGTATTAAAAATCGTGTAGGGCAGCAGCAGAGGCAGCAGCAAATCCAACCAACCACCCAATCCTGCCTTGCAAAGGAACCCCACCACCTCAAAGGCAGAACCAGGTGGCTGGCATGCTCCCTATGGTGGATTCAAATGTGTACTGTATATTTAAATCTACAGTGGGTGGAATCCACAGATTGTACTTTTTGTGCATGTATTAAATGTTGGGAGAGGGGCTAGAAATATTCACATTTTTCCACTTTTGCAAAGGTCCTGCATACTTAAGGCCCATGAATGTAGAAGGAGAACTGTGCAGCAAATTAGAAAGACACTAATGGAAACTGTCTTTTTTTCATCCTACTTGATCAGGCAAGGTCATTTTAACAAAACAACCATAACACGGGAGTATATGATATGAAATGGAAACTTCATGATGTTGCTGGTATCAGGACTAAGATGTACTATAACAAGAATATGGCATTTTAAATTCTATTTATGACATATTTAAATATTTATGTGCTGCCTTTGTTACTCCAGTTATGTTATGTTTGGTGAGAGCACTAGATATCCTTTTGATATCAAATAATTTGGTCTTTGCTTGACCTTTCTCTGCCACCCTACTCCACGTGTTTGCAGAGGTCCACCGGACAAGCATGAATTGGTTGCGGCCGTTAATGGTTGTACATTCCAAAACCCCATTCAGGCAGGCAACTTAAGCCTCTCCGATGCTTTAGGGAAAAACCTCTCTGCAAAATGGCTTTGCTTGGCGCATATACACAAAGCCGCCCGACCAAGAGCTGAGCCATTCCGTTATGTTGGGCCACCAGCCATACTATTGTCATCCAGCGTTAAACTCATCATGCAAACTTGACCTTTTCCAAATCCTTTGTCCAGCTCCAAATTTCCTTTGTTCTCACCGAGCATAGCATAGCCTGTAGGCACGATCCACCCTATAAAAAGTCCCCATTTTCGGGACTACCTCGGACTACTTTGGACTTCCATCCCGCCTTGCTGCTGGTTGTCCAAGGAAACTCCCCTCAGCGAACTCCGTTGAGCTTTCTCTCCCGGAACCCCATCTTCCTCTCCAGGACTACGAGACCAGGTGTCGTATTGCCCACTCCCTTGAAACTCTCCATTTCTATTTTTAAGTTAGCTAGTATTTGTCATGTCTATCGTGTTGCTTGTTCTTAATAAAATATCATTTGTTACTTTAAAGCCTTGTCTAACTGCTCTCTGACCTGACGCTGTATACATAGGGTAAAAGATCCTAGCTGAAGTTACCCTGCCTCTCGTTAGCTTACGAGAGTGCTCGAGCTTAATTCCCCCACTTGTGCTTTTATTTGGTTATTTGGGCGCCTCTCCTGGGACCCCCAACATACAGGGTAACACGTTTTCCCCAGGAATAGAAGTCAGAGTTGCTAGTAATAAGTTGTTAGGACAAAATTAATTCAACAAAAAGTCACCAAGGGAAAAATAAACACAGACCCAGTAATACAGTGCAATGCTGCTAATAAAACTATGACCTGCAAATGAAAACAAGCCTAGTGTCCTGAAAGGGTTAAATATATGATTTTGTGTTTGGTAGAAAAATAGATGAAATTATAATTAACTGCAGATGTTTCTTATCTAAGGAACATAGTGCTGAAAGTGCTTAACGAAGGGGTGGTAGGTCATGGAAAACAGGCTTGTTCTTTCCTGCAACTTATCACAAGGACAAGGGAAGGAATAGATCATTTTGACATGTTGTGTCCTTGCATGCATGATGTAATGTAACCAATTTGTAATTGATTCTACTGTTAAGAGTGTATATAAGGGAGGTTTTTGACGAAGTGCAGGGTCTTCAGTGATGCTCACACTGGGGACCCTGCGCAGTTCAGCAAAACCTGCGCAGTAAGAAAATAAAATATAATACTTTCTGCTTCAAGGACTCTGAGGTTTTTTTCGTTTCCCTAGATGGCCACTTCATTTCTGGGGGCTCGTCCGGGATATGAAGGGCTTTTTCCCGCCCACTTTGGCGGACGCCTAGGCGTCGGGGATTGTCGCCCCTTTTTTGGTGAAGCCAGCCAGGGCGCCTTTGAATATTTTTGACAAAACAGGTTTGGCTCGGATCGGGGTGACATCTCCGGCGGCGGCGCTCCTGCCAAGGGACCCGAGGTTGAAGCAGAAACTTGAACCCTCCCACGGTTATTGGTGAGTAACCTCCCTGCAATCTCAGGGAGAAGAGGGGGCCTGATCACCCCCCTGTAGTCTTGCCCTAGTAACCCACCATTAGAGGCGTGGGTGAACCCGCAGGGCTCGTGGAACCCGGGAAAGGAAATGGGAGGTAGTTTGTTGGTGTGAATGGGGTGTGCAAGGAATGCTGGGTGGTGTCGCAGTTCCCACCGCATGCCGTTGAGCGTCCGGGTGCGTGGGTCGGCACGAAGAGAGTGTTGTCTGTCCCCTTTTGTGTTGGCACGTGAGACCCCTTACTCACGCGCCGATTCACCCCTCCCTAGTGTGTCCTGTCCGGATTGGGAGGAAATGGGAGGGGGACCGAGTCAACAAACCCCTTTGGGGTGCATGTTAAAGAATTTCAAAAAGGGATTTAGTGGGGACTATGGAGACCCTCCAATGACACCGGGACGTTTGCGAAACTTGTGTGAAGTGGAGTGGCCCTCCTTCAAGGTTGGGTGGCCCCCAGAGGGAAGCCTGGAACCCGCCCGGGTCCAGGCAGTGTATTCAATAGTAGTGGGTGAGCCTGGCCACCCTGATCAATTCCCTTATATAGATTCATGGGACACGGTGGTTTCTGGGAACCCCCCTTGGTTGCGAAAATGTCAGGAGCAAACTTGTAAGGCTATGATAGTGCGGCAGGAGAGAGCAAGGAAGAAGCTTGGAAGGGGCCAGATTTTGCCAGACTCAGTTCCAGAAGATAATATACCTCGTCCAACTGCCCCTCCCCCATACATGGCAGTGCAGGTGGCAGCCCCACCGCTGGCGGTGGTGCAGCCCCAGCCCGCCCTACCTCCGACTCCTATTGCTGCTATACCATTGCCTGCTGGAACCTCACAACCAGGCTCCTCTCAGCCAGAAGGAGGAGCCGGGGGATTGGAGGAATCTGGCTCGGAGGAGTCCGACCTAGTTGCCCCAGAAGAAAGAGATTCCTTTGACCTCAGGCATGGACCAAAAGAAAAAGCTCAAGAAAAGTCTAAGAGGAAACGACCTAAGCCAGAGCCTAAGCTTCCGAAGAGGATGACCGATGGTGATGAATCCAGTGAAAAGGGGGGGAGATGGTTGCGCCCTTGCGTCAAGTAGAGCAGGTGTTGGTGGACCCAAATGCAGAGGGAGGTTACCGGAGGATCCAGAGTTATCAGTATACTCCTTTTACTCCATCGGACCTCCTCAATTGGAAAACACATTATGCTACATATACAGAGAAACCGCAGGAAATGATAGAACTTTGCTCCAGCGTTATGGCCTCACATGTTCCCAACTGGCAAGATTGTCAGCAGTTACTCCTGACTCTGTTCACCACTGAAGAACGGAGAAGGATAATCCAACAGGCAGAACGAATAGTAAGGGGCAGAGTACCCCCTGGGGAAGCAAACCCTGAACAGTGGATAAGGGGCAGAGTTCCCTTGGTAGATCCAGGATGGGATCCGAACAATCTTGGCCAAATGGCTTTGCTTACAGATTATCAAGCCCTCCTGATAGAGGCTATGAGGGCAGGGATGAAGAGGCCTGTTAATATGTCCAAAATAGCAGAAGTACTCCAGGGGCCTACGGAACCTCCAGGGACATATTTGGAAAGGTTGCTTGATGCTTATAGACAATACACCCCTGTGAACCCAGACGACCCAGGAAGCCAGCAGATGGTGAACTTGGCTTTTGTGACCCAGAGTTACCCTGACATAAGAAAGAAGCTCCAGAAGCAAGAAGGATTTGTAGGCATGAATCTGAGCCAATTACTGGAGATCGCTCAGAAAGTGTATGTAAACCGAGATCAAGAGGAAAAGCGGGAAAAGGATAAACGGATGCAGAAAAAGGCAGAGTTGTTGGCTGCGGCACTGGCGGTAAAGGGAGATGATCGGAAGGTTAGAAGAAGGAGTGGAACCCTATTGGGGCCTAATGAGTGTGCCCTCTGCCGACAGGAAGGACATTGGAAAAATGAATGCCCCAGACGAAGGGGGATAGTCAGGAGGGGGCAGGGGACAGAGAGAGGAAGAGGAAGAGGAAGAGTGGTGGACGGAAGATACGGGCAGGAGGTGGATGAAGGGTTTGAGGATTTTGCAGGACTGGTTGGAATGGAGCACTACGATTAGGACAGACCAGGCCCCCTTGCTCTCGGCCCCGGGGAGCCTATGGTCACAGCACAAATAGGGGGCCGTATCAGGTGCTGTTAGTCACCCCTACCGCAGTAAAGGTAGCAGGGTTGAAGCCCTGGATACATTACACTAGGGTGAAAAAGGCATTTACTGATTGGACTGTGGTTTCATCACAAGACAACCCTCTGAAATTGAAGTTCTCCAAGCGAAAAAGGGGGAGAGAAGATTCGGACTAGACTCTGCTGTGGTCATACCAGATAACTGACCATTCTGCGCACAGTCAGATCCGCAACAGGTGAAAGAAGATCTAGGCTAGACCCTACTGCTGTCACATACCTGGGAGCTGGCAGTTCTACGTACGGTCAGACCTAGCAACTGCTGAGGAGGAAGACTGGGACTAAGCCCTGCTGTGGTCACTCCGGAGGCTGATCACTCTACGCACGGCTAGATCCCTCCCGCGGTAAGCAATTGACAACTTGTGATGACTGTTAATGAGATAGTAATATTGATAGTAGGTATAGTTTTGGGAATATTAGCTCTCATATATATGTATAGGGGATATTTTTGTGGGACAAGGAGAGTGGGGTCCCCCTCCAGCTCTGAAGATGGGGTGGAGGCTGATAATCGGAATGTGGAGTGTGGTGTGCGGGATAGTCGGGGCCAATTGGTTTAAGCGACACGCCACCCATATGTTTCAACAACATGGGCATGATGTCACCTTAATATACGAACACCCACAAACTGTAGCAGATTTTGGATTCATGCCCTCTCTTATTAGTGAACCAGGGGTGATAGTGGGAGCCCTACAGTCAGCGTTGAGAGGAACCCCGAATCTGTTTGCCACAGTTGATGGAGGAATGAACAGAACACAGTTCAAGCGACTGAAATTCTATACTTATTCTCCGGGAATGTGTTTCTGTTGCCATCATAGTGGAAATTGGAACTCTAAATGGAAGGGGTATGTAAAACACTCTGCATTCTATGATAAACTAGGAAATTATTCAGCCTGTAGTAGTAGGTTCTATTTGTATGACTCATATAATAGTTCATATCACTTTGAAGGGGGTTTAAGTAATACAAGCTTTGAAGAATTATACCCGGAGTATCCTATGTTTGTCTCTAATTATACTGGGTCGGGTAGCATTTGTTCGGGGATGATGGCTAGAGATCCGCATCTGTGGTTTTATTTTGACGGATGGGCCACCAATTACCACCCAGGAGCCTATCAGTGTGTGGGAATAGGGTATATGACCATACCTGTTCAGGTTTTCATGCCAGAGAAAGAAAAGCGAGGAGTTAGAAAAAGAAGAGATCTGGTGGGACCATTAGGTAACCAGTGTGAGGACTTGGTTATTGTAGGACCCCAACTGTCTAGAACTGAAGGTAGCAGAGTAGCAGGCGGATTATTTACAGGACTCCTCACCCTGGGAGCCTACCCAGGAATTGTAGCACAGGAAAATCGTAAAAGTATATTGGGATTGACCTGTAGATTGGAAAAGACTATAAATGCAACTGGGAGGTTGGTGAGGGCTCTGCAACACGAGGTCGAGGAGTTGAATCAGTTACTCTTACAGCATCGGTTGGCTCTGGATTATTTGCTGGCCAGAAAGGGGGGTTTGTTCCATAGTCAAGGGAGGATGCAAAGTTACCTTCCATGACTTAAATAAGACCATAGAGGATGAGGTGCAACACTTACAAGAGGTAATACTGAACAATGATAATGGGGCAAGTAATCCCTTGGAATGGTTAACATCCTGGTTGCCAAATTTTGGGTGGTTAAGAACGTTGTTCCTTGGTTTTGTACTATTATTGGTTGGGGGAGTTCTAATTATGTTATGCCTGTCCTGTGCTATAAAGTGTGTGCGGACTTCCCTTTCAGACGCTATGGAAGGGAAAGCGGCTCGCTACGCAGTAATGGCCCACGGGTATGCATAGGAGGGACATGCTTCAAATTGCAGAGAATTTGGCATGAAGGGGGGAATGAAAGGGTTAAATATATGATTTTGTGTTTGGTAGAAAAATAGATGAAATTATAATTAACTGCAGATGTTTCTTATCTAAGGAACATAGTGCTGAAAGTGCTTAACGAAGGGGTGGTAGGTCATGGAAAACAGGCTTGTTCTTTCCTGCAACTTATCACAAGGACAAGGGAAGGAATAGATCATTTTGACATGTTGTGTCCTTGCATGCATGATGTAATGTAACCAATTTGTAATTGATTCTACTGTTAAGAGTGTATATAAGGGAGGTTTTTGACGAAGTGCAGGGTCTTCAGTGATGCTCACACTGGGGACCCTGCGCAGTTCAGCAAAACCTGCGCAGTAAGAAAATAAAATATAATACTTTCTGCTTCAAGGACTCTGAGGTTTTTTTCGTTTCCCTAGACGGCCACTTCAGTCCTATCTGTCAAATAGGCATCAGTTTAAAAAAAAACCCCTCAAAGAACAAATGTTTAAACTTAGCGTCAAAACTCTAGCCAAGCAAGGCCTTTGTTCAGCATCTAACAGAAACAAACTTGAAGAAAGAGATAGGATACAAAACCATATACATACCTCTGTCTGGCAGCCAGCTGCCTGTGGTTTGCACATTAGTATAGTATATCTGGAGGAAAGTCTTCGTTTAAATTCTCCGCTGTCCAACGGGTTCATGCAAGAACCATAAGCTTAGTCAGGTATTTTGACTTCACCATGATTTTTGTTGTTTTAAGATAGAGTGCATTAGCCTTGAATCAGTATACATGAGGAATTTTATCTGTTGAGGGTTGTTTTTTTTAAAAGCACATCAGCAACTTCCAGATGGGACAAAAACATGGACAAACTATTGTTGGAAATATATACATTTTCAGACATTCAATGTACTTCATGAAAGAAAAAAGATGTGATTGACAACATGGACACATAAGATGAACAGAACCAGGATGCAAACAATATTCACAGTATTTTGTGTACTTGATAAGAGAGGAACTTCAACATGTTGTGACAGGCCATTGAGAAACTGCCATTCTCCAACTGGCAAGAGGTTTCATCTCCTACACAAGAACAAGACAAGGAGTAGGGTGTTTGTGTTTTGGTAAAGATTTTCATCATTCCTACAGAAATGTGTCTGCACAAAACTAAGATCTTTTCCATTTGGGAAACAAAGCACACCCAGCAAATACAGCAGGACTGCCTGATTGATGAAAAGCAAGGAAACAGACACTAAGAAACATCCAATAAAATTTACTGGACAATTTACTAGTCAAGTGAAAAAAAATGAACAAAAGCTGAAAGTTTTTTTAAAATTATTATTATTTTGTAAGCAGATAGAAGAAAAGTACTTTTACAGAAAAGTAATCTTAACAAATTGGCATAGGCATAATTAATTAATTAATTAATTGTATAGTTCACCTTTTTGTCAACAAATAGTATTCAATTCAGCTAGCAGTGGTATAGTCAGAAATAAATCCAAGTAGAATACTGGAAACAAAACAAGAATAAAAGTTACAGTTTTGTCCATCTCTACAAAAACCAGTTCTGATTCCAAAGTTTTGTCATAATGGAGAGGTATTCCAGTGGAAAACAGTAAGAATGGGGTCTACTCTAGCCTGCTTTTGCAGGGAATTCCAGAACCCTGGGGAAGCCACCAAGAAACCGCTCTCAGGCATCTCCACTAAGCATGCCTCTGAGGGTGCTGAGACAGAGAGAGAGAGAGAGAGAGAGAAGTCTCCCAAGTAACTTAAGACCAGGACAGCTTTGCAAAGGAGAAAGCAGTTGCACAGGGCTTTATAATCAAGTTGAATTATGCCTCAAACAAAACAGTAGCCAGTGAAGCTGTGAAATTTACAAGGGAATCTTATGCTCCCTATGAGAGCCTTGGTCAACAGATTGGCTACAGCATTCTAGGCCAGTTGAAGTCTTAAATGTTTTTCAAAGGTGGCCCCATATGTAACTAAGGCATGTGCCACTCTAGCCAGATCAGATATCTCCAGAAACAAGTGCTGTTGATGTCCAGCCCTTTATTGTGAAAATACATTTGTAGCCACTGCTGAAACCTGAGCATTTAGTTTCAAGGCTGCAACTTGGAATTCATCCAGACTGTGAACCTGAGACTTCTCATCTGACATACTGTAGGTGAAATCTGATTCTCTGATATGCCTTTTTCCTGACCAGGAGCATCTGGATTTTATCTGGATTCAGTTTATTTTGGTTCCTCCTCATGTAGTCCATAATCAAAATTGGATACTAACTAAAGTTAGTGACCATGCCCTGTTGGAATTTAGCATTCAGTGGGAAGGAGAAGATAAGGGTAGCCAGACACTCATCTTAGATTTTAAAAAAGCGGACTTCTGTAAACTTAGGGAGCTGCTGGCTGGAATTCCATGGTCAGGAATAGTGAAAGGGAAAGGAGTTCAGGAGGCATGGGAGTTCCTTAAAAAGGAGATACTGAAGGCACAGTCTAAAACAGTGCCAATAAGGAAGAAAAATGGAAGGCATCTGAAGAAACCAGAATGGTTGACTAAAGAGCTCTCAGCTGAGCTAAGAGTTAAGAGAAACATGTATAGGAAATGGAAGAAGGGGGAAACCACCAAAGAAGAATTTAAGCAAGTAGCCAGGAGATGTAGGGAGGAAGTCAGAAAGGCTAAAGCACAGAACGAACTTAGGCTGGCCAGAGACATTAAAAACAGTAAAAAGGTTTTTTTAAAATATGTCCGCAGCAAAAGGAAAAAGGAGACGATAGGGTCGCTGTGCAGAGAAGATGGCGAATTACTCACAGGGGGAAGAGAAAAGGCAGAACTACTTAACACCTTCTTTGCCTCCGTTTTTCCCCAGAAGGATACAAGCACTCAACCTGGCGGTTGGGGAGCAGGGGAGGAAGCAGAGGAAATGAGGCACATAATAAGTAGAGAGGTGGTACAGGAATACCTGGCCGCATTGGATGAATTCAAGTCTCCAGGGCCAGATGAATTGCATCCTAGGATATTAAAAGAGCTGGCAGAGGTCATTTCGGAACCGCTTGCTGTAATTTTTGAGAAATCTTGGAGGACAGGAGAAGTTCCAGCAGATTGGAAGAGAGCAAATGTTATCCCCATCTTCAAGAAGGGAAAAAAGAGGACCCAAATAATTATCGCCCAGTCAGCCTGACATCAGTACCCGGAAAGATCCTGGAGCAGATCATTAAGCAGTCAGTTTCTAATCATTTAGAAAACAACGCGGTAATCACGAAAAGTCAACATGGATTTCTCAAAAATAAGTCATGCCAGACTAATCTTATCTCTTTTTATGATAGAGTTACTAGCTTGATAGATGAAGGGAATGCTGTGGATGTAGCATATCTCGATTTCAGTAAGGCCTTTGACAAAGTTCCCCATGACATTCTTGCAACGAAGCTAGTAAAATGTGGGCTGGACAGGGCTACTGTTATTTGGATTTGTAATTGGTTGACTGACCGAACCCAAAGGGTGATCACGAATGGCTGCTTTTCATCCTGGAGAGAAGTGACTAGTGGGGTGCCACAGGGTTCTGTCCTAGGCCCAGTGCTGTTCAATATTTTTATCAATGACTTAGATGAAGGAATAGAGGGCATGCTGATCAAATTTGCAGATGACACCAAATTGGGAGGGGTTGCTAATACGCCAGAGGACAGGATCAAAATTCAAAATGACCTGGATAGATTGGAGAGCTGGGCCAGGGCGAACAAAATGAAATTCAACAGAGAGAAATGTAAGGTCCTACACTTAGGCAGAAATAATGGAATCCACAAATATAGGATGGGGGACACGTGGCTGGATAGCAGTACGTGTGAAAGGGATCTTGGAGTCTTCATAGACCACAAGCTGAACATGAGTCAGCAGTGTGATGTGGCAGCCAAGAAAGCCAATGCAATTCTCGGCTGCATCAATAGGAGTATGGTGTCTAGATCGAGGGAGGTACTGGTACCACTCTACTCTGCCTTAGTTAGACCCCATCTTGAATACTGTGTACAGTTCTGGGCACTCCAATTCAAGAAGGATATTGACAAGCTGGAGCAAGTCCAGAGGAGGGCAACCAAAATGGTGAGAGGCCTGGAAGCCATGCCCTATGAGGATAGACTTAGAGAGCTGGGTATGTTTAGTCTGCAGAAGAGAAGGTTAAGAGGGGACATGATAGCCATGTTTAAATATTTGAAGGGATGCCACGTAGAGGAAGGAGAGGGCTTGTTTTCTGCTGCTCCAGAGACCAGGACAAGGAGCAATGAATTCAAGATTCCACCTGAACCTCAGGAAGAACTTCCTGACAGTCAGGGCTGTCCGGCAGTGGAATATGCTGCCTCGGAGTGTAGTGGAGTCTCCTTCCTTGGAGGTTTTTAAGCAGAGGCTTGATGGCCATCTGTCGGGATTGCTTTGAGGGTGTTCCTGCATGGCAGGGGGTTGGACTGGATGGCCCCTGTGGTCTCTTCCAACTCTACATTTCTATGATTCCATGATTCTTTGATTAAAACCATTAGACCTAGTTCTCCTGTCTAAGAGAGCAGAGAAAAAGATTCTACTCTTCTCTTTGCAACAGCCCTTGAAGTATTTAAAGAATGCGATCATGCCACCCTTCAGTCCTTTTTTCACCAAGCTGAACATGTCCAGCTCCTTCAACCTCTCCTCATATGTTTTGTTCTCCATGCCTCTTATCATCCTTCTTGCCCTTCTCTGAACTCAATGAACTTATCTGTATCCTTTTTAAAATGAGGCATCCAGAACTGAACCCTAAGATCCCTAAGAACCATTAGAAAAGTTTCTAGACCCATCAGCCTCCTGGTGTAAGACATCTTAATCATTCCCTAGTCCTGCAGATACTCCAACTCCTACTGAGGCTCAAGCCCAGGACTGTAATCTTTCCAGTTAATAGAATGAGATACCAACTGGGAGGACAAAGTCCTGATTCATTCCCAGCAGGATAGCCTCAGCATGAATGCTGAAATTTGCTAGCATAAAAAGTCAAGGGGACACTGGTACAATCTCTGAGACTACAAAACAAGTTCAGGAAGGAAACTGTTTGGCAGCTGGGCAGGTGGTACAACAAAAAATGTTGTTCTGTACTGGGCACCTATGATTGGACAAAATTTTTAATAGAAGATAGCAAGTTGGGAATGTAATTGTATGAAATTATGTAGCTGTGTCTTTCTATCTTCCATAAAGCCTCATCAACAACTTGTTTGTTTGTTTATTTCATTTATATGCTATCTTGCTCCTGGAGTGGGACCCAAAGTGACTCAGTTGCACAGAGAATTCTGGTGAGAAAAGTTGGAAGTGATATAGCCACCACCACAGTGTCAGCCAACTGGTTTCTCTATACTACAAATCTGGCTGGTACTGTTACAAATCAGACAGGCATTGGATTGAAGGTACTGATACTGAGCACCACATTGAAGAGTGAGAAAACAACAGCTATCCAGGATTTGATTTTATAGCACCACTCATCAGTGTGGCACTCAGCATCAGTACCTTCAATACAGTGGGCCTTCCTCCAACGTAATTCAGGCTGTTTGAACTGGGAGACATTTTGTGAGCCATGAAAACCCTGGTCAGCATCTGCATCTCTGATGGCAACCATTTATAAGAAGGTTATGGGGCTGGGAAAGCCCATGGCTCTGACAAATGATCTCACCCAACAGAGGATACTAGTGTTAAGCCTTTAAAGGCTGGTAAATCTTCTGCTCTATTAAATCCAAGCCCATGAAGCCCATTAATTGGTGTCTTACTTACAGCAAACCATCAGGCTCAAATCTGACACATATTTTATGGATTGCTGTAGCCCCTAGGTTCATAAAAGCAACTGGATTTTTTCTTGCTTCACTGGCTGAGACCACTTTCCAAATGCCTGTCCATAATCTCAAATGGAAAATTATAGCCCTTAAAAGATGATGTGTCAGATGGGTATCACACTGCCCTCCCCCCAAAAGGGGCCGCAATCTGATGAATTAAAATTACCAGAGTTAGGGAGAATGATGTGCCACCTCGTTGGCTCAGTTTATCACTGTAACAGTTTTGCAAAGGAGCAATATAAATGAAGCTGCAGATGGAAGCAGTGGGACTTCAAGTCTTTCTAGGATATTTGCCCTGAGAGGCACTGCAGTGATCATGCATAACCTTGTCCCTGTCTTACTATCAAAATAATACTATAGGAAGAGTCATCCCAAATGCTGCCCTACAAGCATAATCAGTTAAATATAAAATTCCTTTGAAATGGAATGTTCTGAGGAAACTATGGGTAGAACTAATATTGATGTGCCTTGCTTTCTTCTGTCACTTCCAGGAGGTCTATTTCTGTTCCACCACGTTCTTCTGCATTCAGTCTCCATTCACAGTAACACCTATATTGCAGCATCCATGTTGCAGTACCACTGCAGTACCACTGTGACTGAAATATGTGACAATTCTTGTGACACTGAAATCCATCAAAAATCTTTTCTGCAGCAGTCTGTGATTCTGCCCAAGGCAAACAGATTGCAGTCTGGAATACTATCTCTGGAATTCTACTCAACAGAAATCATAAGGCACAGTCTATTTTCTTTTCCCAGAGGCCAGGCAAATACCTTTTTTGGAATGGGTGCTCTCGCTTTCTTCATTAATCACAAGAGTGCCATAAAACTAATGGTGGACCAGTCGCATAGGGACAGGCGGGGCATGGGAGGCGGTTCACCCTGGGCAGCAATGTTTTTGGGGCGTCCCAGCCCGCAGCCATGCCCCCGTACACCCTGGCCATGCCCCCATGCACCTGCTCCTTGCACCGTAGCCCCGCTCCCTCTCGTCCCCCTCCCCACACTCCAAGCTCTGCCACTGTGGTAGGCTTTAACATAGCTGAAAAATGGCTGCTTTATGGATTAAGGCATAATCTAAGTAACCAAGCTACTCATAAGTCTTTTTCAGAAGTAAGTCTAAAAGCCTTCACTTGCCTGATATTTTGAAGAACAAGATCCTCTTCGTCTTATTTTCTGCATATATGCCAGTCCTCTCCCATAGTACTGTACCACAACCTCAAGAAGTGACAAACAGCAGCACAAACTGGACCAGCCAAAGGGTAGGATTAGTGACACAAGTTTTCAAACCAACTAATTCAAAGTTCACTTTTCTCCTAGGAAACACGCTGCTTTTTCAGATTCTGAACCACAAGAGCAGAGCAGCACTGACTGAAGGAACCATCCCAGGAAAAGTAGTCAGAAAAAAAGCTCCCTTCATCCTGCCTCATTTGCACTTACCAGCATGAACCTTCATGCTTCAAAAACTGATTCTGCATCCAAGCTGTGTTTGACCAAGACTTGTGAATGTACAGAGGTTGAGATGAGGACTCAGAGCGAGACAGCAAGATAAATGAAGCTAAGTAGCCCCAGGCTTTCCAAGGCTGTTTACATTTTATGTGAGCTAGTGTTGTAATTAATGACAGACAAGTTATTTTGTTTCAGTTTGGCTATGATTAAAAATTTACCATTTGCAAATTTCTTCACATTTTGAATGGAAAGAATTTAAGATTTAAGGTTTCAGAAAGCAAAACTGACAGATTTAGCCATCCAGCCCTGGGCACTGAGTTCTCGGCTCTTAAAAGGGGATGGAGCATTCACTGCATGTATGTTCAACCATGTTACAGGAAGGAAAAGACTATTTTAAACAGTATTTGGAAAATGGTGAAAAAATGTGGTTCTCAAGTATTAGGAATCCTTGATGAGGAAAAACATGGACTGATGAGAACTTCACATTTCAGGATTAATCCAGGATTTATTCTGTGCAAACTTCCCATTGATTGATTGATTGATTGTACAAAAAACAGCATTATCTGTGCAGAAAATAATATTTCTGTATAGAAAAATTGGGTTACTGTGCAGATAATGCTGTTTGCTGCACAAAAAAAACACACATATATTTTGTCCAACATAAGTCCTGAACTGTGAATGGCCTTCAAATGCTTCAGCTTTAAAGATTTTCTATCCAAATTGTTTGTTGTTTCCTTCAGAGTGAAAAAAAAATCAAAGAATTAGAGCCCTACAATGTTAGTGAGAAATATACAACAGAGTTTTGTTTGTTTGTTTGCATGTTTGTTTTGTTTTGTTTGGAGAGGCTCCTCGTTTTTAACACCTGAGAAGCGGATACAAATTGCCCTCTCTGTGAAGGGAAAAGGTCTACTTGATTGAATTTGGCAAGTGAGGGGGAAATTCATTTCAGTTTGGTTTTGGAGAGAAAAACTCAAATTTTTCAAATGTTTACATACTCAGGAAGGAAAGAACTTGAGATATGAAAAATGTGAAGGTAGGAAAGCAAAACCCTCACTGTAACCTAGCTCAGTTGTTTCTTTCCCATGAATAAGTTCCTTAATGTTCCTTTTCTTTCTCTCTAACTCTTACAAGCACCCAATAAACTTGGCAGGGTAAACTCTATCCAGTAAGTCCAGCTACCCTTCCTCATAGTCTTTTCCCTTTGGAAGGCATGTAACATAGAAAGAAGAATGACCATAGTATCTTATTGCCACTATTAGCTGGGGGGTATAAGCTGAGAAGAAATTATGTCAGCATATTAATACAATTGCTTATGATGCCAGCTTTTCTTAAGGAAGCATAAGTTATAGCACCTGAAGTTCATATCTGACTGAAGTCAACAGCAAACAGTTAATGTTCAGTTTCATGATCAGCTGTTCAGGAAAAAGCTTTGATTTTTTAAAAAATTAGCTATAGGAATAGCAATGTACCTTAGTAACCTGCATGCATAACTGGGGCTTATACTGATATCCCCTACTTATCTGACAGGTTAGGACCAGAGCACCGTCAGAAAGTGGAACTGGTTGAAAACTGAAAGCCAGTCTTTCACCAGTTCTTCTCCTCTTGCTTCTTCCTGTAGGGAACTTGAGGATATTATGGAGGCTCACCAATGTTACTGTAGTTTATAGTCCGGGCCTGTGGTCTACTAAATATAATTTGATATCTAAAGATTGACCATTCCAAACCATTCTTCTCCACGTGCTTGCAAGGCCCCCGGACAAGCACGCACATGGACACGGCCGAAACAGCTGAAAAATACAAGATAAATCCAGACAGGCCAATAATTTGCTGGCATGCAGCTTCAGGAGACCTCCAGGCAAGTACACTTCAAAACTACATTAAGTATGCATCAAGCATACAAAAGATTCTCTGCCCCAGACCACCAGCTTGACAAGATTAGCGCTTATGAATAGCCAACTGTCAAGCACTCTCCATTTGTATACTGTCTGTGCTGTTGACAGCACCGTCAAAATCCAATCATGCTAAATACTGACCTTTCGGAGGCTTTGTCTCCAACCTGAAACCCATTGTTTTCCCCAGGAACAGACTACCCTACAGGCACATTTTCCCCTATAAGAGCCCCTGATTTTGAGCGCTTCTTCGGATCACTCCTGGCTTCCATCCTGCCTTGCTGCCGCTCCGTTTGCCAAGCCTTCCCCTCAGCTTCCACGTGCTGAGAATTTCCGCTCCAACTGATTTTCTTCTGACTACCCGGGCTACAGGATCAGGTGTAGTATTTTCCCTGAAAAATCCCTCTCAAAATCCTCTATCGAATCTCCTACCTTTATCTTCTTAGGCTGTGTGAGTGAGTGCATATGTGCACATTGACTGTCTTTTAAAATAAAGAAAACAATTATAATTTACTTCTGCTTGGTTTGTGACTCGGCCTGACCCTGTAAACATTGAGTTCAAGATCTCGCTACGTTGCCCTGCCTCTTGCATTGCTTTAGCTTGTGCTCTAGCTAATTCCCATTCCCCATTATTTGGAGCACATTGAGGCATCCCCCACGGGACCCCAGAAATCAGGGTAACACCAACCTGGAATGGATGCCCTGCCCTATTGACATGGAAGCCACCAGGCACCACCACTTTGCTACTCAGGCAGCTTATCTGAAGCTGACCCTGAGGAGAGATTTAAACGCAATACCAAATTGATGTTTCTGATGTTAGATTTTCGGTTTTCTGAGAACCACCTCGTTCTAGAGGTATACGTTAAACCTATGGGTCTGAATCCGATTGGGTGGTCCCAATAGGTTGTTGTAGTTAACTGCTATCAGATCAATTTTGATGGACAGCTACCCTATCAATAAGAGACCTCCAGCTTTCCTTGTTATCTATAGCCCTGCCCAAGACCTACAAACTCAAGGCTGTGGCTTCCTTGATTGAGTCTATCCACCTGTAATGAGTTCTTCTTTTCCTACAGCTTTCCACCTTACAAAGTATTATAGTGTTTTCTAATGAGTCATGTTTTTTCATGATGTGAACAAAGTACAATAGCCTCAGCTGAGTAATTTTGGTTTCTAGGGAGAGTTCATGCTTGATTTGTTCTATTCGCTTAACTTTTTAGTAGTCTTTTTAGTTTAGTAGTATTGGTCCATGGTATCTCCTCCAGCTCCACATTTCAAATGAGTAGATTCTCTTCCTATCAGCTTTCTTCAATGTTCATCTTTCACAACCACTCATAGACCCATAGAATCAGTAGCTGATTGGGTCCACTGTAGTTAAGACTAGAACTAGAATCATCAATGCTATACTTACATGCATATCAAAATTTGGATTTCTGTGTTAAATGAAAGAAGCACTTTTGGTTTCTCCTGCCTGGATTGTAGATTACAACTGCTTTAGCCAACCATAGATCTGACAACATATGATGTCAAAGATAATGTATGGAAATTAACTCCACTGCATTACAAGGTACAGATGCATTTGTTTTCTGCATATAATAATCAGCATTCCTATTGGCTGCAGTATGTTTGTACTGTGCATTCATATGTGTATGAATGAGAGAAGGAAAGAGGGAGGAAAATTCCTAACCTCAATACTATCGTTGGCAGGAAAACATATTTTTCTTCCTGTAGATTTAATCTGATTCATTTTTCCTCCATATATTCAAGGGGAAGAGTAGCTAGCTAAATCCTGAATGCCTTTTTGTGACAATTTATGAACAAACAAGCCTCCCATCAAACCAATTCTCAGAAATGTCACTCCAGGCTGTCACTGAACAGAGATTAAACGGTAGAATGTCAACCTTCCCCCTTTCTTTATTTGATGTTTTGAATTTCACTGTTCCTCTCTTTCATTAAAAATGAACTAAAGGGGGAGGGTGGAATAAGATAGAAGGCTTTTACATCTAAAAGTCAAGGTAATTATCTCTTACATCCAGCCCACTCCTCCAAGGTGCCAAATGAAGCCATCATTAAAATCTGTGTCCATCTGGTGACTTTTCAACATCTAATTAGGTGAAGAAGCCAACTTACATGTCTATAGACAGCTCAAATCACTCTCCTATATGTATATCCCCCCCCCCAAGTGTTTTATGCAGAGCCTAGAAGCTGCTGTCTCTCTCTCACTTTCTTCTCTCAGATTCTTAGAAAATGGATAACAGGGGGAAAAACCCAGGACAGACTCTTCCCTTTATGACCAACATAGCAAAAAAGTTTTTGTGCCAGAATATATACCAGGGGGGAATGGAAAGCCAGCTAGATGAGACCGTCTTAACATTTTAAATGACAGCATGAGGGGGTGAAAAGTCTGAGGGGTTGTGTGAACCACAATGCTGTGATGTAAAGACAAAGCGCACGAGGGAGGAAACTTCTAAGCTGATTTGGTTTCTGCAGCTTAGAGAAACTGTATGAAACTGGCTGAAGTTAGATTTTCAGATATTTAAGAGGGAGTGTGAACCAGCTTCTTAGGAATGTTTTTTAAAGAATTCAAGATCCTCAAGTGTAAAGAAGTATTATAAAAATACTGAAGTCAGAATCACCCATGTCATAGTAATTCCCATTTCTATGTATGGTTCTGCAAGGTAGACAGTGAAGAAGAGTTCTGTGTACAAAACTTCTGCATATTTCCTGAACAAATAAGTAGCTCCTAGATGAATTCAAGAAAGCCAGCATAATGTAGTGGTTTGACTATTGGACTATGACTTTGGAGACCTAGGTTTGAATCCCTGCTTAGTCACAGAAACCCACTTGGTGACCTTGGGCAAGTCACACTTCCTGAGCCTCAGAGGAAGGCAAAAAGAAACCCTCTCTGAACAAATTTTGCCAAGAAAACCTTGGAATAGCTTTGCATTAGGGTTGCCATAAGTCAGAAATGATTTGTATGCAGCAACAATAATATAATAATAATATATTTTATTTAATAGCCACCTCTCCCCAAGGCTCAGGGTAGGTTACAGAATATAGAACTAAAATCAAGACAGAATCAAGTCTAAAAACAAATGTCTAAATTGAGGCTGTTATATTTTTGATACATCATAATACAACATGACTCATTGGAGATGATAATAATAAAGTGGAAGGCAGTTGAAAAAAAGGAAGGCTATGGCCATTTCCTCACTAGACCGTTATAGTGTGATTATTCCACTTCAACATCCTATGGAATCCTGGTGTTTGCAGTTTAGAGAGGGGCCTTTGAGGCCCCTCCTTAAACTGCAAACCCTAGGATTCCATGGGATGTTGAAAGTGGAATAATCACACTATAACAGTCTAGTGCAGAAATGGTCCAAGTTACAGATAGATTGACTTGATCAAGGAAGCCACAGTCTTGACTTTGTAAGACCTGAGCAGGGCTCATGGAGATCTCTTGTTCACAGGGTCACTTAATGGGAAATAACAAAAAATAGGTCTTTCAGTGGCAGTTAATTGCAGCAGTGGAATTAATAAAACCTTCCATGAGCCAATATACCTGTGAATCTAGGATACTGTGAATAAACAAAAGGACAATGTGTTGCTATTTTTTTATGCTCTGCTTTGGGGCTTGCCAGAGCCATCTGACTGGTCCATAGCCAGTGTTGAAAGCAGGGTGCTGGATGATTAGAGCCACCAGAGCCCTTAGTTATCAAGCGACATGTGATAGCAATAAACTCATATTTAAATACCTACATCTGTTGCTGTCAAACCAAGCTTGGTTTTCACTAGATTTTATTATGACTACCATCCTTGTGTCCTTTCAGAAAGCCAGATGATAGCTGGCATCCATGCAACTATGTACAATATTTTTTAAAGCTCATATATTGTCTTCTGTTTCTTGACCAACAATTTCTTCAGCAGGGGATTTGGGGATGGGTGGGCACAGACTCCTTTTGAAACTGAGGGAACTTTCTGAAGTGATATGGCAAATGTAGGAGCACTGTTTTTCATTGGAGAGAAATAAAACTAAAAATCCAAGTGGAATACCCACACAAAATCTTGGATGACCTTATAGGGTTCCTTCTATATTGACTGATTTTTGTTTGTTTGTTTCTGGTCCTTAAGATGCAGTGGAAGAAGACTACTGTTGACCATACACAGCATGTGATTTGCCTGATCAAGAACTTTCTTCTTGCATTCTCACTGTATATAGAAAAGCCCAATTTTTCAGACTGTCAGTCTATAGTTGGTTAAACCATATGTCCCAATAGGTATGATAGAGCTTTGTTGTTGTTGTTGTTTACCTTCAAGTTGTTTCCAACTTATTGCAAACCTAAGGTAAATCTATCATGGGATTTTCTGGGGCTGAGAGTGTGTCACACTCAAAATCACTCAGTGGGTTTCCATGACTGAGCAGAGAATCAAACTCTGGTCTCCAGGGTAGTATTCTAATGCTCAAACCACTATACCACACTGGATCTCATGACTGAAGTAAGCAGTAATAAGTTACAAGACCCTAAATACTCTAAAGCAGCCGTGTAGGGATGGGGGGGGCGATGGAGGCAATTCGCCCCGGTGCAATGTTTTGGGGATGTCCCAGCTCGTAGCCACACCCCTGCATGAAGCAGCCACGCCCTCACACACTGTGGCCATGCCCCATGCACTGTGGTCACACCCCCTTCCAACCCCCCCCCTCCATGCACTCCAAGCTCCGTCACTGCTCTAAAGGCATCAGATCCTATTTGAGCTTGAGAATTAAGCAGGGTCAGCCTTGGTTAGTACTTGGATGGGGAAGCATCCAAGTGCAGTCAGTGCATACCATGTGCTGTAGGTTATATTCCAGAAGAAGGAATTGGCAAAACCACCTCTGAGTATTCTTTGTCTAAGAAAACCCTATGAAATTCATGGGGTCACCATAAGTCAACAGGCAACTTGAAGGCACATACACAGAATATTGTTAACTGTAGCTAACTATTTTTTTGGTAACAAGGCTCTAATGAACAACAATGTAACACAAAAAAAATAAAGTTACTTTACTGGTAAAAGTTTCTAGTTGTTTTTAAAGGTTACTTTTGAAGGCATTTTAAGACACCTTTTTAAAGGAAATGTTCAGTTTTCAACCCCCCACCCCACCTAGAGTAAAGGAAAAAATAGTGGGCAGTGAAAAAAACAACCAAAAATACGGCGACCTTTTCCCCTTCATCATAATTAGCAATATGAACACATAATAAGCAACTGAACGAGTTACTTTCAAAAAGTAGATTGAGAAGTAGATTTCCAAGCCCTGCTGTGTGAGCACAGTGCTTAAAGCAAAAAGTAAAGAAGACCGAGGGCCTTTCTGCACAACACTGTTATAGTGCTATTATTCCACTTTCAACATCCTGTGGGATCCTGGGGTTTGCAGTTCAGGGAGGGGCATTTAGAATTCTCAGCCACAGAGCCCTTTGGCCTCAGTAAATACAAACCCCAGAATTCCACTGGAGGCTGAAAGTGGAATAATAGCACTATAAGTGTAGAATGGAAAGGTCCTAAGTTCATAAGACTACTGAGGGTAACTGGTTGTAAGTTGAACATCATATAACCCCAGGTTAGACAATGGTAGTTTACCTGGTTACAGTCTGTGTAACCTGTATATGTGAGGAGGGAGAATGGAAATGAGAACGCTAGCTACACACACCCTACTCTGCTGTTGTACTTATTGCCCCCATGTGCCTATCCAATAAAGAGGTCATTTCACTGACCTCTTTATTTTTTGTGGTTGTGATATATTTTTGGTGTGTTAAGAAAATAAAGCATTAAGGATGAATGGGTTGGCTCATGATAATCCATACTAATTTTCCATCGGCTCATTCATAAAACTTCCCATTCTATCTCCATGTTACTCTATACTTTTTTTCAAAAAAGCATGAAAATTCACATTATTTTAAACATATTTTTTTTACCAAGTATTCACTGTTGTATGATCTATCCTAAGATAGCCATTTTTGAATTCAAATTGTACATTTTTATACATTTTGGTATGTATTGCTGCACTAAGAAAGTCTGAAGAAAGGTGGAAATGAAGGATAAATGCACTTCGATCTGTCTACTAATCTGATTAGGCCACATAGAGTTATTTCATTCAAAAATGTGGACAAAATGAAATCCTTAGGCATCCCGGGAGTGAAGTCATCCTCTTATTGCTTGACAGAGGAAGCTTCATTCTTTTTCTGACATGGCCAGGATGAGAGAACTACTAAATTAAAAGTCTCTTTTCACTCATAATTTCACTGGGGAAATATAAAATCAGCTGATAAGTCTTTTGTTTTGATTTGCCCCAGGAGCCTTGACACGGTGTGAAGGGTCTTCGGAAGGGTTAATGTTTAGTGGTGTTCACAGCTCTAGTCAAGAGAATTTCCTGCAGCCCTCAGAGGTACATTGCTCAGTCGTTATTACAGCTAGAGATGAGAGAAGCAGATAAAATGAGCCCTGCATGGACAGTGGACTGAAATAGAGTTTAGATGGGGATCTATCCAGAGAGATAATGGAGGGCCATAAATACATCAGAAGGAAAGGAAACTGTGATACAATCAGAGCTCAAGAGAGCAGTGCCATCCTTTATGGGCTTCCATCTATCCTCTTCTGTCTCACACTGCTCGTGGGCATATTAGGGAAATTGGCACCCATCAGTCAGAGGAAACAAAGTTCCACTTCCTTTAATATTACAGCTTTGGGGAACACTGAATCCTGCAAAGCTCTCTCGAAAGGAAGAGTGGAGCCCCTATTAAGATATTGTCTTTTACCTTGTGTTAAACCCAGTGTGTCAGAGTTAACAGCAACTTGTGCATCTTAATCACCAAAGCAATAGCCTTTTGAACAATTCTCTTTTATTTATTTTTACATTGCCTGCAAGACCAAGGTAATTTATCGGTTGCAGAGAACTCAGTCTGGCTGGAATCCAAGTTGACCCTGTGAATGTAATGTTCTCTGAGCGAATAGTTCAGGACCTTAATATCTGGGCATATGGTGCACTGTTTTCATTCCTAACCCTGTACTACAAAGGTCAGTGGCAAGGAAGAGATATATTCTTGAGTCATCAGTTTTGCACACCATTTCCCATGACCTCAGATAATTGACATATGGGTAGCATGGCTCATCTGTTCTAGTGGATACATCCCAGTGTGGATTTCCTTAATTGCCTTTCCCATGGCTATAGCATCACATGGACAGATGCCTTCTCAGGGTGAAAAATGGCACTTAGGAGCTGTAGTTGAATTGGCCTTGTTTCAGGAAAACACTTAGACTTTGCACAAATCAGTTAAAAAGCTCTGCTGAATCAGGACCTGTAAATGTGAATCTGCCTTTCACAGCAGCTGACAGTTGCTCTGGCTGGCCCAGGCATACCCAGCAGTGTCATTCAAAACAATTAACAACTGGTTCTGTCTATATTATTGCCAAAATGTGTACATTTGACAAAAAAAATAAAATAATAATTGTTGTATGATCCATCATCTCCTTTACAACATGTGATGCTGATGATAATAATGATGCTGATGACAACATCACCACCAATTCATGCAATATTCAGGAAGAAATCGACTGCAGAAATGTGTGTGGGGGCATGCTTACCAACAGCTGTGGGGAGGGAAGGGATCATCACCGAGACCTCTCTGGATTAAACTCTCTGCCTTCCTGTCACTTCCTCTGTCATTCTCCCTTGCCATCCCTCCTTTCTTCTTCCCTGCCTACCTTCCATTTCTTGATGTCTGTGAGGTGCCCATTGACTCCCCTTTCTCCTTAGCTTTCCCAGTGATGTGCCCTACTGCAGCAGAGATGGGGCTGGCAAGGAAAGCTCTTGGCTTGCTGCTGCTGCCACCTTTGCCAGAGTGGGATGCTGAGAGTAAATAAAAGCATGCACCAATCAGGGGGAAGATACAGCAAAGCTTTTTATTTTCTGTCCCCACTACAAGCAGTTCAGCTAGCCTGACAAATTTTAACAACTACCGGTAGATCAGGCAAACCAGTGTGAACAGGCTGAATGACACACTGGTCATATCTATTCCTGCCTTCCTCAACCTGAAACAGATATGGTCCCCATACCCTTTTCTCTTTGCTGAGTGACTGGAGGGTCTTTGCCTTGTGCATTTGTATCTAGCTAGACTTCTCCAGCATTTACCATTTTGGTCGCCAGAGCTCCCAAGGTTATAAACAACAGTATCTTCCAGTACACAGATCAGGATCAAATTTCCTCTCAAGAATCTCTTAAGCTGTGGATTTCAGGAAATTTAGACAACAGGAGAATAACAATACAGTTTCATCATTTTAATTTATTTATTATGTACAACAGTTAGCACATGCAGTCACATATTCCTTGTGGAGGTTCATTGTATCAAATAGATCTTTTTGGTGTAGGCACATCATCTTTTATGGACACTAAGATTTCATGTCCACAGAAGTCTAGGCACTTGGCTTCTGTGGACATGACATCTGGACCATGGTGACTTCTGGCAACAGCTTCTTCTAACTATCCTTCTCTGCATTCCCCTACCTGGTTTGTTCTACTTGGCTCTGGCCAGAGTTTATCACCTTCTTGATCCTTGGACTTCATTGATTCATGCTAATTGCATTCCATTAACAGTTATTTATGACACACATTCACATCCCCCCACACAGTGAATGTCATGTGTGGCACATAGCTAATATGTTAAGTCAGACCATCCCAAATAGCCCTTCCAAATTTTGGTGAAAATCTATACAGCCATTTACATATGATGTGGCAACAGGCAGACAGAAAGGAAGAAACTTGATTTTATTTGTAGTTACAGTAAAACTTTAAAAAAGAGGTAGTATTTTAACCTTAACTGTTGTTGTGTGCCTTCAAGTCATTTCTGACTTATGGTGACACTAAGGCAAACCTGTCATGAGGTTTTCTGGGGACTAAGAGTGTGTGATGCACTCCAAGTCACCCAATGGGTTTCCATGGTCGAGTGGGGAATCAAATTCTGGTCTCCAGGGTCATAGTCCAACTCTCAAACCACTACACCATGTTGGCTCTCATATTTAGAACTAGAGATATGGAATTCTTTTCCTTGAGCCATGACCCCACTTTAAAACTATACTGTGAAAGTGATCTAGAAAATAAGGCAGACAGGGATTGTATAAAGTGCTTATAGATGCCAGGAAGTTTCCAAATAATCTGCAGGCACAAGAAAACAACAGCTACAAGCTTATTACCTGTAGGTTTTGTTCTTGCTGCCTCTGTGACTTGGCCCTAAACCCCATTGAAATGAATGGAACTCACAGGCACAGCTAAATGTTTGTCACATTTAATCAACAGGGCTTGGTTGCAATTAACTTTTGCCAGATTGTGTTATGTTGGAAACACAAAATGCCTCATGCAGAAGGTGGCATTCCAACAAACCCACCAGCCAACAAAGGCCATGTGTTGGATTTAAGTCAGTTTACTCTTCTAATGGCCTCAGGAAATGAGATCAGATTTCATTGTGATTTAATGAGCTTCTGGGACCAGGTTGATTTTCCAGCTATCAGTTGTATGCTCTGCTGGCCCACTGCTTTGTTATTGGCCAGGTTGCTGGAGGAGAAACATGTGAAAATCTAAAGATCTGAGTATGAGAAAATGCTGCTCCTGAACAGTAAAGCCCAGGTGCAGGGAGAAATTCCCATATGACCTGCCAGATCAGTAGAGATTCTCATTAATCTGGTACATTTTACAATGAGCAGGTTCCTTTTAGGCAGTCCACTTCCTTCAGTAATATTAGAAAGTAAAATGTCACATAACTGTGTTTAGGTGATTGGATTGGAGGTGATCCCTTGCATTTAATACAGAACATTCTTTTTTGCAACTCTGTATGAATTGGGCATAAGGTTTGGGATTGCCTCAAGATAGGAAATGAGAGGCAGGCGTGATAGAAAGGCCAATGTTTTTTGTACTCTGAGACAATGGAAGGAGGTACAAAGCTGAAGGAATGACTCTTAGATCAAAAAGAATGGTAGATGAGTTGAATCACACACTCACACACACTCCTGACAAATATGAGAATGAATTTGTAAAAGATATGAAGAGAAATGTGCACAGAACTGTCATATCAGCACACACTGGAGGCAGAGACACACAGGCATGTCAAAAGAATCTTTCCAGTGCAGAGTCTGATAAATCTTGGAGCTGAAGTTTCCTCTGCCCCCTTCCAAAAAAATAAAAAATAAAATAAAATCTTAGCGTCTTTCTCATCTCTCAGATAACAGCAGATCACTTGAAATAAAAAGTAGACCCCAAGGAAAGTAATATTTCTCCTCTCAAAATTTCATCATCAGCTTAAAGCTTAAATACTTTTCAAGAGCAGAGGCCATAAAAGTAGTTCATCATAGTTGTGGTTGCCATTTAAAAAGTAACTCTTTAGTTTCCATTTCTTAAAAGTAAATACAGTAGTTTCTTTGGAGTTCTCTGGGTGTCACAAACAGCTGACCTGTGATTCAAATCACACTGTCCTGCCAACTATCTCATAATTGCTTCACCAACTCACAACACAAAAACACAAGCTAGTGTTTCAGCCATGTGACACATGTGACATTGCTCTTCTATTACACCTCCATAACTATAAAGGTAAGTGAACATTACCATTACACTGTAAAAGGAAGTGTATTTCTCCTTCCTTACATTGCAAACTTATTGCATTGCAATTTTCCAATTTCTTATTGGAAAAAATGATTTACAAGTAACTAGTTATTGTTAAATTCAGAAAAGCTACAGGTTAGAGCTAAAATTACTTATGCTAAAACGATACCCCCTCCCACTAAGGTACCCCAGCATCTAGCATACTCTACATATTATATCAAGAGTGACAGCTTTTGGTGGTCTTAGCCTTCACGAATTTGTCTATTTTTCTTTCAAAGCCATCCAAGTTGGTGGCCATTACTGTACCATGTGTTAGAGAATTCCATAATTTAACCACCCATAGTGTAAAGAAATATTTTGGTTCACTTATCCTTGAAACCTCACTTTTCAGTCTGATAAACAAACTGTTTGTTTACTATGTGAATACTGAGATATTTTTTTTTAAATGTTCTTTTCAGGAAAAGCAGGTGTGAATGTTGTTATTATCACTGATGTTGTTGTGTGCCTTCAAGTCATTTTCGTCTTGTGGGGACCCCACAGTGGATCTATCATGGGGTTTTCTTGATCAAATTCACAACTGGCTGTGAAGAATTTGCCTACCACTTCACAGGTAAAAATCACTCAAATTCATTCTGACTTGGACCATTTCTGCACTACACTATTATAGTGCTATTATTCCACTTTCAATGTCCTATGGAATCCTGGGGTTTGCAGTTTAAAGAGGGGCCTTTAGAATTCTCAGAGCTCTTTGGCCTCAGTAAATTACAAACCCCAGAGTTCCACAGGATGTTGAAAGTGGAATAAAAGCACTATAACAGTGTAGTGTGGAAATGGCCTTGGAAACTAGATATGATACAAGTGCGGTGGATATAACCTTTGCCCCTGCTTGCCCAGTGTCCATAGGTACTTGCCAATTTGTTCAGCCTGAGGATGTGGATAGGACCTGTGGAGAGGTGAGAGCTTCCACATGTGTAACAGAACTCTGCCCTTCCTGGCTATTGAACAGGCCAGAGAAGGACTGGCTGAATAGGTAAGGGAAATGATCAATGCCTCTTTAAAACAAGGTAGGGTACATACAAGCCTGAAGGAGGCTGTGATAGACTACTTCTGGAAAAAAGCCTCCCTGGATTCTATTATGCTGGATAACTACAGGGTAGTCTGAAACATTCAATTCTGGGGAAAGATACTAGAGTGTATGGTGGCTTCTCAACTCCAGGGATTCCTGGATAAGGCAGATTATCTAGATCCATTTCAGGCCTGGCTATGGGACAGAGACAGCTTTGGGCACCTTGGTGGATGACTTACACAGGGAACTGGACAGGTCTCCGTTGTTTCTGCTGGACCTCTCAGCGGCTTTTGATACCATTGACCATGGGATCCTAACGGCACAGTGGTTAAATGTGGGTACTGCAGCCACTACATTGTGAGTTTGATCCTGCAGGGCTCCAGGTTGACTCATCCTTCCATCCTTCTGAAGGCTGGTAAAATGAATACTCAGTTTATTGGGGGCAATTAGCTAAACACAATGCTTAGGGAGTGCTTAGCACTGATAAGCAATATAGAAATGTAACTGCTATTGCTATCCTTCTGAGACCTTTTCCACACGGCATTCACTATGCAAAAGGGCCTCTGGAGCATTGCACAATTGCGAGGAGCTGTCCACACGATGTCCTCGCAATTGCGTGATGCTGCCGGGGCCAGCAGGCACTGATCACGCACTATTTCATTTTTGGCTTCTAGCCGAAAATGGTGCACAATCGCGCATCACTCCAGGGCCCTGTGTGCACTTACCATGCATGCGGAGGCTCTGGAGCCATGGTGCTCACGCTTCCTGCCCCAGCGCAGCCTGGGAAAATCCCAGGCTGCACCGCGGAAGGAAGAGGAGGAGTCATCGTGCTGCCTGCTCGCTAGCAGGTAACAGCTGCAGAGCTGAAGCAGCGGGGACGTGAGAGCCTCTCATAAGAGGCTGCTTGCACGATCCCCACACCCCAGTGCCGCAAAAAGGTAAGGTGAAAAAAGGGCCTGAGTCTACTCTCTGGAATTGGGCCTAGAGTTACTGTTCTACAGTGGCTCTGTTCTTTCCTGGAGGAGTGCTGTCAGAGGGCAGGGCTGGGAGATTCCTGTTCAGATCCTTGGCCATTGGCTTCTGGTGTTCTTCATGGTTCTGACTTATCCCCTGTGCTATTTAAGATAACATATGAAACTGCTTGGAGAGATCATCTGGAGTCAGATGTCATCAGTATGCTGAAGACACTCAGCTCTATTTCCCCTTTCCGTCTATTTCCAAGGAAGCTGTTCCTGTGCCAAACCAGTGTGGCAGCTGTAATGGACTGGATGAGAGAGAACAAATTGAAGCTTAATCCGGACAGGACAGAGGTGTTCCCAGTGGCGGAGCTTAGAGTGCATGGAAGGGGGTGGGGCTACAGCACAGGGGGCGGGGCTACAGTATGTGAGGCATGGGCACAGTGCGTCGGGGTGGGGCTACCGTGTATGAGGGCATGACCACAGCACGAGGGGTGGGGCTACGGCACACAGGGGCATGGCTACAAGCTGGGATGCCCCCCCCCCAAAAATTGCCACTCTGGGGAGAACCACTCCATTGCTCCCCTGTTCCTATGTGACTGGGTGTTCTTGGTCTGAAAATAGGAACTAAGCCTTTGTTAGATGAGGCTACATTCCTCCTGAAAATACTGGTCTCAGCCCTAACTCTGGAGGCCCAGGTTTCAACAATCACCAGGAAGGTATTTCTTCAGCTGAACTTGTGCACCAACTACATCCATTCCTGAAGAAGTTGGATCTGGCTATGATGGTACATGCCTTGGTTACATCTTGATTTGATTACTGTAATGTGTTCTATGTGGGGCTGCCTTTCAAAATGCTCAGAAACTTCAGTTGGTCTGAAGAGTTGCAGCCAGATTGTTAACTGGGGCTGACCATACGGAACACACATCTTTCTTGTTACAACAGCTCCACTGGCTGCTGGTCCATTTCTGGACACAATTCAAAGTACTGGTTGTGACTTATAAAGCCCAATATGGCTTGGGTCCAAATATTTGAAGGAATGATTCTCCCTTTATGAGCCTCTTGGAGCTCTACAGTCACCTGGAGAGGCCCTTCTCTCTATCCCACCACCTTCTCAGGCTTATTTGCTGGGAACAAGGGAGAGGGTCTTCTCAGTGGCTGCTCCCAGACTTTGGAATTCTCTCCCTGGAGAGACCCTGTCTTTGCTCTCCTTCTATTGGCAAATCGAAATATTTTTATACCATCATGCTTTTGAAAAACTGACTGGGATGGGGGTTTAATGCTGTGTGGCACTTTTTTAAACATTAGTATATAGACTTTTAATGCGTTTTAATGTTTTGACTTTATAAATTTATCACAAGCATGGGTGGTGGGGATGTGAAGGAGGGCTTTCTTAGTGGCTATCCCTACACTCTGAAACTCCTGTCTCATGGAGGCCCCTCTTTGTTGCCCTTCTGATAGCATGCTAAAATCTTTTTATTCGGGCAGACTTTTGATGCTGAAAGTTTTTAAAGAATGATGCCATTTCCACACTACACTCTTATAGCGCGATTATTCCACTTTCAACTTCCGATGGAATCCTGGGGTTTGCAGTTTTGGGAGAGGCCGGTCGGCCCCTCCCGAAACTGCAAACTTCAGGATTCCATAGGATGTTGAAAGTGGAATAATTGCGCTATAAGAGTGTACTGCGGAAATGGCCCAGGGTAAGGGGGTGCTATACTGTTTTAATTATGTTATTTTTCTAATCTCTTTTGAGCTATTGTTTTAATTTTTTAACATTTTAATTCTATGTTAATATGTACTATTTATATGTTTTTAAAGTGTATTCTTTTCAAATATGAGTTGCTTTGAGGCCCAGTTTTGGGGAAAAAGTGGGATACAAATAAAAAGCAATCTGTTTAATTGCTTTTAAAATAACTCTTATATTTATATTTTTATTAATGAATTTGTATAGTTTTAATCTGTACTGTTTTTAAATACGATGTTAGCTCCCTTGAGTCCCATTATTGAGAGATGTCAATGAATAAAACAAATAAACAAACAAATACATAAATAAAATTTATTCAGAGGGGGTTTGTCATTGCCTTCCTCCAAGGCTCAGAGAATCTGAATTGTCTAAGGCGGGTTCAAATCCTGGTGAGTTGGAGTGAATATTCTAACTCAAGTAATCCTAGGCCATTTCCACACTAGACTGTTATAGCGCTATTATTCCATTTTCAACATCCTAGGGCCCTACTCCAGCATTCAAACTAGTATACCATGTTGGTTCTCATGGATGTGGTACACACAAGTATGAGTATGTGTGTATTTATTTCTTAGCTGACTTGAGCTTTTTCTTTGGAATAAGGAAGGGTCTAGGTTTTGAAAACAAACAAACAAATGAGTAAGGAAGCTTAGATGATGAATCAGGTAAGATTTTTTTTCTTCAGTTTCCTAGTCATGAGAAGTACAGTGAGTCATTTTTCCCAGAGGAGAGAGCAGAGGAGGGCTGGGTCTGTGAAGACATCCTAGACCAGGTGTGTTTACAGGCTTGTGGGGCTGTGCTTGTTTTGCTGTTTGCTTGCTTGCTATTGTTTGCTTGCTATTGTGCTGGCCGTGTGCTCTGCCTGATCACACAGTCTGACTAACAAGGGTGTGATAATGGGGCTTCCCATTAGCTAGACTTAGCTAAAAGGGGGACACTTCCCTCTTCAGGTAAACCAAGGGTTAATAAGGTGTTGGGATTAGATTACATTTTAGTATGTGGTCAGCATCATAGGTCATGTGGGTCAGCATCATAGGTCATGTGGGTCAGCATTATAGGTCACAGGGTAAGACTTGACCAATCAAAAAGGAAAGAGGTGAGCATCTTCAGGATGCTTCCAGATGCTTCCAGGGAGAAGTTATAAAACTTCTTGCGAGGCCATGTGGCTGAGAGAGATATCAGAGAGATAACAAAGGGATAACAAAGAGACAACAACCAAGGAACCTCCTGGAGGGGGGTTCTGTGCCAGTAGCAGGCTGCAGGCCGTAGGCCTCGCCTCCTGGCCTCTTCCTATAGAACATCTAAGCCTGAGAACCATCTGTGAGCACTAGACTAAAGTAGCTAGTCGCGTTAGGGACTTTTCTGTTATTTTGGAGGCTGGCTGATCTAAAGAATGTATCTGTGCTTTTATATCTGTTCTTTTGTAACTACTTGTAACTAAGCGTGCCTGGGAGGAGGGGGCTTCCCATGTGTGGAAATTTGCCTTGTTTATTTGCATATCTTTAATAAATACTTTCTGTAAAAGACCCTGTTTCTCTCCTTCCCACGCCAAGCTAGGTAGACTGGGGGAAAAGGAAGATCCTTAAGCTTAGGGATGTACATGGTTGGACAGGGTCCCACTGTACTGTTCAAGTGTCCAGATAATTCATAATTCAGCGGGTGGTGGCAGTGAAGATGAATTAACAGCTAAAATTCATAACAGGCTGGAATATACGTCCCAGCAGGACATGGGGATGTTCCAGCTTCACAAAGGGGGAGGAGTCAGCTAGCAGGGAGGAGATTTATTAGGAGCTCCTAACAGGCCTCTAGCTCATTTCCCAGAGGAGAGAGCAGAGGAGAGCTGGGTCTGTGAAGACATCCTTGACCAGGTGTGTTTACAGGCTTGTGGGGCTGTGCATGTTTTGCTGTTTGTTTGCTTGCTATTGTTTGCTACCTATTTTGCTGGCTGTGTGCTCTGCCTGATCACACAGTCTGACTAACAAAGGGGAGGAGTCAGCTAGCGGGGAGGAGATTTAGTAGGAGCTCCCAACAGGCCTCTAGCTCATTTCCCAGAAGAGAAAGCAGAGGAGAGCTGGGTCTGTGAAGACATCCTAGACCAGGTGTGTTTACAGGCTCGGCGCATGCACTTGAAGTCCTTTACTTCAATCCTCCAAGTTTAACCTTTGACAACCAATAGAGCTAACGTAGCTTACACAGCTGAATTTCAGAAAGAAAGCCCAGTTATTCTTTCTCGAGCTTCGTCCTGTACTACTCTCTGTAGTTTCAAGGATGGAAGGTGAGGGAGCTGCTGCAGTCACCTGTAACACTTGTGGCATGTTCCTTTTCTTGCCACAAGATGTTCTCGGGTACACCTGCACCAAGTGCAAGCTGGTCACCTTCTTGGAGGAGAAGGTTCGCCAGCTGGAGGCATGAATTTCTGATCTCCATCTTATTAGGGAAGGGGAGGAGTTTTTGGATAGGGCTGAGAAGACCTACCGGAAATCCGAATGCACGGAGGAGCTGCCAGATCAGGAAGTCAGTACACTGTGCCAGGAAACGGAGGCTTGGGCGAATGTCACACGGAGGAGTAAAAGGACCAGGAAGGTAACAGAGACTCTTAACCTACACAATCGCTTCGATGTACTTGGCCTTACAAACAATGAGGAGCACTACGCGGAGGGAACAGAATGTCAACAAGAAGGAATCCAACTTCGGCAACAGGAACTAGATCAATGCTCCCAGCCTAAACAGAATGCTCAGGCAGTCCTAGAAGAACATGCTTGTCGAGGAGCCCAGGACAAGCCTCAGAAGAGGCGAATTCTGGTTGTTGGGGACTCTTTGCTCAGAGGAACCAAAATGGCAATTTGCAAACTGGACAAGCTCAATCGAGAGGTCTGCTGTCTTCCTGGGGCCAGGATCCAGCACATAATGGAGAGGCTAACCAGGCTGGTCAAACCCACTGACCATAAGCCCCTCATTTTGGTTCATGTCGGAACCAATGACACTGCGAGGAGCAGCTTTTAACACATTGCAAAGGACTACGAGCGTATGGGGACGAAGCTTAAGGACCTTGGTGCACAGGTGGTCATTTCGTCTCTCCTCCCTGTTCAAGGTTACGGCGCACGTAGGGAAAGGGCAATAGCAGAGGTCAACAACTGGCTCCGCACGTGGTGCCGCCGGCAACGGTTTGGGTTTTTGGAACATGGCCTGAATTTCCATGAACATGGGCTTCTGGAGAGGGATGGGCTGCACCTCACAAAACTTGGCAGGAATGTTTCTGCAAACAGTCTCTCAAGGGGAATTCAGAGGTCTTTAAACTAAGTTTCACTGGAGAGGGAGACAATATTATTCAGGGCAAGGACTCAGAGAGCACAGGGGGGGAAAGCCCAAATGATACTGGACAAGTAGTACAAGCGGCCAATGGCGGGAGGAGTAGAAACAATAGTACAGGACTTGCAGGAAGGGCCCGGGGACTTAAGTGTCTCTACACTAATGCAAGGAGTATGGGAAACAAGCAGGATGAACTTGTACTCCTAGTACAACAAAATAAATACGATTTGATGGGCATCACTGAGACCTGGTGGGATGAGTCTCATGATGAGTATACAGGAATAGAGGGTATAGCCTATTTTGTAAAAACAGACCAAACAAGAAAGGAGGAGGAGTAGCCTTGTATGTCAAGGATGTTTTCACCTGTGAAGAGATCTAGGACTTAAATCCAGAAAGCCAGGTCGAGAGCATTTGGGTAAGAATTAAGGCAGCGAGAAACAATAGGGATATTCTGGTGGGGGTTTACTACAGACCTCCAACCCAGACTGAGGACTTTGATGATGCCTTCCTCAACCAAATGACTGCACATTCAAAGAGGAGAGATACAGTAATAATAGGAGATTTCAATTACCCAGATATATGCTGGCAGTCAAACTCTGCCAAGACAGCAAGGTCCAGCAAGTTTCTTGCTTGTCTTGCAGACAACTTCATGGTCCAGAAGGTGGAAGAGGCCACAGGGGGATCAAATATTCTAGATCTGATCCTGACCAACAAGGATGATCTTGTTAATGAGGTAGAAGTGGTTGGATCTTTAGGGGGGAATGACCATGCCCTGTTGGAATTTGGCATTCAGTGGGAAGGAGAAGATAAGTGTAGCCAGACACTCATCTTAGATTTTAAAAAAGAGGACTTCTGTAAACTTAGGGAGCTGCTGGCTGGAATTCCGTGGTCAGGAATAGTGAAAGGGAAAGGAGTTCAGGAGGCATGGGAGTTCCTTAAAAAGGAGATACTGAAGGCACAGTCTAAAACTGTGCCAATAAGGAGGAAAAATGGAAGGCATCTGAAGAAACCAGAATGGTTGACTAAAGAACTCTCAGCTGAGATAAGTGTTAAGAGAAACATGTATAGGAAATGGAAGAAGGGGGGAACCACCAAAGAAGAATTTAAGCAAGTAGCTAGGAGATGTAGGGAGGAGGTCAGAAAGGCTAAAGCACAGAACGAACTTAGGCTGGCCAGAGACATTAAAAACAATAAAAAGGGTTTTTTAAAATATGTCCGCAGCAAAAGGAAAAAGAAGGAGACAGTAGGGTCGCTGCGCAGAGAAGATGGCAAATTACTCACAGGGGAAAGAGAAAAGGCAGAACTACATAACACCTTCTTTGCCTCAGTTTTTTCCCAGAAGGATACAAGCACTAAACCTGGCGGTTGGGGAGCAGGGGAGGAAGCAGAGGAAATGAGGCACATAATAGGTAGAGAGGTGGTACAGGAAGACCTGGCCACATTGGATGAATTCAACTCTCCAGGGCAAGATGAATTGCATCCTAGGATATTAAAACTGCTGGCAGAGGTCATTTCGGAACCGCTTGCTATAATCTTTGAGAAATCTTGGAGGACAGGAGAAGTTCCAGCAGATTGGAAGAGAGCAAATGTTATCCCCATCTTCAAGAAGGGAAAAAAAAGAGGACCCCAATAATTATCGCCCCGTCAGCCTGACATCAGTACCCGGAAAGATCCTGGAGCAGATCATTAAGCAGTCAGTTTCTAATAATTTAGAAAGCAACGCGGTAATCACGAGAAGTCAACATGGATTTCTCAAAAATAAGTCATGCCAGACTAATCTTATCTCTTTTTATGATAGAGTTACTAGCTTGATAGATGAAGGGAATGCTGTGGATGTAGCATACCTCAATTTCAGTAAGGCCTTCGACTAAGTTCCCCATGACATTCTTGCAAAGAAGCTAGTAAAATGTGGGCTGGACAGGGCTACTGTTAGTTGGATTTGTAATTGGTTGACCGACCGAACCCAAAGGGTGATCACAAATGGCTGCTTTTCATCCTGGAGAGAAGTGACTAGTGGGGTGCCACAGAGTTCTGTCCTGGGCCCAGTGCTGTTCAACATTTTTATCAATGACTTGGATGAAGGAATCAATACACCAGAGGACAGGATCAAAATTCAAAATGACCTGGATAGATTGGAGAGTTGGGCCAAGGCGAACAAAATGAAATTCAACAGAGAGAAGTGTAAGGTCCTACACTTAGGTAGAAAAAATGGAATACAGAAATATAGGATGGGGGACACGTGGCTGGATAGCAGTACGTGTGAAAGGGATCTAGGAGTCTTCATAGACCACAAGCTGAACATGAGTCAGCAGTGTGATGCGGCAGCCAAGAAAGCCAATGCAATTCTCGGCTGCATCAATAGGAGTCTAGATCGAGGGAGGTACTGGTACCACTCTACTTTGCCTTGGTTAGACCCCATCTTGAATACTGTGTCCAGTTCTGGGCATCCCAATTCAAGAAGGATATTGACAAGCTGGAGCAAGTCCAGAGGAGGGCGACCAAAATGGTGAGAGGCCTGGAAGCCATGCCCTATGAGGATAGACTTAGAGAGCTGGGTATGTTTAGTCTGCAGAAGAGAAGGTTAAGAGGGGACATGATAGCCATGTTTAAATAAGGGATGCCACGTAGAGGAAGGAGAGGGCTTGTTTTCTGCTGCTCCAGAGACCAGGACAAGGAGCAATGGATTCAAGCTGCAGGAAAGGAAATTCCACCTGAACCTCAGGAAGAACTTCCTGATAGTCAGGGCTGTCCGGCAGTGGAATGTGCTGCCTCGGAGTGTAGTGGAGTCTCCTTCCTTGGAGATTTTTAAGCAGATGCTGGATGGCCATCTGTCGGGATTGCTTTGAGGGTTTTCCTGCATGGCAGGGGGTTGGACTGGATGGCCCCTGTGGTCTCTTCCAACTCTAGATTTCTATGATTCTATGATTCCATGATTCTAATAGGGGCACAATGAGGAGAGTGCAGATACCACCTGATGCTTAACGCCAATTGGCTCTGATTTGTACTGCCTGCAGTCACCTCCTTGGCACATAGATTAGGCATCTTCCACCCACCCTGGCACATGGAAGAAATATTTTATGCCATGACTAGCAGCCTTTTATAGAGATCACTTAAAAGCTTTCCACTTCCTGCAAACTTTTAGATCAATATGTCAAATTCCTTTGTGCAGAGTATTATATATAGCACATATAGCAAATTGCTTCCTACATTGGCTCAAAAACATTTTAGAAAGGACACTGGCTTCAGTCCCAAGGCAACATAAAAGATCGTTGGCCTGACTGAAGCCAATGGAACTAAAAATGTCTCTACCTAACTTAAGGATTGCAAAGAACTGGAACTGAGCTAATACAAACTGAATATAGTTTCTATACAATCATGATCATATTTGCATTGTTCCTTTTTCTGATTAATTAGGCATTACAAGAAAGCTTATCCACAGTGCTCGTTGAATTAAAAAAGATTATTTAATCAACATCTTGTAACAACAGGCACTACAATAGATGACAGATATTTTAAGTACTGGGCTGTGTGCAAAGCAGAGTACAGATACTATTGGAAAAGTCTGCTATTCAGTATTGATGCAGGCAGTGTAGACAACCTGTGTTATACAACAAAGAACATTATACCCCTGAGTAAAACAGAGCTTGTAGGTGGAGTTCTGCTGGCATCGTATACACGTGTACTCACCATAACATTCATCTTCAGAATCTAGATTCTCCTTCAGAGATGAGATTAATATCTAAGAAAGTTTTTTGTCTTCTTCTTATGGAATATCCTCCATCTTCCTGCAGTTGTGGAATGGTGTCCTTAAGACTATTAATATTTATTGGCAATAGTATTCCGTCTTCTAATATGCTGGGGAAGCTATACAGTAAAATGTAATTGCAGTAATTTTTATTTTAGCTAATAAAATGCTAATATAGTTCACTTTGCGCATTATTTTCTTACACTCACAAATATTTGTGTGCACATTTCACTAATATACCCATTATTTTCTTGGCGAAGTATATCACAACTTTCAAAGGAGTATGAATTTTGAAGTACTGCACGTTAAATTAAGTTTGCACTGAAAAGCAAACCAAAGACATTTTTCCCATGTTCCCAGTGTGCATAAGTCAAGTGTGAAAGAGAAAGAAACAGTGGAAATATAACTGAAGTGGATTAGTATGATATCGATGTACTCTCAGATTATTCTATTGTCTTTAAAAATATTGGGTTGTGCTGATGCATATCTTCCGATGTTTTACAGATGAAAATTGGGACACATGTGGCCAAGCAACATCAGAGTGTGGTCAAGATGGCAAAAATTATTAATGAGAAAGAACATACACACTAGGAGAGGCTGTAGCAGTTTGCTTTTGCCTGAGCTTACTGGGAAGGGTGAAATTCTGTTCCCTCCTCTTTTCTCCGCCTGAATGAGCTAACGGAACGCCAACTACTTTTGCATTTTTAAATCAGTTTAAATGAAGTATGCTGAAGAGAAAAGGGGAAAATGGGAGGAGGAGATGGAAACTGGGACATTTAAAAAGCAGCTGAGAAAGTGGGATGACAGAGGATTAATCAGGACTGTCCCTGCCAAAACAGGACAGGTATGCAGCTGCCAGTCCCTTCAACCACTGTATATTGAATGGGAAAAGGACACCATCTTCTCCTTTACCTCAGGCAACAAAATGTCTTTGGTAGTCCTGACATCCCCCCTCCCTCAGCAAGCTACAACTCGACCTCTACTCCTTGTGCTAATTCAAACATTCTTATTAGGGTTACTAACTCCACAGCATCAATGTAGCATTGCATTAGTTTAGCTCACCAGAGATAAATATCCACTATCCTAAATATACTCTCCTGTTTTTGCAGAATATTGCATTACCTAAGCCTTTGCTATGTCCCCTCAGGCCTTGCAGATGAAATGAAGTTCTACTTGTGTTTAAAATATCTCTGAGTGGGAGGCTCAAAAAGCATCAGTGAATCTCCCTGTGTCTCTGGTAAATCTACTCGTCAAAATACATTGATGCTGGCACTGTTAGCCAATCCTGCTTTCAGCTAGATTGGTTTAAATCTGTCAACTTCACCAGTCTTATGATTTATACTGTACCTTTGGTTCCACAGAGGTTTCCAGCCTTTGCCTCATTCATCCTCACAGTAGCAACCCTGAAAGGCAGATTGTTATTATTTGTGGTGTACAGAGGAAGAACTGAGGCTGAAGGAGGGTGATTTGTAAAAGGCCTCTCACCATTCCTTCTCCCCTCCCACTCCTGGAGGTCTCCTTTAGATTCAGTGAGGGTCTCTCAAGCACTGATGCTGGGATTTAAGCTAAAACCAATTAACAAAGGGAATTTTTGTTTCCCCATCCAAGGACAGAATCAGAAGTGAAATGAATTAAAGGGAATCAGCAGGCCTTGGGGACTAAGTAGGCTGACATTAGCTATACATTGTACACAGTTTGGAATCCCACAGTTTGGAATCCAGTCCTTCTCTCTTTCAAACCAGGAATGCAAATTGTATTATTTGCCATTTAAAAGTCGTTGCACTGCAACTCCCAAGATTCCGCACTATTGGCTCTGCTGACCAGGGCTGACAGGAGTTGTAGTCCAATAAAATCCAGAGGGCTAGAAAATTGCTTCACCTGTTTTATACTCACTGCAGCCATAGGGAGGCAGACCTAAAAAGAATTACAGTATAGGGCAAGGGTTTAAAACATTTCTACCTTGTGCTATTGTGCTGCTGCTACCTGTGCCCAAGAGATCCAGCGTGGTGTAGTGGTTTGAGCATTGGCATACCATCCTGGAGACAAGGATTTGATTCCCTGCTTGGCCATGGAAATCCACTGGGTGACCTTGGGCACATCATACACTCTCAGCCCCAGAAAACCGCATGATAGGTTTACCTTAGGGTTGCCATAAATCAGAAATGACTTGAAGACACACAACAACAACAACAACAACAACCTGTGCCCAAAGCAAGTCTTTTAGGGTTGGCACAAGACAGTTTGGTGTCTCAAGCAACCAAGAACAAGATGGAGCCTTCCTCCCAACATTCCTTGAGCAAAAGCCAACAAATATAGGGAGTGAATCTTTCTGACAATAAGACAGCAACCTTCACCACACATAAAAGTGAACAGCCTAGCTCAGAGATCACAGAGCAGACCATGTAGCACTTAGCTCTCTTTTCCAATACCTACCTGTTAATCAAACTTGGAAAAGTTACTATCTAGGAGTCTCTTGTCTTTCACTCAAGGCTAGGAAGAGATTTTGGATAATATCTAGGATATATGTTTTTGAAACCAGAGACTTGGAAATGTTATAATTGTGGGGTGACAGTGCTCAGAATTATTCAGCCAACATGTCTACTGGTCATCCTATACGAGAAATTCAGGGTGTTCTTCCAAGTTCCGGAGGCTACCACCTAACGTTTACAGATTGTGCAAAAGGTTTTTAGAATACTTCCATCATCAAGAAGTTAGCTGCAAGCCTACACCCACTTCCTAACTCAGATTATTTATTGGGATTTATGACTAAGCAGGTGTTTATTTTGGGAGAGCCAGCATGGTATAGAGGTTTGAGCTCTAGACTAGGACCATTTCCTCACTATACTGTTACAGTACTATTATTCCACTTTCAACCTCCTATGGAATCTTGGTGTTTGAAGTTCAGGGAGGGGCCTTTGGAATTCTCATCCAGAGAGCTCTTTGGCCTCAGCAAACTACAAATAGCACTATAGTGTGGAAATGGCCTAGGACTCCAGAAGGCCATGGCTTGAGTCTCCCACTCAGCCATGGAAACCCACTGCATGGCTGTGGGCAAGTCACACTCATTCAACGTGAAAGGTCAGCAATGGCAAACTTTCTTTGAATAAGTCTTGCCAAGAAAATCCTATGAGAATATTGCTAAAAGTTGGTATCTACTTCAAGGCATGCAACAACACAATAACAAGTCATTCATTTATTAGCTATTTCCAATCTTCCCTCCAGTTTGTTCAATGAATTTGTATAGATAGCTCTACTTGCTGCTTTATTCTCACAACAGCCCTGTGAGTTAAGTCACAATGCATCACCTAGTTATGTTTCTTGGTTGATTTGTGGACTGGATTTGCTGCTGTTAGTTGACTTTCCCTTGCTTTGGTCTACAGCCTGATAAGTCATGTCTTGAGATCCATAGATGAACTTTAGAACCTCAAAAGTCATCTAGCAGCCCAGTCACAATGATGATGATGGGTATTTTTTGACAATGCAAAGGACCACAATAGCATGTCAATGACCCAAGATAGACAGAAATTATGTATAGCTAGGAAACAACACTCCAATAGTGAATTACTTGCTGATGCAGGTGGCATTTTCATCCCTGGATAACAATGCTAAGTTAATAATGTCTGAATTTTTATTGTTCATACAGGATTTTGATAACACAAGTATCTCAAACAATGATTGAAATCAAAATATTTCAGGCTGAAGAAATGCTTCTTTCTTCATCTTTACAACCCCTTTGTCCATTAAGGGAATAATTCTTGTCAGTGCCTTGAACAATCACCAGAGTGCATTGTGCATGTGTATAAATCTATCCATATTGCTGTATCTATATTCCTTTCCTTGAAGAATTTGGTACTCAGAAGTGTCAGAGACTGATCTATGGCACCAGGGGGAGTCCAGACAGGTACGCTACAAACATTTCCCCATTCAGCTCTGTCAATGCATCTCAAAGTCTGACAGGTACCACCTCCTGCTCTGCCAATCTCGTTTCCTGGAGAAATTCTGTCAGAGAACCTCCATCTTGACATGCGTGCAGCTTCTCTATCAGATTGTGATGGACTGAATGAAGGGAAAAAACCAACAAACACATTTCACTAGTGGATTAAAAAAAAATGTTCAAAGCTGAATCTCCAGAGGGAAAAATCTAGTATATTGATGTCTTTCTTGGAATGAGATTTCCTGTAGAATTGCTGGGAGGCAAGTCCTGCTCTCCTCTGCATCTTGGACACTGTTGAAGAGTCATCATAAATCTTATCAGGTGATAGACTGTTTTTGCCCCAATGAAATAAGAAACAGATCACTGAGTGGATGAAAGGAACAGACAAGGTTTTGCAGCTTGCACAGCTCCCTCATTCTCTCTATTTCTCTCTCTCTCTCTGTGTATGGGTGTGTATGCTTATCTGTGTGTAAAATCTCCCAAAAATGTCACATAAAATCTCATTCAAGTGTATTTCTGAAGGCAGCTGTGATTCAAAGCATACTTTTGGTCACAAGCAAACAAGATACTATTGTGCAATCAAATGTATGGGTGATTGTTTCAATGTGCACCATCCCATTAAAGACAGTTAAATTAAGGCCATTTCTGCTCTAGATAGTTACAGTGCTATTATTTGACTTTCAACATCCTATGGAATCCTGGGGTTTGCAGTTTAGGGAGAGGCCTCAAAGCCCCAGGATTCCATAGGATGTTGAAAGTCAAATAATAGCACTATAACAGTCTAGTGTGCAAATGGCCTAAGATACTTTGGTATATACCTGAACAGAGCTTGGAAAAGTTGCTGTTTTGAACTACAGCAGTCCGAATCTCCCAAGTAGCAAGGTCACAGAGTAGATATTTGTAGTCTAAAAGAGACAGTTTCCATACTTTGCACCTGAATGAGCATTTGAGTGTATGTTTGTCACCCATGCTTTACTTACTTTCACATTAGACCGCTGTGATACTGTTTACATGGTGCTGTGTTTAAAAACATCTCTCCCTCCCCCGTTGTGTGTGTATATGTATGTGTGCCTTCAAGTTGCCTATTAACTCATGGCAGCCCCATGAATTTCCTAGGGTTTCCTTAGGCAAGGAATATTCAAGAGGTGATTTTGATAGTTTCTTTCTCTGCAATATAGCCTACAGCACTTGGTATGTATTAGCGGTCTTCTCATCCAAGTACTAACCAGAGCTGACCCTGCTTAGCTTCCAAGATCAGATGGAATCTAATGCCTTTCTGGTATTTAGGCCCTTTTAAAAAGAGCTAGGAGCATGCATATTTGAAAACCAGAGGCTTTTCTGAAGCTGAGCTAAACAACTTGTCTGCAAACAAGAGGCTTTGTTTTCAGGAGTCCTGAAGACATAATTCTCTTCAGGAGATACCACTGCACATTTTGGTGGTATCTGCCATGCAATGAAGCCCTTGACAATGAATTATGTTAGGAAATATTGAGCTGTATCAGCATTGTTCTGTTCCTCTGTGATGTGTGCTTGACTATGTGTATTCAGTATGTCTAATACCCACAAAGAACAAAGAATATGCCTGATACTGGAGACTGTGAGGCTGCAGAACTGTAATTATTATTGTTAATTGTTATCATTTATGTATTAGCTGATTACTAATTAATTAATTGGTTATTGTGCTTTATTTACATTGATATCCTGCCTTCTCTCTAGGGAGGTGAAAGCAACGTACATGGCTTTCCTCTCCACTTCATCACTACAACCCAGTGAATTAGAACAGGCAGAGAGAGAGAAACAGAGAGAGATGGGCCACCAAAGTAACCTTCTGGGTTTCATATCAGGGTGGCAGCTAGAGCCTGGATGTCCCAGTGTCTATTCCCACACTCTGACCCAGGGATGGGAATTGTATGATCCTCCAAATGCTATTGGACTGCAGTTCCCAGTGTTCCTCGCTATCGATCATTCTGGTTAGAGCTGCTGGGAGTTGTAATCCAACATCTATAGAGCTGCACAGTTTCCATTCTTGCTCTACCTCCTGCTGGGAGTTGCAATCCAACAACATCTGTGGAGCTGCATGATTCCCAGACTTTGATGATAGTTGCCAGCACTTAAAGAAAAATCTGGATCTACTCCCACATGCTTAATAACAACTTAATCTTCAGGCATTAGTCAATGATAATGTTTATTTCTCTACCTGAACTTCTTTGCTAATTGGTATTTGCACATGAAGCTGTTGTGAAAGGCATATGTACCAAAGCGTTGTGAGTTGAGAAAGGCTGTTTCCAGCTAAGAAACTTCGTAAAGGTGACAAATCTCACCATATGACAGAAAGACCTGTACAGTGTCATTCAAATGCTATGGTTATCTCTGTCCCTCTGTATGGTTTCCTGGTTGTTTGCCAAAATATTAAATCATGATTATGGGATGTTCCTATATGAATATGTCTATGAATACAATCCATTATACAAAAACAGCCTGATCTTATGCATGAGTAAATTCTACTCTGGTTACTGGAGGTTGTGAATAAGCAAATGGCAAAGCTTGGAAACATTTTTTTTTAAAATGTAGCTCCCAGAATCCATTTACGGTTGGGAGATTTGGGGACTTTGATGTCCAAAAGAAAGAATGAATGAATGAACATGCCCAGACTCTGAGGGAATGTGCAGTTGATTGTAGCCAGTGTTACCTGAGAGTAAGCACCAATGAAGACAGTCAGTGTAGTGTACTGCTTTGAGTGTCAGACTAGGACCCCTAGGAAATCAGGGTTCAAATTCCCAGTCAGTCATAGAAAAAAAAAACCTCAGCCTCATAGGGAGGCAAGGGCAAACTCCCCCTGAACAAATCTTGCCAAGAAAACTGCATGATAGGGTCAGCATGAGCTGGAAACATCCAGATGGCACACAACAGCAACAACCGTAACAACAACAACACAGCGCAGAAGTCACTGAGACATCTTTCCAAGTAATAATGAAAAGTCTATCAGTAACTCCTGTGTTCACAAGACAGTAGATTTGGCCCTTGTTTTAGTTCAGAACATAACAAAGCTATCCAGGATGCTAGTGCTATTTTAGGGACAGATTTCAGCATCATGGATAGCTCCCTTAAAGTTCCGACTCAAATAACGAGTACAGTCATTATCCTACTGACATGGAAGACATGATCTTCCACTGAAGCCTTCAGGTGCGCCACAGAAAATGTCATTTTAGGCTATGTTGTATAAAGTGGACCACTGTCCCATGGAACTAGCACAAGCAGGCTGGCATCTGTTTACAGACCGGCAGAAAGTCAGTAGTGAAAAAATAAAAGAAAAAGAAATTTGTCAGCAGAATGGACCATCAAGATGTGAAAGGTTAGCACACATACTGAGTACAGTGAGGGGCTAAAGAGACACATTTTGAGAGGTACATTCGCACCTTGCCAAGCCCGTCAAAAGTACCAGGTTTTGAAATCCTTGTTTATTTTACAGTTGATTTTTTTGCCATTAGAATCGTTCCATGTCTGTTTATCTGAGATTCCAGAACTTCAGCCCACACCACACAGGTGGCAAAAGCATCAACTGTTTAAAACTGTTTTTAGCTGATTTGCCAATGAAGACTGCTTCTCCTGTACAAACGCCTACACTTTGCATTTGTATTGTCAACACACAAAAAAACTGTGCCATATTGGAAGGTGGGAACCTGTGGGGCAAAAACAAAATAAATAAAAACAAATGTGAAATATTCAGTCATGTAACACAGTGAACCAAGAGAGTTTTCAGATTGCTACAGGCTCAGCATCAGCATGCATTGAACTTGAAAGTAACTATAAGAGTTAAAAAGAGTTAAAAACAACTTATTTTCAAGCCCTTGGCATACTGGTGCTTGCCCTGTAGCAATATGACAATCTGCTGGTTCACCCTGTTATGTGACTGAACGTTTGGTTATTTGTAATTAATTCCTTTCGCCAGTGACTAAGATATAACTATATCATATTATAATTAGAACTCAATGAGGGATAACTTCATTCCCTTTGTGGTGTAACTGTACTCGCTTCCTTAGACAGTTACTTGGATGTAGTCTACTTAAATGATGGAAAGGGAATGTCACATAGTTCAAGTGCTGGCTCATGCTGTACCCATGCTCTGTTCTGGGTTCTGGGGATGATGAGGATGTGGATACAGGAGAACATGTTTGTACTGTAGACCAGCAACTTTTTGAATATTGATTTTTAAAAAGGAATTTGAATTAACTAAGTGTAACTTTGGAGAAACAGGAAATTAAATATTTAGTTTAATTTGTAAAAACCATAATGCTTACTATTGGGTGGGGGGATCAGGGATATAACTGTATTTGATTACTTTTTACAAAGTAATGTTTGACACTTTGGGATATTAGGCATTTCTGGGATTGTTTTGTTTTGTAAACAAGTCAGTTATTCCAAACTGACCCTTGTAAGTTTCAAAACAGTGGTTTGAAGATTCCAGTACTTTTGCCTTTACCAATTTGGCACAGATAAAGCTTTAAGCCTTTAAGGCCTTGTTTCTATGGAAGGTACTACAGACTTGTTACACTGTATTCTGCATTGGTCAGGCTTCATTTGGAATACTTGGAATACCAGTTCTGGGCACCTCAATTCAATTCAAGAAGGATATTGACAAGCTGGAACGTCTCCGGAGGAGGGCAACCAAAATGGTGAAGGGTCTGGAAGCCATGCTCTATGAGGAACAGCTTAGGGAGCTGAGTATGTTTTGTCTGCAGAAGAGAAGGCTAAAAGGGGACATGATAGCCATGTTTAAATATTTGAAAGGATGTCATGTTGAAGAGGAAGTGGGCTTGTTTTCCGCTGCTCTAGAGACTAGGACAAGGAGCAATGGATTCAAGCTGCAGGAAAGGAGATTCTACTTGAACCTCAGGAAGAACTTCCTGACATTCAGAGCTGTCCAGCAGTGGAATATGCTGCCTCGGAGTGTGGTGGCATCTCCTTCTTCGGAGGTTTTTAAGCAGAGGCTGGATGGCCATCTGCTGGGAATGCTTTGATGGGTGTTCCTGCTGACTGGGCAATAATTCTTAGGGTCCTCCTTTTTCCCCTTCTTGAAGATGAGGACGACATTTGCCCTCCTCCAGTCTGCTGGGACTTCTCCTGTTCTCGAAGAGTTCTGAAAGATTATTGCAAGTGGTTTAGAAATGACTTCTCCCAGTTCTTTTAATATCCTTGGATGTCTTTGGATGTAATTCATCTGGCCCTGGGGACTTGAATTCATCTAGTTTAGCCAGATATTCCTGTACTACTTCTCTACTTATTCTGTGCTGCATCTCCCTCACTTCCTCACCTGCTCCCCGTGCCCCAGGTTGGGTACTTCTATCCTTCTGGGAGAAAACTGAGGCAAAGAAGGTATTGAGCTAAATGGGCTAAGAATTTTGGATATAATATACAGATGAGATGGAACAATGAAAGAAAATGTGGTCAGAGGGATTGAAGTTTAAATTGTGCTATAATCTTAAAAAGAACATTTATAAAATGATGTACTGTTAATATTTGACCCCAGAAAAATTGTCTAGAATGTATAAGGGAGTTTCAGATCTGTGTTGGAAATGTGAACAAGAGGGAACCTTTATGTGGTGAACTTGTGAGAAGACAAAAAAAAAAAATTCTGGGTTCAAATGCATACCTTTATTCAGAGAATATTAAAGATTAACATATGGCTAAGACCATAACTGTTTCTACTGGGCCTTATGAATGAACAACTGGAAAGAAACCATGGAAGAATACTGCAGTATATGATTGTGGCAGCAAGACTGTTATAAGCTCAATAATGGAAGAATTCAGAAATCCCTACCATGGGAGAATGGCTGTTAAAACTGAATGGGTTAGCTGAAATTGATAAATTATCAAATTTGATAAGAAAAAAAATCACTACAGACTATAAAAGATTGGAAACATTTGAAAGACATTTTTGAGGAAAAAAGAAAATAATTTAATTACTTTTCCTAATGATAGTCAATATGAGTTAGTTAACAGAAGAATTGTATGAATTATTTTTTAGAGAGTGGGGGAGGACTATCTTATGTATACCAATACAGCAGCTGAAAACCAAGTTGGAAGTCATTTATCTATATTAATTGTTTCTATATGTACGTTTCTGTCCACTTTTTCCTTTAGTTTTCTGTTTTTCATTCTCTTTCTGTGTTGTTTTAATTTTTTATTGTATGCTGGAAAGATATTAATAAAATCTAAAATGAAAAAGAATGTCATTTCTTCAAAATGCCAGAAGACTGATGATCCAAACTGCTATTCCTGGTTGACCAAGTGAGAGGAAGACTCACAGTCTGAGGCCCTTTCCATACCTTACCTTGATGGCGCAATGCTCTGTTTGGATCCTGGCATTGCCAGCCATGGGATAGGAGTGGTTTTCCACCACTCTCTCCTTCACACATCCCTCAGTGGTGGAGGAGTAGCAGCATTAATGCCGCTGTTACTTCTTCATTAAGGCATCAATGGCAACACCTTTTCCCCACCCTTTCCCTGTCCCTCGGTGCCTGATTGGTTGCCTTTTTCCAGGGCCTTTTTTTCTGATTGGCCAGCATCAGGTGCATGCATATGCCCGTGTATTAGGCTCCTGGATTGACCGTGGAAGCTTGCGCGATTGGGAAACCACACACAAACAGGTAAGGGGGTGTCACGTGATTGGGGGTCATTGACAAGGAAAACCTGTCAATGATTTACCCCACTATTGCACTGGATAGTGACATGAGAAATATGGGACCATGATGACATGTCGGGTAGCCCTCCATATTTTAGTTATGGGACATGTAGTAGGAGTATGTACTGTGTTACAAAGACTCATAGATAATGAACTTGTTGTTAAACTCTCAAAATGTGAATTTCACGCTCAGACTTTTGACTACTTAGGGTATCGCGTTTGTCACAACACCCTAAACATGGACCCCACCAAACTGACCCTATTTTAAACTGGCCTACCCCCAAAACTAGAAAGCAACTCCAACAATTCCTTGGCTTTGCAAACTTCTATCATAACTTCATAAAAGGGTTTGACACAATTGCTCTCCCTCTTGAAAAAAAAAAACTGATACCAAAACTAACTGATGCAGCCATATCCTCTGGACTGAAAAATGCCAGACAGCATTCGAGACCCTCAAACAAAAATTTACATCCGAACCACTTCTCTTATTCCCTGATACTACCGAAGAATTCATAATTCAAACCGATGCCTCAGACTTTGCCATGGGAGCTGTTCTTCTCCAACACGACTCAGATGGCCACCTTAAACCACGCGCCTTCATCTCCAAAAAATTCTCCACCACACATCGCAACTGGCCAATTTGGGACAAAGAAGCCATGGCCATCCATTTCACACTCACCTCATGGTGACACTTCCTTGAAGGTGCTAAACTCCCTTTTCAAATCTGGACTGAATACCACAATCTAGAAACTTTAGAAACTGCCAAAAAAAATAAATAACCCCTAAACAAGCATGCTGGGCTGAATTTTTCCAGCGATTTAGATTCAAAATTATTTTCAAACCTTGAAAAATTAACACTTTGGCAGATTAACTCTCAAGACTGCCCTGCCACAAACTGCCCTCCTTTTCTTCTCCTACCAAGGAGAAACCTCTCTTCTCCCCAAACAATGTTGGATTACAAGTAACTACCAGAGCAAAACAGCAAGCCTGAGAATCAGCTTCAACACTTCTTGATTCTGCCTTCCAATGCTCTCTAAAATCTGCCTACCAAACGGACACCTGGCTACAAACACAGAAAGACTCAATCACCTGGATTAATGATTTAGCTTTCATCAGAACTAAAATCTACATACCACCAGCTTGCCGAATCAAAGTTTTGAAGAGATACCACGATTCCAAACCTGCTGGCCACTTTGGCTTCCTTAAAATTCTACATTCCATCAGAAAACTTTTCCACTGGCCAGGTCTTACAAAACAAGTCTAAGAATATAAAAAAAAAACTGCCCCGTTTGCAACACCTGCAAATCCTCTTCCTCTAAACCGCATGGACTTCTCCAACTGCTCCCTGCTCCCTCCTTACCTTGGGATACTATTTCATGGGATTTCATTGTTGATCTGCCCAACTCCTGTGGCTTCCATACCATTTGGGTTGTCTCTGATCATTTTTCCAAATAATCTCATTTCATTCCACTGAAGAAAGTACCTACCGCTGAAAAACTAGCTGACCTCTTCATCAATAAGATCTGGAAACTCCATGGATTACCTTCCACAATCATCTCTGACAGAGAACTTATATTCACTTCCAAATTCTGGACTTCACTCCTTAAATCCCTCGGCATTTCCCAAAAACTCAGCAGCTCCTATCATCCCCAAACTGATGGACAAAGCAAACACACAAATCAAACTCTTGAACAGTAATTACGCTGCTTCATCAATTCCAACCAAAAAAACTGGGCACTCCTTCTCCCTTTTGCCAAATTTGCTTTCAACTCTGCTCTACACTCCTCAACTGGCAAAACTCCATTTGAAGTTGTACTCGGCATCAACCCCAAACCCTTTCCTGCACTCCCTACCACCCTCCCTACAACACAACCTACCTCACTCACCTCTTGGATTACAAAAATTTCTTCTACTTCGGACTCTATGCGTTCCACTCTTGAAGCTTTAAAAGCTTCTCACAAATGATTTGCTGACTGTAAACGGCAGCCCAATCCTACATACCAGCCTGGGGATCTTGTCTACCTCTCCTCCAAGAGTATTTCCTCCAATTTCCCCTCCAAAAAACTCTCCCCCAAATACCTTGGTCCTTTCCCAGTCAAACGGGCCATTAATGATGTCACCTTTGAACTTTCTTTGCCTGACACTTACAAACTTATTCACCCTATTTTTCATTCCAGCTTACTGAAACCAGCTCCTTTGAATTCCTCTTCGGAGAGTAAACCAACTACTCCACCAACTGTTCCTGCATCCTTAATAGCCAGTTTCGACATGCCACCTTTAACTACTGCATTTCACGTTTGCATTTCAACTGTTGTCTCCCCTCTTCCCCTTTCTTTTCCATTCCCCACAACCTTCCCCTTTTCCCTCTTCCTCACTGCTATGATATGCATTCCTTCATTTTCTTTTCAGGACAGGCAGGATGTCAGGTAGCCCGCCATATTTTAGTTATGGGACATGTAGTAGGAGTTTGTCAGAGATGGTTGGATCAAACCTCTAGAAAATACTTTGTGAAGTAAATGTCATGTTACTTTAATTGCTTTAAGTGTTAAGTGCACCTGTGGAAAGGAATGTGACTCAACCTGAGTTTGTGCTGACTCAGACTGATGAGCACCAGGTGCAGACAATACAAGGGTTGACCAGGATTGGCTAAATGTCTGTATAAAGGTAGCACAATCCCAGCCAACACTGCACATGTTGTTTGAAGTGTGTCTGTTGGGGGTTCTGCCAGAAAGAGCAAGCTAGATATGCTGGCTCACCATCTGGACTAGGTAAATATTATATATATGTTGTAACAAAGAATAAAGAGCCTCCATATTGGAAGATTACAACTTGGTGTGGGTGAGTGTTACTGGCTTAGTGTATGTGCTGCTAATGGTGTTCTCTGCTGCTAGGCATGCTTCCATAGCTGTGTGTAGCTATCTCTGCTTATTTATAAAGAGTTTTTCCTTGACTGGCTGTTTTTGCTTTCCCCCCCTTTTTGTTTTTGGGGACAGAGTTAAGTAGCAGCTTGCTTGTAACAAGGTATGAGAACCAGAGACCGTTAGATAAACAAAGCTAGGAATGTAGAGATAAGCGCTACCAGGCTAAACCAGAACTCCAAGGTCTCTTGTGTGTGGAATGAGAAACTCTTTGCCTTTTACGTTTTGAATTTTGCTAATTGCCTCCAGTTTACTCACTGAAGTCCTGTACTATGTATCACACCCCTAATAAATAGTGTTTATGCACTGTTGTATTTGTGTGTGTGAATTCAGTTCCTGACATGACATCTTGCAGAAATGTCATTGCCGTCCCACTCAACACATATCCCCATGCCAGGGTGCAGGCTTCCTGAGCAAAGGGGCTGAGTATCTAGCTAAAATACATTAAGAAGTAGAGAGAACAACTAAATAGAGCCAGGAACCTTGCACTACCAAGAAAGAGAAGGAGGCTTTCCTTTTCCTTTGGATCAGGGTTTTATCACATCAACAATTAGGGGGCATTTCACAGCTATTTTCTGTTTTCTGCTTTCTGCTTAATGGATTTTCAGAGATAGGGGGAAAAAGTATGGGAAGGGGAGACAAGAGCAGGTAGAGGTTGGTGACCTGTAAAGCTGCCATAAAATGCATTGAATGATGCTGGATTATAAAAGCCTAGCCAGAAACTGCTTTTAGAGTGGAATATTCATTTCTTAGTAGTTAAAAGTAGGCTGTGATAGAAGAATGACACAGTACATAGGACACCTTATACAACAGGGGAGGGGGAAGTGCAACCTGTAGCCCCAAGCCTGGTTTTACAGCCCCCAAGGCTCCCCACTCTCATAACTCAGATTGGGGGATTAAATAATCCACATCAAAATGTCCAGAAGTATCCTCAAATTCATCAGGGTGTGTTAGTCTTTTCATTGAAAATTAGGACATTTTTGATCCTTTGACTGTTTTCTAGTCTCTACTGGACTTTTGACAAAATAGAGGGTGACTTCATGCTTGCTTCCTGTTTTTGGGGGAAAAAGGCCCAAGAGATGTAAAAAGGTGAGTGCTCCCATGATCCCCATATGCAGCAAGAAGGTCAGTAATGCTATTGTTCTGCATGATTTTTTGTGGAGTGGAGAGTGCAGGCAAAATTACAAGTGATCCTCCAGGGTCCTAGTGCAGCCCCCAACCCTCCCACACTATACAATGAAAAAAAAATTAAAACAAGCAGATTGTCCCTGGGAAGAAACTTCATATGGTTTCTCTCTCTCCTCTTTACCACCTTGATGGTATGGGACAAGATTGTGGTGTTTGGCACATGGATTGTTAACAATTTCTTTCCTGGCAAAAGCAAGATAGGCACCATAATTGGCTCCAAAGCTAATAGTATGTCCTTCAGACTTCAGGAAAACATAGTCAAGTTAGCTTGGTCAAACCCATCTAGTTTACCTCTAAGTGATATGAAATCAAATACACCAGACTACGACAGCGCAGATGAAGCAGAGATTTCCCTGTAGTTTCTTTTCCATCACAATGAAAGGATTCTTGTGCAGTCAGGAAATCGGTATTTGAAGCAGGCTTAAGTTGAATTGATGCCTGATTTAGAGGCAATAAACTAAGGGGAAAGAGAAAATCTTTCCACAAAGCCATCATAAATGGGCAGATATGAGAGCGTGTTATTTCAGTGTTGCTTGCGTCACATGCACAGAAATTTGTCTCTGGGTCACTGGGAATGTTAATTAGAAGAATGGAATGTCTGTGACAGAAGAGGGTTAAGTTTTGCCCTGTCTTTGTTTCTGATGAATTTTTAAGTGACAGTGGTGTGTGCCTGGAGGGAGAGAACATCTCCAGAGCCAGCTGTTGTACAGAAATGCAGGTGGAAAAAGGATGTGCATGTGCACACACATGCACAAAAAAGCCTCCACACGCATGAGAGTCTTCTGAAGTGTTTCACAACAGAAATATAAAGAAATGCTATTTTAAAAGTTACTTTCTAAGAAATCAATAAAACAGCAGTAACATTAAGAAGCCTGGCAAACAAGGTCAAAATACCACTGGCAGCATCAAAATCAAGGAAGCCACAGCTCTGACTTTGCAAGACCTGACCAGGGCAGTTGATGACTGGGCATCTGGAGGTTTCTAATTCACAGGGTCAGGGTCAGCTGAAGTTAGCATGCTGGCAAATAACAACAGCAAACTTCAAAATGGGACCTTTTAGCCCCACTAAAAATATGGTACAAGGAAAACACACTCTTTTTGCTTCAAGACTAGTCTCCTTTGATTAATCCCTGGATGCAGAAGCTGGGAGATGAGGTTTTATGAATTAAGATGGGATTGCCAATTACTGAGCATGCCCATTGCTAGATGTGGGAGGGCTATGCTGTTTCTCATGTGCCCTTTTCGCATGCCATTTCTCAAGCTAAAGGGCCTCTGGAGTGTTGCATGATTACGAGGACCATTCCACATGACGTCCTTGCAATCACACGATGCTACCAGAGCCAGCAGGCACCAATTGCACAATATATCATTTCTGGCTTCTTGCCGAAAATGACGAGCAATTGCACTTTGCTGCGGGGCCCCACATGCACTTACCTTGAGTGCGGAGCCTCCAGAGACAAGGCCTTCTCACTGCCTTCCCCATTGCAGTCTGGGAAAGTACCCGGCTGTGATGCAGAAGGAAGAGGTGGGGTCCTTGTGCTGCTGGCCGGCCGTGAGGATGCAAGTGCCTCTCAGAAGAGGCTGCTCATGTGGTCCCCGCATGCCCATGCTGGAAGCAGGTAAGCTGCGGAAAGGGCCATGGTCTCACACACCAATTTTTATTTTCATGGAACATGCCCTCCATACCCGCAATGGGCTATGTGGGGCAATTTCACCTGATTTGAAGTCTCTCTATTCTGTTTTAGGCCCGGAAGATGCAATTTTTCAGCTAGGAAGTGAATGGAAGATCCTGATTTTAGATAAAGCCCCAGCCACCTGAAAAGGTTGGGGGGAAATTTAAACCTTGGTGAAAAAAAGTTAAGGAAGAAGATGTAAAGGCAGGATTACAGTAGAATATAAAGAAAACAAACAAAAAATGACCTCAGATGATTTATATAACTTTAAAGTAGATGGTGAAGACATTGAAATAGTTCATAATATTACATATCTGATATTCCATATCTTGGCCCAGTCATTAATCAGAACGGGGACTGCAGTCAAGAAATCAGAAGATTGATATGATATTCAAATAAGTTCAAAGTTTTAAGCAGACATTATTAGAATAAAATGTATGTAACCAAGTGCTATATGCTATGGCCATTTCTGCACTACACTGTGATAGTGCTGCTATTCAACTTCCAACATCCTGTGAAATTCTGGGATTTGTAGTTTACTGAGGCCAAAGAGCTCTCTGGCTGAGAATTCTAAAGGCCCCTCCCTAAACTGTAGTTAATCCCAAGATTCCATAGGATGTTGGTAGTGGAATTAATAGCACTAAAATGGTGTTGTGCAGAAAAGGCCTATGCTTCAGAGAAAGGAACTGACAAAACCACTTCTGAGTACTTCTTGCCTAAGAAGACGCTATGAAATTCATGGGGTTGCTGTTAAGTCAACAGACAACTTGAAGGCACACACAACTTTCATCAGCAGTAGGAATCATACAGACCTTCACTTGCTGAACTTCAGCATTCCTAGCCAGTATAGCCAAGAATAGTGAATAATGGGAGTTGCAGCCCAACAAGGGAAGCATGCCTTAGGTCTTTTGCCTTATGTCATTTGTTTTAATTTGAGAGGGAAGGGCACTGAAAATGGTTGACAGCCTCATTTTAGCACAACTAGCAAACTGTGCAACTTCAGCACAGTTTAATTCCTTTCTGCTAAGGTCATTGAGACATCAATCTGGTTTTGTTGTCACTGTAGATCAGTTTGAGACACAGGTCAATGTGGTCCAAACCTGCTATGTTCTCTTACTAGTGCATCTTATGAAACAAAGGCTGAAATCTTGCATCAGGAGATGCTCATCTCTGCAGTTACATCTCAGTGCTACCTCCCCATCTTTTACATTATGAAGTCACTGCCAAAAAAATGACCATTTCCATATCATTGGAGAGTAAGGGAAATAGTGGAGATATGTCCATCTATTTTCCTGTACCTGACTGTGCTGCAACAAGCATTCACGGTGTGTGTGTGTCTCCATACAAGCTCAAGAAGTCTGCAATGGACAGTGCAACAGGCAACCTATGGAGGTCCTTGGGAGGTCCCAGCAGATGATGATCTTGTACATGCAACTACAGGGGAATAGCTGGCTGTGTACATGTGGCTCTCCCTGTTCTCCAACAACTTGGAAATGGCCATGAGGGTGGTGAAAAGTAGGTTTTAGGGGAGATTTTGGAAGCTGATATGACCTCCCTAATGACAAAAAATGGGTTACTATAGCATGAGTTTGACTTACACTGTTGTAACTCTCTAACAGAATGCTGGCCAATTATTTTTTTAAAAAGGAATTGATTTTTCGTACAAAAAGAATTCCCTCCACCTCCCATCACTGTAATGACTGGGAAATTCACATTAAGAAAATATGGTTTGACTCAGGTAAGAAACTGACTCAGAACATGCCTCTCTCTCAACATGTTCCCTTATATCACTTTTTAGTTTTACGTATTACTTGTTACATTTTCATACACACATTCTTGAGGAGAATTAGCAAGTGGATGGGAGGTGTACTGTGTGAGCAGATTGTTTTCAGAGGCATGCTTTCACTGAAAGGTGAGTAAAAACTAAGCAGTTCCACAACAAATTCACTTGTTGCCTAGTTATGCTTCCCTCCTCCTTCTCAATTTTCTACATCTTCCTATGTCAAAGAGCAGTGGCCTTTGAGGTCATGAGGCTTGGAATAATAAACACATATAAGCTTTGAAGGTGTTTTTGTATGTGTTTGGAAGAACATGTTGGGTTCAGCTGAGTGATACATTTGCAACGTGAATTAGTGCAGGAAAATGGAAGGATTATGTGCAGATATGAAAGTCAACAGAATGGACAGTTGGAAGGTCTTTGGGTCTTTTCCATATTCCACTGCTGTTCAATGTAAGGGAATTTTTCATGCTTCTCTGCCTCATTCAGCACCACACTGTTGGCTGGACATTCTTCTTTCGCTAAAATGGTTTGTATACATCTTTAACAGTATAGTCGGCTTGGGGCTTGAAAGTAAAAGATAACAATGTTAATTGCAATGTGTCATTGTTGGAGACAATGAGGGTGGCCAAGGTCATTAAATAACTTTTGAAACTAATGTAATGTCTGCCAATGTTATTACTTGTTTCTGCATCCCTTGTTACTTCAATTTCATACTTCTGTGTGAAACATCTGTTTCAAGGCATTTTGAGAAGGTTGTTTTTCACCATTTTATGACTGTTCAGAGGAATTCTTCCCCTGCAAAAGGAATTAAAAAATAATAAGGAACCTAACAAGTTATTTTAAAAATGGCCATGGAATAACAGGTGACAACAATGAATACAGGTAATGATATATGAAAATGTCGGGGGATGAATAACATTAATTCATTTTCAAGTTCTCATTTCTCCCCACTATCTCTAAGGGTGTAGTCATCTAATATATAAAAGTCAAAGTTTGTCTGTGTCAGGTGAAGACCTCATGTGATTGGCTGCCTAAAAAGATTCTATAGAATCCTGGGGTTTGCAGTTTAGGGAGGGGCCTTTAGAATTCTCAGCGAGAGAGCTCTTGGGGTCTGGTCGGTTGCTATGGAGATGAGGCCTAGCAGCAAGGAGGAGGGCAATGTATTCCCTCAGGAACCTAACCTCTGCATGTCAAACCTCTGAATACAGATTGGATTTGGGAATATGGGGAAAAGTTACAGGTACTGGACAAGACAGCTTGAGGAAACAGAGACACAGAATCTCAAATCTTTCTAACAAGTATTACCTATGAGAAAATAAAATTCTGGGTAACGCTGGGTATACATGCTAGTATACTTATATAACTAATTTCCTATAAGTGGACGTAAGTCTTGATTGAGCTCAATAAGGCTTACATCTGAGTAGGTATCTAAAGGGCTGCATTGTTAGTGACAGGAGTAATGGATAATTGGACATGCACTTAATTACTGAGGGTGCAGATGGAAACTGAGAACATTGACCTTGAAGAAAACCCTTTGAGCCCCAAGATTCAGTCCTCCAACCCATCTCTGAGGGTAAGGAGGTAAGCTGAGAAAATGAAATCCATTTCATAAGACATCAAGAGAAAATAAACCAAATGATCAATAAAATAAAACTGTATTAAGAACTAAGTGCCATAGAACTAAAACTGCCATAGAACTAAGTCCAATTGTGTGTGTATAAGAAGAAAAAGGAAAAAAAAAGAGGAAAGCCTTTTTATTGACTTGTTTGGCGCGAAGGTGTGTTATGATGCTTGGATGTTAACTGCAGTTGTATTGCAGTTTATGTTTTAAACTGCTATGCAGTAGCTAAATAAAAGCTGAAAATGATTTTTATGCTAACTTCAAGGTTGCATTTCTGCGGTATTATGGAACGCATTAGGCATTCAATTTATGTCTTGCAGCCTACCTAAAAAAAAAAAGGAAGAGTCACCCATTATATTAAATAAACCCCTTACAGGATCTATCCCTCTCTAGCTTTTTCTCACTCACCCTAATAAACAGAAAAAGTCTTACTGTTTATCATATGGTTGTGGTTTCTTTCAAAGTTTTGCTTTGCCAGATGGAATATTATGTGATTGAAGAGTTTTTTCCCCTTTGTTTTCTTTTTAAGTTTTCCAAGGTGAATTATGAAGCAGGCAGGCAGATTCTGTTCTATTCTTCTGTAACTCAGTTTGACAAACCATTGTTACTGGCTGAAATGGCTACTTTCTTTTTCATTGCAGGGATCTATATCAGGGTGGGCAGATGGCAGGGAAGATTTGCTCTGTTTTTCATTAGAACCATGGGCTCCATCAATGGGAGCTGGGTGTGAAATTGTGGCTAGTGCACATGAGAGGGACAATATACTGTTGAACTAAGGGACAAGATATAGAGCTCTTCCAAGGAGAACAGACTACTCAAAAGATGGTAGACTCTTTGTTGGATTTCTTTTTGTTTAAACAGGTTTTCTTGTGGCCTGCCAGGATATTTTAGCCATGGATTCCTGCAATGACAGGGGGTTGGGTGAGATATCTATCTATGGTTCTTTTGAGCATATTTCCAGCCAGAAATGTGGGTCTTTTTGTACCAGAATATAAATCTAATTCTGATGTCTTCATTTCAGCATTCTCACTTAGGTGTAGGTGTAAGAGCTATTTTTGGTTGCTCTAGTTAAACAGGAGGAAGGACTTTGGGCAGGAAGAAGGATTTTGAGTAGGAAGGAGGATGTATATAGGAAGAAGGACTTTGCTGATCTACCACAAATCAATAAGATGGCCACTTCAGTGAATATCAAAGGAATTGCTGTCATCCCCTTTCACTGTTCCTTTGGCTTAGCATAGCTGGAAACCTCAAAGTAGTGGAGCTGTGGCAAATTTTCTTAGAAGAGCAATAGTACTTGTCATTGAAGAGTCAAGAATGACTAGTAGAGTTACTTCCCTTGTTATATACCCATCCAGACTAGAGTTTCCAGGTAAGGACTATCCTGAATCAGGCCAGGCCTATCCCAGATTTCTGAAAGAAAATTTGAGACTTAAAGTTACCCCTTGTGATATCACAGAAGGAAGGCCATGGTGATGCCACTGAGCGTGATAGATTAAGCTTCATCCACAATTTCCCAGAGTATGCCATTCAAATTTATCTGACACCAGGTCCAACAAGTGTATTCATACTTTGTTCAAGGCAACATTATCTTCCTCAGATTCTTCCCCCTGTCCCCAAGGAATGAGTAAGAGATCTGGAGAAAATAATCCTGACTTCTCTGTAGTTTAACCTGATATTCTTGGGGTTTGGGGGTTTTTTTTCTCTTCACTTCTCACCAGCATTCTTTCTCATCTCTCCCTGCTTGTGGATGGGATGGCATAATTTTGAATGGGCCAGTGGAATTCATTAGCTTGAAAGCAGACTTTGCTTGGCCACTATGGAGTACATATGACTCTCTTTAGCTCCAGGTCACTGAAACAGCTGTGCCAGTGCTGCTTTAGTTCTGCAAATGTCTAGAGCCTGAGACAAGGCCAGATCATGCTCTGTTAGCTATGAGGTTTGAGTCAGTCTCAGTTCACTCCCAAAATAATAGAATCTTCAATGGACAAGTCACAGAAGGCTCCAAACTGCCATGTTTGTGCCAAGAGCTTTAAATTTGTAATACAAGAATCAATGTCCCCCACCCTTTTTCTGATTTGTGGTAAAGAACCTGTGTCCCTTATAAGTCACAAACTATTTTGTAGCTCAGTAGGCCTCAAATTTGCTGCTAATGGCTGTGATCTTTTCCTTATCAACCTCTGTAGTAAACTGAAAGTATTAAAAACCTCCCTGGTTTGTGCTTCAGTCATGCACAGCAATACAACGAGTCTGTAATCTTTCATCTTCTGTGTTCCCTCCCCGCTACACAACTAATGTTGTATTCTTCAAAGCACTGCATCCGGTTGTTGGCCATGTACTGTTGCTCTGAAGCACAAGCTTCCCTGGGGAGTATGTCTGTAACAACACTACACTGTTGAGGTATCAAAGAACGATGAACCCTATTTTTTGACATCTTGGATCCAAGCTGGATCCTTTTGTGCCCTTTCCCATGCATTTGCTCAATTCTGTGTTGACCATCCTCTATGGCAAAGTCCTGGAGAACAACAAAACAGTTGCTTTACTAAAGTGATGACAATCAGGATTAACACAAAGGTGTTCTCTCTCTCACTCTCTCTTTCTCTTTGAATATGTATGTATAATATGTGTACATATACATACCATTCTTTCTTTCTCACACATGCCCTTCAACTGGTAACTGATAGAGTTGAAGAACACTTTAAGTCCTAAAAGTGACTCATTGGAAGAGGACAGACAGCTACAGAAAGAACCTCCTCTTGGCACCTTACACATCATATACCACTGTTACCCCCAAACATGGGTGACTCAGTGGTTCACCTTCAATGGCAGTACCTCCACATGACAGAGGGGAATTAATTAGCTCAAAATTAGAAGGCCTATAAGGGAATATTGATTATTTATTTATTTATGAATGAAAGTTAAAATTTACATCCAAACATACAAATCCTCCAGTATTCATCTTAACATTTAAAAATAATTTTATACAACTAAGGAAGAGAGAGGAAAGAAAAATAAAGTGAAAAAAAAAGAAAAAAAAAAGAAATATGAAAAGAAGGAAAAAGAGAAAACAAAGACAGGAATATAAATTCTAATGTATATGGTTAAAGTATGATATATATATATATATATATATATATATGTATGTATATGTATATATTTATCTACCTATACACACACATACATGTATATGTGTGTGTGTATATATATATATATACAAACACACACATATATACATAAACTTATACTAGTTAAAATATCTACTATCTCATCATTTACATACATTCTTAAGCTTCCTCCTATTTCCAGCATAGCTATGATTTGTATGATAACATATATTATCTAATCTAATTTATTCAATCTATAAACTGTAAATACTAGTAATTTGACGTTTTCATCTATTCATGGTACTAACACTTTCTCCTTAAAGTATAACGTTCTCAACATTCTAAATTAATCTCTTTCAGATTTCCCCACATGTTCTTAAAATATGCAATTATTATATCCCAATCCTTAATAAATTTACCGTATTTTTCCCCTTTTCTGAATCCAATCATCTATAGTTGGAAGAGTACTTTGTTTCCACTTTTGTGCTAGGATTTTTCTCGCTGCTGCTGCAAAATAAAATAATATTTTACCTATTTTTCTTTCCAAGACATCGTCCATGATAGACAATAAGTATAACCCAGGTGACATTGCAAAATGTAGACCCAACTTTTTTTCAATTTGTACATGAATTGTCTTCCAGAACTTATTTACTTTTTTACAACAACACCATAAGTGAAAAAATATACCTACCTCAGAATTGTATTTCCATCATTTATTATTATATTTCTTATACATTTTGCATAACTTATCCGGGGTTAGGTACCATCTATATTGCATTTTGTATAAGTTTTCTTTAATATCTTGACAAGCTGTATATTTCATCCTTTTAGTCCAAGTTTTTGTCCATTGCTCTAAACTTATTGGGTGGCCAATATTCTGAGACCATTTAATCATGGAGTCCTTAACTAATTCATCCTCTGTTTCCCATAATAATAGTATCTTATATAATTTAGAAATAACTTTAGTATTTTCTGGAAATAATACTGCATTAAGCAGTCCTTCTTTTAATAAATCATTCAATTTTATATCCAGTTTCAGTTTTTCCCTAATCTGTCTATATAATAGCCAATGACAATTTATCCCTAATTCTTTAAGTTTTTCTTGTGTCTTTATTTTAATCTTGTCCTTATGAAATTCCACCAAATCTTTATATATAATCCATTTATCTAAAAGAATATTCTCTTTTTTGTAATATGCCTCTTGAGGAGATACCCATTCTGGTGCTTTAGGGCAGCATCTTAACCTATGTTTATACCATACATGTATTAATGCTCTTCTTACAAAATGATTGTAGAATTCTCTATTTGCTTTATTTTTACTATACCATAGATAGAAGTGCCAGCCCAACCATATGCCAAGTTCTTAGGTCCAATAGCTGTTTGTTTTCTAGTGTTATCCATTCTTTGATCCAACTTAAACAAGCAGCATGAAAATATATTTTTAAATTAGGCAATCCCATTCCACCCCTTTCCCGATCATCCTGTAGTATTTTTAATTTAACTCTCGGTTTCTTTCCTTCCAGATAAAATTAGTAATATCTTTATGCCATTTTTTTAAAGTGTATCTCCATAAATTACAGGTATTGTCTGAAATAAATAAAGCATCTTTGGAAGTATGGTCATTTTAATTACTGATATTCTGCCCAAAAGTGTCAATTTCAGAATACTCCAATTCTTAAAATCTCTTGTACTTTCTCTCCACAGTTTCTCATAATTGTTTTTGTACAAATCAGAATTTTTCCCCATTAATTGTATTCACAAATATTTAACTTTCCTTGATATATTATATCCTGATATCTAGGTTAATACTCATTCATCTTCTTGAGTCATATTTTTAGTTAATATATTTGCCTTCTCCTCATTTACTCTTAAACCAGAAATATTCCCAAATTCAACAAGTATCTTTTTCAATTCTTTAATTCCCTCTATTGGTTCTTCTAAGGAAATCACCAGATCATCTGTGAATGCCCTCACTTTATGTTCTCTACCTTGCAACTTCCCCCTTTTTAATTTCTTTATTTTCTGTTATATTTGAAATCAATGTTTCAATGACTAATAGGAATAGTAAAGGAGAAAGAGGGCATCCCTGTCTTGTTCCTCTTTGAATATTAATTGTTCTAGATTTTCCACCATTTATAATCAGACAAGCTGACTGTTTAGTATATATTGCTTTAATCCATTGTAAAAAAATTTCTCCTACATCTACCTTTTCTAAGCTATCCAACATAAATTCCCATTTCACTGAATCAAAAGCTTTCTCAATATCTAAGAAGATTAAAGCTAACTTTTTCCTAGGATTTCTATCAAAATACTCAATTAAATTAATTACATTCCTTATATTATCTTTTAAATATCTCCCAGGTATAAAGCAACATTGGTCACCTTGTATTATATCTTTTAATACCTTTCTCAATTTATCTGCAAGAATAGCTGTAAAGATTTTATAATCTGAATTTAGTAATGATATTGGTCTATAGTTTCTTACATCCAGTGGATCCCTATCTTCTTTATGTATCAAAACTATATCTGCTCATTCCCAAGATTTTGGAAAATTACCTTTTAATATTTTATTCATCATTTCTTGAAGAGGCAAAATTAATTGATCCTGAAATATTTTGTAATAGAATGCTGAAAAATCATGTGGACCCGGTGCTTTCTCCTTTTACTATTTCTTATTGCTTCCTTTATTTCAGGGATTGTAATTGGACCATTTAGCATATTCCAATGTTCCTCTGCGAATTTCATCCGCAGATGTTTAGATAAATAATCATTGCTCTGTTTTGCATTCAAACTTGTATCTTCATAGAGTTCTGAATAAAAAATTGAGAAACTTTTTAATTTTCTCCAAATTGGTATATGTTTTACTTCCTTTTCTAATTTTTGTCACTAAATTTTTTCTTTTTTCCTCTGAATTCTATACACTAACAATTTTCCTGCTTTATTTGCCCATTTAAAATTTTTCTGTTTTATATACAATAATTTATTATTAACTTCCTTATTCATTTGTAATTCTAATTGTTTCTGTAACATAGTTATTTCTTTTAATACAGATTTGTTTGAAGGATTATCATTTGATTTCTTCTCTTTTAACTTTAATTGTTCATTTATCTTTTGTATACTTTCTCTCTTCCTCTTTACTCTTTGAATATTTTCCTGAATAAAGAAACTGTGCATTCTGCCTTACTCGCATCCCAAACTGTTCCTATATTAGTTCCTTTATTAAGATTATCCTGAAAGTAATTTTGTATTGTCTTTTTAGCTTTAAGAACTACATTTTCAACTTGTAACAATCTATCATTTAAACACCAATTCCATGTTGGTTTACCCATCTTTATTGTTAGAAGAATCGCATTGTGATCTGAAAGATCTCTTGGTATGCTTTCCATTTCCCCCCACATTATTAATAATTGATTTGGAAACTAGGAACATATCAATTCTGGACAATGGTGCATGGCTTTCAGAATAAAAAGTGTATTCCCTAGATGCTCCATACATATACCACCAAACATCTAATAATTCTATATTGTCCATTATTTTCAAATGCTTCAGGAAGTTTTCCATGTGATTTTTTTTTAAAGGTTTATTCACTTTCCTGTCCAGTAGAGGGCTAATTACTCCATTCCAATCCCCTAAGGCTATAATTTTATCATAAATAACTTTAGACATCTTTAAATTTAAGTCCTTATAGAATTTGCTCTGGTTGCTGTGAGGTCCATACACTCCCATCAGTAATATCTTTAATCCTTGCCAGATTATTTCTACTGCTAAGAATCAACCTTGTTCATCACTAAATATTTCTTTTGCCTGTATCTTATGGTTAATACAAAAATTACACCTCTTTTATTCTTCTTTGGGACTGATAAACTCTGAACCAAATGTTTTGTTTCGTAATCTTACTTTTTCCCTTTTTACCTGAATTTCTTGCAAACATGACATCATACACTTTCTTACTCAAATAATGAAATGTTTTTCTCCTTTTTTGAGGGATGGCTATACCTTTAACATTCCATGAGAGGATCTTTAAATCCATTTATTTTATTAATTTATATAATAATTAATTCTCAGAGAGTGACGGTTCTTCCACACTTCTTTCTTCTGTCTCTTCCTCCAGTTCTTCAACCTCCTCAAAGCCTTGAGTGCCCATTTGTTCTTCTTCTTGATTTGGTAATTCCTTTCGTTTTCCCTCCATTGGTTCATTAGATCTGTTCTGTTCCATTCTTTCTCTATTAACACAATATGTATCCAGCTCTTTACTATGTCTTTTCAGAAATTCTTGAGCTTCTTCAATCGAATTTATTTTAACCATCTTCCCTCTTATACGTAAGCTTAATCCTTCTAATTTTGCCATTGATAAGAGACACCCTTTCTTTTCAACCGTGTTGTCAAAAATTTGTAGTCTTTCCTCTTCTGTAAAATTCATCCTGGAATATCCTTATAGATGTGTACTCTATCATTCCCTATTATTAAAGTATTTTCCAGACTTTGTTGTATAATATCTATCTTTGTTTTTTTTTTCTTTGTTAGGTATATCACAATGTTGCATGGGAAAATCTTTTCTCTTGCTATTTTTGAGTCCAATCTGAAAGCTTTATCAATTTCCCACTCAATTTTTTCAGGAGATTGTTTTAATAATTCAGTAAATGCTGGAATTAAAATTTTGTATAGATTTTCACCTTTCTGTTCTCTTAAACCTCTGATTTTTAAACATTTTTCTAGCATTTTCTGGTCAATTAAACTTTTTCATCCAATTCCTTCTTGTATTCTAGAAATAATTCTTCCATTCTTTCATCCACACTTTTCACTTTTTCCTCTAGAACTTTCACTCTATTACGGTCCCCTTTTAAATCTTCTGCTAGTGTTACAATAGAATTTTTAATTTCTTTTAAATCTGATTTAATGTCTTGTTTGATTTCATTCGTCATTTCTCTCATTTCCTGTTTTATTTCTAGCTTCATGCTGTTTATTTCTTCTAAAATTAGTATCTGATCCATTGTTTTCTAAGTATGGTCATCTCTGATCACTCTGATCACTAGCTGCTGCTGATAGTGTTTTGAAGAGTGGTTTTCCTTGTTGTCCTGGACATGCTCATTATACTTATCTTTATATAATTCCCTATTACTTATAATCCACCACAAGACTTCCAAAATTTAAGAAGAGAAAAAAAGGGGGGAGGGGGAAAAAAACTTTAAATGTCACCTGAGTTATATACTTCAAGCTCAATTATAGCTTTTTAAAACTTCCCCTTCCCAATTTTATATCTCTATTTTACCCTCTTTACTCTGCCAATATAGAAGAAAAAAAAGAGAGAAAGATAGGAGAAGAGAAAAAAAAGAGAAAAAGATAGGAGAAGAGAAAAAAGTAAATATTAATTATCTTAAATGTCAGTAAATTAATTAAGCTATGTGATTACTTAATGGCCAACGAATCAATCAATCAATTCATCCATTATAATATTTCCCTAAGAGACAATTTTGAGGTCTAATATTTAATAATTAATATTAATATAAATTTATCTGATTATTAAAATTTCTAATTCTAACTTAAATCTCAAGAATCAATTGTCAATATTTACCTAATATTTATCACTTACCTATCTTAGTATCCCAAAGTTTCTCAAGTATTTACCACACAGCTATCTATCAATATATCAGTCTATCAAATATAAGTACAAATCTAATAGAATATGTTTTAGTTAAATAACACAATTCAATTATGGATATATAGGTAGAAATGTATAAATAATAAATATTCTGATAGTATTAAATGCCAATCTAAGTTTTAGCTATTAACTATTCAAGGAGACTATATATATACATATATATATATATATATATATATGTGTATATATTATTAATTAGTAGTAATTAACAATATAATATCATATGTTAATGTAATGCAATCAGTATATTAAATAAGTTATATACAATCTTCAAATTTCAATTTTCAGCTTGTAGAAGTCCACTCTTTAAACCAGCTTAGGCTCTATCAAAGACTTCCATTAAACAATCCATTCAGATCTATTCATCTTCCTCTTTGATGTCTTTAACAATCCTCCCATATCAGTGGTTATAAAGCATTTATAAAACTGATCTTCATGAAGACTGTCTCATTCTATTAAGTCTAATTCAGCTCAGTTCAATTCCTATTATAAGTCCAAAATATATTTTTTTAAAATATAGTTCAATATTTGTGTTGTCCCAAGTCAGAAGTTGCAATCAAGCTGAAAATCCATTTCCAAAATATCATCTACAGTTCAGTCCATTTTTAAAAACTTTTAAACAATTAAGCTCAAACTTTTCAACACATGGTTATATGGAGCTATTGAAAAAGAGAAGAAAGAAAGAAGAGAGAGAGACCGATCTCTATTAACAATGCAACTTTAGACACACAGGCTCAGGGCTGAGCGGCTACTCTGTTGCTAGGTCCCTTAACTAATTTATCAACTGTCTGCAATAAAATCAACAGTTATATCCAAAAAGAAAAACAGGAGACTTCCTCCTGATATGTAGTCAGTCCTTTTCTTTTAAATAAATAAGCAAACTTTAAAGAAAAGCAATAGTTGAAAGGGGTAGAGGTTCCATTCTCAATAACGACGTTCTCAGCAGAACAGTCCACCAAGTTTCTTCTTCCTCTCACTTCATCATCAAAACTCTGAGATCTGCCAAGTTCCCACTTAAAAGCAGCAATTCAGGTATCTTTAATATCGTCTTAAATCCTAACTCAGTCCAGTAACTTCAGTCTATTAATCTGTCAATATATATAGAGAAAGACAGTATCCTGGTTACCTAAGGATTTTGTCTGCCATGCCTAATTGTCTCTGTATCGCCCAAGGGGAGATAATTTAAAGAATCTTTCTCCCAGTGTTTATGGGTTCTTGTAAGAGAGAACCAGCTGGAGAATTCAAATGTAAACTAAAATGGTGTTTTATTGAAAGATTCTCACACGCACTGTGATAACGGGGGTGGGGGTGGGTCCCATTATCCAGGTAACAGAGCTGAAGGGACATTGTTCTCCCTCCAGGCAAACAAAGGGTTAATGAACTGCTAGGTTAGGTTACATTTTATTGGGGGGTCAGCATCATGGGTCATGAGAGATAGTTACCTAATCGGGGGAGAAAGGTAAGGACCTTTGAGATGCTTTGGGCAAAAGGTTTTAAAAACCATCAGGAGACCACAAGGCAGAGAGAACAAAGGGGGAAAAAAAGCATTAACAAGAGGAGGCATACTGCTGATTGCAGGTAGGCCCAGTTTGCCCTCATCTCCTGGCTCTGCATCTGCACACTATTTCATCCCTGATCACGATGTGCTAGGGTGTGTGTTAGATAGTTGCATTAGGATTTCTGTTCTTTTGAAAGCTCTGGTTGATATGATGCAACTATCTGTAACTTCTAAGTGCACCTCGGGGAGGAGGGCAGAAGTCAGTATCTAGTGGGAGAAGGGTCCTGGGTCCATGACATGCACATAAAAGATCCAAGCGCTCTCTCTCTCTCTCTCTCTCTGTGTGTGTGTGTGTAGAGAGAGAGAGAGAGAGAGAGACTAGCCAAAGGAAAAGGGAGGAAAGTTGTGGATAGAAGACTTTTAGGGATTGGTTGATAATTACCAGTCTGGAAAGAAGCGAAGAAAGCAGCAATGTGGCTTAGGTAAGCATCTAAGGACAGTTGTCATTCAAGAATCTAGACAGTAGTGTGGTGTTCACCAAATTGAGAAACTGCACTGAACCACTCAAAACTGAGGGTTTTTATACCTGAAAACTACACTATGGGTATGTGTGTAAACAACTCTTCCAGCTGAGTGGACAATGGGAGTTGCAACACCAACAATAAGGTCCAGACAGAGTTAATTGTCTTAGTGTTTAGGTGACAAAGGGGTAATAGCTGTTGTAATAGCTCTGTATTATGGAGACGTTGGGAAGACAAAGCAGGGAAATATCCAAGTATGAGGGGTCAGGGTTAAAACAATCAGTTTGGTTGGAATGTCCCTTTTCTGCACAGAGATGTCCAGCTTCAGCATAAGCCTATTGTCTCCAGAGTTGCCTCTTAATCTGCCTGACAACCACTTTGGTTGTGCCTAGAGCGGGTGTGGCTGATCTGCCTTGCAATCTCACTTTTACAGTCAGTAATTTCCCTCTTTCCAGCTTAACCTTCCAATCACTCCAGGTTCCATTTAATATTGATGCCAATCAACGTAGTTGCCAATTAAATATTTGCCAATTAAACTATATCAATCTTGGGAGGTGCATGGGGCCATAAAACCACAGTGTTGAAACAATGTGGATCTGGTTAGGTTCGATGGTGGCTGGTAATATCTACATCAGTGGGGGCTGTGAATCTGTTCTGAATTTTAGTACAGATTTTAATGTCACTGTCTAAAGTGCTGAACCTATTTGGAGATAGGGTTCAGCAGCACAGATAGCTCTTTCAAATTTAAATCACTGATGTGGGAGCAATCACTCAGCACTTATTAGGGTATTATCATTGGTTTATCTTTTGTGCATTTTAACTACTTTCTGTTTTGTGCATTTTAACTACTTACTGTTTTGTAGTTACGGTTTACAGTTCGCAATGTATGTCTGTCTCCTCAGAAAAGCAAATCCCATTGAATTCAATGGGATTTACTCCCTGGTAAGTGGATTAAGGATTTTAGTCTCAGTTCTGTATAAATATTAGAAGACAGACTGAGAACAAAGGTCTACAGTTTCTTTCTGTGCAGGAGAATGACAGGAGAGTTTTGCTGTGAGGAAAATTTTGATGGTTTGTCTTTGGGATTTCCACCCTGAAAGCAGTGGATGCAGCTGTGTAATAAAAGCCCATGAAAGAATTGTAAGTGCAGACCTTAGGAACAAAATACATTGACTTCCAGGGGGACACAGGAGTTCAAAATGGAATCTGAGATAATCACGGGTAGATGTGCCCCATGCATGGATGTTCCACCTTATACTGGTTAAGTTATATCTGAAAAAAAATGAAAGTGATGTTGCAAGTGACTTAAAAGTAATGTAGAAAGACCTGTAAGAGATTAACACCCAAAAATCTACACTTGAGAAGTCAAGTTTATTAGGACAAAGAAAGATGATTTCCCAGATTGGACACCAGACATCATCCCACTACAGAAATCACTTGCTTTACACCAAGAGTGGGCAACCGTGGCTTTCCAGATGCCAGCCCTAGCCAGTGCAGCCAGTAGTGGAAGCTGAAGCTTAAAAACACCAGGAGGGCTCACACATATTGGTCTTGATTTACAGCTTGCTAACTGAATGATCTTAAATAGCCAGACTGGGAAATATGTGTGTTTGATACGTAGGTATGAGTAGATAGTATGAGACAGACTGGACTCTGCTTAAAGTAGCTTCTCCTGTTTGCCAGTGTAGGAGATTTTAATGAGACAGCTAGAACTATTCAGTCTGAAATATTCATAGAACTGCACCTATTTTTTTAACATATTGTTACTTCTATGAGCAGCCTGGTGAGTTCTGTTCTGCTCCATCACCTGACAATTTCATAGACACAGCAACACAGCCATTAAGATAACAAAATGTGCTTTATTCATCTTGGTACAAATGTACAGCCATAAGTACAGTTTTCTAAGCCCTTCTAAAAAGCTTCCACTGTGACACAGTGCAGACAAAACCCAAACTAGCAAAACAGAAAATGAACTTAGCAGCTGTTTTTACACATTACAATAGTTTCCTAATTGTTGTATTTAAGTGATTTTATAATGATGACAATGTTACAAAGTAGTCGACCATTACAGCATGATTGGGATTCGAAATCACAATGAGTTGTCTAGAATAGAACTTGGAAAAGTTACTTTTTGGATTACCATCGGTGGCTGGGGATTTCTGGACAGATATTGTTACCCTGATTTCTGGGGGTCCCTTGGGGGACACCTTGATTTGCTCCAAGTTATAACGGTTGGGGAATTTAGCAGAGCATTGGGAATAGCAAAATGAGGGGCAGGGTAACCTAGCAGGATCTTTTACCCAACTTTTACAGGACCAGATCAAGCCAAAAACCAGACAAATGTATCAAATAAATGGATTTTGTTGAATGACAATGTTCTCACGCACCAACACACTCACTCACTTACTCACACAAGGCCTATTGAGAAGCAAAAGAGTTGAAAAATGGATAGGAGATATAGTGAAGTGATTGTAGGTGAGGAAATACTGCACCTATCCTGAAGTCTTCAGTCTGGGAAGCGGGGGGAAGAATGGAGCTAGAGGGGATCACTTAACTAACAGAGTCCCGATCTGCTAGCATGGCAGGAAGTTCTCCAAAGAGACCCTCAAAAACTAAGACTACTTGAAGGGCAAATCCTCTCCCAGGGAGAACAATACTCACAGCAAAGGAAAGAATGCCAAACAACGGCACCTTGGGTTTATGATGAGTTGCCAATGTTTCAGGATCTTTGGTTGCAAAGGGTTGCAGTGTATATTTATGTAGATGTGCCTCGCCTTGTAGGATTTTTCTGGAGTCATAGATGCTCAACCTGGGGGAAAACAGCTAATCCTCTCAAGTTGGGTCCTCTTGGCTGAGGACTCTTTGTCTTTGTGAATTTGTACAGCTTGAGGTCTTCTTGGGATCTTTCTGGCCTGACCTAGTTCTTGATCATTTGACCTTTTTGCCTATGTGCCCATCCAGGCAACCTCCCTGGCATGGTGAGCACATTTGATATCAAAATTGTAGTCCCCAGGATAGGGTATGCCAGTGGGGTAACAGAAAATATCTACTGGAAGCTGCTGGGATGAGTGTCATGATTGGAATAAAATAAAAGAAGGATATAACCTGTTCCAAAGAAATAGACTGAACAGGAAAGGAAGAGGAATAGCATTATATGTCAAGGATGTGCACACCTGTGAGGAGATCCATGAGTTAGACCATGGAAGACAAGTTGAATGTCTTTGGGTCAAAAATTAAAGGGAAGAGAAACAACAGTGACAACATTGTGGACATCTGCTATACGCTCCTAGCCAGACTGAAGATCTGAATAGTGGCTTCCTCTAAAAAAGAAAATCAAAAGGGAGAGAAACAGTAGTAATCGGTGACGGAACTTGGAGTGTGTGGAGGGGTGGGGAGGCGAGGCTATGGCATGAGGGGTGTGGCCACTGCATGGGTGCATGACTGCAGTGGGGAGGGGCATGGTCAGGACACATGGGGGCATGGCCAGGTGGTGTGGTGGTGTGGCTACAAGCCAGGATGCCCCCAAAACGTTTTCACCTGGGGTGAATCGTCCCCCTCACCCCCAAGTCCCTACACAACTGGTAGTAATGCGAGATTTTGACCACTCAGATATTCACTGCAAGTCACACTGTAGCAAGGGTATAATGTCTAACAAATTCCTCACTAGCCTTGCTGGCAGTTTCATTGTGCAAAAAGTGAAAGAAGCAACATGGAGATTGACTATTTTTAGATTTGATCCTATCCAACAGCAATGAGCTGATTAAATGAGGTGGGGTAGTGAGGGTCCTTGGATGGCCATTTTCTCTTGGGAATTGTTATAGAGAAGAAGGGGGCAGTTAAACAAGCACAAGCTCTGGACTTCAAGAAAGCTATTTTCAATAATCTTAGGGAAATAGGGGATGAAATCCCATGGTCAGAAATGCTCAGTGATAAGTAGATTCATGATGTGTGGGAGTTTCTTAAAGGTGAGATATTGAAGATATAGTGGCACACAGTTTCAGTGAGGAAGAAAAGTGGAGGTGTCTAAAGAAACCTAGATAGATGTACAAAGACCTTTCAGATGAGCTGAGATTTGAAAGGAACATGTATAAGAAATGGATTAAGTGGAACCATGAAAGAGGAATACAAATGAATAGCCAATAATTGTAGAAGGAAAGTCAGAAAAGCTAAAGTTCAGAAGTTAAAATAATAAAAAAGGATTTTTTGTTTTGTTTTTTTGCTATGTTTGTAGCAAGAAGAACCACAAGAAAATGGTAGGACCACTGCACAGAGATGACAAAATGGGACAGAAAGAATTCTGAGCTATTTAATATTTTTTTTTGTTTCAGCCTTCTCTCAAAAGGAAAACAGTGCTCTAACTGATAAAAATTGAATAAATCACACAGTAAGGGCACTACATCCTGGAACAGGTAAAGAACTAGTGAAAAAAAACCCCTACTCTAGCTATTCTAGGGCCATTTCTACCCTACACTGTTATAGTGCTATTATCCCACTTTCAACATCCTATGGAATCCTGGGGTTTGCAGTTTAGGGAGGAGCATTTAAAATTCTCAGCCAGATAGCTCTTTAGCCTCGATAAACTACAAACCCCAGAATTCCATAAAATGTTGAAAGGAATAATAGCACTATAACAGTGTAGTGCGGAAATAGCTGAATTCAAGTCTCCAAGGCCAGATGAGCTGTATCTAAGAGTACTAAAGGAACTTGCAAATGTAATCTCAGTGCTTCTGTCAATAATTTTTGAGAATTCTTGAAGGACAGGAGTTGTCCCAGAAGATTAAAGGAGGGCAAACATTGTCCTCATTTTCAAAGAGGGGAAAAAAAGAGGACCCGAGCAACTATCAAGAGGTCAGTTTGATATTACTACTAGGGAACATTCTAATAATTAGACAATCAGTCTGCATGCATATAGAATGATTGTTGTGGAGCCAGATGGGTTTCTCAAAAACAAGTCATGACAAACTAATCTTATTTCCTTTTTTGATGGAGTTACAAGCTTGGTAGATCAGGTGAGTGCTGTGGATGTAGAATATCTTGATTTCACTAGTGCTTTTGACAAAGTCCACCATAATATACTTGCAAACAAGCTGATGAAGTATGAAGAGTGAGCTGGACAGTTTTACAGCATTAGGTAGCTCTAAAATTGGTTGGCAGACCGAACCCAGAGAGTGTTCACAATGGTTGCTCTTCAGTGTGGAGGGACTTGACTAGTAGGGTGCTTCAGGGTTCTATTCTAGGCCCTTTATTGCTTAACATCTTTATAAATTGCTTAGATGATAAAATAGCATTATTTTCCCCATCCCCATTTGGTGGGAGTAAGAACACCCTAAAGGACAGGCATAGAGTTCAAAATGACCTTGACAGATTGGAGAGCTGGGCCAAAGCTTAGGGCCATTTCTGCACTACACTATTATAATGCTATTATTCCACTTTCAATGTCCTATGGAATCCTGGGGTTTTCAGTTGAGGGAGGGGCCTTTAGAATTCTCAGCTAGAGAGCTCTTTCGCCTCAGTAAACTACAAACCCCAGAACTCCACAGGAGGTTGAAAGTAAAATAATAGCACTATAACAGTATAGGGTGGAAAGGCCCTAACAAAATGAAATTCAGCAGAGATAAATGTACACCTACATCTAGGCAAGGAAAATGAAATGCAACAATATAGGATGGATGGCTTGAAAGTAATACATCTGAAAAAACTCTTGGGTTCTTAATAGACCAGAAGATAAACACGCATCACCAGTGTGATGGAAAAGCCAAAAGCCAAAAGCCAAAACAAAACAAAAAGCCAATGTAATTCTGGGCTGTATCAACAGGAGCATAATGTCCCAATCAAGGGAAGTAATAGTACCACTCTATTCTGCTTTGATCAAACCTCACCTGAAATACTCTGACCAGTTTTGTGCCATGTCCAGAGAACTGCGACCAAGATGTTCAAAGGTCTGGAAACCAAGCCTTTTGAGGAATGACTGAGAGAGCTGGGTATGTTTAGCTGGAGAAGAGAAAACTCAGAAGAAACATGATGACTACCTTTAAGTGCCTTAAGGGATGTCATGTGGAAGATGGAGCTAGCTTGTTTTCTGCTATTCCAGAGAACACAAGCTAGTCAATTAAAAGAGGGTGGGGAAATTCCACATAAACATTACAAAGAACTTTTTAAATTTAAGAGCAACAGTGGAATAGATTGCCTGATAGTGGGGTGGGCTCTCCATCTTTGGAGAGTTTTACATAGAGTCTGAACGGGCATCTCTCAGGAGCTCTTTAGCTGTCTTTTCTTACATGGCAAGGGTTGAACTAACTGGCTCTTGTGGTCTTTTCTAGCTCAAGGATTCTATGGCCATTTCCACACATTACCTGACGCCGTCATCCTCCGGTTGTGATCCCAGCAGCACTTTGATGGGAAAGGAGTGCAACAGGAACACTCCCCTCTGCACTTGACTGGTTCCCTGAGGACGGGAGCGCAATGGACATACCTCTTCCTTCTGCAGCACAGCCGAGCTCTTTCTCAGACTGCACTGGGGCAGGAAGAGCCACCATCCACATGGCTGGGAAATACAGGGGCATTGCACAATCAGGGTTCATTGATAGAGACACTCCATCAATGATTTACCCCCCACCCTGATCATGCTGGCTGGTGATGGGAGAAGAGTGGGACCACAGTGATGTCATGCAGAACCATTGTTATGGTCCCGCTCCTCTCGCATTCCCATGCTGCGATGCATTCGTCATGAGGAAAAGGCCTTTGACCTAAATCCTATTGCTAGTTCTGACTAGGGTAGATTCATTAAATCAGTAGGATTTACTTACATGGTAATCCATGAGTGAATTCAGTGGGTTTACTCTAGTTGGGATTAACCAGGAGAATTTCACCAATGGCTTCTCGCCTCTCTTTTCCCTCTTCTCCTTTTCTAGCTCTCTCTCTGGTGGGGAAGAGAACAATGATGAAATAAGGTAAATAAAAGAGGAGAGGGGAAAAGGACGGCATGATGAAAGGGTTATGGGGACTGGACCAATTAAAACATTGCAGGAGCATTTTTCTGTGTAAGCCTCCAAAGCAATGGTTTATACCAGCTCCTCTGAGTCTGTCTGTCAGATTCAAGAAAGACAAATAAAACAAAAGTGATAAGCTCCATCCGGCTGTATCAATCAGAAAAACCATCTAGCCTGCTCTGCAAATTTACTTTGCTGGCTGCTTGAGCTGAGTGCAACACCCACTAGCAACAATCCAGATTCCCATATCCTAGGAAATTCTAATAGGCTTATTCACCATCATCTCTTCTAGCCTGGCTGGGTGTGGAGCAGCCCATCCTGAATCTCTGCGGCTGGCTGATCTCCCTAACTGAGGCACCTCTATTGCCACAGGAAAGGCAAAGGAAAGGAGACTGCATATTATTGCAATGGGGGATTATGCAGTGAAAAGCTTCCCTCTCCTTAAGCTGAAATTCACAGCAAGTTTAATGTGCTTGGCTCCTGCTTAGCCCTCTGGTGAATCATTTTGTAAAAATGGCACCTTGGTGTTGCATATATATTGTCCCTCTGCGACTTTCCTGGCATATTTATTCAGTTTACTAGTCAAAACTAGTTTCATGCTACACTAAGCCCAGCAGGGTCAACACCTAACCTATGAAAATCAAGCTGTCTCTTTTCTATCTGCTTCATACATCATCATCAGCCCAAGCCAGATAATGGAAAGCAAGGATTTTGACCCTGAATGATGATTATTGCTTCTGCTTCAAGATGCAGCAGGCAGGATGAGTTAAAGTAAAAATCAAGTGTTGTCCCCCTCCCCTCCTTTCGAATACAGCCTGAAAAGAGGAAATGGATTTATAAAGGAAGGGTGCTGAGTGAGGCGGCAGAACTCTCTAAGGAGAGGAAAGTAAAGGAGACAGGAAGAAACCACCTTTATCCAAAATGATATGAAAACAAAAGCATGAGGTTCAAAGTGTGGGAAAATCACTTTTCTGGATTAGACCTCCCAGAAGAAGCCAGCCAGCATGCCCTGCAGGCTGGGAGATTTTGGGAGTTGTAGTCCAGACAGTACCTTTCCAAACTCTTAATTCAAATTAAATGGGGAACCAAGATTTGGATTTAATGAACAGTGGCAGCAGAAATGACTAGTGAGTCACTATCAAGGGCCAAGGAGGAAGCTGGCAAACCACCCAAGTTTAGAAATGTTACCCAAGTTTGTATACCTTGATTTGGAATATAAACCACACTATAAGTATTACAAAACAGCATGAAGTAAACATAATTCCACATACTCTGCACACTACCTTCTCAAATTTTGCTCTAGTTTGAATTTGACTAAATTGTCACAGCTGTAATAATTTATTTCTAATCTCTTCTGGAATACTCTGACCTTGTTTCATCATCATCTGCCTTTATTATGATTTATAAATCATCAGGCTATTAAAAACATTAGACACATACAATATTGTACCTACAATATTATATGTACAATGTTTTTATTTATTTATTTATTCGTATCCCGCCTCTCCATATGGATCGAGGCGGCAAACAACTTACAAACAGCATGTATTTCTATACATGCCCCCAACAAGCTGGGTACTCATTTTACCGACCTGCGGAAGGATGGAAGGCTGAGTCAACCTTGGAGCCCAGCAGGATCAAACTCACAACCTTGTGGTTTGCAGTACTGGCATTTAACCACTGTGCCACCAGGGCGCATACATAAGAGTATGGAGTTGTATATGCATAAAGTATATTAAAGGACATTGTTTCAGTGTTTCTGCAATACTTTGATATTATTTCCATTACTCTAGTGACCATAAGATGTAGTGTGGATGCACAATAGTCGCAATTGAAACAGACATGTGGTAAACCACAACATGAGATCATACGACACTATGCTGCAATGTACACACTTCACCAATGGACCCACAAGTTGCAGAGTGATAATGCACATGAACCATGATAGCATCTAATTTCACTTTCAGAGGCAATGCAGAAGAGACATTATAGTTCCTTTCCTTTCTGCCCCATGTTCGGTTGAAGTCACATAGTACAAAGTTGAGGTATACATTTTAGGGAAAGACACACACACAGAGATGCAATGATTCACTCGGGTCTTGTGTGCACTTTATTCTTATGCGTAGTTATGCTGCACAATTTTCAGCCATGCCCAGTGGGCCTTAATTGCAAGGAGGCATCCATATGATTGTAGCCTTATTTTTTATTCAATCTGTCCTTGTATGAAAGAATTCTTTAACGTACAGAGACTCACCAGGCTTGCATTCAATCTAGGTTAGTTTTGTGAGTGTGAATGCTGTTTTTCACATACCTTCCTGCACAACACAGTTCTATTTAAGTAGCAATCCAAATGCTGACATTTAGTTTGGGTGCAACACAGCTATGAAACACACCAATTCTGCATTATCTGTGTGATACTTGGCAACAAGATTAACTGTCCCTCCCTCCCAGTTCAATGTATGTGCTATGAGGTGCAAATTCTAATTTAAAAAGTGATGATGATGGTGGTGATGATGATGATAATGATATAATAACTTCATGCAAGTCACAATCAGCCAGTTTTTAGAAATAGGACTTTGCCAAGTCATTTGGAGAATAGGCTCAGGAAGCATATACAACAAATGAATTCGACCATGGAAGACTCAATTACTTCCTATGAGTCTATATATAGATTAGAGTATTGTGCTAAGAAAAATGATGGACAAATGGCAATTTTCACTTGCAGAACCAGTGCTATGTGTCATTTTCTACTGAAGCTATGCCATAGTAGTTGATATGTTTAGCCTTGCGAATGTTGCTTTTCCTCCTGTCTTGAGAGATGGTGGTTTCTTCAACACAGCACGGATTGGATACTAATGATTAGCATTTGAACCCTGTGCCCAGAAGGTAAGACAATACACAAACTTCACATATTAAGTGACACAGTGTGGTGTAAGATGCTCCTTGCTTTTTGGATATGGGAGAAAATTCCCCAGTACTAGGATCAGTGAAGAGAAACCAATCCAGGAAGCCATCTGAAAATGGAAATGCTGTTCACCATTCTGTCTCCCTGGATCCTACCTCTGTGGTCTAAGGAGAGAGATAATGTTTTAAAAATGCTAAGGTAAATGGCAGGAGGTGTGAATAATTTAAAGCGACAGAATCTACCTACATAGTACCGCTTCTCAAAACTATATCTACTGTATAAAAGTCAATGTTTGTCTGTTTGTGTTTCTCTGTATCAGGCAGGTGAAGACCTCGTGCGATTGGCTGAGTGAGGCGAGAAGACCTCATATGATTGTCTGGTTGTGAAGATTCTGTGGAGTCCTGGGGTTGGCAGTTCAGAGAGGGGCCTTTAGAATACTCAGGCAGCGAGCTTTTAGGCCAGTTGCTGTGATGATGAGATCTAGCAATAAAAACAAAGGCAGTGTATTCCCTCAGAAACCAAGCCTCTGTTATGTTAACAACTCTAAATACAGATTGGATTGGGAAATATGGGAAACAGTTACAGATACTGAAATAGGCCAGTTGCTATAGACATGAGGCCTAGCAGCAAGGAGGAGGACAATATATTCCCTCAGGAACCCAACCTCTGTATGTTAACAATTCTGAATACAGATTGGATTGGGGAATATAGGGAAAAGTTACAGGTACTGGAATAGGAGGGTTGCTATGGAGATGAGGCCTAGAAGCAAGGAGGAGGATGGTGTATTCCCTCAGGAACTCTGTGTATGTAAACAACTCTGAATACGGATTGCACTGGGAAATATGGGGGAAAGTTACAGGTACAGGAGAAGACAGTTTGGTGAATTCTTAAGAGGAAAATAAAATCCTGGGCAATGCCAGGTAAATATGCTAGTTAGTATATACCTTCTGGGAGCATTCTGGAGATTGCTGGTTGTTTGGAACAAAATATTTAGCAGGATGTCTGCTTCAGATTGTTGTGTTGATGTCTTCTGCTACATTCCTTGGAATTATAGATTCATGGACTCATAGAGTAGAGAGGGATTCAACTGCCTACAATGTAGGAAAACACAACTAAAAGCACACTTAAAAGTTGGTTATCCAACCTCTGTTTAATGACCTCCAGAGATGAAGAGTCTAGCCAGTCTATTCCACACTTGAAGAGCTCTTACTGTTAAGCAGTTCATCCTACTGTTTAGGTGGAATTTTTTTTCTTATAGTTGGAAACCATTGATTCATGTTGTATTCCATGAAGCAGCAGAAAGCAAGCTCACGTCATCTTCTAGATGATATTATGGCTATCATGTCTTGTCTCTGGCTTGCTTCTTTCTGATCTCTGTGGATAATAATCTCAGCTTGGAATTGCATACATCAGAGCCAGGGAACATATGGCTTCTAGATGTTGTTGTACTGGAACTACTATCAGCTCTAGCCAATGTAGCCAGTGGTGTGGCCAATGATGAGGGAGGATGGGTGTTGCAATTCAATAAAAATGAAGATGAAATATAGAGGAATGCCATATCCTAGAGACAAGCAATCTGAGGCCTTCCAGATCTTTTGAACTGTAACTGCTATAAGACTAAGGCGGCATAGCCAATGTTCAGGGATTATGGAGGTCAGACTCTAAAACATCTGGAGAGCCCCTGGTAGTCTATATATGCTCAACAAGACCTACAGTATCTAAGACACAATGAAATCAACTTGCTCCCTACTCTGGTGCTAGCTCAGTCGTGATGCATGGGCTTGATCAGTGGAAAAAGTCTTAGTCTTAGACATTAGTCTTTTAAGATTCTGGGTGAAAAATTCAAATCACCCTTGTTTGCCAGAATCAGTCCTTGTTTTCGAATTCTAGAGATGTGATTCTCTACTAGTTTTCTTCTTGAAGGAAACAACAAGTCATTTTAGTCATTTTTTTCTATTGTAAGAAAGTCTTCAAAATCATACAGTTTTTCAAGCCCATTTGTGACTCAGGACATATTCTGCACAAAATTTGTATATGGTTGTTTTGGCAAGGAAATAATATTTCTACACAAAAATAATATTTTTCTGTGCATAAAATGCCGTTTAAGAAAGAATGGGACTATCTGATAAATCATTTGAAAAAAAAGGTGGGGAAATATGTCATTTTATGCCATTTTATGCACAAAAACACCACAGGATTTTTTTATTTTTTTTTGGCAAAATGGAAGTGCAATCCTAACTCAAAGATAGGCTAGTTGGATGGTTTTAGGATGATGTCAGGTAAAATGGCCCTAGAGTGGCTGAACTCCCTTTATGCTGTCATAACGCCAGGTTAGCTGGCACAAGGGCTGAGATCAACCAGCTGAAGGGCCGAAAGTGCAGCACTTCCAGGTGAGTATGTGGAGGGGAGAATAGGGCAGAGGTAGTAAATTTCTGGGTGATTTACATTTTCCCTTTCATCTGGGAGTACTCTTAAAAAAAAATTGTATTTACATCACAGGAGCAAGCCATATTATGTAATAATAAACAAAACAAAATTCTTTACATTAATAAAGAAAAGGAAATAAATTATAATACATTTATTTCTAGTTACCTTATTTGTCTTTCATAAACAATAATTCAGAACAGGAAGTGTTTGTCCTATTTCTATTGTTTGATCTGTTTTAAATGAAATTCCTGTTTTCTTTAGTTATGCTTATATTATTTCCATACTTATTGCAGACATACTTCTCCATCCTTTTTTTTCAAATGATTTATCAGATAATCCCATTCTTTCCTAAAGCTTTTTAATGTTTTGTCTGTTCTTTCGCTTAATAAAATTGTCAGTTTATCCATTTCTAGTAAATTGTACAGTTTTAAGAGCCGTTCTTCTGTTGCCAATGCATCTGCTTTCCACTTTTGTGCATAGATGATTCTAACTGATGCCATCACGTGAGTAAAATTTTACTGTGTTACTTTACAATTTGTTCATCTATGACATGTATCAGATTTAACAGGTACATTTCTGGTTTCATTAGAAACTTTACATTTAAAATATCAGTTATTGTCATATGGATCTGTTCCCAAAATTTTTTGCTTTGTCTCAGAGCCACCACATGTGGTAGAAAGATCCTATTTTGTCCTTAACAAGTTGCTGGTGCTTTGTTGATCCAAATATGCAGGCTGCTTACCAAACGCTCATTCCTACTTTTGTCTTTGAGGAATAGTCAGTTAGTTCTGATAAAGTTAAGATCTGCATCTACATGGAAAACCTCCTGGCAACTGTGGGGATAATGGGATCGGACAGTCTACACCTATTTGAGCTACTCAGCAGCCTCCTGGCAGCACTTTTAGAATACAGTTGGCCCTCCGCATTTGCTATGGTTAGGTGCTTAGGACCCTCACAAAGTTGGAAAACAATGGAGATATCAATATGGCTAAGGCATGGTGGGGAGAGCAGGTACCTAGGGTCAAAACTAAGTCAGGGAAAGAAGACAGAAAAGGGGTGAGTTGGCACGATGGCCCTCTACTTCCTCTCTCTCACCTATCTCCTTTCTTGTATTGGTGGGGGGTATTGGGTTTTCACAGTGCTGTAAAATTGGAGTGTGAGCTGTCCTTAGCTGGCCAGGCAGTGGTTTGTGGAGGAGGACAAGGACTAGAGATGGGTTTTTAAAAGTCTGCACAGCCTGATTGGAGCCATTGAGAGAGACACTTCCTTTGGAAAAGAGGCACTTGAGGTGGGAGGGCAAGGATTGGAGAAACTCACAAATAAGTTCATGAATGTTAAACCCACAGATGTAGAGGGCCAACTGTACACTGCAACTTTATGGAATCAAAAGCTTTGCTCCTGTTGCCTTACTAATGTTTTGCCAGTAGTGTGACTGTTTCTCCTATCTCTTTCTATCTCTTTTCTTCATAGACAGCTAATCCACAGGTACAACTCCCAGTCTCATCAGCCGTGCCTTGACATAACTGCAGAACAGGGGATTGTTACCTGCTCACTGTACCTTCACCATTCTTCTGTACCTTTGCAGTGCCCTGGTCTGACAGCTATGGATCAGGTACAGCACTTGCTCATGTGGCTTGGGTACACAAAGGCACTGCTCATTGGTGAGGGTAAAGAAGCATTACTTCTGGAAGATACTGACAACCAGGCATGCTGCTTCTCAAACACATGACTATTGAACGTTCACTTTCAGCTTGCTCAGTAGAAATCATGCAGAACAATTAAGTCACAGTTATTTGTTTCAGAGAATATATGAGGAAACTTTCATCCATTGTCATTGGGCATGAGGGCGGTATGCTCAACCTCCAGCAGAAGAAGGGTGGGGAGTCAGGGAAAATGTGGAATTGCAGTGTGGAATCTTAGGCCCCCTGCTGCTGTGGAAGGGAAGTTGAAGGGCCTGGGCCCCAAGCCATGTTCTGAATGGGAAAGAAGAATTGGGCACGGCAAAGCCAGCTCCCTATCATTTTCAGAAAGGAGAGGGGCAAAGCTTGTCTAAAGGGGAAGTGGGTGAAGCAAAGCCTCCCTCCTAATCATATTCAGGAAGGGCTGGGGCAAAGTTTGCCACACAGTCATATTCAGGAAAAGGTGGGACAAACCCTATCATTCAGTCATAGGCCCTTTTCGCATTAAGTCTTCTCGCGCGAGCGGGAGAGGGCGGCTCGCACATGAAGCCTTCTCCGGGAGGCTGCCGCTTCCCCCCTCCTTCCTTCTGCAGGCGAAGGAATGAGCGGGGAAGCGGCAGCCTCCCGGAGGCTGCGGCGGCTCGCGCGTCCATCCATTCCCCCCGCGAGCACGAGAAAGGAGCCTGTCCCCTCCATCCCCCCCATGCGCTCGAGAAAGGCGCTCCTCCCATTCGCCCCCCTGCGCGCGAGCGAAGCAGGACGTGTCGTGCGAGCACCCCGCCCCGTCCCTTCCTTCCGCAGGGGTGGAGGGAAGGAAGCGTGACCCCGCCGGCTCCCGGACGCTCCGCACGAAAGGTAAGTGCGCGTGGGCGCTGGGAGCGTTGTGCGAGCGTGGGTGATTTTTGCTTGGAAGCGAAAATCAAAAAACCCGCGCTCGCGCTGCTTCAGCCCCGTGAGCCCGGCAGAAGTGGGAGTGCATCGTGCGGAGCGACGCTCCCACTCCCGCGAGGCTCATGGGGCTGTCGCGCGAAAAAAGGCCCGTGCGAAAAGGGCCCTGATCTGGAAGGGCAATGGGTGGGGCTAAGATTCCCCCATCTTGGTCCGGAGAGAGAGAGAGAGAGAAAGAGAACTGATACCACTTCCTGGAATTCCATAGGAAGATAGGGAGGTTCTGGCAAAAATGTATGACTCAAAGTCAGAACTTGAGAAAGAAAAAGTTTTGCCTGCAATTCTCAGAATCACTCAACTAGGAGGGCCACTGCCATGGACATTCTGGGAGATCAAGTTCCAAGAGCCACCTTCCTCAGTACCATTGAAAGCAGAAGGGCTGCAGTCCAGATTGTGGGGCAGGCTGTAACTCATGGGTCAAAGTAAATCTGAGCCACCTGGTCCCATATCTTCCATGGGGATTATGACCTGCTACCCTTCCCCCCATATATCCACATGGCGTAGTTGACAGCCTTCAGATATGTCAGCCCCCACACGAAAGGGAGTCCTGCACTGCAGTGCTATGTTGTGCAGCATTGTGCACATCAGCACAAACTTTCATATCTCCTTTAATGTGAGGATCATGTGCCCTTCTGTGTGATGCAAACAATGAAAACCTGTCCTCAGCAGACAAAGGAATGTGATAGCAGCATCTGGATATTACAGTGGGTTCATCTGTAACAGCTGCTGGTGGTGGTGAAGGAGGGGGAAGAAGAAGAAGGCCAGTTGGGAAAAAGATAGGATCCCACCCCCAACTAGGGACCTCAGGTTCCTAGAGCCTCTGATGGAAGCTGAAGGGCATCAGGAGGTTAAGGGAGAGGATAGAAGTGGTCCGATGCTCTGCCCCCATGTGGGGTGCCCCCACATGCAGAGCCATTTTCCTGGGGTGTTTCTTCTCTTCAGACTCAAGAGGAATGTGGGTGCCTAGAGGGGTCCCAGATGTGCCAAGACTCAATGGTTGCTTCCTTGGAGGCTCTCAGCATTCTTTATGGAACTTCAGCCACCCTAACAGAGCAGATGGAAATATGGTGGGTGCTGTGGAATGGCTGCCTTTTAGTTGGAGGGGGTGCTTCAGGAAAGTATATGAGCATGCAGATGTTGTCCTGGACCTGCTGGGGTGTGTGAAGGATGATGTGATATTGAAAGGGACTTAAAATTAATATAATTACTATATAATTAAAAATATACAGAAAGTCAAACATATACACAGAATTTAACTAGCACCCATATTAAAATAATTTAAAATTTGCACTTTAAAAAGATAAAAAATACAGTTAAAACAGTGCCATTTAAAACAACAAAGCATCCTCTCACAGCCCTGTCCTTAGAACCCTCCAGTTCTCAAAGCCTGTTTGAATAAAATAGGCATAACCTGCTGAGAGTAAGGTAGCAAGGAAAGAAGCATTCTAGCATCCTTAGAAGAGGAGTTCCAAAATCTAGGGACAGCCACTAAAAAGGCCTTCTCTTATGTCCCCACCAATCATATCATCAACCCAAGGACCAAAGAATACGGGACACTGATACTGGCTCTGCCTGTCTTTTCCAACCAAGACAATAAATGCTGCTGAAGGAGGTGCAACTGTTCTATTGTACAGAAGAAACCAGGGTAAATACAGGTAAATCTAGGTAAGTCTAGTGGCAATTCAAGGCTGATTAAGTTCCAGTGATTCAAAGGATCTACTCTTGTGGCTAGCAGTTGGATTTAGGCCCTTGGTTGCATTTGCCAGGGAAAAGGAATGTCCTGATGAAAAGGAATGTCCCCCCCCACACACACTCAATTGTTTGGAACCCAAATCTTCTTCCTATATAAGCCTGCTCAGGAGCTGAAATCTGATGAAGGACCCCCATATCTATGCAGTGGGAGCAACACATTTGCAGAAGGACAAGGGAGAAGGTCTCCTCTGCTTTGGCACCCCATTTGTGAAATGTTCTCCCTTTGGAAGTCTGGCCAGAACCTATGTTGGCTTCTGTTTAGTAACAGTCAAGTCATGGCTCCTTATTTAAAGGTTTTGGGACCTAATTTACCTTTTCCCCCCAAAAAATTTACATATGCATGGTTTTAACAGGTTTAAACTTTTAATCTGTTTTAATGTGTTAAATTGTCTAATATACTTCCAATCTGTTTAAATTATTTTCATTATTTTAAATCTGGGATTGCTTTACACTACTTAAATTCTTCTTACTACTCTGAGATACTGTGAAGTAGGGTAGGATATAAATATTTTAATAAAAGGAAAGGAGGGAGGGAGGGAGGGAAGGAAGGAAGGAAGGCAGGCAGGCAGGCAGGCAGGCAGGAAGGAAAAACTGCTACTGGACTAAGGAGGGTGTGCTTTTTTCCAGTGTGTATTTCACCATACAGGGAGGTCAAGGGATTGTCATGAAACCAAAAATGACATGACAATGTGGTTACTATGGGAAGTTCAGAGGATCTGTTGGCCACTTTCAAAACACAAAGAAAGGATCGCCTACATGCCAAGTGGCTGTGTGAACTGATCTTCTGTCTCTTTATTTTCTGAATGCTTCATTGAAAGTAGGAACGAACTTTTCAGCTAAATCTGTTTGGCAGAAAAGACCAGTTCATTCTGCACCCTGCTTGCTTCCCTTGTTTTGCTGTGTAATGTTATTAAAATGCTAAAAATGTAATTAAAAGCCCAACTGAATATTATGTGGCAAGTTGAGCAGAGCCTTCAGCTTTCCACGTTCTCTCGCTTAATATGCTTGCCTTGCAGAGAAACACGTCTCCAAAAAGCTTCGTCTCAAATTTTTGTTTTCACTTATTGTTATGTTTAGCATGCAATTGGCAATCGGCACCTGCATTTGAATGGAACTCAGCATGGCCTCCGCTATTGATTAATTTGTGCTAATTAAAAACAGCAGTGATTCTGCAGAAAAAGAAAGATGTGTAAGTGTCAATAAATTACAGGAAATTTCTCAGATTAAAGTTTGCCAATTTCTGCCTGAAAATAACTAAACAAATGTTAATGGCCTTTCCCAAGGAGCATCCACAGGGATTCTGGAAAGCCTGCAAAACCATTTGTCAACCCTCTTATTGAGTTATTTAAGACAAGTTCATGCCAGCATCTCCCTCCTAACCCTTCTTAGATATGTCCCTGCTAAAACAAGTGCTTTTCAGACTAAATCTAAGTGGAGTTACTGGTTAGTGCTTTCCTTTACTGTGGAAAAACAAACACAATCTAAAATAAGAATTCTCTTTCCCAAACTGTTCCAACTCATGGTGGCTTCTCAGTTCCAAGTATAGCTGGATGATATGGATTATCTAGATGAACCTGGCTCAAGCCAGTGCTGTCCAAGTGTAATGAATAACAATGTCTGTTGCCATTGCTAGCATGATCAATAGTCAGGACGATGGTAGTCCAGGGCACCTGCAGGATTCTGGCATCCCTCAGAATTCTATCTTTGCCTCTGTGCTGCTTTAACATTTACATAATACAGATCATAACATAGATTAGAAATATCACCAATGTGTAGATGACACCCAGTTCTTCTACTTCTTCCATTAGCTGTTCCAGGGAGGCTGGTGGGGTTGATGCTTTCTTTCTGGCTTACTCTTCCACTGTAGTGGGACTGCATGTTTCTGTGAAGCAAGAGGCTATGCTGATGGCAGCAGTGCTGCTAGTAGAGTCTCTCATATTAGACAGGATTTTGCTAAGGAACCAGACTGAATGTGTCAAAAAGCTACTAGGCAGCAGAGGTAGTGAGGGGTGACACTGGTGGAGAATCTGTCAGAGATAACAACAGTGACACCATTGTTAGTACTGCAAAGAAGGAGGTGCGGTAAACCCCTTCTGAATGTCTTTTACCATGAAAACCATATAATGAAACAATCCAAAATGAAACAGGAAATAGTGCCAGAAGATGAAACTCCCAGGCCAAAAAGACACTCAACAAGCTTTGAGTCGTTACAAAGTCCATGTTAGGGTCAGCATCAGACATTGATTGTGAGGGATTTCTAGTCATCATTTTGCCCCCAGGGTTCTTGCATTTCTCAGAATTCTGTTCTTGCCCCCATCTGCATAATATTAGAAAGAAAGACCACCCACAGATTAGAAGTGGATATCACCAGTGTCAACATGGCATCCAGCTCTACCTCTTCTTTCTGAAACAGTGCCAGGAAGTCTGTAAGGGTTCAAACTAATGCTTAGAGGCTTAGAGGCAACAATATATTAAATATTGGAAAACATTTGCAAAAGTAAGACAGAGGGCCACCTGGCCAATTAACATCCTGATCCAAGCATCAAGGATTTATTAAACAGGGTCAGATTCTCCTTAAAAATACAGTTTCATAGTCAAAAGGAGAGCTTCTGGACTGTGTACTATCTCTGCATATTTAGATGTCCAGATGTGCCTTTCCCCAGTTGAGACGTGTGTGCCAAATGCACCCATATTTGGATACTGCAGATCTGGCAACAGGTGCCGTATTTACAAATTTGGACTGTTGCAATGTGTTCCTCAAAGTGTTGGAAAACTTCCATTGGTGTAGATGAATGCAGCAGCTAGGTTATTATTAACCACAGATGTCTACTGGGATTGTGTAACTCACAGGAGAAAGACACAAATATTTGCATCTGATTCATTTTAAGAAAATCTCTTTCTAAAGGAGGCTGTTTTTTGGTCTTTAAAAGACTATTTGGAATAAATGTGCTTTCAACTTGCCTGCAAGTATTGACACAGCTGCACTAGTTTCCTTTTTGTTTCTGAGCCCAAACCAAAATGCTGATGATGCACTAGTATATCTGAAGACCATAGGATATGTCCCATGTGAACCATCCCACTTGCTAAGTTCATCTCCTACAAACTCTTCTGCGTATTCCACCAGTCTGCTTTGTCAGGGTCATCTTGATAGTTTCACCTTACAAAGGAAGTATATATCTTGCCATCTTGCCATCTCTCTCTCTCTCTCTCTCTCTCTCTCTCTCTCATATATATATACACACACACACACACACACACACACATACATATATATATACATACACATACTGGTATGTGTGTTTGTAGGTAAATATCTAACACACATAACAATATGCAACCATTCATGAAACCAAATACCAAGACATTACAAAACATATAAAATCACAAATCTTAAACTATGAATACACAACTAACTAGTTGGATGTTGATATCTTGCCATCTTTGAAACACTCTTCCACTGTATAGAGAAGATGTTCCATTTGAAAAAGGTCTTTGGGTTAAACTTACATTTCAATCTTGTTTTGATTCTGGCCCTTACAAATCCCACAATTATGGCATTGTGATTCCATTTTGACAAACATAGTTCCATCCTACAAAATCCTAGGATTTGCAGTTTAGGAAAGGAGGGGTCTAGTGCTTCACCAAACTACAAACTCCAAGATTCCATAGGGAGTTGCCATAGGAGTTAAAATAGAATTGTACAGATATAATTGCATAGTGTGAAAGGGCCCCCATCTGTGAAGAAATGCCAGTGATGAGTTTATTGGAGAGTGTTGTATTTTCCCGCTGCTTTCATTAAATTTGTTCTCATGAATATACATGTATGAAGGATGTCTTTTTATCATCTGCTCAAATCCACCTTGAACAATTCCTTTTTTTATGACAGGAAAGATTTTTTTTTCATGAATCAAATACGAAGTACATACCCCCCCTCCCCCTCCCCCTCCCCCTCCCCTCCCCCTCCCCCTCCTCTTTACCTGCCTGTCCCTGAGGATCTAGGCAGGGAACAACAATGAATAACACAATACATATAAAACCATATACATGGTTTTATGAAATATGTATATGTGTGTATGTGTATACATATACCTTTATATAACCAATATATATTAAAATCCACCAATAAATACTTTAAAGTCATAATTTAAAGATAATCTGGATGGTCTAGACACTGGTCTTTACTGCTGATTTCAGCTCAGACATCTAAAGCTAATGAATCTTTTCTGGCAGGTCATTCAACAGTCTGGGGGCTGCCAAAAAAAATGCCTCTGGGTATCAGTCAGCCTCATTTTGGCCAAACTGCAAACACAGTCTTTCATGGGAGTGTAAGCCCATCCAGGACTGGTTGACATACCTCCACACCAAGGTTAGAACCCTTGACAGTAAGCATCTTCATCTTATATGGATTTTAGAGCTCTGTGGAACTTTTTGAGTATTCAGCTTTAACACCTGAGAGTAAGAGTGGCAAATATTTTTTCTATTCACTTATCAATAAGCTACAAAACAAGAAAGTATCCCACAAATGGTATTCTCTCAAACTCCTCTCAAATCATGATAGCTCGCTGTCAGAGGCTTCAGTAAATCCCAAAGTAATGGCTCAAATGGGGTTGATTTTGATATCTATGGTGCCTCTCCCATAAGCAGAGTGAGGCAACTAATTTTGTGGGGAATAGCAAGGACGGTTTCATATCTGTAGCTCCTGAGCTCCCTCTTCCTTGGCTGGAGGACAAAGCTGTGTGTGTGCCCCGTGGCTTCTCCTACCCACCTTAAACTGGGCAGCTGCTGTCAAGATAATGCTGTTGAAGAATGGCCATGGAATAGTAAGACCAGACACAGCCATGGAATAGTGAGACCAAATACAGAAAGTTGGGTTAAATAAGAACGACTTAATTTGACTTAACCTATTTAAGTTGTGTTGGCCTTGAAATGTAGCAAGAGGGGGCAACAGCCTAATGTAGGTCCATTTGAGGCCAGTTGTCACCCGGTGACTACCTCTTGAGCCTTCCTTTGGGTGAAACACCTTAGCTCTGAGTGTAATCCAAATACTTGTGTTGTTCCTCAGCTGGCCATAACTGGAAGGTAATCCAGAGGACTCCTACCCAAGCCACAGAATTCTACAAGTGAGACCCCAAATCCCAGGGCAGTCCCCTTCCCCACTCTTAGATCATGGGACCTTAAAAAGGAAGTTTCAGATCCTTACCCTTCACCAAAAGGTGCCAAAGGTATACATCAAAGTCTTACATTCTACCTCTGCTACCTGCCGTGGACAAACGACACTCCCCCTCGGAGAACAACATATTATCTTATTCCAATAAATGAACTCCATCAGCTTGATAGAGCTTTGGTAGTCAGAAAACTATGGCAGGATGTGGGAGAAAGTGGACCAACTCCTTACCCAGGATGTTATGGACTTACCTATTTACCCTCCTTTGGGCAAAGTTAATATTTCAAGGATCACCCGCACCCCACCACACCTGGTGAGGCAAAATAGCAAAAAACAAGGAGAACCCATGCCAACATGCCAACAACTTTGTATAAACTGAAAAATCACTTATAGGTTGTAAAATCAGGGCTTAGCACTTCAGCAAGCCCGAGTCATTCCCACCAAGGTGAATGACTAAAACATGAGGAGGAGGCTCAGTGCACTCATCAAACAGAAGAGGCAACAAACCACTTCATCAGAGGCATTTTCTCCCAAACCATTCCACAGTGGCAACATTGCTCAAACTCAAGTAAAGAACAACATTAGCATGTCATAATGCCTTCAAAACTTCTTCATAGCATATGTCCTCCAATACCCAAAATGCTGGATAGATTGTGTAAAAGTTGTAAAGTCAGCACTAATCTGGAAGGTATGGATACCAAACTTAACCCCTTGCACATCCTTCAAGGTGACAGTTCAAAACTGGTACCTGGCAAGTGGTAAAAAGTCATCATGGAAAAAAAGGAACCCAGATCTAACCACCCTTACATAAACATAATGCTGGGCACAAAACTGGGCACAGGGCCAGGTCAGCGCACAACCCCGGCTTAACTGTCCCCCCTCCCCTTTCTGATCAGTCTTGAGATGTCTAATCCACTGAACCACCTGCTCCTCAGATAGGTTTAAGACCCCAAAGGCCACACCTCTGCTGGAATTGTCTCCTATAGATTAATAGATTTGGGTGGGATGGCTTAGGGTGGAGGACTCACATACCCTTAACATGAAAGAATATGAGATGGTCTGAGATGAAGGGGTGTGTGTGTGTTTATGTTTATATATGTGTGTTTGTGAGCAAGCATGGTGCAAAGGTTTGAATGTTGGACTGTGATCCTGAAGATCAGGGTTTGATTTTCCACTGGGCCATGTAAACAACTCTCAGAGCCCCCCCCACATGGTAGGTTTACCTTAGGGTCACCATATGTCATAAATAGCTTAAAGGCACAGAATAACAACAACAATGTGTGTCTACATATGCATGTGTGCATATACGTGCACCCACAATCACACCCATGTTTGAAACTCCATTCTGCCCCAGTTTTTGTAGACAGCTGGGGAAGGAGGACTGAGCAGGGGAAGGCTGCTTTTTTCATCTTTCACCCTTGCTGTCCCTTTCACTGATTATATTTCAAAGCCTTTACTGAGTGGGGAGGGGAGGACAAGTGCTGTACAAAGGCTGAAAAAAGCCAAGATCAGCAGTAATTCTGTTGGCACAGTATTTCATTGGTTGCTGGCATTCGCTGCTCTGTTGCCTTGTCTCAAAGAGTAAGGAATTAATGATCACATTTCCAATCATCGACTGCTGTATATCAGATACTTGGCTGTTTCCTCTTTGGCTCAGTGAGGCTGTCACCATCTAGAAGGATTATGTTTGGAAAATAGACCCTTGCTATGTGGGGGAAGGGAAAGAAATGGAAAGAAATGGAAAGAAATGGTTCAGACGTGCTGCTTTCTGGCCAGCAGTCTAATCCTAATAGTATTTACTCAGGAGGAAATCCCATTGATTCAGTATGGCATATTTTTCAGAGTAACAGAGAAAAGATTAAGTTGAAACCTGAGATATGTAATCTGTTACACATCCTGAAAGACATATGTCTTTGACCCTCAATGGGAGATCTGCATACAGAAACAAGCAGAGAGAGAGAGAGAGAAAGAGAGAGAAGAAAAGTGCCAATATGGATTTAGACGTACATCTACATCCACGTTACACTGTTCACCCAGGCCTAGGGATGCCGAAGAGTTGTGTTTGGTCTGCATTTTAAATTAAATCCTGTTTGATATTTCACAAGCAAATGCATGGCTTGGAACTCAACTGTTCTTCATGTTCCCCCCTTCTCTGAATTCTGCAGCAGTTATCAGTTCCTAAAAGCTGCATGCAAAAATTCTTATGTTAGAGAAAATTGTAAAAAAAAAAAAAAAAATGCCTACGTAGGGAAATATAGATACAAAAATGGGTTTTCTTTGGATAAAATGAATGTAATAAATGTATGTTGAGGAATACTGCATATGAAAATAAATGCAAATTTCTTTGTAGTTTTTTTTTTAATACAAAATGTGGAAATGGGTGGAAAAGACTTGTCAAACTGTGTGATAATGGAGTTTCCCTATTACCTAGGTAACAGAGCTTAAGGGAGATAGTTCTCCCTCACACCTACAAAGGGCAAATGGACTGCTAGGGCTAGGCTACATTGATTGGAGGTCCTGTGAGATAGGTCACATGATATAGTTGACCAATCAGGGGAGAGAAAGGAGAGAAGCTTCTAGAAGCTTTGAAGAGACCATGAAGAGGGTGAGGGGTGCAAGAGAGGCAGACAAAGTAATCTCCTGGCCTTTCTGAACATACCATTTCAGATATGAGCCACTACTGTGAGTAGTTTAGAATGGGTCTAGTCAGCTGCATTATTTTGGACACTTTGGCTGGTCTTGAGAATCTGTCTTTGCTTATAACTACTTGTAACTATCAAGTGAACCTGAGATGGGGAGAAGCCCTTTCATGAGTATTATTTTCTTGTTTACCTTGCATGTTTAAAATAAATACTTTTCTGTAAAGCCTCTGTTTTTTCTCCATTCCCATGCACTCCTCAGATGGATAGGATTCTCTCACTCAGAGGGGGAGGTGAAGGAAGGAAAGGGACCTTTGAACATAGAGATTGTGAATTCCCAGGCAACATCCCACTGCATTGCTGTAGAGGGGGCTAAATCAGTGGGTGGCGGCAGCAAAAAATTAAGAGAATTTGGGGGAAATTTCCTAGCTCCTATTCAAGGCCTAAGTCAGCATTGAGAGGGAGGCGGGCCCCCTTTTCCCTGGAATCTCCACAAACTGATATGGACTGATTCATATATCATTAACTGAGCCATACTGAATTTGTCAGATAGATCTGTGGATGAAGATGTGTGACCATCCATTTGCACCCATAGCTAAGACATTTTCCATGAGACCAGTTGATGATGCACAACTAGAACTGGCTCAGCTATGAAATGTAGCTGTTTTCCATTCTTCCAATGAAGAAACATAACAAGAAAAAGAAGAGAAAAAAAAAGGAGAGGCAAAGAATAAAGACAGTGCCATTGTTCAATACCACTGCAGACAATCTAATCACCTTAATCTCTACAGGGCAGAAACAACTTGGAATTCTCTTACTACTTACAATTATCCATTTCAAGCAAAGAGACACATTTGCTTTGGCGAATCTCACTCTCCTACTGCTCATATCTGTGTGTTTGTGCATGCATGTGTGTGTGCATACATGCACACCTATGTGCACACACAGACACACTGTGGCTGTTACCTTACCTGATGTTCCTGAAAGCAGATGATAAGGACCACAGTGCTTAAGCAATGGAGAGCAGAAAAACGGCAACTGGATGATGAAACTTTGTAAAAAGAAAGAGACTTAAGCATTCCAAAACAGATAAACTGGTAAACTTGAGACGAGTTCCCCAATTGCAGAGCAATTTTTTCCTCAGATGTACTTCATCATTTACCAGAACAACTTCTGTTCTTTCAGCCCATCTCATTCCACTTTGAAGATTTTCAGTTTCACCCTGCAGGCCACTCAGCTATCTCTCTCTCTCTCACACACACACATGCATAGCGTGGAAGTTCTTGTGCTACAGACTGCAATATTACTTTGTTATGCATTACTATAGGATGGTGGTAAAACAGCCAAAAATAATGGTCTTTTCCTTCTGTACGCATTATAATATGATAATGTGTCATGTTTACCTACTACTTCCAAAATAGAGCTTGAGCTCAAGCTCATTTATGGCTGCCATCCTCCTCAGTAATTACAATGTCATAACTCATCCTCCTGACCAATGGCGCTACTTTTCCACTGTGATGGGTTTGCATGGTCCTATGAGGCAAGAGGATATGCTGATGACAGCAGTGCTTGTGGTAAGGTCTCCCATGTCAGATAGGCTTTTGCTGAGGAACCACTCAAAATGTGCCAAACAGCTACTGGGCAGCAGCAGTAGTGAGGGGTAACCTGGCAGAGGAGCTCTCAGAGGCATAGCTCTCACTTGTTAGTATTGTTCAGAGAGAAGCACAGTAAACCCATTTTGAATGTCTTTTACCACAAAAGCCCAATGATGAGACAATCCCAAAATGAAACAAGAGATAGTGCCAGAAGATGAGACTTCTAAGTCAGATGGCACTCAATGAGCTGTTGGTGCAGTAGAGAACAACTATGAGTAGCATTGTGGGTAATGACCCAACTGGAGTCAAGTCAAATGCATGTTCAGCTGTTGAACCATAAGACTTCAGGGAAAACCCATCAATATAAACATAATCCAAGCTTATGCTGCAACTACAGAGGAGGAGGAGGAAGAAGAAGAGGAAGAGGAAGAGAAGGAAGACGAAAGATTCTATGCTGGAACCCAGCAGGAAATTGATCACACACCAAAACAGAACTTCTTGTTATCATAGTTGATTGGAATGCAGAAGTAAGAAACAAGATTGTAGGAAAATTTGGCCTTGGATCAAAAAATGGAGCAGAAGAATGACTGATTGAAATTTGAAGGGCCAACAGTTTGTTGATCACAAATATATTCTTCAAGCTAAAGAGGTGACAGTGAAGAAATTAGAAGAGTAGGACTTGGAAAGGCAGACACAAAGGAACTAGATAAGATACTGAAGAGTAATGATATATCAGTGAATACTAAAGTTAAGATTGTCCACACCATCCTATTTCCAATTTCTGTGTGGGGTTGTGAAAGTTGGACAGTGATGAAAGCTGATAGGAAGAAAATTAACTCGTTGAGATACAATGCTGGAGAACAGTTCTGTAGATACCGTGGACTATTAAAAAGGAAAATAAAACATTTTGCCAAGAAAGTCCCAAGATAGGGCCACCTTAAGTTGAGAAAGACTTCTTACACTATAGTAACAGCAACCCTGCCTAACAACACCACAATTCACTTTTACAGGTTGTTTTTTATGCAATGATCAAAAGTCCTTCCCTCAATCTTTTCAGCAGCACAGCTTGCCCACACCCACAACATGGCCAATTCTGTGCCTCGATCTCTCTTCCTGACAGTGGACACGTCTCTGCTTACCTGCCTGCTCTCCTGTCACACAAGGGCCTGTAGACATCTGTCACAGAGTGCCCATCTGCAGGGAGAGAACTGGATGCATCTCTGCTCATCACCCTCCCACCCCCTGTCTTCAATAATGCAGAAATGGCTGTGTTAGGAGAGGGGAATGTGCTGCTGAAAAAGTAGTTTTTGTGGGGTAGAGGCATAGTTATCTCTCCTCATGCAGGATCATGGCCTATATCTATGACATTTTTATTAAAATTGACATACAGGCTGATAGACAAATCCTAACCAGTTTTTCTAAATATGTTATAGATTACTCAAAAACATACATGGATCACTGCCAGGATCATGACAGGAAGACTATGGGGAAAGGTTTTCCCTTCATTTCTAAGTCAGCCCAAGTGAAGCCATATAATTTCCCCTTCAAGACGACAAGGAAATTAATGGAACAGCCCCATTGTATGAACTGAAACCATTAGATTTAATTGGCTGGAAGATGGTTCTTAACCTGGAGTCCAGGGGCCCCTGGAGGTCTGCAGAGCTCTCATGGGGGTCTGCAGAGCCCTTCTGATGGGCAGCAGCAGCAGCAGCAGCAACAGGGATGTGGCACTAGCAGGGAGAGGTTGTGGGTGCTGAAACTGCTCCTCATTTGCAAAGTATGACTCTGGAGACTAGAGTTTAAATCCTCCACTCAGCAATGGAAAACCACTGGGTTACCTTAGACAAGTCACATTCTCTCAGCCTCAGAGAAAGGTGATGGCAATAAATCTTTCCCAGAAAACCTTCACGATAAGTTTGCCTTAAGGTCGCCACGAGTGAGTTTTGAAAGGAGAGAGACGTGATGGCTAGGAAGAACCTCCGCCTGTCAGTGGCACCTTGTTGTTGTGTGCCTTCAAGTTATCTCTGAGCTATGGCAGACCTAAAGGAAATCTATCACAGGGTGTTGGGTTTTTTTGACAGGAATTGTTCAGAGGGAGTTTGCCTTTACCTTCCTCTGAGGCTGAGAGAATGTGACTTGATCAAGTGCACTCAGTGTCTCAGCAGGTATTTGAACCCTAGGCCAGTCCTAGGATATTTCCACACTACACTGTTATAGAGCTATTATTCTACTTTCAACATCCTGTGGAATTCTGGGGTTTGTAGTTCACTGAGGCCAAAGAACTCTCTGGCTGAGAATTCTAAAGGCCCCTCCCTCAACTGCAAACCCCAGGATTCCATAGGATGTTGAAAGTGAAATAATAGCACTATAACAGTGTAGTGTGGAAATAGCCCTAATCTCCAGAAGTCTTTAATAAATAATTAAATATTTGAATATTTAAATTGTGAGTTATGTCTTGAGTGTCCCTGGCAAAGAAATTATATTTGCAGGGGGTCCCTGGTAAAGAAAAGGTAAAGAATGACTGGGTTGGAACATTTTCACTATATGAAGTTGTTTTTCTCTTTTGGCTACCAGAGTAGCATTTTTGTTTGATATTTTACAAAGGAATTCTCATCACTAGACTCAGTTATTATTTGCTAATTATTGAAAGAATTAAATTCTGAGATTCTGATGTATCTGCATAGAGTTATTATAGGTTACTTGTTGATATGTTTGGGAAACATACAGATTGTTGCTCATCTGCTAGAAAAACAACACATTAATTCATTGTGCCACTTAAAGATAATATAATAGCAAAATCAGGTTAAAAGAGGGATGGGGAAGATGTGCAGAAGGGAGTGTTAATAGAAGAAAGAAGTATAACTAAAGAATTAGATAAATTTGAAGGAGGAATGATTAAAAAAATCAAAATAGCAGAAGATGACGTGTGAATGCTAATTGAGGATAAATGGAAAGAAACAGAGGACAGATAGAAAGAGATTGAGAGTAAATTGGAGAAACTGATGCAGGAAAAGGGTAAAGAGATGGTTCAACAGATTAAGGACTGAGACAGTGCTGTTAATGGTTTTAAAATTTAAAATATATAAACTGTGAACAGAGTACAGGAATGCAGGCATGTAAGTCTTTCCTTTCATCTTCCTTACATACAAGGATGAATAGATTCCATAGTTTTCCGCACAGGTGTTCTCATGGTTGACCTTTGCAAAACATTTTGGAAAATAATCTGTGTAGAAATACACATTGTTATTCAATGCAAAACCCATATTGTTCTTGCACAGAAAATGCATTTTTTACACAGGAGGAAAATGAACCCATGAAGATTACACAAAGTATGAAGCATCTCTCTGCTGCTCTGTTCCTGACATGGGTTTCCTGAGCATTGGTAAATGACAAAAAGTGCAAATCCGTGACTATGATAGAATAACCCAGTTGTAAGAATGTGATAGACTAATTGAAGGAAACAACTGAGGAACTGGACTTTTAATTAAGCAAATGTATTCTTAAGCTAACAAAGAAAGAAAAAAAGAAAGAAAGAAGGAGAAGGTTGAAATTAGGGAGACAGGACAAGAAAAGAGGAGAAAGGGACAAATAATAACATGATATAGGCTATTTTGAATATGAAATGAATAAAAAAAATCTTTAAATGAAATGTAACAGCTTTGAGCTTGCCCATTTAAATAATCAAAATTTATAGGCTGCTGAAGAGACAGAATGCCTCAATCTATCTGTTGCATGAAATACACACTTAAGAAATCAGAAGAAGACTGGAACTTGGAAGGTCAGCTATGAAGAAACTAGACAAGATCCCGAAGTGTAAAGATGTATCATGGAACATTAAAGTTAAGACTGTCCATGGCATCATGTTTCCAATTTCTATGTACGGTTGAGACAGCTGGACAGTGAAGAAAGCTGGCAGGAAGAAAATCAATTCATTTGAGATGTGTTGCTGGAGAAGAGTTCTACGGACACTGTAATAACAGAACCTGTGGCAGAAGTTATCCACTAGCATCTGAAGGTACAAGACTTTAATACTATGTTGTTTCATTTTAAAGCAAATCTTCAGGCAGATGACATAATTTTGATTGGGGATATAAACCTTTGATTATTTCATCATTAAATGTGAGAGGTAACACATCTCAAAGTATGTTATTTTTACATCCCATAGCATTGCCCCAAAAGGTGGGTGATTCAGAGGTCTACCCATGGTGCCAATGCCTCTGTGGAACAGTAGGAAATTATTAACTAAAAGGGAGGCCAGAGAGATGGGAGTAACCCTACAGGATCTTTTCCCCTTTGTATATCAGTACTAATGCAGGGACACCAGTTGGAGATTGAAAGAATACTTTATTGGGGACAATCACAAAAGCAGGCAAGATTCAAGCAGTCTCACAATCACACAAGGCTAACCAAAGGAAAGGAAGGAAAAATTGGTCAGTGAGAAGTTAGGGCAAAGTTTGCGATATTTACCTATCCTGCAGAGAAAAGACAAAGTGATGTGGCTCAGACTAAGAGTCCAAGGGTAGTATAAGAATGGGAACCTGAGAGGCAGAGTGATGGCCTGAGTTTAGTGCACTATGAGTTGCAGGCTCAGAGGCAGAGCTTAAATACTCTGTTTCTGCCCTGAGGGGCAAGGTGATAATGACTCTCTGATGGAGCAAACAATGCGGTCTGCATTAGCATTAGGTGACAAAGCATTGATGGGAATCATGATAGCTCCTTAATGTCTGGGCAGGTGAGAAAACAAAGGAGGAGTCCAGTGGGAAGAGGGAACAAGTTCATGACAATCAGTTGCTCTATTGATACAACTTCATGCACTATGTATTTGAAAGCTGAGCCATTGAGGGGATATTTGCAAGCTCATTAGCACTGGAGCTTCCTGCCTGATATGACTTAGCCATGCTCTGAGGTCTCATCTAACCTGCTTTCACATGTTTCCAGCCAGTCCTCTTTGCCAACATGGCTTTTCAGCCATAACAGTATATGGTTTATATTCATTATATTGGTATATGATTTATGTTCATTGCCAGTAATATGTTCACTGCCAATATGTTCATTGGAGTGGGGGTGTATGGCATAGTAACAATAGTGTTTCAGCATGGCTTTTATGTATGTGGAAACTGTGGGTGATGTGTGTGTGCAAACTACTCCCCTCCCCACATTTTTGCACAATTTTTTCCTGCAAACCCCTCCACATATTTTTGTACCCTTTTTCTAGAAATACATGTTTTTATGCAAATTGATGGTTCTATGTAAAAAAATACAAATTTTACACAAGAACTTCACGTGCTTTTCTAGAAAGTGTCTTTTGGTGCACACAGATAAACACACACTCACCATTTTTGTTTTTTCGTTTTTTAAAAAAGTGCCTCCAGAAACACATGTGGGTTTTTTAAAGAATAAATTGATGAGGATGCACAAAATGACATGATTTTTACATGAAAAAATCCATGTATGTTTCTGGAAACAGTGGGGGATCATAAAGACACTTTTCCACACACACAGACAGACAAAACTTTCATGAAAAATTTCCAGAAACATGTGGAGGTTTTGTGCAAAAATCATGTCTGTGCTGAAAAATACTAATTTTCACTGCCTTCCCTGTGAGTTTCTTGAAACAGTCCCTTTGCATGAAAAATACAGAGGGAGGGAGGCAACCCCCCCCATGATTTTCATGAAGAAAACATGTTTTTCCTGTACCACCACTCATGATTTTCTTGCACAAAACTTCACATGTACTTTTGTTCAGAATAATTTCCTGAAAGATTTTGATTGTTAAAAAGACAGGAAAAATAGTCTCAGCTATATATTATTCTACCTGACTGGTTTTCCTAAGTGTTGAGAAACTCATTTTTCATCTCAGAAACAAATAACATTGAATAATTTTTTCAGTTCCTATTTTTGATTCCAAAATTAAGACTATCTGATAAATTCCTGAGCTTCTTCAGCTGAGTTTCAGGTTATAAGATTAATGGCGTAAAATATGAAAATTGAAGAAAAAAATGAAATTGCGGTGCTCAGTTTGATGTAAAACATTTCCTTGGAAGGACACCCTCCAAATAAGATATATGAGAATTTAGAAAATTTGTCATTTGAAGAACCTGGTGAAGTGTAACCATGATAAATTATTTCAAGAAATTAGGAAAAAAATATTAAAATTATAATTCATTAAAATTTATTACAACTTACAATTTATTTTTTACAATATATATATATTATTTTTTACAATATATTAGGTATCATTAAACATTGGAAAGGTCAAATATCAAGTAGCAATTTAGGTGCTGCATCACCTAAAGCTTCCTTTTAAAACAAAACAAAACACAAACAAAACTATCTCTTGACAAAAGTTAAACTATTCACGAGTTATTGTAGTAAAGAATTCTGACTCTTTAGGAAGAATATCTATGAGAGCAGAATTAAAAAAAAAACCTAGGAAAAATTTAAAAGTATATCCAGGATTGTCACCTGAGATACAACTATAGATTATAGTATATAAACAGCTAAAAGTAATATTATGTCCTGAGGAAAAGACAGGTTGACATCACTACAAAACCTACCTGAGAGTGAATGGTGAAAACTTATTGCAGACTCAGTGTCGAATTCATGATGGACAGATATCTGTGTTTTGGTGTTTGTAGGAACACTATGTGGCTACACAGTTCAGAAAATAGGTTTATATGAGAGATGGCATGGTATTTCAGAAGTTATTTTTTAGACATGAACACAAAGGTATACAGGGTAACTTGTGTTCTTAGACAACTTGGAAGGCTCACTCAGTAATTACCAGACTAAGTGAGAAACTGACTTTTAGAAACAGATATCTTCAGACAATTGAAAATGGATTTGGAAACACATACCTTATATTGCATTATGTCAGAATGTAAGAGAAAGTTTTAGAGATCACAGTGTAGAATCTGTAAATGTCATCTGACTCAATGAAGATGGAGTAAGATTTGCTGAAGAAAACCTCTGGAGATGTAGAGCAACAGACGTAAATATTTATTACTTATTTTGGATGTGCTTATTTGTAGAAAAAATTTGATTTTTTGAAAGAAATTTAAAATGTATTTTGCCATTGGATCTATTAACAATATTATTTTGTTATGCAAAATATTATTTTCAAATTTTAGGGGATTTTTTTAAAAAAATCCAGTTTCGAAGAGGTTTTTTAAACAAAATTGAAACTTAAATATAAAAAAATCACACTAGTAATACAAAGCCCCGCTATGTCTTTTTCTTAATTATTTTTTAAAAAGTAACATTTCAAGCTTTGGGTGCTTTTTCTCTCTTGCTGTTTCTAACATCTCCAACTTAGCAACACTCTAAGGTTATAATCTTTACAAATTTGTAACTGAAATGACCTGATCATATGACTGTGGATTAATGTGCAGATTTGAAACTGGGCTATCTGCCAGATGTCATGTTTCTTCAAATGTTACTACACAGTTCTTGTCAATTTAAGTGCATCCAATGCACATTTAATAGGTTCTTAAATATGCATTTTCAGAAGGCTTTATTTTATGGTCAGATTAAGGTAGACAGAAAACAGAATTATAGAACTAAAAACAAATATGTCCTCAACGTGAAACAGCTAGACTCATGTATTCTGACTCCAAGTCCATCTAAGGAAGGACTTTGTTCTTTTTGGAGTGAGGACTGAAGAGAAATCAGTGTGTTTGTATTATGAAAGAGAGATGCGTGACTGTCCAGTGATGCTTGGTTGTCCACCAGAGGGGGGATTTCAGCAAGGGTAGGGGTGTGCTGTGTTAAATTATTCATTTCCACAAGGGAGAAGAAATAATTTAATCAATTTATTCCTCCTTACCACACAGCTTAAAAACATTTGAGGTGTCAAATGGGGAGAAACTCTTCCTCAGTTATGTGTGTGGGGAGATCGTTCCTCTGGCCTGCCGTTGCATGACATTCACAACCTCCCAGATCCACAACTACCCTGTTGTGTTGGGCATCAGGACTCCATTTGAGGACTGCAGGAGCAACAAGAAAGTGTTTTGAGAAGGATTCTCCTTGCTGGAATTTTCAGATACTCAAAAATCCCTCTTTAATGATTTCTTCCCCTCAATCATCTGTATATTCTTTCCATCCCCAAGCAAACGAGCAAGGCTCATCAGAAATCACAGACCTTAGGCACAGTGCATTTGTTTCACCTGGTCATGACACTCATATGTTTTGTCTGTGCATCAAAAAGAGTGGAATTGTTCCAGTTACTTTCTGTGTGTTACAGTTTCACATACATCCTGTAGGTTAGTGTTGAAGCATGTTGACAGGGAAGGGGTTGAGTGAGAGATACTACCTTGTGCTTCTACAACCCAGGACACCGATGCTATCCTTTTTCTGGGGGGAGAACTTTTTTTCAGTTCCCGGGAGAAAGGGGACATCAGCCTGCACTGGCAATTTCTTTAAGAATGGGTGAAAATCTGTTGATTAAAACGAACAAACAAAAAAAGATTTTCCCAGTCTGTACCTTTTGGGCACAAGTGAGAAACTGGACACCTCAGTCAGATGGCTACACATCTCAGAACTTGCATTGTGTCTCACCAAAGACAGATAAAATGCATTTATTCCATGTACTCATTTGACAAATGCCAAAGGAACCTGTGTACCATTCTCAAAAAATTGACATATCAGGTCATCGTGGGCAGAGAACCAGGAAAGAAACAGTTTTTCTTAACAACGTTGTTTCTATTTCTTTTATGTAATGATTCTTCCTTAGATTTCATTGAAATATAAACCTGTGTTCTCTTATATTGATTTCATTTGTTGTTTGCTTTTCCTTGTAAAATGTACTAGGTAATAACAAATACACATATTTCTATTACTCAGCCACTTCAACATGAAGACTTTCTTTGGGTTATATTTGTGTAGCTTCTTGCTTCTCTAATTCTTTCATTTTGATACTTTATGCTGTAATTTTCTTCACATATTTGTTCCTACTCTTCATTATGTGCTCTCATATTACCGCAATTATCAAAACCCAATTAGCACAATGTTTAATGAAACTCTTGAGAATTCAGGGAGTGGCCTGTGAAAAATCTATACTGACACAGGTTAACTAATTGTCTGGTAATTATCTATGTGAATGGCATAAGCTGTAGGATTCTTCAGTTTGTGACAACCTTGTTAACTGATTTTTGTGTGGGAGGAATGAATCCCCAGGAAGAAGAGGTGTTTTGATACCTGACATTGTCTGAGATAATATAACGCACAGGCCTTTGCTGTGAAATGATCTATTTATGTCACTTGATGCAGGGCTCATTGTAGTGACTGTCTCTCCCTGCCTCCTTTCATATTGCAAAGGTTCATGGAAGGAAGGAAGGCTTAAAATGTCAGCTTTGCACTGAAAGCCTGGACCCTCCTTACATTAATATCAGGAAGTGGAGACAAAACTCTAGCATGAATATTGTTCTCTCATCAGAAATTATTAAGTGTGACAAAAGGAAGATGCAGTCAGGAACCTCCTCTACATATGAGAGGTACAATTAATTAATTAATTAATTAATTTTTCTGTCCACATCATTTAATTACCTCATTGATTCAGGACCCCCAGAACTGTTTTTTTTTTAAGGTCAGAAAGGTTCAACATGGGCAGGCAGATTGTTAGTAATGTTCCCTACTTGCAAGTACTTGTGGGGGGAGCACCAGTGGCTTTTCTCATTCATTTGCATCCAGATGTATATCAAGGTTTTTACAAGAACACAATGTGTGCTTGTAAAAGTTCCCTCCATGGATTCAGAGTAGCTTACTCCAAAGGAAGTGTGCTTAAGATAGATTTCAGGCAGCCTGGACAGTGTGTGTGCGCTTAGCCTCCCAGCCTAGTCTCGGTGGGAGCCTGAGCCCCTCTACCCCATTGCTGCAGGGTCCATGTTGCCCTTCAACATTCTAGTATTTCTTCTGATGTTAGAATGTGGTAAGGATTATTTTTAATGTGGTTATTGTAGTCTCAGATCATTCTTTCTCATAGCAAACTCAGATGACCAGCGGCACAGCTTGGAGTATGTGGAGCGGGGAAGGGAGCAGGGCAGGGCTCCGGCACATGGTGCGTGGCTGTGGTGCATGGGGTATGGCTCCGGTGCATGGAGCCATGGTCAGGGGTTGTGGGGGTGTGGCTGTGGGCCAAGATGCCCCAAAAACATTGCCACCCAGGGCAAACTGCAGCCTCTGCACCCCCATCCCTACGCAACTGCAGATGGCCAGTAATGACAACAATGCAAACTGAAGCAAGGCTGCTGAGAAGCAAGTGGGCTGTATCATCATACAGAAAGAGGGCACTCTAACATTTAAAATATTTAAAATGGTTTTAAAAGTTTTAAAACCTGTTGGAGACATATCCCATGCAGTGAAGACTAAATGATCTCAATAGCCATGGTATGCTGACTATCAGTTGGAAAAAAAGGGGAGAGGTAAAAAGTGTATTCTCAAAGATGGTGTGGCTGGAGAAATCACTGAGTATAAATAATACAAAGTCTTTCTGTGAGATACATATTATGAAAGAAGTTTTTGGTTTTTTTTTTTTTAAATTTAACTCAGAGGAACTTAGGCCATTTCCACACTATGCTGTTATAGTGCTATTATTCTACTTTTAACATCCTTTGGAATTCTGGAGATTGTAGTTTACTGAGGTCAAAGAGCTCTCTGGATGAGAATTCTAAACGCCCTTCCCTAAATTGCAAACCTATAGGATGTTGAAAGTGGAATAACAGCTCTACTATAGCACTGTAGTGCAGAAATGGCCTTAGAGTAAATCTCTATGTAAGAATTGTTCAAAAGTTTTACTTAATCCATTAGTCAGAGTGCCCTGATTCATGCTTGTCACATTCCATGTTCTTATAAAATGTGTTGTGCAGCTTTGGACTTGGCTTTCACCTATGAGCATGTCAACAACTGAATGTCCTTTCAGCTTGAGTACAGTTGCATCAGTAGCCACAGCAATACTTGCAGTCAGCCAAGTAGGAACGTGGGGGTGGGGGGAACGATTCGCCCCAGGTGGCAATGTTTCTGGGGCTTCCCAGGCCTTGCCACATCCCTGCATGCCCTTGCCCCGTCCCACGCACTGCAGCCACACCACACCCCAGTGGCCACGCCCCTCGTGCTGTAGCCCCACCTCCTCCTGCTCCCCCTTCACACACTCCAAGCTCTGCCACTGCTTGCAGTTGTCCTCTACTGTACCACAGTAGCTGGTTGGGTGCCTTCTAACCTCTAACACCTTCTGCCACCATCTCCTGTACCATTTTGGATTGTCTCCTCATAGGGTTTTTATATAAAAGATTCAAAAGAGGCTTACTGTGCCTTCTTCTGTGTACTACTAATAGGTGTTAGCAACAGTGCCATTGCTGTTGTCTCTGACAGATGCTCTGATAGATTCCCCACACACTGCTGCTGCCCAGTAGCGGTTTGGCCCATTTAGTCTGGCTCCTCAGCAAAAGCTCATCTGACATGGGAGACCCTACTAGCAGCACTACTACCAACAGCATTGCCTCTTGCCTCACAAGAGCACACAATCCCACCACCATTGCAGAAAGGTAAGGCCATGGTGAGGTACCAAACAGTATGATATGGAAAAACTATAGAGCAACAATCCTATAGTAAAATAGTCAGCTACACATGGGGCAGCAAACACAGAGGCAGCTTGGTATTTCTCCATCTTACCTACTTCTTCTTTGTTGACTCTGATGATGGCTATAGTTGGAGAAAAATTTGAGAGGAGGTGGATGGAAGGGAGGAAATGGCTATGTAGATCTCCTGAGTATGCATCAGCTGCTCTGAATCTGCTTACAGCGCTAGAGACAAGGAGCACACAGTTTTGTTTATTATAAAAGGCAGTTCCTTTTCTCCCCTTGAGATTCCTCACCTCCTTCTGAGGCCTAGAGGAGAAAGGACAGAAGATTCAAGATAGGCCTTGGGATGTAGGAGCCCTGCAGAACAGAGGAGGGGCTGGAGGTGAAGTGACAGTACATATATTTATATGATGAAAGACATGAATGCTCACATTATATATTATTAAATGGTGGTGACATGTACACAGACACTTCAGCACATCTGCATTCACATCACCTCCACTTGAGGGTCTTTCCGCACTACAGTGTTATAGTGCTATTATTCTCCTTTCAATATCTTTTAGAATCCTGGGGTTGGCCTCAGTAAACTACAAACCCCAGAATTCCACAGGATATTGAAAGAGGAATAATGGTGCTATAACAGTGTAGTGCAGAAAGGCCTTTAGGTATAGGATATGATGCTCTGTGATCACTGGAATTCACAAATCCAGAGGCTGCATATATGGAGTGTCCACTGTATATCTATTTTAGCATAACCTAGATGTTTGTCTTAGCAATATGGCAAGTATTAATATAGGGCCTTTCCATACTACACTGTTATAATGCTATTATTCCACTTTCAACATCCTGTGAAATTCTGGGATTTGTAATTTACTGAGGTCAAACAGCTGTCTGGCTGAGAATTCTAAAGGCCCTTCCCTAAACTGCAACCACCAGGATTCCATAGGATATTGAAAGTGGAATAACAGCACTGTAACAGTGTACTGCAGAAAGGCCCATAATGTCTTACCAATGTATTACCAGTATGACCAGCATTGTCATCTTTCAGCATGTCTTAGGATAGCTGGGAAGTTTATCAGTTATCAGGAACAGCGCATGACATGGTTGCCTTCTTTTCATACAGTGCAGATTCCTAAAAGCAGTTTAACCTACTAGCTCTGTCTTGGTTCCTTTTATTCTCTCCCTAGCTTCACCCACTGCTTAAATACCCTAATGGCATCAGATCCTATCTTATCTTGGAAGCTAAGCAGGGTCAGCCCTGGTTAGTACTTAGATGGGAACTGCCCATAAACACTAGGAGCTGTAGACTATATTTCAAAGGAAGGAACATGGAAAAACACCTTGACAAGAAAACCCTATGAAATTCATGAGGTTGCTATAAGTCAACAGGTGACTTGAAGGCACAGATACACACACAGTCTTGCCCAGGCTGTCGGATGTTCAATTAAAACAAACAAAAACAATGATGCTGACTATGTGTATGATGTCCAATCAAAATAAAGATCGTAGATACAATGGCACTTGGGGGCCAGTTGGAATCTTTGGCTGCCCTCCATCCTAATTCCAACCCTTGCTAGGGGGTTATTCTCTGTCACATCTATTCACATCTCACAGTATTGTTAGAAGCACCAACATTCTCATCCCTTATCTTGTTGATAGTTTGAGTAGGCATTTTGCCCAGACTTAGGCTGCCACCATGTTTGTAACAGTACGTATACATTCGAATACATCCAGCTTTCTGCATTATATCTTAGGCCATTTCTGCATAGACTGAGGGCCCCCTCCCTAAACTGCAAACCCCAGGATTCCATAGGATGCTGAAAGTGGAGTAATAGTGCTATAACAGTATAATGTGGAAATGGCCTTATACTCTGTATAGGTTACATTCTGTATTTCATAGCTTTCTTCTCAGGTCAAAAAGTTAATTACCAAATAAGCCTGGTCTGTAAGTAATGGTGTGCGGACACAACAAGGATGGAAGTAGAAATGTGGGGAAGGAGGAGATAAATTAGAAATGGAATGCCTTTCCCCATATACTTTGTGGCTTTGACAACCTCATAGTCCACTTATTTCTCTCCTTCCACACACAACACACACACACACACACACACATGCATTGCATTAAATACATTGGTAGAGTACATGGACAACTATTAATATTGCCTGGAGAAAATATCTACAGAATGTGGAATGTGAGTTTAGCAGAACCAAACATTTAATTAGCAGAAAAACACATCATCCACACTAGTCCCACTTTACTCTTGCAGGAGACTGTGGGAAGCTATATTGTACTATGAACAGCCAACATGAGTCACTTTCTCCCTTATGGTTGAGTCATCTGGACAAACAGTTCTATATCTGCTGTGATTTGTCAGATAGTCTCTACTGGATTATTTCCATTTCCAATTATCAAGTGACATTATCAAGACTATAATGCACCATGGCAACTAGCAACTTTGAGTCTAAAAGAAGGGGCCATTTTAAAAAGTATTTGCTTTAATCTAGTTATGCCAAGTTTATTCTTGAAAAAAAAATCATCTCAGGTTCCCTTTCCCTGCCCAATCCTTATTCATTAACATTGTTATTTAAATACAAAATGGATAACAAGGGTTTTGTGTATTTTATACTACTCTTCAAGTACAGGAGCATCAAATCTCTTCTGTAATTATTTAAAAGTGAACTTTCTGATTTTGAATTGTGAAACACGTCCCTCCATTTTCACAGTTTTCTTCTTTTCCTTCTGATTGTTATGATATATGGGCACCTGAAAAATCTTGGATGTCCTTCTTTTGATTGAAGTAGACAGGTAGATAAGTTTTCAGTTACAGTATTGAGAAATAATAAAAAACAAAATGAGATATATCCCTGCAAATGAATCAATTTTGATAGCACTTTCACAGTTATAAGGGCCATGGATTTTTTTAAAAACAATCCTAGAGCAAGGGTTGGATAATCCTGGTGGACTGCATCATCCATCGTCAGCATAACCAGTGGGGAGAAAACTGCAATACAATAATTAGAGGACCATAGGTTTCCCACTCCTGCTCTTACAGTGTTTTCTAGGAAATGTGGAAATAAAAGCAGCTGCCAACCTCAGTTTTCAATGGGATATTCATTTGGATATTCATGTGATGTGAATCCTTACTTATAACTCCACCACTCCCAGTTTGTCCAAGGGAATGAATATTGAACACATTATAGTTCCCTCCCCAAGGGAAACAAATAAGACAGAAGATAGACAGGATAGAATTTGGAGTCAGAATAACTGTTCATGTCTGTGGAACTAAATGATTCATTTTGGATGCTAGATCTGCTGCGTTACTTGTTCCTAGCCTGTCTTGTTAAAAATAGATATTTTTTAATGTAATACAAAAATACCAAAGGATTAGAAACAAATTGGGAGTAGAAGGCTCGCTGTGCAACCTACCTGGCCACGCGGTGCTGTTTGCGGGGCAGGTTGACGGAGCAGCATTGGTCCTCCCTGCAGCAGCTGGGGGAGGAGACGGGACAAGCTCATCTGAGTCTGCAGTGGGCGCTGCAGTACCCGGATGCCTGCAAATGAAGCAGCCAATGGAAAGAGGCCTGGGGGAGCGCCATTGGCTGCCAGACTGTGCATAGGTGGGACTGCACATGCCAGATTAACATTGAGTAGGGGGTACTGTTAAACGCAGAGAACCACTGCCTGTCAGTGCTGCCAAGTGTGAAAGGCACATCCAAGCCTCACACTCAAGGCCTGCCGAGCCTGACACCTCTTTGTGATCAGAACTGAACAGCCAGGGAGATCTCTGAATCAAGCCAGGGCCAGGGCAAAGGGGTCTGCCTCACTTCTCCCTCTCTGAGAATGTAGTCCCTTCCTCACTCTTGTCCCCCCCTCCTTCGCTTCTTCCTTTCAGGACTCTCCCCCTTTACTGCCTTCCCTAAATCTGCCCTTCTCCCAGATGTAAGGATCAGCAGTGATTTATATTTTCCCAGACTGTGGTACTGATGGCACTAAGATCAAGAGGATATTATTGGTAGCGTGTATATTCCAGGATTCAAAATGAGACTCTGTGACATTGTTTTAAGGAACACAAAACTTCAAACATTTATTGTAACACTGTTGCTTTAAATGTGTTTTGTATCTAAATGTTTATAAACAGCACACCATTCTTCTCTCTCTCTCTCTCTCTGTCTCTATTTCAATTCATTCACTATCTCTCGTACACCCAATTTCTCAGTTCTCTCTCCCACAGAGCTCTTCAGATCTCCAACCTCTCCCAAACACACCACAAATCACCCTCCTCTTCAAACACCACCAGACAGTTGAAATCCGTTATTTTCCTCTTTCCACCAGCCCCTCCCCTGGGCTATCCAAGGTTCCATTTCGCCAGCCAATCAGCTTAAACACTCTCAGTTGCGAAGGAGGCTCTGTTGTCAAGACCCCCTCCCATCAGGTTCATCACAGGTACATATTCCTCCACCACTCTGGATAGGGACTCTTTTGTTCCAGCTGCTCCCCTCCCAATCCTCTCCAGGTTTTTAATGTTAAAGTTCATAATTTTGTCACAACTTTTGGGGTGATCGCATGGGTCTTGGATTCAGGTTGTTTGGTACCAATGACCTGCTGGCATTGGTACAAGGCATATCAGGTGTTTCAGGGGGTGCTAGATGGGGTTTTAGGGGGTGGCCAACTCAGGAAGTCACTCACTGCATGGCACCCCCCATTGGCAGGGCTTCCTGGCTGCTGGGCTACCCCTGCCATTCCCTCGGATTCTGGTATTTGGACCAGAAGCTTGGCTTATCAGTCAACGGGCGGGTTGATCGATGATAGAATCCAGACCTATGTGGGTGCCAACCCCTTTGTGCTCTATAATCAATAAAGTTGTGGCCATTTTCCTCCAATTGGCTGTCTGTTGTTACCCTGTTTCCTGGGGGTCCCATGAGGGACACCAAAGTGCGCTCTCAAAATATCAAATGGTGGGGAAATTAGCAAGAGCACAAGTTAGCACTGCGAGAGGCAGGGCAATGGAGCGGAATCTTTTACCCAATGACTACGGGGTCAGGCCAAGTCAAGGAGCAAAAAGGATTGAAATAATAAATGTGATCTTTATTAAAATACAATCAGTGTATGCAGCACACTCACACAGATAACTATAGAAAGAAAGGTTGAAGAGGTATAGAGGGATTTTTGAGAGGGATCGTTGATTTGGGTGATACTACACCTGTCCTGAAGCTTGGGTAGATCACTGCGGAAGTTCGTAGGTGTGTAGTCTCAGTACATGGGACTGAGGGGAAGGCTCGCCAAGCAAGGCGGGATAGATGTTCGGAGCAATCAGGGTCTCAAAATCAGGGGTTTTTATAGGGAGAAATGTGGCTACAGGCTATTCCGTACTTGGGGAAAACAATGAGTTTAGGACTGGAGACAAAGCCTCTGAAAGGTCAGAATTTAGCATGATTGAGTTAAGTCTGAATTGACAAAAAGGAGTAGACAGTATGCAAACACGCAGTGCTTGACATTTGAGTATCCAGCTTGTCAAGTTGCCTGCTCGGGGCAGGGAGTTCTTTATAAGTATCGTGCATACATAATAGAGTACTTGCCTTTGAGGTCTCCTAAAGCGGCGAGACGGCTATTTCTGGCTTGCCTGTATTGTGTGGAATATTGCAGCAATTATGGGCTGAGCCTGACTGCGGGCTTGTCCGGGGGACCGTGCAAACACGTGAAGAGGGATGGTGGAAGAGAGCCAAATTATTGATATCAAAATGATATCTGAGGTCGCCCCAAGTGTGGCTTAGGAATTGCAGTAACACTATGCTTTATCAGTGATGCATTCACTCCTGCTCACACAAATGTCTTTCAATTAGGGATGGGCAATAATTTCATGTCAGCTTATTTGTTGCAAAATTTAGGAAAAGATGCAAATTTCTTCATATTTGCAATGGGAAAAATGTAAAACTTTCACACAGCTGAGTGCAGGAGAAAAAGAAACTGGCAGACCTTCCAATTCCCGCTTTCAACACTTGCAATTTCTGATCAAGATACTCTCTCAAAAAATGAACAATAACAGCAACAACAAAAGCATACAGGCTCAATTCTTTCTGACTCACCAGTTGCCCACCATCCCCGAATCCTGACCTGAGGTTAGGAGAACAAGGACAGCTGTTGCAAGTGGAGGAAAGAGGGCAGCAGGATCATGAATGAACTTTAGTAAGATGCTTGTAAGAAGAAGCACTTGCCTCCATCCTGAATTATTAGACCTATATGTGTGTATGTGCCTTCAAGTCACTTGTTGACTTATGGTGACTCCATGCATTTTATAGCGTTTTCTTAGACAAAGAATACACAGAGGTGGTGTGTCAATTCCTTATTCTAAAATATAACCTACAGCACCTAGTATTCATTGACAGTCTCCCATCCAGAGCTGACCCTGATTACCTTCCAAGATCAGATGGGACCTTGAGGGTTGGTGTTTAGGTCATATAGGACTCTTAAATTCACCCATAATAATAATAACAATATGTTTTAAAAAAACAGAGTGGGAAAGATATCCCAACCATACACCATTCCATTCTACACCAGCCTTTATTTTTCTTTATTTTCCTTTATCATAGTCTCTTCTGGAATCATATCTAGAAAATCTGATTCAAAACAACTCTAATGAAAAGCAGGAAGTGTTAGTTATTAAATATGAAATGTTAAATTCTTACTGGTTGTATTAGATATCAAGGTTCATTTGAATGACTTCCACATAGCAAAATAAATGAGTGCCAACAAAACAAAGCTTCCTCAGTGGTAGGTAAGAAGGATAACATACATACTTGTATCTCAGATTGCATCTAATTAGCCTTTCCACAAGTTACATTGACTTCAAGGCCATTGATTCATTTTGACTTTAGAGAGGCATCTACTATAATTAAAGGATGAAGGAGGGCTTCTACAGGTTCTTTTCTACTTTCACTTGAGAGTGAAAAGAACATGAATCATAATGCCTAGGTACTTAGAGTAATAAGACAGAAAGACAGAGCTCTTGACTATTTTACATTTGGGCATGAGACTCATAGCAGGGTGAATACTGTAGGTTGTTAGCTGATTCATTCAGGCTGCAGATTTACAAGGGTGATCTGAACTAGGCCTCACTGTGTGGTTACATGTCAAAGGCATATAGTTTTATTGTCAGTTTATTAATCTGGAGTTGGTGTGAAGTCTTATCATAGAATTATAGAACTGGAAGAACAAAGGGGGCCATCTAGTTTAATCCTTTGCTAGTGCAGGAATCTACCACCAAAGCCTTCCTGAGATGTGTTCATCCAACTTCTATTAACTTCTATCATTCAACAAAGAATAATACAGCAACTTCTGAGGTGGTCTATTCCACTGTTGAACTGTTCTTGCAGTAAGTAGTTCTAGATAATGTTTAGGTGGAATACTGTTTGTTATCATGTGCATTTATTGTTTGGCTTCTATCTTCTGAAACAGCAGAAGGCACACTCACTCCATCTTCCACATGACAACCCTTCAGATATTTAAAGATGGCTATCAAAGCACTGTTCAGTCTTCTCTGCTCCAGGCTAAACTTACCTGGCTCCCACAATCACTCTTTGTGGGGTTTTGTTTCCAGATCCTAACCATCTTGGGTTATCCTTCTCTGAAAACACTCCAGTTTGTCAATATTGTTCTTACACTGTGATGCCTTGAACTGGACACAGAACTCCACGTGAGGCATGATCAAAATGGAATGGAACGGTACAATTGCTTCTTCTGATTTGAACTGTAGAGTTCTGGTTAGTATTGCCTTGGCTTTTTGGCACTGTTGACTCATGCTTACTTGTAGCTTACTCGTAACCCTAGATCCTTATCACATGTCAGCCCAGTTGTCTCTCATTCTATTTTGGCATCTAACTTTTTTTCCCCTTAAATATAGTATGTTGCATTTATCTCCATTGAACTTACTTTTGTTAGTTTAGCCCAGTTCTCCAATCTGATAAGAGCATCTTGAATACGGGTTCTGTCTGTACTAACTATCCATCCAGGTTTGTTGTCATCTTCAATTTTTATAAGTATACCTTCATGCAATCACCCAAGTCTTTCATAAAGGTGTGGAAAACAGTGGTCCTTGGACAGAAATCTTCTCCCCAGGATTCCAAAGGACCATTGGTAAGCAGTCTTTCGGTTCAATCCACAAATCAGCTGAAAATTGACCCAACAATAGTCTACATTGTATTGCCTGTCTGCAAGAATATCATGGGAGACCGTATCAAAAGTACTACTGAAATCAAGATACACTAATTCCACAGCACTCACCTGATCTACTAAGGTTGTCATTTAAGGTTGTCTATTTAAGAAAGAGATAAGATTATAGTCTGGCATGAATTATTTTTCTTAGTAAACTTTACATTGCTTACAGACTGAGGGAACTTTTCCTGATATCAGTTTCAAGCTGATCAGTCAGAAGTTGTCTATTTACTCTTTTCTTCTTTTTTGAATTTGGAGATATTGTCCATATCTTCAGGGACTTCTAAGGTCTTAGGGATTCTAAGAACCCTCAAAGTGTACAGGCTGAGCTTCAACAATTACATCTGCAAGTTTGCTTAGCACCCTTGAATGCAGTTCATTTGGCCTTGGAAGCTCAACCACATTTAAAGTAGTCAGCTGAAGACATTTAGCATGATTGTGGGATACTCTTGTGCCACTTAAACATTTCCCTATCTTTGAGGAAGAACCTGGGACAGATATGATTACAACAGGGAAAAGGGTTGTTGTTTCAAAACCAAACCATGCCCCACCTAGGTTGCTGGGTCCAGCCAGATTGCTAGGCCATTTCAACTGACCTGCCCCTTGGGTGCTATTCATTAAGTTATTCAATAAATAACTGCCTTGTGATTGGAGGCATAGCTAAATAACATGTTGGTTTTCCATTGATGTTCCAGTTCTGAATTAAAACTTGAACTTAATGCTAGCTTTTATTGCCCCTTCCCTGTCTTGCCAAAAAGAGCAATCATAATATTACTTGCTCAGGTCTGATGCTGTCAGATACCTGTAGCAAAGAGGCAGGAGCAGACAGAACAACCGGTAGGTTAATAATAATAATAATAATAATAATAATAATAATAATAATAATAATAATAATATATAATATAAAATTTATTTCTATCCCGCCTCTCCCCATGGATCAAGGCGGCGAACAACAATAATACATTAATTACATTAAAAAGCATTAAGAAACATACCCAATTGTCCCCACCCACCAACCCACCTAAAACCAACCCCCTAAAACACACAACAATTAACAATTAATAACAATCAACTGACTACTAAAAGAACAACAAGACAGTTGGTGGGAGGCGGTGGAAGTACTAGTCTGGGAAGGCCTGTCAGAAGACAGCAGTCTTGACTGCTTTTTTTAAAGCAGTCAAGACTGGTAATGTGCCGGGTCTCCTCCGGCAGGCCATTCCATAGCTTGGGAGCGATAGAAGAGAAGGTCCTCTGGGTAACCGCAGCCAACCTAGTTCTGACTGGCTGCAGTAAATTCCTCCCAGAGGACCTTAGTGTGTGGGGTGGATTATATGGGAGAAGGCGATCGCGCAGGTAAGCTGGCGCCAAGCCATAAAGGGCTTTAAAGGTAATAACCAACACCTTATACTGTGCCCGGAAACTAATAGGCAGCCAATGTAAAGACTTCAGAATTGGTGTTATGTGGTCAGTTTTAGGTCTACCAGTGACCAACCTGTCTGACAAATTCTGAACTAATTGAAGTTTCCGGACTAAGCACATGGGTAGCCCTTTGTAGAGCGCATTGCAGAAGTCAAGCCATGAAGTCACCAGCACATGCACCACTGTTTTTAGGTGTTCCAGCTCCAGGAAGGGGTGCAGCTGGCATATCAGCCGAAGCTGATAACAGGCACTCCTGGCTGCCGCATCTGTTTGAGCTGTCATCTGAAGTGGCGAGTCCAGGAGCACCCCCAAGCTGCGGACACAGTCTTTCAGGGGAAGTGTGACCCCATCTAGAACTGGTTGACAAACCTCAATACCTGGACTAGGGCCCTTAAAAGTGAGTACCTCTGTCTTATCTGGATTCAGCTTCAGTCTATTTTTCCTCATCCAGTCCATTACTGCTTCAAGGCATTCATTTAGAGGCGAGATGCCACCCTTAGTTGATGCTATTATCCGAGGGATGGAGAGATATATCTGGGTGTCATCAGCATACTGATAGCACCTTGCTCCATGCCTCCTGATGATCTCTCCCAGCGGTCTCATGTAGATGTTAAATAGCATTGGGGACAGGACGGCGCCCTGAGGGATGCCAGATTTAAGCTCCTTTTTCTAGGAGCAGCTGTCCCCAAGCATTACCATCTGGTATCTACCTGAGAGATAGGACCGAAAACACTTAAGTGCAGTTCCCCCAATCCCCAGCCCTCTCAGGCGTTCCAGAAGGATACCATCGTCTATGGTATCGAAAGCCGCTGAGAGGTCCAAGAGTACCAGCAGGGTCACACTTCCCCTGTCGATACCTAGGCGTAGATCATCCACTAAGGCGACCATGGCAGTCTCGACTCCATATCCTGCCCTGAAGCCAGTTTGAAATGGGTCTAGATAATCTGTTTCATCCAAGACAGCTTGGAGCTGAAGACCAACAGCCCTCTCTTAAAAATGAGAGATGGGAGACTGGTCTATAATTTTTCATATCCAGGGGATCTAGGGAGGGCTTTTTTAAAATCGGCTGTATAATCGCTTCTTTTAAACAAGCTGGAAAATTGTCCTCCCTGAGGGATGCATTAATAATGTATCTTAAATGGGTCTTAATTGCAACTCCTCCCTGGACGACCAGCCATGAAGGGCAGGGATCAAGAGGGCAAGTTGTCTTTCTTATATTTCCAAGGAGCTTGTCTACATCCTTGGTACTCACTGACTGAAACTAATTCAGTATAATCCTGTTCACGGAGTCTCCAGACACTCCATTTGTAACCTCTGCTATAACACCGACATCCAAGTCTGCTCTCATCTGAGAGATTTTATCTACGAAATGATTATTCAAAGCATCACAGCAAGCTACACTAGGTTCTAACAGCGAGTTCAGGGGAGTGGGTAGCTGAGTCAGATCCCTTACCACCCTGAACAGCTCTGCTGGACAAGAAGTTGCAGATGCAATACATGCAGAGAGGAAAGTCTTCTTCGCTGCATCTATTGCCACTCCATAGGAATGAAGGAATTCTCTATAGTGTGTCCTGTCAGATAAGAGTCCAGATTTCCACCAGTTGCACTCTAGTCATTGTCCAACCTGCTTCATATTCCTGAGTTCTACTGTATACCAAGGATTACAATTTGCAGCAGGCCGGAAAGGACACTTGGGAGCAAATGTGTCGATAGCCCTAATAAGATCACAATTCCAGGTATTAATTAGGGCTTCAACAGGATCACCTGCGATACCAACCATAAGACCCTCCAGGGCTTTCTGGAATCCAATAGATTCCATTAACCTTTGAAGGCTGACCATTCTAATAGGTCCACCACCCCTGCAGGGGCGGATAGCAGCCATAAGTCTAACCCTGACCAGGAAATGATCCTTCCATGACAATGTGGTAGCATTTATTATCTCCACCCACGGCTGTGCCTGTTCCATACTGAAGACTGTGTCGAGGGTATGACCTGCACAGTGTGTTGGCCCAGAGACTAATTGGGATAGGCCCATGTTTGTCATGGATGCCATGAACTCCCGAGCCGCACCTGTCAAACCGGTCTCAAATGGGATATTGAAGTCGCCCAGAACCAAAAATCTGGGCGACTCCAGCACCAACTCCGACACCAGCTCCGTCAGCGCAGCCAGGGAGTTTGATAGGCAGTGGGGTGGTCAGTACACTAACAGAATCCCTAGACTATCCCTTGCCTTCAGGCTCAGGTATATACACTCGAAGCGGTCTGTTTTCCGGACAGGTATCCTGGTAAGTGTAAGATTGTCTTTGTAAACCAAGGCTACTCTGCCCCCCCCCCGCCCACTTCCCCTTACCTGCTCACTGACAGAGTATCCGGCTGGCAAGGCCAGTATCAAGCTTCCCAGACTGAAAACATACCAAGCTCAGGAAACAGTAATGAAGGTGGTTCTGAGAACCAGGGAGATTTTAAGGTATGATACTATTTCCCAGCTTGTGGTTTTATGAACTGATCAGTGGTCAGAGTAGTCTTGCAGTTGTTTTTCCCCATCACTTAAATCTCCCTATCCTTTTCCCTCTAGGATCAGACCACTCCTTTTCAGGATAATCCTAATCTCCAGGAGAATTATTGCTCAGACCTCCTAGATCTGTTAGGGAACTTTCATTCTGCTCAAACATTCAAAAAATAATAAAAAATAAAATAAAATAAAAAGCCAGTCTGCTAAACATTTTCTATTTCAAAACAGATTTCATCTTCCATAGAAAGTAATACTGCCTCCAGCCATGTGTAACTTATTTTTTATCCGACGGAGTATATGGGCTTATAACTAGATCCTGATAGGAACCCGGGTTTAAAACATTATTCACAGCAGGTTATTTGATCTTTATTTGCTGAATGCACTCAGCTGAATCCCTATCTCCAAACAATATGAGAAATAAAATGCCAGGCATGCTTCATTGGCCAGCTAGCTCATCTTGATTTGCAGAGACGATTACATCCCTCTCAGCAGTTTCACACACGGACCATATTCTGGGAATGAATGTTCTGTTCCTTTTTCCTCCGCACACCAAACCTTGCCTTGTGGCAAAAAGGCTTGATGGATCTCAGAATCAATAGCAGGAAGTGCATCTAAAACATAGGGATGCTACAGGTTCTGCTCTACCCTGCTGCCCTTGAGGTCCCCTCCAACTCCATGATTCTATGCTATCCTACTATAGCTTCCCTGAGCTGCACTAGGGTGGCTGTGCGAAAAAAGAGCACAGGGCCCTTCTGTCTTTGATAGCTGCATGGAAGAGGGAATTTCATTTGATGTAGTCTTCATGATGAGCAGCATCTATTAGTTTTCCTTTTCCATACAACTATTAACATTGTAGGAGTACTGTCCTCTTTTTCCACCCAAAAGCGCAGCACCCAAAGTATCTGCTATGGATTTCATCCTTGCTCTACTCATGGAAGTATCTCTCATCAGTTGCAATAATCAAATGGACCTGAAGATTAGAAATGAGAAGATAGAGAACCACAATTAACTGCAACTACATTACTTTTTTTGGGGAAATGAGGACGTAAGAGATTTACATTTGAAAAGTCAAGTAATGAGCAGGAATGACAACACTTATTTTTGGTATAAGAAGCAGCATATTCTACTCTCTTTTTAAAGTTATTTTGAGGGCATGTTATCTACTTTTTGACAGGAATTTTTCACATTGTAGTCCATTCTTTAGAGCCAGTGTTGTGCAGTGGTTTGATCAGTGAACTACGACTCTGGAAACGAAACTTTAATTCCTCACTCAGACATGGAGTGAGGCCACTGAATGACCTTGGACAAGTCACATACTCTCAGCCTCAGAATAAGACAAAGACCACGTACTCCCGAAACAAATATTACCTAGAAAATCCTGTGATAGGTTTACCTTAGGGTCACCCTAAGTTGGAAATGAATTGAAGGCACATAACAGCAACAAATTTGCTATCATTTAAAGAATCCATCATCTTTGAAGTGTGAGCAAATAGTCCATATGTTGCTTGTTGTGAGTGGCAAGTGGAAAGAAGAAAATAAATATAGGGAATGAGTAGCAAAATTTACTTGTTACATACTGGGTTTTTGTTTTTTTTTTAGGATACCTTTCACCGACCTGATACTTTCCAGATGTGTTTGTCTAAAAATCTCACCAACCACAGCAACCAATCAGATTGTGATTGTGATATTAGGGAAAGTGATAGGTGGTAGCTTCCATGTCTGGGAGGCAGTGAATCTGCTTTGAGCTTTAAAGTATAGCTTAGCAACTATCTGAGGTGCTGAATCATATCCTCAAAATATCCAATACCTTGGATAGGCCCTTTAAAGTTCAAGGTAATCCTGTAGGGAGCCTTGGTGGCACAGTGGTTAAATGCCGGTACTGCAGCCACAAGATTGTGGGTTCGATCCTGCTGGGCTCCAGGTTGACTCAGCCTTCCATCTCTCTGCAGGTCAGTAAAATGAGTAACCCAGCTTGTTGGGGGCAATTAGCTAACACATTATAAACCACTTAGAGAGCACTTAGCTGATAAGAGGTATAAAAATACACATGCTATTGCTATAGTGCATTAGCCTATCCCAATTTCATGGGAGCCACCAGTTATCACTGATTCAGACAGACAATTTAAACCATCCAAAGAACACTTTCAAAGGAGCCAGCAACATGCCGCTTGTACCCATCAGTATGAGCCAAAGCCATATACATCGTTTTCTGTGTAAGTTCTATGATTTCTAATGTTGAAATTAACTTTATGGAAACAATGTTTTAAAGGGAGCCAGCAGTGGTTTGAGTCTTGGACTAGCACTCCAAGAGACAAGAGTTCAAAGCACTGCTTGGCTATGGGACCCTACTAGATGACCTTGGGCAAGTCACACTCTCTCAGCCTAAGAGGGAAGACGGTGGAAAACTGATTGTGAGCAGATCTTGCCAAGAAAATCCTGCGATAGGATAGCCTTAGATTTGCCATAAGTTCAAACAACTTGAAGGCACACAAGAAAAATGGAATGTGTTTTTGAAAGATCCCCATCCAATGTTAGTGTAAACAGGTTACATTTTCTAGCTACTGATGTGTTAGAAAATGTGTGCCAATGAATGCCAGATGCTGAAAACAAGCAATAGCTTCTCAGAAGGATTTTACTATCCTCTGATGAAAGCAGATTGCTTGGGGCTAACTAAATGGAGACCTTAGTGACTTGGCACATGATCACAAACAAGAGTATAAGGCAGAGTTATAGTCTGATCCACAAACTATTCCTCTCCCCTCTAAACAATTCATCTTCAAACTTCTGGTAATATATCCTAAATGCCACCTAGATTACTCACAAATAAGTGACCCATTTTTAAATTTACCCCAAAGACTCATTCCCTTTCTGCTCCACCAATAGAAAGAAACATTCATTTGCTTTCTTGTACTTTTCTTCTTCCCTGTGCCTCCAGACCTTTCTTCCTCTGCCACCTGGTCAAAGAGATTGGGCAAAGAGCCATGAAGAGCTGATGCTGTTCAATAAGCTCCTGATGGTTCAATGGGCAGCTCATCTTCGCTATGCCCCCCCACATCGGGCATAATGTAGGGCAACTGTACAAGTGGACTGGGCAAAATTGTGCTGATGTTCTAACATTTATAGCTGATTGTTAAAAATTGTGTTCATCCCTACACTTTCTTGATGTGATGGGATATAGCTGTAGCAAGCAAGCAAATAAATTCTGGAATATTTTTTGTGGTGGGAATTGCTAAATTTTGTGGAAATGCCCTGGCAGCAGCACCAGAAGCTTAGAGTATTCATTTTCAAATGCTACCTAGAAAGCAAAAATAGACCATTGCAATTCACCCTTCCCCTCAAAAAAAATAAAAATAAAAAAAAATCAATGAACATTGATTTCTTGACTGTGTTTTTCTTCTCTGGACAAGGCAGTTTGGTGCATTGTAAGTATGGTATTTAAAAAAAAAAAACTTGCCAACATCCACTGTTTACATAAATGTGATGAAAAAAAGTTGAGAGTTTAAATAAATTGAATGTGGAAGAAAGCAAAATGGGCAGGTTTGCCTAGGAAGAAGACTTTGATGGCCTGGCTCTTAGAAGCCTGCTTTGAATAGCGGTCTATCCTTTGTGGGGTTGACCTTTGTGAATTTGATTATTTGCGAGGTATGTGTGTTTGTCCCCTCCCACGCTTGGCCAAATGAGAAGAGTATGGGAGGGGGCACATGTATGCCTTTCTTCTCCACATTTGGGCAAAAGGCAAGGGAATGGGAGGGGGAGCACAGAAAAGGAAGGCATGTATGTGCCTTCCCTCACTTGCTCACTTGAGTGGGAGCGGGAAGATATTTCAATTTTTTTTTTTTTACTTTTGCAAGGTCCTGCGCCCCAAACTCTCATGAAAGTGAAACAGCCACTGTGGTAGCATAGGATTAGGTTAATTTTCAGTTTCAGTTTCTAATTTTCCCTGTCTTAAATTTCATCATAACAAATACCACGAATTTTACCAGTTCACAGTTCATTTTTTTCTCAAACTTTTCCTTGAGATTTGTTTCCAGTTTTGTGTGAATAGTCATACACATTTTCATGCACATTTATCCTGTCTTGCATTTTTGTATATGGTATTGCCAAATATACACATTTTTGTGAGTAGTTTTCCTAATATAGTTCATAATAATTTGCTTTTATAAATACATGTGCTGAGATCTTAGTAGATGGATAGACAGAGAGACAGACATATATACAAATACAATATATATACAAATATACATATATACAAATATAATTCTGGATTGGATAATCCAATACAAAATTTAGCAGAGTGTAAATTTTGAAGGGTAATTGACTTCAGTTTGTATATTGCTTCAAAAGTGTAAAATTAGATAAGGTTGTAGTAAATTGCACAGCAAAGCTTGCATTAAATTGTAATTTCTCTCTCATTTTTAGTTCATGTAATCCTTGTGTAACCGCCAAGTTTTGTACTGACTTATGGTTGTACTGACTTTTTTTCCCCTTTGTAACAGGCTCATCTATCAAGATGCTATTTCATAGACATAGTTACAAATGCATAACTGCACCTTGTCTCCCAACCTGACTCCCCAAAGCTACCTTAAGAACCAGTAGCAACAATCAGCAATGGAAGTCTATTCTTCTGGTGACTGGGACACAGCAGGATGATGTTTCCACCCCATCTCCCCTGTGATCTGTAGTGTGATAAAGAGTTGTGACAGGGACCCTGCTTCTGATTGTTGCGCTACAGATTGCTGGCAGGAAGGATCTAGAAATGCCATCTGCTGCACCCTGATTACCAGCAGATCACACCTCCATCACTCAATGCAGCCACTGGGTTTTAAGGTAGGTTTTGGGGAGCGACCGCTGGAGCATGGCTGAATAGGGAGCAGTTGTGGATCTATACCTCTAGGTTGCAAATCTGTAACTGCAGTGAAGGATGGCAGCCATGATTTTTAATACCTATATGCTGGGCAGGTACAACATGGTCCACTCATGCTAGGAACAACTATAACTAATGGATTTGGCTAGTACCGATGGATGAGAACTTCAATTGGATCACTGTTTTATAAGAACTCACAAAAATCCACAAGCTCCTTTTATAAAAGGATGAAAAGAATTTGAAATTGTAGCAGTAGGGGTTGGGGGTTAGGGAGCCAGCTTAGACAATCCACATCTCCTGGACCATCAGCAACGTCAACACGGTCCTGGCAAGTTACTACTGCACCATGTCCATAAATCTACTCAGTCTGAACCAGGGAGAACTCAAATCTGCACTGGACCTTCCAAGATTCTAAAAGTCAAGGAGCTTAGCATCACCAACTGGGCTAGAGTCTTAAGTAAATGTTGTATACAGCTGTTGTTGTTATGCTTCAAGTCATTTCCAACTTAGAGCAACTTTAAGGCAAATATATCATGGGATTTCCTTTGCAAGATTTGTTCTAAGTGGTTTTTGCCTTTGCCTTCCTCTGAGATTGAGAGATTGTTACTTGCCTGAAGTCACCTAGTGGGTTTGCATGGCTGAGTGAGGATTCAAATCCTGATCTTCAGAGTCACAGCCCAACACTCAAACCACTACACCACACCAGATCTCTCACTATAAACAGTAGCTGTGACCAAAGGGCCAAGACTGGATTAGCACTAGGCAAAACCCAGACTAAAACACGCTTACCACAAAATTAAGGAGGTGAATAATTTACAGGAGATAGGAGAAACGGATGAGTGGAATACATTTTGGGAAATGTAATACAATGTAAGAAAAATAACACAATAACAACAACAACAAATATGTAGTACATCAGTACATATCAGTTGACTTTTCTAGAGTGAATTCAAGATAATAGGAACCAAAACACAGAGTAAGTGCAAAAGTCAACATTGTTCTTGTTGTGTACCTTCAAGCCACTTCCATCTTACAACAATCCTCAAGCAAACCTATCATGGGGTTTCTGGGGTATGTGATACACCCAAGGTCACCCAGTGCATTTCCATAGCCAAGCAGGGAACTGAACCCTGGTCTACAGAGTCATAGTCCAATGCTCAAACTGCTATACCATGCTGATTCTCTAAACTCAACATAGGAAAGCAAAATCCAAAGCTTATATGGCAACCACAAGATGTGAGCAATAAGCAAGGGGTCATAGCTAATTTTGTAACCATAATCAATGGACCCTGCAGCCGTCCTGATTTGGCATCGAGGGTCTCAATTGATCCTCTGTCCTCTCACTTTCACACCCGACTTTAAAATTCCCTTTTTTGTCTCTCCTCTTCCCACTTTCCCCTCTTTGCCACAGCTTATTTCAACTGCTGCAAACTGAGGTCAAATTGAAAAAAATTGCACTTAGTTAGCTCAGCAGGAGGAGAGAAGAGGAGGGGGCAGATTGAAATCTGGAGCAGATTCATTGCCCTACTGACATGGAAGATACTAGCTTCCACTGGTTGCACAAATATGCATAGCTCCTTCCACACTTACAGTGGAATGCCTGGGGATTATGGGCAAGACCAGGTGGTAAAAACCCTCCACAAATTTCATCAAATAAATAGTAAAGAAAATATTCATATGTTCAGCTGTAAGTCATGAAATGGCAACTGTAACTAATATGTGCATGAAGTAGACTTTAATTATAGAAATGTTGGCTGGATTGACTGAATCTCTTTGTTGCACCTTCAGATTTTTAAGCTCACATTATTTCCATCAGAGATATGAAGAAATGTGTGCATTTTCGTACATTCTCATAAAAAAAAAGGAACTGAATTCTTAACTATCTCCACTGGCCAAATTTATTAGGTACACCTAATCCTGGCATGGAGAGGACTATGTTTGCTTGAAATTATTTCAGATAAGGAATCAGGGAGAAAAATGGTAGCAACATGGCTGAATACACAGAGACTCAAAGTCAGACTTGGAAGAGTGAAGAAGTCAGAGCCCCCTGAATGGTTGGAAGAAACTTTCCCCAAAATTTACTTTCTCTTTTTAATGTAACTTTTTTCCATAAAATTTATGAAGAAGCATGCAAGTGTGGGGAAATAAAATTTAAGGAAATAAAATTCTCTCAGCCATCCCTAGGCAGAGATTAGTGCAAGAACAGCAAGGGAAAAAGTATTACACAATTAAAATAGAGTTTTGACGTTTTTAAAATGAACATTAAAATAATAAACACACATGTGCTTTCCTGACAAATTGCTGTAGGTTTTCTTCCAGGTGTAAACAAGTTTAAAGATTTCAGCCAGAGAGAACACACCTTTTCCACATTGTTCCCATGGGTTTTCCCACAATTCATTTCTTCACCAGACTGAATGCTTGGACACTCTTTTAACAAACAAGTAAGCTTGCCATCACGTAAATCCACAGGATAATGTATACATTTTGAGTGAAGCTGTCATTTGTTTGTTTTGTTTGTTCATTGTGAATCTCTGGCTGAAACCTTATTTTCCTGGGAGCTTCCAGAATTCTCTTCAGGAGCTTGCTTAGCCGTAGGCAGCTGTCAGTTACTTGTTACTTGCTGGCATCTAAGCTAGCAGACCTCCTGCTAGGTTGGTGACAGACATTCCTGGTTTGAGGAGCCTGTTTGGGAAGACAAGCTGTCATCTAAATTGTATAGGGAAGTTGGAGGGAGGCAGAGGAGGAGGAGGAGGAGAAATTCTGGAGAAGATCACTTAACTTCCCACAAAGCTAAGGTGTCTACGATACAACACTGCCCAGAGAAGCCTGCCAGTCAAATTTTGGCTACATGCAGTGTGCTTCTTTGAATTTATGGAGAGGCAAAATGCAAGGACTAGGAGCATTTACACATTAATTAGGGATGTTTTCTTATGTACAACTAAAATGGTATTTAGTTTTAAAAATTACACTCAGAATAGTTAAGAGTTTGAAATCACTGTAGCAGCAGCAAGAAGGGAAAGGAGACAGAAGGAAAGGGGCTGGAAGGTCTGGCTCATGAACAAAGTGAAATAAGAAATAAGTAATTCTTGGAAATAATTAGTTGCAAATAACAAGCTACTTGTAATTAATTTCTTTTCCCAACAAGAAAGGTACAACAAAGTCACATTATGACTATACTTTAATTGAGGAATGGACATCACTCTTGCAATTTAACTGGACCATTTTAGTTTTTATTACACAAACCCAGGTATAGTTTCACTAAATTTTGAAAAGGGAATGTTACACATTTGAATGCTATCTTCTTTCACTTCCTTGTGCTCACTCTGTGTGTGCTGAAGTGACAACAGGGTAAAAGACAGAAGAGTATTTTTTTAGTCAGAGGCCCATGGCAGAAAAGATGTTTAAAAAATAAAGTAACTGACAGAGTTGCTTTAAAAAGAAATTGTACAGAAAAGCATTACTCTTTGAAAATTGTAATTATGCTGGCATCCTGTTAGTGAGTTACAATGGCACAAGTCCAGCTTTCACCATTATAATCCACTTTTTGGGTCATTGCAGAGGTCATAATTTTATTCTGACTGCATAGTGACCAAAATGGCCCCAGTTATTTTCCTTTAACTGGACACACAGCAATATGTCATGCTGCCAAGCTGGGTTGTGGGGTGAGGGAGAGCTGCATCAGGAGAGTATTGCAGCAACATACTGGAGTCACTATTATGATTCTAACTAGTTATATTTTGAAAGGAAGTTCACAAGCTTTGGAGATAGGGTTCCAATCTGATAAGCATAGTATGTTGTAGGGAAAAGTAAGACCAAGAATTCTCTGCCATCTTAAAGATTAAAACCAGGGAGGGGATCTTCAACAAATTCTAGATGAGTTTATTGTGCCAAACTCAACATGCTTCTAGTATAAAATGTTCTTCTTCAGGGGCAGCTATAAAATAAGCCTATAAACAGTAATTCAGACATCTTAAAAATATACAGCTACCTTCCACAACTTATTTTTGGTTTACTTCCAGTCTTCAGGATTCTCATTACTCATTCTTCATCTTAGAAGCTGGTGAATAGGTTTTGATTTCATAAATAAGTATTTTAACATACCTTCATAATAACCACATTGATTGTTTAGGGTGCTCTAGACATTCATAATCTCAGGAGTAAAAGTTAAATGATGCAGCGTACAAGTTATATTATATTTTTGGTTGTATTTATTACCATCATTATCTTTCAAATCTTTGCGGGGAAAATTTTTTAATCAGGGCTGTTGTCAGTCTGGTCTGAGAGAAAACACTTTCCTTTTTCACAAACATGATGATCAGTCAGATCTTGAGCGTGTGTAAAACTCATCCACCAGGACATGCCAAGTGAACAGTGCCTCTCTGCTGTTGAGGATTTAATAGAAATTCGACATGTAACATTGAAAGCTGTTGCTGTTATCACTGAGCATTTATTAAAATTTCTGCAGCATTTTTTCCCCCTGTGGAAATCAGAATGTGCTTGGTGAACCTCACCATGTTGCTCTCCAAGCCAGATCTGTGGACCAATGGTCACTGATTCAGTACAAGGCAGTGTTCCTACATTTCTATGTTTGTGTAGTCAAGCAGTCTCTCAGGAAAAATGAAACAGACTGCAGCAGCATGTCCTGTTTCCCCTGAATTTGAACTAAAGACCCCCAAAAGGAGATGAAGAATGTTCTGTTCTATTTGTCAGCAGCACACCACATTTCAGAACTCCCAAGCTGCTGTAAGTTTGGGCAAATAATCCCATGGGTTAAGAAGCAGTCAAAAGTGCAAAAAGAGTTGCCTTGAGTTTTCATCTGTGGCTCCATTCATTACAATGCATTGGAACCCTTGTCTCATCCCATTCTGGATCACAGTTGCCTTCATATGAATTTGGTACACTGTGATTTGCAGGTTTAGAAAACTGATTGTGATCACAGTAAGAAAAGTAACCCTTGAATTTTTCAAATCCCAACAGATATCAAGAAAAATGAAACAGTTTTTCATCCCATAGCTTTGAGAACTAGGGAATATTTGTCTTCCCCTGCAATGATGGCAAACTGTGCAGCTTTTCCACAAAACCTGCACACCTTTCCCTGAAACTGACTAGTTTTCTGGAAACTAAAAAGCTTTTGGTATGGAAAGGAAATTGCACATCATTCAAATGTGGGGAGGTGCAAAAAAAGAAATGCTGTTTCCAGGTAGCCATGTTCATACTTAGAAAACAGCTCATTGAGCAAAATCCAGGAGTGTTGCACAACAAATCCACATGTGGCTGTAGCTTCAATCAGCCTGAGTTTCTTTTCTTGGTGTGTAATATTTTTTCTCTAACACTCAAACCAGCAAAAGCTACAGCCATGATACTGAATCTTTCATTGCACTGTCTACATAAGGGCACAGTGTGCAATTTAGTTTTGCATTTTGGCCACTTTTCCCAAGTAAAGCAAAAACAATGTAAGTGGCTGAAGTTTTTTTCTCTCTCTTTGAAAGCTATGCAATATTCTGTGTGTAGTAAAACGGCTTGAAGTGTAAGTGTAGCACCTCATTGCTGGAAGAAGACTGGACACTTCTCCACTCACTGTCTTGCTTCCCAGGACCTCAGAAATCCCTATGTTGGTGGGACTGCCTGGCTTCTAAGATGGATTTAGGGGGGTTGCATTGAGAGGCATAGCTACATAGAATCCTAGAAATGTAGAGTTGGAAGAGACCACAGGGGCCATCCAGTCCAAGCCCCTGCCATGCAGGAACACCCTCAGAGCACTCCCGACAGATGGTCATCAAGCCTCTGCTTAAAAACCTCCAAGGAAGGAAACTCCACTACACTCCGAGGCAGCATATTCCACTGCCGGACAGCCCTGATTGTCAGGAAGTTCTTCCTGAGGTTCAGGTGGAATCTCCTTTCCTGCAGCTTGAATCCATTGCTCCTTGTCCTGGTCTCTGGAGCAGCAGGAAACAAGCCCTCTCCTTCTTCTACATGGCATCCCTTCAAAATATAGAGCTCCATTGTTGTAGCTATGTCTTCTAACATAGGCTCTTGGCCATAGTTTTTAAAATGTCAGCAGGTCAGCTAAAAGAGAGTTGAACTGAAAAGAAAAATCCATACAAACATACTTTATTCAGTGAAGGAAACATGTGTAAAAGTGTGTACCTCAAGGGAAAAAAAATGCATAAACCCATATGCTTGAATTTCCATGCTGAAAGAAAAGGCTGGTGTGAACAAGGGATGAGATGATGTTACAGCTGGGATTGGACGAAAGGCAACAAAACTGAAAGTGGTTAAGTTTTTTTCTTACACCTTTAACAGAATGTAGATGGTTGACTATTGAGCTTGATGGATGGCTTCATTCAACAGATGGGTGATGGTGATTAATGGGCAGTTCAGCATCCAAGCCAATCACTACTGAGTGGCGTACTGGCGAGAAATGAAGAGATTCCATCCATTTCAGTCCTCTTGGAAGGTGCTGGCCAAAGCATTTCATTAAGCCAGCCTTTCGGATGTGGGTTGTCAAAATATTTTAACATCCACTTCTGACCTTCAAGCACTTTCCTTTTCCCTTCACTGATTGCTCCAGCCCCAGACCTCCCTCACAGTCACAAATGACAGCATTAACCATTAGAATCAGTCTTTGAATTAATTACCCAGAAATATGCTTTCAAATCTTCCACTCCATGGCACAGCAAATTTAAAGGGCAGCCTGGGTGGGGTTTTACATGTGCTGTTTTGACTGGCCTTTTCCAGTTAATGTGGCTGTTAACACCCTATCAGCACTGTCACAGGAGCTGCACTCAGCCTCCTTTATGAACATAGATGAATTTTGTGTTGGGGAAATAATCTGTTTTGGTTTTTTGTGGCAGGCAGTGAGCTTCTCCTTCACTCCCTCCCTCCAAAAAATAAATATATGTCCCAGGATCCCCAGTGGCCTTGTTGTTTAGAGGACCCTAGGAGCTGTCATCCAAAAAAGGATCTCTTCTGTGCTCTGATCCTGTGGTTACTCTTAGAGGACCGCATAGTATAACTGCCAGATCCAGACAAGGGTCGTTCAATGAGTGTTTCCATTATGGATGAAATCACTGTCTTTACCAGCACACTGAGGCCTGAAACACTGTTGGTAGGCCCAGCTAAAAAAGATCCATTAAATTAATTCTTAAATGGTGAAGTGATGGTTTTGTAAATCCCATTCATTCAGTGAGTCCATTCTGGTTGGAAGTACACATAAGATTCATGGTGGATGTTAGCCAGAGTTGCTGGTAAAGAACACTTCTTCTCCCCAACCATTCAAATTGGAGCCCCATCCAATACAGACAGCTATTGGGTATCAGCAACTAGAATATTCACATTCCTCCTTTCTTCCAGCCTGTGCCATTTTGAGTGCCTGGCCATGACCCTCTTTTCTAGGGATGGAAATCCTTCCACAGTTCATTCTTTAATTCATACAAAAACTGGGTGCAATTGTGAGAGAATGGAGGAACTGTACATATTGTTATTGTTACTCACATTCGCTCCAATATACATTTACACAAAAAATATATTTTGTGCAAAAAAGCCCCAACATTTTTCTACCCAAACTTTTTTTTTATAAAGGTCTGCAATGGGAACATTTTTTTTTCAATAAGAATAAGAAAATTTGTGAGACTGAGTTTTCTTTATCCCTTCCCTTCCCATGTGCATTCTCTCTCTTTAGTGCTTAATGCATTCTGCACTACAAATTACAATTATCTGAAGCATGACTATTCCACCTTTGGAGAGATAGTCTGTCCCTGAGGTGGCATGGGCAAGGCCAGTATCAGGCATCAACATTATTGGGTGGTTGATGAGGCCCCACACTTCTGCAAGAATCACTGCTTACTTTACCCTTTTGCTGTGGGTGTTGGTACAGACTGAGGGCCAGACTACACACCAGGAGCTCTTTCACACTCAACAATTGTAGCACTATGATTCCACTTTAACTGCCATAGTTACACGCCTGGGAATTCTGAGGTTTGTAGTTTGGGGAGGCACTAGAGCTCTCTATCTGAAAATTCTAAATACCCTTCCCTCAACTGCAAAATCTCAGGATACCTTAGGATATTGATATGCGGATTAAAGTGGAACCATACCACTCTAACAGTATAGTGTGAAAGGGCTCTTGAAAACTAGCATAAATACATTGTCAACAGGAAGCTGCCCTTATCCGCTCATTTTGAGTATCAAAGAAGGCGATACTATAAAATGGGGGAACGGAGGGGATGGGTGGAGAGAGAGAGAGAGAGAATCGTTCTTTTTCCTTCTAAAGACCAAATTAAATTTTAGAAGTGTTCTCACGGGGGCAGCACTTCAGTCATATCCAAAGACTAAAAAGTGGGACCAAAAGTATCAGCATATTTTAATGCAAAGCACTTGCCCTCAGTTACTAAGTTTTAGGAGAGGCATTTTGACTTTTTAGAATGGAAGAAAAATGTACAATAGCACAGAAATCACCAGACAGTTGTACTATGGGGAAGGGGTTACAGCCATTTGTGGAAGTCCACAGTCAGTAGATTTGGCCACAGGTCTTGTGTTTCCCACCTGATTGCTGTGGTTGAAGTGCAAAATATAAAAAATACTGGATACTGATCTGTCCAGATGGCTTGCGGTCTAACGTATATAGAAAAGGTTTGGACTGGTACTTGTAATGGACATGTCTATTCAAACACACATGAAGATGTGTTTTCTCCTGCAGGCGTAATTGCATTCCTATTTAGGATGCATGAGTAGCACAGGCTTGCTGTTTCTTTGAGCAGCACACTGCACAACCAATGAGTTAAATGCATACAGTTAGCAGGCATGTGTGACATGCAGCCACAATTGTAAAGCTTGAAATCACAAAAAATATTTAGTACTTATAGTATGGTAATAAAATGGCTTGAGAAAACCATTGATGGCTGCATGATTTACACCAGATAAAGACAAATATAGATACAGATATAGATATAGATGTACGGCAAAAGGCATAATACACATAAAAGCAACTTGTCTCCCCAAACACATTTTTCATCAGCTGTTCTCCAGGCAAACAGATAAATTAATCAGTAGATATGCATACACAATTAAGCCTTTGCTTACACAATATTATAGACCTCCTTGTATGTGGAGAGAGAGAGAGAGAAAACAAAATCAATAAGGAATATTCCCAAATCAGCAGAAGTCATCAATTCCCTTTGCAGTCAGTAAATATAATGTAGTCTTCCTGAACCTGCACACACATGCATGCACACACCATCCAAAAGGACAGAGTAGACAGAATACAGATGCAGTCCTTTTAGTCTCTTCAGAACATCTGCCAAAACCCTTCTTTTCCCCTCATGTGATAATAATGGAGCTGACTGTACTGTCAGGGGTGTGCCAGAGCTTTATGCCTGGCTGACCCAGAGTGCTAGACTGCTATTCCTTCATGCTCTGCTGCTTTTTAGCTCCACTAAGAGGTTGCCTCAAGCAGCTTTTGCCAGCCCCCTTGATATTTTGGACACTGAGTTTAGAATGAACAATAAGTCAGCAGCCTTCATGCTCGGTCAGAATAGGTTTTTCTTCCCCTCCCTCTTGCCTTCCATGGGCTAACAAGAAGAAAGCTCAGCGCTGCTTGGAGAAGCAGGACCATGGTAAGGGTGAAAAGGGCCAGACTCTGCAGTTCAGAGACACAGCGCAGGAGAAGATTCAGCCATGGTGCTCATGCTCAGTTTGGTTTAGTCACCTCTACAGAGAGTTGTTATCTATCATTGTAATACAAAGGTATTGTTCTTCTTTTGAAAGTAATACACATTTCAATGTCAATTCCCTGGAATGTACTAGGAGGGAAGACTTCAATATGTATATAGGTCTCATTGGTCTTTCTAGTCCTGCCTTGGACCTGCAGATGCTATCAGACTATAACTCTGTGTCCTTGTCCTCTGGCCATAACGACTAGGGTCATTTCTGCACTAGACAGTTATAGTGCTGTTATTCCACTTTCAACATCCTATGGAATCCTGGGGTTTACAGTTTAGGGAGGGGTCTTTCTGCAAACCGCAGGATTCTATAGGATGTTGAAAGTGGAATAATATTGTAACCCCTGCTGAAAGACCCTATCTCAAGGAAGAGAATTATTTGCTATCTCTATAGTTATTAAGCCAGAGGTTCACTGAACAGCAACTTAGACATCTGGGTCTATAAACTGAAGTATTTTTAGTGAGGTCAGGCCAACATGCCTCCAGTCACATACACAAGAGGAACCTCAGGAAGGCACGTACACACACACCTCAAATGGGACGTCAACACCTTGAGAGACTCACTGTCTCCAGATGAGGTTATTGATTGCAGTCTTTCAGGAACTACAAAGATGAGGTCTATTCGCATAACTCAGCTTCTGTCCTTGCCCAGGAAAGGGTCTGCCCCCCACCAGGCATGCCTTGCACTATAGTTGGGTCCTCTTTGGGGCTTTCTTTGTAGAATTCCCATCTTGGACTAGCATCTGGCATCTTGCTATTCTAGAGTTTGCCTCAGCATTCTTTCTCAGCTGAGTCCTGTTTGTTTCTTTTTCTTTTTCCCAAAACTGCTGTCTTCAAGATCAGGTGTAGTATATTCTCTTTCTTCCCTCTGCTTTTCCCGCTGTTAAGACTGTCAAACTCAGTAGTCTTTGTGTGCTTGTGTGAGTGACTGCTTTGCGTGTGTGTGTTTGTGTGTGTAAATTCTGCTCATTCTGCTAAATAAACACCTTTAATTGAACTTCTCTTTCTCATGCAGTCTGACTCGTAAACATTGGGTAAAAGATCGTGCTGTGTTTCCCTGCCCTCTCACTTCATTAAGTAGTGCTCTGCTAATTTCCCCAACCTTTTTAGAGCACATCCAGGTGTCCCTCCAGGGACTCCCAGAAGTCAGGGTAACAATAGCACTATAACAGTCTACTGCAGAAATGGCCTAGGAGTACTTGGGAGTTGAAGTCCAACAAGAATGGAAGTTCAAGACCCTGTTGACAAATTTCAAACAAACAAGTCACCAAGAGCCCATGGTATTCCATTCTGTAGAATTGCTTTTTAACTTTTGTAAATAAGATTTTAGCTGATAATTTTGTTTTAAATTATTACAAGCTACTTGAAAGCATGCATGAATGAACAATTTCACTGTCATAAGATATAGTTATGGCTGCTACACTGGAAGGGTTTCAATGGGGACTGCATAAACTGCATAAAAGATGGGGATCATAAATGGTGACTTGTCAGGTAGACTATGTATCACTTCCAGTATCAGAAATAGCACACCTATGTGTATCATTTTCTTGAGAGCACGAGATGGAGGATACAACTGCACTCATGTCTTTTTGGTGAGCTTTCCATGTGATTGTGCACTATGTGGACAGAAGGTTGGTTTGGAATGTTGGTTTAGATAAGACCTTGGCCTCATCCACCATGGTTCTTCTTATGAGAGTCCACCACCCTCTGTGTAGTTCATTGCATATCAAACAGCTGTTACCATTAAGAAGTTCTTCCTAATATTTGACCAGAATCTTCTTTCTTGTAGTTTGAAACCATTGGTCCAGCTCTTATCTTCTGAAGCAGTGGAAAACATACTTACTCTCATTTTCTATCTGACAGCCTTTCAGTGTTTGAAGATGGCTGTCCTATCATCTCATTGTCTTCTCCTCTCCAGGCTAAACATACTGTTACCCATATGGCTTGATTTACAGTCCCTTTTCTATGTTGGTCATCATCCTATAAAGTGCTCTGTTTCATCAATACCCTTCTTAAACTATAATATCCAGAACTATATGATGTGCTTACTTCGGTTGTAATGTGCACATTGCCCTTTATAAGGTACTGTTAAAATTTGGGAATAAGAACCACTGCCTCTAAAACATTTTGTAGGTCTCTTCAAAATGCATACAGCTAAAAGCTGTGCCAAAGTTTCCTCAGACTTTTCTGTGATGGGAAGCACAGGTTATTAGATATCTGATTTTCACCCAGACTGAATCTCTTGAGAAGAGAGATCAAATGCATTTTCTATCACTTGAATATAAATACTTTAAAAAGTAGGGAATTTTTCTGTACTAGATATTTGGAGGGGGGAAGGAGGGGTGCCTCCTGAAGCTTGTAGCTTTGAACACAGTGGTATAGATGAGCGCAGCCTTCCAGTCTTCCCCCCAGCACACACACCCTCCCATTCCTTTGCTCCAAGCTCTGCTCTCTGCCTTCCAGCAGCTTCTGCTGGTAGTGCTGTTTCAGTGTACAAGATTTTACATGGTACAGAAAAGCCAGAACAGGGCAGGCACCCATGGTTGGAGCCACATATAGGATAAGGGGAAGAGAAGAAACCCCCTTGCATCCTAAGGCCTTCAGGATGGCCCCAAAGATCCCAAATGTTGATGCAATCTATATGGAGGTAAAATGAGTATTTTCTTTAAGAAGTTGCCTTTAGAAACCGAAAGGGCAAATGTGAATCTTCCCAAGAAACAAACAAGAGCCTTTGGCCTTGCATTTAGGGTCAGTGATATGGAATGGAAGTTCCCACCTCAGTTTAACTGAAACTTTACAGGAGCTATCCAAGGTGCTGAACCTGTTCGGTGATAAAGGTCAGTACCTTGGATATGTCCTAACATTGGAGTTATTTTCCAGATAGAATCCTTTTAGAGCACTCTTTTTGTGCTTGTGTGTGTTTCTGTTGTTCACTTCAAGTTTCCTCTTGACCTATGACAACCCCATGAATTTCATAGATCATGGAATCATAGAGTTGGAAGAGACCACATCCAGTCCAACCCCCTGACATGCAAGAACACACATCAAAGCACTCCTGACAGATGCCCATCCAGCCTTTGTTTAAAAACCTCCAAAGAAGGAGACTCCACACATTCCACGCACTCCAAGGCAGCGTATTCCACTGTCAAACAGCTCTGACCATCAGGAAGTTTAGGTGGAATCTTTTTTCTTGTAGTTTGAATCTGTTGCTCCTTGCCCTAGTCTCTGGAACAGAGGAAAACAAGCCTGTTCCCTCATCAATATGACATCCTTTCAGATATTTAAACATGTCTATCAAGTCTACTCTTAACCTTCTCTTCTGCAGACTAAACATACCCAGCTCCCTAAACCACTTCTCATAGGCCATGACTTCCAGACCCTCCACCATTTTGGTCGCCCTCCTCTGGGCATGTTCCAGCTTGTCAATATATTTCTTGAAATATGGTGTCCAGAACTGGACACAGTATTCCAGATGAAGTCTGGGAGACCTGGTGGCGCAGTGGTTAAATGCCAGTACTGTAAGCCACAAGGTTGTGAGTTCGATCCTGCCGGGCTCCAAGGTTGACTCAGCCTTCCATCCTTCCGCAGGTCGGTAAAATGAGTACCCAGCTTGTTGGGGACATGTATAGAAATACATGCTATTTGTAAGTTGTTCGCTGCCTTGATCCATATGGAGAGGCGGGATACAAATTAATAATAATAATAATAATAATAATAATAATAATAATAATAATAATAATAATAATAGTAATAATAGTCTGACCAAAGCAGAATAGAGTGGTACTATTACTTTCCTCAATCTAGACATTATATTCCTATTGTCGGAACCAAGAATCACATTGGCTTTTTTGGCTATCATATCACACTGTTGACTCATGTGGCAGCCAAGAAAGCCAACGCAATTCTTCGTTGCATCAATAGGAGTATCAATGGGACTTGTAGTTTGATGAGGCACTAAACCTTTCTGCCTGAGCATTCAAAATCCCCCTTCCTAAATTGCCAATGCCAGAATTTTCTTAGATAAGCAATACTCAAGTTTTTCTTAGGCAATTTCCACATGAGGTGAGGGAATTGCTCCGTGCTGGTACTTACGGGGTATTTCTGGGCATGGACCAACGTGGACTCTCCCTTAAGCCCTTCCACAGGGCTCCTCGTCTCATTCAGGGTGAATCGGAGCAGTGTGAGGTCTTAGATCCGCACTGCTCCGGCTTCCAAAATGGCAGCTTCTGGTTGTTCGTGGGTCCCGACCAACCATGAAGCTCACCACGCCTGAAGCCCACTCTCTGCAGATCGCAGGCTTGCATTGGTGCGAGCCTGCAAATCTGCACAAGGGAGCAGGTATGCAATGGTGCGCTCCAAAAAATTAAAGAATGGTTTTCTACCATTCTTTAAAAAATGCGCTGGAGGACCAGTTGGGGGCGTTTTGGAGCGGACTGAGGTGCGGATCCCAGGTAAGTAGTCCAGACCTGGTCTGCTCCAAGGTGCAGACGACCTTCTCGAGAGGACGCACTGCGCCATTTTAATCTGCCATGCGGAATTGGCCTTAGATGAGAAATACTCAGAAGTGGCTTTGCCAGTTCCTTCCTCTGTCCCAGAGTAAAAATAGAAGCACAAGCAGTTTTACTCAGAGGTTGTGTTAGAGCAGTTCTCTAGTGCAGCCAATCATTCTGAAAGCACACAGAAAAATCCTTTCTCTCACTTTTGAATTGGTTGTTGTGGGAACTATCAGACCATTGGCTGAACCCAAGTCTTTGGCATCCATAGCATGATCTGTTGTGCATCATATAGACTAAGCATGTTTGCTGGCACATATTTGTTCTATGATAAATGTATATATGATCTTCCTTACTTAACTTTCTGCCTTCCAACCCAATGGCCTTTGTCACTAAGCTCTGGGTCCTCTCCTAACAGGCTGAGGAGGAAAAGGAATCATTCTGTTCATATCCTGCCTTTTCATCAAAATCAGGAGTCAAGATGGATTACAAATAAAAACAAATTCAATATACACACAAAAGTCAATATGAAAATAAAACAAAATGATCAATAACATTTAAAACAATTAAAAAGTATTAAAATAATTTTTAAAAGTGCAATTATGCAAAAAAAGAGGATGGTTGTTCAATGTACATTAGATTTTCTAAATTTTCTAAATTTATAATGTGATTTGAGCAACATTTTTTTAAAAAAAGTGTGCAAAAAGTGCCTACATTGGGACACAGTATATGAAAAAATGTCTAGATATCAAAAAAAGCTGTACCAACAAATGTGTGGAAGCATACTTTACCTCAGTGGTAAATGTATACAATAGCAATAGCATGTGTACTTCTATACCACTTATCAGCTAAGTGCTCTCTAAGCAATTTACAATGTATTTAGCTAATTGCCCCCAACAAGCTGGGTACTAATTTTACCAACCTGCAGAAGGATGGAAGGCTGTGTTAACCTGGAGCCCAGCAGGATCGAACTCACAACCTTGTGGCTGCAATACCAGCATATGTGCATGAAAATATTTACATTTTGGGGAAAAAACATGCATGGTGATATGCATGAATTTCTGTGTGTTTGCCTGTGCATGCATGTGTTTGTAGAGCTCACAATCTGATAGGGACCTAAGGTGGAATAAACTTCAAGATCAAAACTGGAAAATCTCAGAAAGTCTGAGCTTTTCTCATGCGTACAACCCAAGTCTTTAAACCTGAGTTCCTTGAAGACAAAGAAGTTACTTCCATAGTGTTAATAGTTTAAAATTTTAATAGATGAGAATTATTTACTGTGAGCTTCTCTGAAAGTAGATTGTTCTTCTACACAATTTCTCCAGTCTAGTGAGAAATCTATATGGTTTATGTGGTAGGTAAAGGATATGGCATATTACAAGGACTTCTTTGGAAAATCTTTGTAACATTTGCTGTTGTAAGATTCATAAGGGCTGGAGCATGAAGCAAATTTGTTCTGTGTGACTATTGCATAGCATAAAAGGGAATGCTGCTACTCTTGCTTTCATTTCCTTAAATGTCTGCTTGGAGCACAATTCAGAAAACTCTTTAGTTCCTTCCTATCTTGCATTACTGTTGATGAAATACAAAGTGGATACAGGGAAAATAAAAAATGAAGTTAAGGCCATGTAACTTCATTCTCCTCCTTCTTCGCAAAACATGCTCGCAAGATTGCTTACAGCCCACAAAGCTAGGAAAATATTCTCTGGCTTTTGTCTGTTCTGCCAGGCTTTCAAGATTTCAAGTTATGTGTTGCAGACATGTGCAAGTTTTAAAATAAAACTTTCCTTCAAAATGACCAGCTGTACAGTGATGGTCACATTTCAGAGACTTGAAAAAAATATTCTGAAGTGAATCTTGACATCAAGTCAAGAAACAATGCTCTCTGTTCATGTGGTACATCCTCAGGGGTGTGATGAATCTGTGCTGGGTTGCAGTCAAAACTATAAAGGAGCATTCCAAATGTTGAACCCTCAATAGGTTCAGAAATTTGAAGAAAGTCTGAACTGATTCATCACTCCACTGATGCTGGGAGCCCTACAAACTCCACTACTATTGATCAAACTAGGAACCATTTTTGCACAATGAATGATTCCTAGCAGGGCTAACCCTACCATGCACCATGGTGCTCAGATGGCAAGTTGAGAGGACTGTGTTATTTATCTACCAACTGCACGACTGCCTTTAATTATTGTTGTTGCTCTTGTACCCTGCAACAGATACTGGGTTTGCTACTGTTAGAAATACTATTTAAGTCCAAGTAGACTGTAACATTGGGGGATAAGATGGCTCCACAAAGTTACATTATTTGCCGCAGCAGGAAAGTGGTCGCTGTTGCTCTGGAGCCAGAGGCCTTGTTCTGCAGAAGGGACCCTATAAAAGTCCTACAAAATACCTGTTAGGAGTGTAATTCTTCACTAACTCCTTTTTTGAAGTAATTAATGTGTCAGTTTAGCAATTTTCTTCCTCTTGCAAGGAAGTCCTTGAAATCGTTTTCAAAGACTATTCACAGTTCATGATTTATTCTATGCAAAATTCACATCATATTTTTGTAGGAAAAGATATTTTCTGCACAAGAAGCAGTATTCTGAGTGCAGAAAATATTTCTGTTCAGCCATATTGTTTTCTGTGCCAAAAAATGCAGTTTCCTGAGCAGAAAATGCTGTTTTCTGCTCAAAAATCCATGTGTGAGTTTTGCACCAGAATGAGTCCTAAGCTGCAAAAATTCCCATAAGTCCAAGACTTCTCCTTGCAATTTCCCAACAACTGAGGAACACATTTTTAAAAATATTTTCAAGTATTCTGTCCACTCCTAGTGCCTGTGTTGCCACTGCTTTGCCAAAGTAGTCATAGTGGCAAGTTTGTTTAAAATGTAGTAGATATAAACTTTAAATAATAACTGCTGCTATCACAGGAAAAACATGGTGGTGTAGAGCTCTTCAGAGGCATGTCATCTACAATGCCTCACTCTGGAGAAGTACTTCCTTAAAGTATAGCATTAAGAGGCAAGAGGGCTCCAGAAATACTAGTGTGAGAGCAGCACAGTGTGGCAGAGAGGGAGGATGAGCCTACAGCACCAGCACCTGCCTTGCTCAGGTGGCACAGTGCCACACACTGACATTGATTCCTAATTCAAATCAAGATGGTTCTTACTGATGTGAAGCCAAACACAAGCTGTGTGAATCGAAAGTCCTGAGAAGAAGATGGGACAGCTATTCCAAAAAGTAATGAAGTTACAAGTAAAATATAGCAAGCAGATAATGAACACAGATCCGTATTCTTTTTTGAAAAACTGATACCAACATATGTGTTGTCTACCTCAGTCTACCTCTCATCAGTCTACCTCTCCTTCCTTTGGTTTTTAAGATAATTAAAAAGGCCCCCTGTGCAGTCACTTCCATTTTTGGCTATGCTCCCCATTCATTTGTTGTACAGGTATGCAATTTGTGCTTCAAGACAGTATGCTTTTCAAAAACTGCCAGCCTTACAGAATCCCGTGTTCACAGAGCTTCTGTTACAATGGGCTTTAGACATTCAGTTTGTGCAAGTCTGGTTGTCAAAAAATCAGATGTCTCTACTTGGCTGCACTCTGGCTTTTCTTTTCATATGGTTTCAAATTCTATCATTTAATCTTCCCTATCTCCCAAGGCACCTGGCACTTTCACATTCTATGCCAGTTCCTCTTTTATTGGTCAGGAGAACCAAATCTAAAATACTGAGCTCTTGCTGTTTCTTCAGGCTTCTAAAACAAGAGAGTTGTTTCCAACTGTGTCAAGATCTCTCTCTCCCCACTCTCTCCTACACACGTACACACACACTCATACCTTCTGTAAAGTACGGCATATACCCATGAAGTTCTCCAGTCTGAACTTGGAAAGTAACTTGATAGGTAAGCCCAAAGCACCCCCTCCATTTCATTTCCGTAAACCAGGGATGGGAAATGTACAGTCCTCCAGATGTTATTAAACTGACGCTCCCAGCATTTCTCAGTACAGACCATGTTGGCTACGGCTGATAAGAGTTGAATTCCAGTAATATCTGAAAGGTCACACAATTCCCCACCCTTCTATAAGCAGTGAAAAAAATTACTAACTTTTACTATTGTTGTTGTTCATATCAGTCCCAACTTATGGTGACCCAAAGTAAAACCTATCATGGGGTTTTCTGGGCCTGAGAGTGTGTGAGGCACCTAAGTTTACCCAATGGGTTTCCATGGCCTAGCGAGGAATTCAACCCTGGTCTCCAGTTTGTAGTCCAATTCTCAAACCACTACACCATGCTGGCTCTCTGTACTCACCACTTATTCATTACTTATTTTGGGGAGGAAAACAAAACTAAGGGGTCATTTCACACTGCACAGCTATAGCACTATCCTTCCATTTTAACTGCTATGGCTACATCCTGTGGAATTCTGGGGTTTGTAGTTTGGTGGGGCACCAGAGCTCTCTGGCTGAGAATTCTAAATTGCAAATCACAGGATTCCATAGGATTTGGCACCAGCACCCTGAACCCTTGATTGTCTATAACTCATGGCTTCCTACACCCCACATCAAATCTCAGATTAGTAGGCTATTCCTAAGGAACGTAGCCATACAATTAAGAGAAATTAGCCTTGATTAGGTTTTCACTAATCATGATATATAGATAGATAAGCAAGGCCGGTTGAGTAAGTGTATTGATAGAACATTGGTGTTGGAGGAGGTCATTGAAAGTATTGCTACATTTCCCTTCTTCTAAGTAATATCTTTCAGTCATCACCATGGTCTCATTTGTTTCCCCAAAGCTATACTGACTGACACATACACACATACACACTAGGGGAAAATGCATTAAATCTGCTTGAACGCATGATAAAAATGCTTTATGAAAAAGGTCCATTTATATTGGGGTTGGCTTTTTAGAATAATAACATTTAGATGGAAGGTATATACCTGGCATTGTTTGTACATGCATTTCTTTTTTCTGCTTGTATTTTTCTCTGGCTATCTGAAATTTAAGGAGTGAGGAGAAAGGAAAGAAAGAAAAATAAAGGAAAATAAAGAATTACAGTCTGCCGCCTATCCCAAAGAAATGCAACACAATCTGATTTCACCTCTTTCTCTCCGGGATGAATGTGTTCATTTTTGCTTACAAAGGAAAGACACAAAAGAACTGTAAGAAAAGGATTCAGATGGTGATGCCCGATACACTTTTCCAGCAAAAAATGTGAAAACAAAACCTGGCTTCTATTGACAGCCTTTGGGTCTGAAAAAAGAAACATATTCATTTAAAGTGAATAATAATGATAAAAAAAATCTCTTAAGGGGACAGCATGAAAAATAAAATCCAAAGCACCATTTGTTGTAATTTCAGAAAACAGAATCTGATACACTGATGGACCATCAAAGTCATCTGGTAACTGCTGGTACACAAGGCTAAAGAGAAAGTGCTCTTCTGATTGGACTGGGAGGAGCACCTGGAGCAATCAGGCAGCCGTTGAGGCCACAGTGCCACCACCACAATGACTTACCTTGGTATAGGACCCTCTTAGCCAGCTGGGTCCCTGGTTCACATTAACAGAGCAGGCCTGGTGGTCAACTGACAAGAGTCTCCTTTGACATCCTCACAAGTCCCAGGGTGACTCTCCATCAGGCTACTGTGGGAATGACAAACGGGCTTGTGGTGTGCTGGTGCCTAGACTTGATAACAATGCTGGTGTTCTCCCCCTCCCCATCAGTAGTGGAAGGAACCCAGTGGACATGATTTCTGATCCAAGACACTGGCCATGGAGGCTGCCCAGAGTCTTGTTACAGTCTGGTCTTTTGTGTGCCTACAAGGGAATATATTTGGATGATTTCAGTGAGGGATTACGGCCAAGTAAATATGCACAGAGCTTCAGCTCAAAAGCTAAAGACACACACAAGTGTGTTTCTTCATTGTCGGTGTAACTGTTTGTTGTCTAGTTTCAGTAAGGTTTTCCTGGAAGCCACTCCTTCCATTGTCCTGCCTTCAACTACTATTTCGGGGGGTGCTCATGTGTGTTTCTTACCAGGACGACTGGTTCTGTAAGTGCAGGAGAAGCTGATTGGCGCAAGAGAGAGGGCTGTCCTTTCTGGGGTTTATGGGCATTCCTTATGGATACCTGCAGCTGTAACATGCTCTTGAGTTTTTTCTTTTTAAACGTTTATAAGGAATGCTTACAAATTGGGCTGGCGGGAGGGGGATTGTCCCCACATACTTGTAGGGGGAAAAAATACACTTTTCTTTAGTAGTTCAGTTCTTTCTTCCTGAGCAGAAAATATAGATTTGACTCCGTGCTGAATAGGAATGGGGAAATCTGACAATTTCACCTTCTCTTTCATTCAGGGCTTAAAAAACAAACAAATCTTCATTTCTTTCTGTTCTGTGTGTGCAGTTTTCAAGAAGGGGGAAAAAAATCTATCAGCTCTGCTTTCTTCCATATCTGACCTTTTTTCCACTTCAAGTTCTTCCTATTTTTAATATGATATCACCTCTCAATGTTGATAAATTTCTCAAAAAATGAACAGGTGTTCTCCCCATTAGGTCACACTGACAATATTCAAGTGGTACAGGCATTCCAAGCAGAGAGAGGTTTCCTATCGTATCTGCTTGCCATTTCAGTGAGGAACTTCTCCATTAGGAGAGGTAGCACCAACATGGGTGAATACATTGAAACAGAGAATTTTAAGAGTGGTATCTGTGGAGTGGATGAATAAACCTTTACATTTCACTTTTACTCACATTTGATTTTTGAATAACCTCAAGCTTTTTCTATCTTTAATATGAAAAAAATATGAGTTTTGGTCAATTGTTATCAAAATGAATTTGAATGAAATTCTCACACACACCCCGATCTGCAAATTTTGGTAAATTTGCGAAATACTGAAACAAAATTTCTCACTTTTGAACAGAACAAATACAGTAGATAGGTACAACAAGATTCTTCCACATTTAGGATTAACTGTATCTATTCAATCTTAAATGTGGAAGAATCGTTTTGTAGAAACAGAAGAGACCACAAGGGCCATCTAGTCCAACCCCCTGCTATGCAGGAATCCACATCAAAACATTCCCAATAGATGACCATCCAGCCTCTGCTTAAAAACCTCTAAAAAAAGGAGACTCCACCACACTTCAAGGCAGCATATTCCACTACCGAACAGCTCTGACCATCAGGAAGTTCTTCCTAATGTTGTGGTAGAATCTCCTTTCCTGCAGCTTGAATCCATTGCTCCTTGTCATAGTTTCTGAAACACAATCTTTAAAGAATTAAGCACTCAAGATCCAGGACCAAAATGAATTCATCCTATTCAGAAGCATTTGTTGTCTAAAATCTCAAATCTTTCCATCCTGAAGATGAAGAAAATACAACTATTGATAAATTCTTATTACAAAAAAACTTAAAATCTGCAGCTGTTCCATTTTGAGGACCAACTAAAAATGCTATAAATGTCTCAGGCTTTGGAGTTCTCCATATTCTTCTAGGTGTCACAGAAATTAAGGAATAGTGAAAGAAATATATAAATCCAAGAAATCAGGCCAGATGTTGTGGCTGTAAAGTTTTCAGCTCAATTCAATCCTATGAAGGAGATTGCAGACTCGCATGAATATCAATATTAGATTACCCCAGCACTGCATACTGGAACGAAGAATCATGGGCTTGGTATCAGAAGACAAACTGCTGGCTGAAGCTCAGTGAATTGTCCATCAAACTGCCAGAGATCTGATAAAAGTTCTTGACTCATCTTAGAGGATAGGCACAGTACACTCTTCATATCAGCAAAACTGGAGGTAAGATTTTCGTGGCTCACAAGATAAAAAAGGACAAACAAATTTCTCACTTGTCCCTAGTGCTAAACAATTTTTTGACCTCAGGTTTATGATCTGGAAGTCACTGTTTTCATCCTGTTATACTAGGGTGCTAGTACCATACTTTAGTGTTCTTTATGGGGGGCATACATAAACAAGCATGTCAAACTTATTATGATCTGTTTTCTTAAGTTTCTTATGATCTGAAGCAAAACCAAAGCAAAAATCTATTTTGTGATGTGAGACCTCATGGAAGACAAGGATTGCTCAATAACACCTCCATCTTTTCTTTCTTATCTCATCATTTTTTCCAGTTCAGGAAGTCCCCCCTACTCCAAAAATTTAGCACATGAACATTTATTTAAGCTGTATTTTCTATTACATCTTGACTTCCCATCTCCCCTTCTCCAATTATCCTCATGATCACTTGCTGAAGTAGATTAGGCTGAAAGATGCAATTGGACCATTGATATCTACTTAGCTGCAAAGCTTAGCAGGTATTCAACAGAGGTCTATCTAGGATGGGGCAACTGGGTGTGTGCCCTGGGCGCCAATGCCAGAGGGGCACCCTCCTGCCCACCACCTGCCCCTTGGCTGCTGATGCCCTCCTCATGCGTTCCTCATGCCTGCCACTGCCCCCGTGCTCACTGACACCCCCTTCGCCCACCATCCTTCTCCTCACCCCTCCTCCATGCCCGCTGCTGCCCCCCCATGCTTGCTGCCACCTCCTCACTTGCCACTGCCCTCTGCTTGCTGCCGCCCCCCGCAGGGGTCCTTCTTGGTCTGGTGTGGAAGCGGAGGCAGTGGCAGCAGCACCTAGGGGCACAACTTCCCTGCTTGCCCCAGGTGCTGCTGAGCCTCAATACGCCACTGGTATTCCAAACCCTTTTTGTTAGAATTTGTCACCTTTGCAGGCCTATATGCATTAATTACTCATTTGTAGGTTAATCTATAGGAATTTATACACAACATATATTTATAGTGACTTCTTGTTTGTTTTACCACACTCTGGCCCTTTCCGCACCAGGCAATTAGAACGGGGCAGTGCATCCTCTCATGGAGGCCATCTGCACCTTGGAGTCGACTAGGAGCGGACTACTTACTGGAGATCCACACCTCAGTCTGCTCCAAAACGACCCCAAGTGGTCCTCCAGCATGCTTTCTAAAGACCACAAAAAACAGGTCTTTATTTTCCTGGAATGCGCCATTGCGTTCCTGCTCCCTTGTGCAGATTCACAGGCTCACACGAATGCGAGCCAGCAATCTGCAGAGGGCAGGCTTTAGGCATGGCAAACTTCAGCGGTTGGTCAGGACCCATGACCAACCAGAAGCTGCCATTTTGGAAGCCGAAGCTGCCATTTTGGAAGCTGGAAGCTGCCATTTTGGAAGCTGGAGCAATGCGGATCTCAGGAGGAGGCCTGCGGAAGGGCTTCAGGGACAGTCCACGTTGCTTCGGACCCCAGAAGAAGTGGTAGGTAACGGCATGGAGCAATTCCCTCACCTTATGCAGAAAGGGCCTCACTCTCCCCTAGCATCGCTCTAACCTGCAGCCATTTTCTTTTCTTTCTGTTTCATGTTTGATTATGGATGAGCATTATAACCAATTGTTTGGGTAGGACTGGTTGTTGTTCAGCTTCTGTCTTGCTTATTTGATTACTGGTTCTCAAAGAAGAGACCGAGTGCTATCTCTCACATTTCCTAACATTTTTAAACCTGGTTCACTGATTGATTTGATTTATATCTCACCTTTCTTCCAAAATGGGACTCAAAGCACATTACAACATAAGCAAAATAGAGGAGTTAAAAAATACACATTATAAAATTTTAAAAAGCAAAAAACAATCTCACTAAAACCTCATATTAAAGAAATTAATTTTTTAAAATGAAACACATCATAAATATTAAAACAGCATACCTTTCGCATGTACATTAACTCCAATGTTAAGGCTGGACACCTGTCTAAATAGGAAGGTCTTTGCCAGCTGGCAAACAGAGAACAGGGAGGAAGCCAAGCAAGCCTTCCTCTGGAGGGAGTTCCATAGCTTCGGAGCAGTAACCAATAAGGCACTCTCCTGTATCCTCGTCAGACAAACTTGGAAGGGTGTTGGAATGGAGAAAAACCTTCCTCTGGAGTTTGTAAGATTTGGGCAGGCTCATACAATATGGACCTAAGCTGTATAAGACTTTATACTCATAACCAGCATTTTGACTTGTACCCAGAAGTGGACTAGTAGCCAGTGAGATTATTTAAATGAGAGAGTTTTATGCTACCTATGCCCAACCTGGGTCTGCAGCCTAGCTACAGCATTTTTGACCACCTAAAGTTTCTGAACAGTCTCCAAAGGCAGCCCCACATAGACTATGTTACAGTAATCCAAATGGAATGTATTCAAGGCATATGTTACCATGGCCTGATCTGACCTCTCAAGGAATGGGCACAGCTGGTGCACTAGTCTTAATTGTGGAAATGCATTCCTGACCACCACTGAAACCTGGGTCTCCAGATTCAGGAATTAGTATGAGAGCAGGCCCAAGGTACAAACCTGAGATTTCAGGAAAAGCGTAACCCTGTCCAGCGCAGAATGAGTCACTATTTCCTGATGTCCAGCTAAGGGCACCTCTCTTGTATCTGGATTAAGCTTCAATTTGTTTGCCCTCATCCAGTCCATTATTGATAACAAACACTGGTTTAGTATGAAAATAGCTTCCTTGGAGAAATAAGAGCTGAATGTCATTCTCATATTGATTACACAATGTTGAGATGCCCTCCCTATTAAGTAATGGGATATGTAGTCCAGCATAAGTAACAGCCTGCTTGTAACCAGAGAAGCCTAGGTACCAGAGACCATTTATCTAACACTTGCTAGGAATGAGCTGATAAGCGCTGCTTGGTTCTCACTGCTTCAAGGTCTCTAGGCAAAGGGGAGGGAATGCTGGGGAACCTTAAGCTCTTGTATTTCCTTTTGAATGGTATTCTCCTCACTAATGTCTTGTACAATGTACCTCACTCCAAATAAATGGTGTTCATGCAGTGTACTATTTGTGTGTGTGGATTCAGTTCCTGACACGCCTGGTTCCAAAACTCTGGACGACCACTCCCAGTGGTTTTATCTATATGTTAAACAGCATAGGGGACAAAACCAAACTCACAGGCTGATGGCCAAAGAGATCAGTAGTGACCACTCATTGAGACACTCCTCCAGGAAGAAATGGACTCACTGTAAAACAGTGCCTTCAAACCCCATCCCAGCGAACTGTCCCAGAAGGATACTATTGTCAGTGGTATCAAAAACAACTGAGAAATCCAGCAGAACCAACAATGACATACTTCCCTGTCCAGTTCCTGGTGTAGGTCACTCAGCAAAGTGACCAAAGCCATCTCCATCCTACAATCACGTCCGAACCCAGACTGAAATGGATTGAAGTAATCTACTCAGGAATCCCAGAGCTGGGACACCCTTAAGAACTTTGCCCCAAAAGATGACACTGGAGACAGGGTAACAATTGTCTAATATGGTGAGTTCAGCAACTTTTTTTTTTTTCAATTTGGGCCTCACCACAGCTTCTTTTTAGGCAAGACAGAACCCTACCTTCGTGCAATGAGGTATTCATCACTTCCCTTACCCACTTGGTCAGTTCCCCCACTGGTTCCTTTAGTTATCCAGGAAGGGCACAGATCCAACATACATATGGTACTCTCATTTCTCCAAGAATCCTGACCACATCTTCAATCTGTACAAACTAAAAGACAGCGAGAAACAAAGGACAAGCTGTGGCTAAGAATACATCCACCAAACCAATCTGGTGGACATGTCAACTACAGTATCCAAGTCAGCACAGATCCAAGGAATTTTGCCTTACAAATTCCTTGCAGAGGATTGTTGAGTAGTCAGCATTCTGTGCTTGTGGGGCAGAATGCAGAAGGCTCTTTACCACTCCAGACAACTCTGCTAGATGACATCATTAATGCAATGGTGGTAGAGAAGTGCAATCTCTTCACTACTACCACTATGAGCACCTCTACCACTACCACCACAGAGTCAGCCTTCCAAAGGGATTTAGCCTGTATTTGATCAGATCTGTTCTGAGTTTTCTGCTGTTACTGTTCTAGTATCCAACCCATCCATTTCTTTAATCCTGTTCTTTAATCCTAAACTGTTAATTCTAATCTGCCATTCTAACCATTACACCACAGTAGGTTTCATTTTAAAGAAATCACCAGTACAAGTATACAGATAAAATTATGGGAAAAGATAGGGATATTTCCCATATGGCTTTCTTCTATCCCTCTTCCTTTGCTGTTCTTATTCTAGAGGCCTAATAATTTCTGCTTTGTTGGTACATAGCAAAGCCACAAACTTTAAATTGAATTCATGCTTTAAAATCACAGGATCTGGATAGTTTACTGTATTGTCAAGAAACAATGTCCTAATCCAAAGTGAAAGAGGAAGGAAGAGAGCTATAGTGACAGAGGATTCTTTTATTTTCCCAGCTCCAAAGAAACTTGCTCCAATCTCTTCCCTAAGTGAGCTAAAGCTGCCTCAGCAGCCCAATTCAACTGTACTGACCTTGTCATCGCAATTTCTCATGAACACTTGCTTGGCTTATGCTCTCATGACGTCCCTCAACATCCTTCCCTCCCTGCCCCCTCAGAGGCTGCAGCTAAAAATGCTTTACTAGGCACACTCCACTGAAGCAACCACTTCAGATAACCATTTAGTATTTTCCAGGGCCTATGTGTTTTTTTGGGAATAGCTCTTCCTCTAGTACTCTTCATCCCATGTGTGAAGCAATCACCTTCAGTTAGTACCATGTGGGACACAAGTAGGGAATAGATGAAATTTATCTCATCCCACATGGTGTTGTCTCTAATAGAGGGTGTAGAGGCATTTGTGCCTTGCTTCAGGCACAACAATATCTTAGCACTGTTATCTCACTGGAAAACCCTGTCCCGGGGTCTACTATTTTGATATTAAAATATAATTCAATGTGCCTGAGAGGTCACCCGGATGGGCATGTAGGCAGCAAAGATCAAATGTTCAAAATCCAGGTCAGGCCAGTAAAATTCCCAGTCACGTAGCCCCAGGAGACCTCAAGCTGTGCAAACCCACAGTAAACAAAGGGTCCTCAGCCCCTGAGAAGCCGACTTGAGGGGATTAGCATGTTTGCCCCAAGTTGAACAAATATCCTATCAGACAAGGACCATCTAAGATCCTGAGGCTTTGGAAATACCTTGTAATCTCATCATGCAAAGAAAGTTACCATTCTGAAGCTTCTCTCTCATTGCAACAACCCATTGTTCTCCCCAGGAAAGTATTAGCCCTCCAGCTACGTTCCCCCCTACAAATAGTCCCAGTTTTTGAGAGTTTCTTTGGATCATTCCTGGTCATCCCAGCAGACAGTTGCTCTGTCTGTTGAGTAATCCTCTCAGCCCTCTCCATGCTGAGCCCCACTTCTCCACTGTTTTTCCTGGACCAAGGGCTTCAGGAAAAGGTAAAGTATTACGCCTGCTACATCCCCTTCAATATTCCCCTATTCACTTTCCTCTCTTTTGCTTCTTAATAGTTCTTGAGTGAGTGAGTGTGCGAGTGATTGCGTTGCTGTGTGAGATTTTCATTCAATAAAATCATTCATTGGACATTTTTGTTGGTTTCTTGCTTGGCCTGACCCTGTAAAAACTGGGTAAAAAGACCCTGCTAGGTTACCCTGCCTCTCACATTGCTATTCCTCATGCTCTGGCTAGTTTCCATTCCCCATCACATGGAGCACATTGAGGCCAAAGAGCTCTCTAGCTGAAAATTCTAAATGTCCCCTCCCTAAACTGCAAATCCCAGAATTCCATAGGATGTTGAAAGTGGAATAATAGCACTATAACAGTGTAATGCAGAAATGGCCTATGAGGCACACTCACACTGCACAATTGTAGCACCATAATTCTTCTTTGACTGCCATGGTTCTATCCATTTGCAGTTTAAGGATGGGTACTTTGAATTCCCAGCCAGAGAGCTGTAGTGCCTCATCAAACCACAGCTCCCAGGAATCCATATAATGTTATCATGAAGTTAAAAGCTAAATCAAAATGCTACATTTGTATAGTGTGAGAGGGCCTTGGTAAACTGCAATCTCACCACATCTGCCTCATTCAAACAAGTCATATAGTGCCTTTTCATTCCCCAAATTTGTTATTTGAAATGGCAGGCTCAGGCCTTGCATTTCCTGTAATGAAATCTGCTCATAAATTGTATCATAGTGGCTGAGTTCCAGGTTCAATCCTCTGGAAGCCTTTGAGTTAAAAGGCTCAGGCGTGTTTGGAAAATTCAGTCTTTAGAAATCCCTATACAAAATATCTTGATTCATACCATTTTGTGTGGTGTACAAATCAGTGTGTAGCTGCCTACTATATTTTGCACTTCTCAGATTGTTGCAACCTGATTTTAAACACTATAAATACATCAGACAGATCATTATTTGTTAAAATATGAGTTGTCCGAAGTGGGAACATGTGTTTTTTTCCTTTGGAGTCCCACTTTCTTCTGCAGTCCTTCTCGAAATGGTGACAGGAAATGATGAGATGTCACATCCTGTCACCCTTTCGAAAAAGACTGCAGGAGGTATTTGAGCTTGTTGGGGGCAGGAAATGAAGCCTGTAGGGAGTCTGGGGAAGAAATTGGCCTCAGCCATCATGCAGTTGCCCACGGCTGTCTTAAGCATTCTGTGGAATGACACCATGTGCAACTGCCACAGAAAGCCCTTGAAAACTCTTCCCCTCCTCAGCACCCTTTGCAATGTGGTGATATTTTAATAGTATATAGTATTTAAATATGCATTTTGAGGGTAAGAGTGTTTTTAAATTGCAGATGAATGCAACACAATAGAACTCACTTATCATGCAAAAGGGATATGGACCAGAAATAGACAGTGTCACCCAATCCCTAAAAATATTTTCATAAACAGGTCTCGGAGAGATATTTGCCTAAAAATGTTGTCAGTCATCAGAAGAGACGATACTGGACTGGAGAGATTAATTGCTATATACTTGTTATAATGCATTTTTCATAATTATTAGGTAACTGCAATCATTCAGATTTGTATATTTATGGGTTTTTGATCCTCCCAACTAATCAGGAAAAGGAGTAATTTTTATATATATATTTTTAGAATTATAGAATCACACAGCTGGAAGAGACAAAAAGGGCCATCAAGTCCAACCCCTTGCATGCAGGTATACACAGTCAAAGCACTCCTGAGAGATGGCCATCCAGCCCATGTTTAAAAACTTCCAAAGGAGGAGACTCCTTCACACCCTGAGACAGCGTAATCCACTGTCAAACTGTTCTTTCTGTCAGGAAGTTCTTCCTAATGTTTTTCTAGAATCGCTTTGGTTTGATAAAATTTTTAACAGACCAAAAATTCTGTTACTGCTTGGTCACAGGCAGTTGAATTAAGCGTTTGGACAGGATAAGGTATGGACCTGGACCAAGCCAGACAACAATCAGGAACCAAGTAGATGTGGCAGAATCATATGGGAGAGTCATGGTGTAAACTAAGAACTGGCAACCTGATTTGGACTGTAGCACTCATAAATCCTGCTCACTTGCCATGCTGGATAGGTCTAGTGGAAGGTGACGTGGGGTATAGGGCTACCTCTGTGTGGTATAGGGCTACCTGTACCTAACCCAGAGAAGGAATTACTCTAAAAGGGTTTTGCAGCAAAATGTATGTAACTGAAAAAGTAAAGCCATTTCCACACTGCACTGTTATAATGCTATTATTCCTTTCAACATCATATGGAATTCTGGGGTTTGTAGTTTATCAAGGCTAAAGAGCTCTCTGGCTGAGAATTCTAAATGCCCCTCCCTAAACTGCAAACCCCAGGATTCCACAGGATGTTGAAAGTGGAACAATATCACTATAACAGTGTAGTGTGGAAATGGCCTAAGTTCTACTGCATTAATTGGGACTTAGTTTTCCAGGTAAGTGGGCATAGGATATCAACACCCATAACTATTTTGTTGGACACCTTCCATTACACTATGATGTGCAGGCAGACCCAGACCCAAACCCAAGATGGTGGAACAGACCACATCCATTTTTGGTGAAATGCAGATTCCCCTGCCCCCTGTGTTGTCATGGGTAGCAGTGACAGAGCATTAAAGGACCCAATCAATGGCAATGGAACGGGAAGCAGCTCAAAGATGAGATGTTTGCCCTGAAGTTCAGGGGAGTACAAGTAATTACAGAGATTCAAGAACTCCTTTTTTCCCACAGATAGCAGTCTGAACATGAATTTCTAAAGCACTCCTCTGACTTTATTATGATGGGTATTATGTTTTCTTTATTTCATTTAACACTTCCATATGACGGTCATATAATACTGTTCTTTGTACTCCTGTCCCTTTTATTCTCTTTATTTGCTCATTTGATGCAGTTCACAATTCCTGACTTATCAGTTGCTGATGGCACTTTAATTACCGGGTCTATATTATTATTGTTAGATCTTTTAAAAAAAGCAAATGTAATACTTTTTTTCAATAGAAAACACTGGAAATAATAGTTCTGGTTCCATCAACTACAGAGGGAAGTGGACATACTTAATGGAAAAGAGAATGTTGATGTATATCTAATAATGAGAATATGATCCTACGTACTATTTCTATCTTTGGACGTCAATGGTCAAACAAACATTAATAAAACTTCATTCTTCTGTATGGTATTTTATCCACCTGCCTCTAACAGGTCGTTGCATACAAAAGGGGGAAAGGAGAGGAGCAGTCATTTGTTGTCAGAGAAAACTTGACTGGAAGGACTGGGTGATATGCACCCCTGGATCTTGAGTTCACCCTGCCTCCCATGTGAGGACACCATGTTAGGGGGCAGAGACAGTCCATGGTGGACATTGTGCAGCATACCGAACAAAGTGAAGATGATGGTGACGTGTAGTGTCCCAAGACCAACGCCTACCAACATGAGGGGCAAGTTATGCTATTGAAACAGTCAGAATGAGAAGCAGCAGTCATGAACTGAGCAACTGTTGAGTACTGTAAAGGCAGAGGAGAATTGAGGGAAAGCCCCCTCTCACTGTGCTTGTTTGCTCATGTGCAGAGCAATAAAAGGTCGGAATTTTCTCTCAATTTCCTACCCCCCCATCAGGATTTATCCAAATATGTATACTGTATGTTTGGGATGGGAAATACTTGAGATTGAACAGGGGAGAAATTGAAACAGAGGGCCTTTTCACATGGGGTTAAAAAAACGGTGTAGATCGACCTCCATGGAGGTCGTCTACACCGTTATGCGAATTGGGGTAGATTACTCTTGAGTAATTCCACACCTCAATCCGCGGTTGGGCGCCCGCAAGTGGCGGCGCCGCATGCTTTTGAAAAACCACATTTTATGTGGTTTTTCAAAGGCATGGGGCGTCCAACCCTGTGCAGCCCTGTCGCAGCGCCCGTATGGATTTACGGACGCGCAAAAGGGCATCCCTGCAGATCGGGCAGGGGGCGGGATTTCCGGCTGGCGAGCTTCTCCGATTGGTGGAGAGGCTCCGCCAGTCAAAATCCGCCATTTTGGGTGCTGCCGGGTGCTGAGGATGCCGCGGGATGCTGCTGCGTGTAGAGCAGCAAAATGCTCTGCTCCGTGCGGCGACGGAACGAGGTAAGCCCATGTTTTAGTGTGGCTTTCCTCGGTTCCCCACCCGCGTGTGGAAAGGGCCAGACACATCTTCTAAAGCCTCAGGGTACTCTTAAAAGAGTAGGAGTGAATTCTTGTATATTCAACCATGTTAGTGCAACAAAAATCATGACCACAGATGATTTACTTAACTGTAGAGGGGGTAATGAAGACATTGAAACAGTTAAAGATTTTCTATACCTTGGCTTGGTCATTAATCAAAGTGAAGACTGTAAACAAGAAATTGGAAGATTAGGACTTGGAAGCATAGCTATAAATGAACTAGATTTAATCCTCAAATACAAAGATATCCCATTAGATACCAAAAAAATCAAAATCATTCATATCATAATATTTCCAATTTCTATCTATGGATGTGAAAGCTGGAGAGAAAAGGAATCAATTCATTTGATTGAAGTAAATCCCATTGGTATAAATGGGTCTGCTGTGGGTAGGACTAATATTGGATTTTACGATTGTTTGAATTCTGTTGCACAATAGAGGATATTCATATGGTACTGATATGCCACCATGAAGCTAAGAAACACTGAGAGTATAACTGACAGAAAATATGTATAATACTTCAGACTCTGCAGGCTGAAGACTATTAACTCTTAACAATCATAAATCATATAAAATTGAATCAAAAATATATTTTCTTCTTTTGCTATTTGCTGTCAGAAAACAGCAAATTGAATGGCACATAAACAGATACAAGATAAGGATAAAAGAGAAATCAGAACACACAAATGTGCTCATGCACGTTTGTATTTCTGATTTGAGCAGAAGTTGTTGATGGATTTTACTCCGAATGCTTATGAACACCAGCAGATATAACTTAGTAAATGCTTTCCAGGGAAAGTGAAGCTTACCCAGATTCTATTCTGTAGTGCTAAAATACCACATAAGGCCAGATCTAATACTCAATTTGGAATATATTCTCCTCATGTAGTAAAATGGGGGTTTGCAGATTTTTTAAAAAAAGAACCATTGTGTCTAAATGAGAGGAAAAAGACAGGCACTCTAACCCTACAGAATTACTTATCTGACACCGAAATGGCCTGGTTTTGAGTGGTGAGCTGTCGTGTTTGCCTTAGGAGAAATTTTTGTACCTATTTAAACAATACTACACTTTTCAACCAACAAAATAAAATGGAAGTTTCTATGGGGTTAGGTGCTACTTGTCTGTCTTTACTATGAGCCCAATTGATATTTACATTGGCAAATAGATATAGCAGTCAAAAAACATGTTCGAGGGTCTGCATAAAACTGGATTTTAAATTGAGAAAGAAAGAGAGAGAGAATTACTATAAGAATATCTAATGTATATAAAAATAAAATATTGGGAGTGGTAATAACCAAAAACATATTTCTAATGCTTTCTAAGGATGTTACCTACATGTTGGTGTTTTGGTCCATGAAAGAGAAAATGTGTCACAGCTGTTGCCATCATACTGATACTGAGATAATTTTTAAAATGAGCTTTCCTGTATGGCTGACAACGGGGGAAAACCCCCTTAAAAGCTGCACTTTTAAACAATGGACTATTTTAATCTCTAGAAGTCCAAACCATGACCTAGTAACAGTATTTATTTACTTTGTGTGGTCAGAACAGTTTGAACATTAAGTTTCATCTAACTTTATACACAACACTTTGACTTTAGGTCATGTGGATCCCCAGTTAATCTAATTATCTGGACCATTTGTTATTTTTTCCTCCATGAGTTTAGCTGGGCAAGGATACAGACTTGTTTTCACTTAAGTCAACAAAGCATGTCTAAGAGGACAAAGGTGAAAAGTACAGTGAAAAGGTGCACTTAGCCAAAACAGAGTGAGTGAATCTCTTAGAAAGATTTGTCTCTCAAACTCTGCTCAGTTTCTTAAAACATTTGGTCCCTCTCTATAGTTATTTTCCTCACATGGAAAATGATGCACCTGAAGAAGAGCAAATTCATGTTCACAGGCTTTCCACACAAGTTAGACCTCTGAATTTCAAAGGCTATTGCTCCCAGGGAGGGCATCTACACAAATGGGAACTTCGCTTCAGACATGTTGGTTTCTGTGTGAGGAAAGTGATGATGGAGAAGTTGGCACTAGATGCTCTCGTGGTTCAAGAAAGTGTAGTGAGTAGTGGTTGAACAGGATTATATTTTGATTTCACACACCCTTAATATGTTAACAGATGCAGGCAGCAATATAACAATCATACCCCCACATTGCTGAGACAACTCATACTAGGGCGCTTAAAAACAGGCAAAGTCATCCCTCCAACAGGCTCTGCTCAGACAAAGAAGCTCCACAGGTCATGGCAGAGACCCACTCTGCGTGCTTGGAAAGCTCTGTGGGCTGAAAGCTACCACCAGCAATTAAAACCCCAGAGAATGGAACCAGATCCAGATCCAAGTGATATGATTTGGCACACTCCCCTAAGCTAGCCAGCTGATGTAGGAAAAGAGAAAGGGGGAAAAAGTCCTCTTCTCCTCTCATGACTCATGCAAGGTGGCACAACTGCGCACGAGGCAGGACTCCAAACCTTATTCGGGGTTCCTCCTTCAGGCTCAGAAACCATCTTCTCTTCTCTTTGAGTCAACACTATGGCCCTTTTCGCACAGCATTTGCCATGCAAAAGGGTCTCTCAAGCGTCGCACGATTGTGAGGAGCGATCTGCATGATGCACTCACAATCACATGATGCTCCAGGGCAGGCACCGCTCGCACACTTTTTCATTTTCAGCTTTCAGCCAAAAATGGTGTGCAATAGCACATTGCTCCAGGGCCCGCTCACACTTGCTGTGTGTGTGGAGCCTCTGGAGCTGTGGTGGTTGCACTTCCTGCCCCAGTGCAGCCTGGGAAACTCCCAGGCTGCACTGTGGAAGGAAGAGACAGGGCTCTTGCACTGCCTGCTCAGGAGCAGGCAGCTCATGCGGAGCTGAAGCAGCAGGGACACAAGAGCCTCTCACTGGAGGCTGCTCGAAAAAATCCCTGCACCCCAGTGCTGAAAAAAGGTAAACTGTGGAAAGGGCCTATGTTACGTTCCCTATGGTTCATTAACGTTCCTTTTGGAACATTCTGCTGCTTTATTAACTTATTGATTGCTTCTTTAAAATCCTATTGAATGCTTTAAAGTTTTCCTAAGCCACTTCAAGTCACTTTTAGTGGAAAAACACAGAATCTAATTATTAAAAGAAATAATAGAAAGTTAGCCTGGGATGAATCGAAACTGGTGCTGTTCAAAATCGTGGTTCCTGGACTGGTACTGGTCTCTGGGCCACTGGCTGCTAGTCCCTGCAAATTTCCAGGAAATAAAGAAACAACTGTACGCAACAAGCACAAATATAGTGCCAGTCCCTGTAGGACTAATGTTGGATTTAACTGTTACATTGCATAAGAGAGAGAGAATATTTATATGGTACTGATTTGCCATCATGAAGTTTAAAAAAACCCACTGAGTATAACTGACAGAAAATATAAATAATACTTCAGACTTTGCAGACTGGCGAGTATTAAATCGTAATATTCATAAATCATACAAAATGATTATATGATCTTAGGGATGGGCATCAGGGAATCAGCCACTGACTGCTGATCCCTGGCAAACTTCCAGAAAAGAAAACCTTATTGTATCCAATGGGTATATATCATGCCAGTTCCTGACACACTGGAAAAAAATTGCTCATCTCCCACATCAGATAGCCTGAGAAGCACTGATTTAGACTGCCACCATCACCTCAAGCAGGATTACAAAAGATGTATGGATTCCCTCAGAAATTTCAATATCATCACCATCATCACTATCATGATGTTAATATTTTTACATGTTCACTTAGTTCTTACAGAAACACTTAGCTGTCTTAATATCTTTAAAGTGTTTCCCTGGACAATTTATCTTGGGGGGAAAAAAAAGGAGCGTTGCATGACTCCAGTCTTACCAAATTTGCTTATTGCACAAATACTTTCTTCAACGGGTTTAGACTCCCAACAGGACAATCAGTGCTTAGGAGAGGCAGATTACACCCTCATGAGCCTCCGAGATAAGAATTATGCTTCACTAAGAACCAGCATAATTCTTATCTGGGAGGCTCATGAGGGGAGGGGATGCATGGAAAAGCCTATGAGATTTTGGTAGTACAGGCATACCTCAGTTATCAAAGCCTCTGACAAGGAAGTTCCTTTTTACAAAGGCTTTATACATGCACCTCATCCCCCTGTGATTCTCTTTCTCCGTCTGGCTAGAAATATTTTTAAGCAGCATTAGGATGGTGAAGGAGGGTGGAGACACACAGACTTTCAATACTGGATGGCAGCAGTGGGTCTGCAGTAAACAATGCAAAATAACAACAACAGAAGAGCTGGGAAAGAGTGGCATTCCATTCCAGACAATTTTACTGTGGCTGTGTGTGTTTGCCTACAACAGGCAAGCCATGAACAGAAAAACAGAGTAAGAAGGTGTGGTGGGAATATATGCCTTCCTTGGCAGCTATCCCCAGCATGTTAGACAGACAGATATCTATAAGCTCGGCCACCAAAATGGAAATCAGAAGAAAAATGGAAGCTGGTGGAAAATACTCATTGCTGCATGTGTTTTGGAAGAAATGTTTGAGTGCTCTCTAGAAGTATCAGAATGTTTTTCTTTACTTATGCAAGGCTTACTTGACCTGGTTGTCTCATCTCACATGTACACGTTGTTAGTTTTGAATATAAAGATTACTAGAACATGTTGAACTGTTCTTTTGTATATGTGTGTGTGTGTGTGTGTTGTAGGAAGCTGTCCCTATTCGTTCTGTGTTATTTCTGCCCCTAGTACCAAATTTTCTATTAAAGAAGTAATGTCCAGTATAATCAAATATATTTTTACCTCTCACAGTTTCTTTGGCTAATCTCAGTCTCCCTAAGAAAGTCCACTTTGCTTCAAGTGAAATACAGAGTCAATATCATACCTTCTAACTATCCAAGTTTGGAAGGAACAGACTTGATCAATCTTTTACAGTTCCACGTTTCTGGCTACTGTTAAGATGTCCCAGTTTTATTCTCCTTTTCCCCCTTTCCCCCTTTCTTCTAAGCTTTAGTACACTTGTTGCAAACTAATTCCAAAGTGCAAAAGTAGTTTGCACTCAATTAAGTCAGTGGGGGAAGATAAGAGGTGAGGACAGAACCTAGCCCTTCCCAGTAGGCTCAGGCAAAAGCAAACCACTGCAGCCTCTACTAGCTTATGTACTCTTGCTCATTAATTCTTTTGCTGTCTTGACCACATTCTGTTGCTTGGCCATATATATTCCTCTTCTCATCTGTAAAAGGTGTGTAAGGTATGTGTGCAATGTAAGAAATGTGAGATTGCTCCCGTGAGAAGTTACATTAATTTTACGGAAACTACTTAATTTCCTCTAATTTCTTTAGATGTTTCACCTGAGCAAAAACCTTCAGCAGTGCCTTGAAAATTTCCCTTTAGGCAAAGCTTGATTTGAGGAATTTTATTAGTCTTATCATAATGCTTGTATGCTTCATTCAAAATCACTCAGATGTTTTGCCTGAGCAGGAAGGAACCCCAATATTACCTCACCACTTCCCTTTAGGCAAAAAATACTTATGATTAGTAAAGCACAGAGAGAAAATGTTTTATAAAACAACAGCCAGTTTCATTTCTGCAGATCAAAGCTGTCTGTGTTTTTGAAGATTCAGTAATAATTTCTAGTTTATGAAAAACTGGGAAAACATAGTCTTTTCAGAAGAAAACTGAAATCTCCCAGAATATATTCCACCCACAATTTATAACAGACTTCTGGAAAAATAATGCAAAAATTACTAGGGAGTCAGTAATAAAACTGGGATGCATCTTGCAGCTTCTTTTTACAGTTTTTACAATTACCGTGGCATTACTGTAGCTATGAGCCAAAAGAACAGTACTCCCCGATGCCAACTCCAGCTGTTCCACTCTTGTAATATTTATGATCTGTTTTTAAAAGCATAAATATATCTTCTGCAGAACTTAAAAACAGTCACTAAGATGCTACAAAGTTACAATCATCAAGTTTCCTTAATAAACATTGTGTGTGTGGACGCACAGGCAGTGGATAGAGTATTGAACTGGGACTTGAGGGTTCAAGTTCCCCATGAGTCATGAAGCTAGGTGATCCTGAATGTTCTGATACAATATTCTGTTCAAGTAAGTTAGAAAATACATTTCAAAATGTTATTTTAAGAGAAAATATGCCCCCTACACACCTCTTTTAACCTGACCTACCTCACAGGGTTGTTATGGAGATAATGTGGAGAAGAAGAGGCCATGTACGGCAGTATGCTACCTGAAGTGGTGGTCCATAGGCTGGTGCTTGTCCATGAGCCATTAGATGCTGGTTTCTGGAGACTGTCCAGGAAAGAGAGGAAAAAAAACTAATTGTAGCCAATGGGTAAAAATAAGCTACTAGTCCCTGGCATGGTAGGAAAAAGAATTGCAACTCCTCACATCAGTTAGCATAAGAAGCATTGGTACAGAGCACACTGAAAGAAAGTCAGGATATAGATGTACAAATAAATAACAAATATCACATGACTATGCACACACTTGGTTCCTTATGCATCATGTTGCTTCAGATACCAGCCTGGGAGGTGAGCAAGCAAAGACAGAAAATTCATTTATGATTTTTGATTACCTGCAAGTACATGCTAGGGGGTGACAAAGACATACCGGACAATAAAAATCAAGACAGGCAAATTAATCTATTTCTTGTCCATGTCACATTTTTCATGTGTTCACCCGTACATCTGTTGTGTCAGATTTCTACATTAATATGCTATTTTAAAAAATATGCAGGCAAATTTAGATACATGATTTGAAACATATTTTCTCTTAAAATAACATTTTGAAATGTATTTTCTAACTTACTTGAGCGGAAAATTGTATCAGAACGTTCAAGAATTGTAAAAGCCAGCTGTTAACCAAGGGTTTATCCTTATTAACTTTTTGTTGTGTAAGGTTGTGAACTATACTGCATCTGTCTTTGATGGGGTTTTGTGGTTATTCTTGCATCCACTTCCAAATGCTCCTCAGGTACCTGGCGAATCTACTGATTTTTAGGGGTGGGGTGGAATCACTTCTTCATCATCACTCTCCCTGCCTCCTCTCCCTTCTTGCTTCTCTTCCTCCTCTTTTACTTCGAAGTTCACTTTTTGGAAATTGGAGCAGTTTTAAAATAAAATCAAGCATTTTAGCCCAAGACAGATACTTTATAAATTTTCACGTCTTCTGGTTCTCTAGCAATTGACTAACTGTACAGGGAAAAAATGAAGGAAAAAGGCAAAGGGGCAGTGGAATCACTTTTAACAGGTGGAAAGCCAGAAATTCTCACATGGAGAATGAAAACATAAACATTTTACGTCCACAGTCCACATCATTGCATATGGAAGGTACTGCCCAAAATGAATTAAAGCACAACAATGGATGTACACATTGATTTGGATTTCAAATGAAACAGAATGTACCAGGATGGGGGAAAGTGCTATATTCGGCTAAAGAAAAATTTGCAATAATCAGTGGAAATCAACAAGAAATCCTAGAAACAGAGTCAGCATAGTGTAATGGTTTGACGGTAGGACTCCAGGAGACTAGGTAGGAGACTAGAGACAAAATCTCCATTCACTCCATATACACTCACTGAGTGACTTGGGCAAATCATACTCTCTCAGCCTAAGAAGAAAGCAATTGAAAACCTCCTCTGAATAAATCTTGACGAGAGAGGGTCACCATAAATCAGAGTAAATCTCCAGGCACATAGAAACAACCACCACCACCCCAGAAAATAAAAGGTAAGCACAGTAATGAAACTAGCATATCTTCCCAGAAAGATTACAAAAAAAAAAATGAAAAATGGGAACTCAGATTGTTGGAAGTGTGATGGAGTCTTTTTTCCATATGTGGTGGACATGTAAGATAGCAAAAAATTTTTGGAAGGGGATACATGATGAAATTCAAAGAATTTGTAAGATGAATTTTGAAATGAAACCGGAGCTTTATTTGTTAAATATGCTAGGACAACAAAGGGAAATAAGAAGTCATCAGAAGATATTATTATATTTAACAACTGCAGCAAGGTTGACATATGCACAGCATTGGAAAGAAAAGAAGAAAAGAAAAGAAAAGAAAAGAAAAGAAAAGAAAAGAAAAGAAAGAGGTGGCTGTAACGTCCCAGATTTAAGATTATACTTCCTTGCGAACGGAATGAATTGGATTAAGGATTGGATGGAATTGAAGAATGAGAGAGTATTGAATCTTGAAGGATCAAATCTGAGATTCGGATGGCATGGTTATCTTTGGTACCAAAAGTCAAAGGCTGATAAAGAATTTCTTAATCATTATATAAGAAAACCATTATTTGGAATATGGAAATTTTGGAAGAAGAAAATATATTTGAAAATACTGTTATGGGTGTCACCCCAAGAGGCTTTGATGGGAAGAACAAAACAACCATTTGATAGATGGCTTACATATAGAGATTTGATAATTACAGATTCCAAAGGAAATCAAAGAATCAAATCAAGAGAAGAATTGGCAGAAGAAGGTTGGGATTGTCAATGGTTCCTACATATACAACTAAAGGAAAAATTTAAAATGGATCTTAAATTAGAAGGAATTGAGACAAACCCTCAACTGAACGAATGGGAGAAAATAGTATTTGAGAAAAAGGAACATTTAACATCACACTTATATAAATATTTACTGGATATGGAATTAGAAACTGAGAGAATAAAAGAATCTATGATCGTCTGGGCACAGAATATTGGGCATACGATAAACCTGGAACATTGGGGAAAAAGCTGGGCTAATACACAAAAATTTACATTAGCTCAGAATTTAAAAGAAAATTACATAAAAATGCTTCATAGATGGTACCTAGATCCATCAAAACTTGCAAATATATACAAGTTGGAAAATAAAGCATGTTGGAAATGTTCACAAGAAAACGGAACCTTTTATCACATGTGGTGGAAGTGTTGTAAAGCTAAGGTTTATTGGAGAAATATTCACAAGTTAATGACAGAAATTTTACAAATAGAGTTGCCTATGACACCTGAAATATATCTTTTAAATATGTTGCATCAGATTGATAAGAAATATAATAGATATGAATATATAATTCTGTATATGGTTTCGGCTGCCAGGATTGTATATGCTAGATATTGGAAAAAGAGGAAATACCGGAAATGCAAGAATGGATACAGAAGGTTTTAGAATTTATTATTTTAGAAGACCTTACACTTAATCTGTGGGATAAAAGGCAGACAAAAAAAACTTGATGATTTGAGATCAATTAAGACAGTAATAGAAGAAAACTGGATATAGATATTAAAGGAGCTGAATAACTGGATAATTGTATATGGATATGATGATAAATAGATCTGTATACTATAATAGGTAATACGTATACTATAATATGTAATTTAAACAAGCCAGTCTACATTAGAGAATTTATGTTTATTGAGATCACGATAAGTTACTTAAATAGAGGTTCTATCAAGAGTTGAGGGGAAGTTATAAGAGAAATGGATAGATTGTATGATAACATGGTAAATAAGCTTGCTTTTTTTGTTTTTTTAATTTGAAAATATGACAATACAAGTATGTAATGTGAATAACAGTGGCTTTAATAAAAATATTATAAAGAGAAAAAGAAAGAAAAGAAGCATATTGATATAGAAGAATGGAAGTTAAAAGTTTTGGATATGATAGAGATGGAAAAGTTAGCATTTTCTTTGAAGAATAAATCTATCCAGAATTTTGAGAAAGAATGGAAAAGAGTATTGGATTAGGTAAGGATATAAATGTATAAGAAATCAAAGAAGAAATAATGTAATTGTTCTTCTCTCTGTAAGATGGAAATTATGTTTGTAATGGAATAGAAATAAGCAATTTAAGCATGAAAGTGTGTGTGTGGGGGGGTATTTTTGGGACAAACTTTCAATAAAAATTATCCCCCCCCAAAAAAGAAAGAAAGAAAGAAACTAGCATATCTTGACATATTTGACCAAAGTGGACGAACCCCAACTTCTAATCAGTACCTTGGTCTGCAAGCAGGGATTCAGTTAATTCATACCACAATTTGCAAAGACCAAATTCCTCAACCATCCCTAAAACTATTAAAACTAAATCTAAAAGAAATACATTGGAAAACAGTTCCATAGATTGTTCATCAGCCTTCATCAGAGGACTATATGCGTGGCTTTGCCAGTTTATGATATTGGGTTTTTATTCACAAAATGCAAAGCAGACTGGAAGCATGCTGCTATTTTTCATTAGTCCAGCTTCTGTAGCTGTGAGTTTGCAGTTTTCTAAGGACAAGACTGATAAAGGCAGTGCTCCTACCATAGTACCTGCTCATCTCCTTTGTGTCTTGGGCTCTAAGGCTTAGTAATTATTGTATCTGCAAAGGAGAGGGAGTGTGCATCAATTTTAAAAAGACATCGTGATCTCCCTCCCCCTGTTCCTCTCTGCTTTGTTCTTCCTTGATACCTCAATTCATATGACTCTTCTTCCTCTTTCCCTTTAAATAGGTGTTGCTGAAGTTTTCCTCTTGAAATCAGTTAATACTGTACTATCTGGTGATTATCTGGTCTTCTATTAAGAGCCAGCTGCTAGAAATGAATGAACATGCCAGGTATAAAGTGCTAACTTAGGTTCTCTGACATCTGATAAATTAGGTAATCATTCAGTAGAAGCTCGGCCAGTGTCTCATGATCCTTCGTACATCCTTTTTTTGCTGTAGTCCTGTGGCTCAGGAGGGATACCAGCTTTTTGCAGCATTCATTCATTCATTCATTCATTCATACTCCACCTTTCTTCCAATTTGCTCAGGGTAGTATACACAACTTTTTTCTTCCTTAGCACAAACCTGCAATGTGGGCCGGACTAAGAGAAAAAGACTGGCACAAGGTCACCTAACAGATTTCACGCACAGGCAGCTCATGACTATGGGAGGTGCTCCCACTGTTCAGACCATGAGCTGCCCCTGGTTTCAAGTTTCAAAACTTGAACCTAGAGCTCCCAAATCTCAGTGCAGCACCGTAAACTGCTGTACCACACTGGCTCCAGCCTTGTGGTTTTGTGTGTGCCCATTTGCTTTCCCTATGTATTACATCTTTGATAATACAGAGGATACCTATAAGCTTTTGTATAGGTAATTTTGACTAAATGCCCTGGCAGGACAAGTTAGATGTTCTCTTGTCATATGCTGATGTTCCTATCTTGGAATGGAAGCAGTGGTGAAAATGGAACAATAGGGAGTACTGTTGGCAGCAGTGCAGTTCTTTCTCTCACCCAAAGCTTAATCTTGAGAGACATCTCTCCACTGCCAATGCATCTGCTTAGGCTTGCTGGCTGCCATTGCAAAATACAGTGTGGCTCTGTAAAAGAAAATCAGCCCTCGTGCAGACTCTGCTAAGAATGCTTACAGATTTGGAAGGGATTGTGATGTCAGAACAGCCTATAATCTCTTTCAGATTTTATATATAGACATTTGGTGGCAGTTGTTGTGTGCCTCACTTCCAACTTATGGCAACCCTAAGGCAAATCTATCACAAGGTTTTCTCGGCAAGATTTGTTGGGGCGGGGGGTGCCTTTACCTTCCTCTGAGGCTGAGAGAGTGTGTCTCCCAGAGGGTTGCCTGGCTGAGCAGGGATGTGTACCCTGGTCTCCAGAGTCATAGTCCAACGTCCAAACCACTACACCACACTGGCTTCTAGCCAGCTTGACCTGGCAACATACTTTCTGGTCAGCAGCCCTTGATCACATTTTTCAACCATAAATATGCCTAGTTACGAAAATAGCACATCCCACAGAATGGGGTTTGAAGAGTATTGTAACAGTGGCTCAATGGCCACAAAAAGGAGTTCATGAACCATATCCAGAGAGTGACTTATATTTTTCCCACATCTAATGTGACAATAAATTGAAAGAAAGCTTTTGCTTGTTTCATCTAGTAACTAAGATAATGTGTAGCAGCTACTCTTTTTGTATTTGAAGCTTTATAGTTCCAAAAAATGTACTTATAAAGAACTCAGTTGGAAGACAAAGAAGATTCCCACTTAATTGCGGATGTAAATACACTGACAGAAAACAGCAGGACTCTCCACAAGCTTCCCTGAGGACAACGTTCAACTGAGATCAGTTTGCTATAGCTCTGTGTTGAGCTGAGGGTGAGGGAACCTGCTCGCAGAGCTTGGCTTTGAAGTATTGGCAGGATTCCTTCTGCAAGCAGCTGAAGTGATTATTTATTTATGTATTTATTGTATTTATATCCCACCTTTCCTTCAGTGATTTCCAAGTGGACTACATGGTTCTCCTCCTCTACATTTTGTCCTTATAGCAATCTTGTGTCATGCTGTGTTTCCAGAACATGGACTCAGAGTCTGAAGCAGGGGACATGCTAGAGGCTGAAACAGAGGGTATGCCAGGACCTCCTGTACAAGAAGAGGTTACAGTGCTACAAACAGACCAGGGGACAGTGTCAGCTCCAGCAGAGAGTCCTGCCCCTTCAGACACAGAAGATAAGTTATTAGTACCTACCTTTGCTGAGTCCAGACAACAAAGAGAGAGTCAATGCCAATCGCAGAGAATATATAACTGCCAGCAATTAATCAGGCAACAGCTGCATTAGGTTTCTGACCCATATGGCTGCCGCCTTTCCCCTCTAGGAGTTATCAGAGATTATCTGACCTCTCTGTTTGCTGGATTGCATGCCTGACTCTGGATTACCCTGGCTGACTTTGGAGTCACTTTGCCTTAGAACTCTGTTGGACTTTATTTATGACCTTGTACTTACTGCCTGAAAGTAAGTAAGGAGCCGGGAGCTATTCAGTTTGTTTTTGTTTGAGTAATCAGCTGAACTGCTCTGACTGAGATAGGACACCCTGTGAAGAAAGATAGGCTACGAGGGAGCAACAACCAAAAGATCATCCAGTGAAGCTGATAGCTTCCATGTCATTGGAGTGATGAATCTTCTAAGGATTTTACCTTGAACTTTAAATGACCTGTCCAAGATGCTGAGCCCCTATTCCTCAAATACATTCAGCACCTTGGATAACTCTTTAAAGATCAGGCTAAAACCTGAAAAAAATTGACTGCCCCGATGACATGGAAGGTACAACCAAGTGAGGTTCATGGACCTGCTTCATGGTTCAGTGGAAATTTGAAAATGGACCTATCAAGTCCGAATCTGACACTCAAACCACTATACCGTACTGGCTCACATTCATGCTACCATTTTCAAAGCCACAATTCCAGCCTTTCTGCGAAGCACCAAGTTTGCCCTATCTGCAGCAGCCCAAAATCCAAAGCTCCAAAGTAATCCCGCACAGCATGCTCAGGCAGATACTAACAGCTGGTACAGGGTGCCTATGAGGTTTATTTAAGATAGGCATGTTCCAGCCACTAGAGGGGGATAGCAAGTAATGTCTTGCACAGTGAATTGTAGAAACCTGGAAAATGCTATGAGCAAAAGCCCTTTCCAATTATGTGAAGTACACATTAGTATGAAGCCTGTTAGCAATATTGGAATGAATGAGGAGTTGTACAGAAAATCTAGGCCAGCAAGAAAATTTGCCAAGACACCAATGGAAGAAAAGACAACAGCTTTTCAATGTCTGTGAAAGATGCAAAATCAGGAACATAAAATATTGAAACAAAGGCCAAAGATTTCAGAAATGTGCGGTTATTAACACCTTTCGTTTCAGCAAAGTATGTGTTATTCCCTTTGATCTGGTAAATTACAGCTATGAAATGAAGCGTTCTATGAAGATGTGCAGGTTAAAGTGCTGAGCCAACAGGATAATTGTGGGAAGTTGTTTATTTCCTGGAAGGAATAACTGCACAATGGCCCAAATTATATGTTAATATTTAGCCTTCTTTGGAAGGACAAGCTGAAATATCTTCTAGGGACACAGAGTTTTTATCAGTTTTCTGCAAGAAGGCTGTTTTTCAATGGTGTCACACAATACAGTTCCATGTTTATCATGTCTAACAAGAAGGACAGGTGCTATCCCCCTCCCCTCTATTCAAGGAGGTATCCTGCCTCTTTTCCAAAGCCTGGAAGTGTAAATATTACTGATATTTGTTGACAACAACTCCCAGAATCTTTCATTGGCATGGCCAGTAACCCATGTTGCCCACAGGCTTCTAGAAGCTGTAACCCAAAATGTTAATTTCTCTAAGCACAGCTCCTTGCATTGTACACACTAGGAACCTGTCCACCTGTATGAACAAATATGTGCAGAAATATCTCCAATCACAACAGATTTCCTGCATGTGATGTGACACTGCTTATTTCCTGTCTCCATTTCAACCAATTTTGGGGCAGTTCTGCTATTTTCTAAAGTATGTGGGGAGTCTTAGGGAAGCAAAAAACTTGTATTTTGCAGCAGTTTTGAGCTACTTTGGGGAGCTGGGTGAAAAGTTATTCAGGAAAAAAAATTGTTTGCAACGTTTGGAAACGTTGGTGTATGAGTGTGAAAACTGTCTCCTGTTGCTTCTGCAGCTGCCCACTCCTGCTTTGGAACAGAGGTGAGCAATTGTGGCTGTACAATTCTGCCCTGGGACACTACCGTGGCTGCACAGATTACCCAAAATGCTAAAAAATGAAAAACAAAAAGAAAATCAGAAGTGGCCAGAAGTCCAATTCTCGATTTAACAAAACAGAGCATTATTTGATATTTAACAGTGCAGAGGGGCCAGAGACCTCTTTAAAAGTTGATTTGCCATGTCTAAAAGCTTCTAGGAGACAGAAATCACTTTCATCTTTTGGAGAGGGCATAAAAAGGATGGTCTGTGGGTGACTGAAGAAATTAGGAGAGAAAAGTGCAGTATTTGGGGCTACATGTGTCCCTGGGGATCATCCTTTACCATCCCTCTCCTAAAATGTACACCGATAATTGGAGAAGACTGGGAAAGTTGGTGATACTGGGGCATCAACAATAGGTGAGCAAAACCTCTTGGCATTTCCAAAGTGCAGAAAGAAAATGCCCAACTTAGACTAGACTTTGGCCCTTTTCGCACGTTACCTGTTTGCGCAGCTGGGGGGGCCTCTCACGTGAGAAGCCTCATCCGAAAGCTGCCGCTTCCCCGCTCCTTCGTCCTGCAGGTCGCTTCCTGGTAGCACGATCGTCGCGCTCGCACCCCACCCCTTCCTTCCGCAGCGCAGTCTGGGAGCTGTAGGTTGCGCTGGGGGAAGGAAGCGTGACTGCCCTGGCTCGCCAATGCACCGCACACAGGTAAATGCATGCGGGCGCTGCGAGCATTGCGTGAGTGCGCAGTATTTTCAGCTTAGAGCTGAAAATAAGAAAATGCGTGCACCCCTTGCTTTAGGCTCCTGAGCGTCGTGGGAGTGGGAGTTCATCGTACAGACTGACGCTCCCATTCAGGCAATGCTCAAGGGGCGCTCATGCAAAAAAAACTGCATGTGAAAAGGGTCTCTGACATAGCATTTTGGGGGGTTGCTATGCATTGTGGCAGAGGCCCCATGGTGCAATGGTTTGAGTGTTGGATTCTGACCCCAGAGACCAGGGTTCAAGTCCCTGCTCATCCATGGAAAACCCACTGGGTGACCTTGGGCACATCACACACTCTCAGCCCCAGAAAACCCTATGATTGGGTCACCTTAGGGTTGCCATAAGTCAGAAACAAGTTGAAGGCACACAGTGACAACAAGCTGAGAGATGGTACCTCCTTGCTAGTTTGTATGCTTAGGGAAGTGCCACTGAAGTAAGACAGATTTACTCAAATTAATATCATCTAGAATGCAGATGGCTTTTCTTTATGACAAGTGTGAGCAATTTGGATGTTGTAGGTTTGTCTTAGGGTCACTGTAAGTTGGAAATGACTTGAAAGCACACAACAACAACAATGTATTGTGGAACATCACCACTACTACGACCTCCGAAATCCATAAATATACACCAATATGGATTTCTTTGTGTTGACTGCTACTACCATTGTGATGTAGTGGCCTGAGAGTTGAGCTAGGATTCTGGGAGCCCACAGTTCAAAACCCTGCTCAGTCATAGTAACTCACTAGGTGACATTGGGCAAGTCATACTCTCTAAGCCTCAGAGGAAGACAAACCTTCTCCAAATAAATCTTGCTAAGAAGACCCTGTGATAGGGTCACCATTAAGTCAGAGTTTACTTGCAGGCACATAACAACATCGACAACAGCAACAACCATTGTGAAGAAGAAATTGCTCTGATATCAGACCAGAACTGACACCTTCAGATTTCTATGCTCAAAGTAAACAAACCAAATGAATTTGAATACCCTTTTCGGTCTAACCCAGCCACTTCAGTGAGCGGTTATGCATTCTGTGAATCATACTCTCTTCTGTGCTAGGAATTCTGTAGAACTCTCTAAAAACAGTTGGCCACATTGTCAGTGTCTTGGTTAGACACCAGACTTCCACATTGTGTGTTTGCCATTTTATTCCTAGAATACGAAGTATGCTGGAGGCTTTGCCAACCTATTGTTCATCCCCTGGTATCTCCAGAGAACCAGCCTTCCCTCTGAATGTTAACAATGTGCCTAATTAAAAGCCACCCCGAGGCTGTTCTCTGAGTAGCATATTTGGGTGAACAGGCATCCTGCCCACTTCAAAACTCAGTCTCTGTGCAAGGCACCCTCACACACACACACACACACGAGAGAGAGAGAGAGAGAGAGAGAGCGCTTATCTTCACTCTCACAGATTCTGTATGGAGCAATGGAGTCAAAGATATACTTGATAAAGTACTATATCCATGCTTTGCATTGGTACACACTTTGTAAAGTGACTCCAGTGTTCTGGATCCAAAAAGAACAAGTTGCTATTTTGGCATCTTCCTGCTCTTTAACAGTCTTTCCTAAATGGTGTAAAGCACATCATATTTCAATACAGTCGTGGTGAAACAAAACCATTTGCTCAAAAGGAAAATGATTCCCCCATATTTATCTCAAAAGCCTGATCTTACAGATCTTTTTAGACTGAGATATTTGGATGCAGCCTATTTACAGTACAACTTTCTCTCACAGAAAAGTATTTTTGGTTTATGGGCCATATTCCAGTGGGTGTTAATGCTCTGTTGTGTACCCATTCCACAAGCACCGTATTGCTGCTGCTGCTGCTGCTGCTGCTGCTGCTGCTGCTGCTGCTGCTGCTTCTTCTTCTTCTTCTTCTTCTTCTTCTTCTTCTTCTTCTTCTTCTTCTTCTTCTTCCTCCTCTTCCTCTTCCTCTTCCTCTTCCTCTTCTTCCATATTATATATTGCCATAATACAGTCAGTCCTCCACATTTGCGGGTTTAAATTTATCAGATTTGATGATTTACAAGTTTCTCCAACCCTTGCGCTCCTCACCTCTGGTGCTCCTTTTCCAGGGGAACTTTCCTTCTTGGCTGCTCTAATCAGGATATGCAGCCCTTTAAAAACCCAGCTCTGGTCCTCCTCCTCCTCAACCACCACCACCAGCTCCCTTGGCCAGCTAAAGATGGCTCATAACCCAATTTCTCAGCATACCAAACCCTCTCTCAGTGCCCCTCCCACACACAAGGAAGGAGGTGGGCAAGAGAGAGGAAGTATAGCGCCACCATGTCGAAACCTCCCTTTTTCCCTGACTTGGTTTGAGCCTTGGGTGCCCATTCTCTTCACAACATCTATGCCCCCTTTCCACAGACACACACACATTTTGATATTTGTCGGTTTTCCACTTCTGTGTGAGTTTTGAGCCCCTAACTGTAGTGAATGTGGAGGACAAACTGTTTTATTAGACCGATAATCCATTGCTTCTGAAGCCAAAATATGCCATGATTTTTTTAAAAAAAATCCTGCTGGATCAGACCAAAGTTCAGTCCTGTGTTAGCAGGTGTCCTTCTCCCCATATTCATAATACACACATAAAACTTAACAGCACGTGTTGGGGACTTGAACTGAAAGTCTCAATGTTTTGCTGCTGGAACTGGGACACTGAAATGGGGGAAAAAATTGCCCTTCCATAAATGCCAAAGGGGATGCCTTATACAAGCATAAGCATTAAAATAAGGGGGAGAGTAAAAGGTGAAGGGACATTTTTTTAAAAAAATATTTTAAATTGCCTTGAAAAGAGGCAACTGAAAACTAAAAGAAAAAAAGTATTTTTGGTATTACAGTATATGTTAGACTTCAGTGTTTAGCCAATTAAATAGATAAAAACTCTTGATTGATTTTCTCTTTAAAAACAGACGCTTATTTTACCATAGAACAAAATCACAGGGAAAAGGTAACATTTTAGAAAAAACATTCCTCTTCTCTTATACATAGAGAAGATGTCTTTCTATGGTGGCTGCTGTTGTGATATGTATCTATAAACAAGCAGGGGATGTTTATAAGCATCATTCCATTAATATGTTACGTTGCCATAATTTTAACTGATTGATTGATTGTCTACAGCTCACACATAGGGGAAAACACAATAGTATAGAGCAAGCCTACAGCACTCTGATGGGAAGATCTGTCGTCATGAGACAGGGAGATTTACCACACAAGCTCTTGTGCTGGCCAGGGTGGGAGCTGGGTGTGGCCTTTTTCATCTTTACCACTGCAGCACTGATTTAGTTTATTTCCTGTTTGGTGGTGTTAGTCACAGGAATGAGGCAAGCTCAACTCTCCAAATCCAAAATGTCTCTTGATCTGTCCCCAACATGACTATATAGTCATTGGAGTGCCAACAAAAGAAGGTCAGTGGTGGTGAAAGTTTCTACCAATTTAGGGTGGGGCCTTTGGCTGCAGACATCTTCCTAATTGTAGATAAACCATAAACCATAATATCCTGTAGAGTCCAAAAATCATAATATCCTGTAGAGTTCCCCCAAGCAGGGAACACAGGATCACTGCTCTGAACAAAGTTCCTAAGATAAAGAAAATTGTAAATCTCAGAATGGATGTCCAGATCTTGAATACATAACAGAATATATGTCAACAGTTAAAAGAAACATATGAACAAACATTGAAATTCTGGGACAATGCCAAATTTGCTGGCCTCTGAAATTAAATAGCACATTGCAAATTGGTGAATCAACATCTAGCATTCTGCGGTACTGACAATTATATTAATGCATAGTTTTCCATTCAAGAACTTCAATGAAATCATCAACTTGATATGTGATGACACAGAAAATTCAAACCTCACAACATCATCATTATCTAGTTATTTCAACCCACAAGAAGCACAGCATATGTAAAGACAAACAAAGGAGCTATTAGAATGACTCCACTGACAGAATATTTTCCAATAACTGCTATCTTGCTCTTAGGTTATTGTTTATATTTCCTGAATTTGCAATTCAAAATTCAATGCAAAGTTTACATTGACCTGAATGAACACCAAACTTTTTTTAAATCAGAGAATCAATGAACTTTAATTAAAATGTCTCCTTGATTTGCATGGATTGATGAAAATCTGAGAATCTATTTAAGTCATTGGGAGTATTTCAGTGACTGAGTGGACTACAGCTATCTAGGGTCTACCTGGTGAACCCAAATCCATGTAAGTTGTTTGAACTTTGATATTGATTTAACAATTTGTAAAGTCTTATCCAATGTGTGTGTGTGTGTGTGTGTGTGTGTTAAAGTGTCAAGCAGCACTTCGGGCAATATTTTTTTTGGATCCCATAAGAATGCAAATCATTTAAGACATACATTTATTGGAATGAATAACAAACAAACTTGAGATACATAAAGACAGATGTAGCTAACTTTGCATGAAAACAGCAAGAATTTACTTCAGTGTATTGTAACATCAGACCTTTTCACACATTTTTTTTCAGAATAGATAGAAAGGTGGGTGAATGTGACAAATTTGGGTGCAGATGCGCCTGTGAGGGAGAACTAACACACTGACACCTATTTCTTGCTTTCCTCTACCTAGCTGGGTGCCAAGCCCACCCTATTCTTTTTTCCTGATGCCTTTTCTACCCCCCATTCCTATTTCTGATGAAAAGGAAAGGGAAGATTGGATATATATTTGAGAGGTGTGCATGGCCCTCCATTGCAAGTCATAACCAATGTGCTGTGATGTACATATACATAAGCATTCATGGCATTCATGTGGAAGCCGTGGAGGGATGACAGGGAAGAAGGTTTATCGAATTCTATACTATCACCTAGCCACAAAGGCATCTGCAGTTGCAGAGGCATGGATCATGCCCTTAGTTTTTTTATTTCTCAATGAAAGGAAAACTGCAGGGCAAGCAAACCAATAACTCACCTACATCAGAGCTGTTGCTTTTTAACCAGCAAATTATTGACCTTGTCAGAAACTCATTCATGTTGGGGGAGTCAGAGATTGGTTACAAGTGAAGCTGGCAGAGCATGTCTATTAGCTGAAGAGATTCCCTCATGACAGTCGAGAAAGTGGTTAGCATGTGTTTGAAGAGCCCATAATCCTCTATTTAAACAACACTCCTTAATGATTCATTCAGAGCCATTGCAAAGCACCAAGTAAACACTGTAGCTAGAAAAGTCTGCTACTCTGTATTTACTCACTAGACTGGCTGTTAAGGAAATTATGAAATACTCTACAGAACAACAAGTCTGTTAACACTCTTGACATATTCTTAACCAGAATTTAACACTCTGACTTTGAAAACAGTGCAACCAAAGAGTCCATCCATTCACAAAAGGAAATGCTAAAGTCATAGAAAACTAAAGCTTGTGAAGACCTAGTGTCTTCTAAAACAATCATTTTCTCTCCTTTGAACTCAGGGCCCTTTTATAAATCTTCATGACCTTGCTGCAACTCAGAAAATAGCTTTAAAAACAGAAGTCAAAACTGACTGTGATCCTTTTGTGCTTCAGTATGGGGTTGTGACTCTGAGGTGGAGAAAGGTCTCTTTCATAAGATCTGCCATAATTGGATAAAAGATCACAGAAAGACATAGGTTGAGACCGTTCAGCAAATTTCAGTGGTCCCCTCAAACCATCAATCACTCTTCCCACACTGACCACAAACATGGACTGGGCACTGCAGAATGGAACTTTACTGTAGATGCACCACACAGAGAAATCCATGCTAAAGAACAGTCTCCATCACAGCCCTCAAGAAAGAATGGAGGAAGGGTTCTGACAACTTCCACCCTTCCCTTTCATAGGAAAGGCAGTGGTCCTTCTGCTTTGGGACCCCAAGGTCCAGGCACTTTGAAAGGTCAGCAGAGAGACCCACTGACAGGTAGAACAGTAGGAAACCTGGAATTGGGTCTTGTAGCTTCCCTGGCAGCTGGAGAGGACCAGAGGTGATCTGACCATGAGGCTATCTACTAGAGGCTGCAGAACTTCCTATGACAGTGCTTGGAAAAAATTTTGTTTGGATGACAACTTCTAAAATTTTCTAGCCAGCATGGCCAGTAGCCATGTTAACCAGGGAATTCTGGACGTTGATGTCCAACAAAGTACCTTTCCTCAGCTCTAGATGTTTACTCAATTCTCCCCCAGAGAGCTGCCTGCAATCTCCCACTCCACCCCCAGCCCATTCATTCAGGTTGGGCAGCATCCTGCCTGGGAAGGAATAGTTTTGAAGAGGCTCCCACATCATCCCCTGCTAACTTACACTCAGCACTGTAGATCTAGTTCTCCAAATATATCCAGGTAGGGATCCAAACTGGCATCATCTGTGCATAAAAGTGGGGTATAAAGAGGCTTGGGGAGACTTAAAATTTTGTAGAACCTGAAGCAGGGGCATTCCCCCAACAGCCCAGTTAGGAGTAAACATGCTCAGTGATGCAGAAGGCCAGAGAGGAGGGAATGAAATGGAACAAAGTGGCTTGGATCCTGACCCAGGAGCACTCTACACTGCAACATTTTGGTTGCATACTCCCCCTCTCTGGTGCTAGATACCAAATGTGATTGACTCCAACTCCCATTGACCCTAAGTCATATAGTTCATCACTCTAAACAATGTAGTCCAGCATATCTGGAGAGCCACAGACTTGTCTCCTCTAAGAAATCTGCTCTGCAGGGAGGTTATAAAGGAGGCTGAGATCCAAGCTGGTTGAAATAATTTGATTGTGTTTTCTATTTTTAATCCTCTGTGCCAATCTGTAACTAATCCAGAATCAGACCTCCAGTGGGAAAGAGGCAAGTGTTGGAGTTGGACTGATAATAGCTAAGCCCCAGTTCAAGAAATGTCATCCTTATTAACTGTTCAGGAGTGTCAACTAAATGATTGCCAAATTGGCAATGGTAATTATTATTCAAAATTACTCATCACCATTTCTTCCTCCTTCAGACAGCCCTTCTTTTGCAGAGTGCTTTCAAACTGCACATATTTGAAGTTGGTGCCAAAGTGGTAAAGTAGCAGGATGGAGAATCATATAAAGCTTTCGTCCCACTTCCTGATTGGCTGCTTAAGTAATGCCTTAACAAAGCATGAAACAAATGTTCATGGCCAATTTTATGACTCTGTATAAATAAATAAGTAGACAAATGTGAACTAAACATGCAGGCAGGAGGAAGGCGGACCATATGCTCTGCATATCCTTGATAAACAGAAGGAATATATAATTGTATGCAAAATAGAAAAATTGTCTTCAAAACCCTGTCTTGTTCTCTCTTCATGCCATGTTATAATCCTGTCTTACCCAGTTCTCTTCTTTCCTCTCTTCTTTACTTGTCAACTTCCCTCCTGCATCATATTGTAAATTCATCCATAAAGTTCAGGAAGTATCCACCAGAGTTTTGAGCATTTACTTTTTTAAACTAAAGCTCTCAGATTCTGTGGAATTGGCTATGGCCCATTCATTGAGCTTGGATGAGATCAGGAGAGGAGGGCAATATCTCCCACAGTTCCCTGGGCAGCATGACCAGAATCCTTAGGGGATTCTGAGAGTTGTAGTCTAAAAAGGATTTATTATCCATTCTCTGCTAATTACACAAACCATGTTTGCTACAGACAGGTGACAATTTCACTTTTCTTTATTTTTGAGAAGGATTTATTTATCAAAGTTCAAAAATTACATCTTAGCTGGGGTACAAATAATTTGAGATTTGAGATAATAATTTGAGAAACCAATCTACTCATCTTGGCTGAGTGCTTAACTATGAAAAGTCTCTATGAATTCAAACATATTGGTACTTAATTAGGTTTGATGCCTCTATATTTTTTTCTCCTGAGGAATTTCTCTCCTTTCACATAGATATCATTGGAAGGTACCAGATGATTCCCCCATTTGCTAGCAACACCTGCACTGACTGAATCTGCTTGGTGTAGATGGGAGAGAATTTTGTTTTAGTTTAGTCTGGAAGAATTTACCAAAATTTCCAGTTTCTTTTTCTTTTTTCATATTCAGGTTGGAAAGAACTTAAGGTTTTTTAAAAAATTAAATGAGAAATTGAAGCTTTGTTGAACATTCTGTTGGTGCTATACTTTGAAAAGGAGGTATTTAGTATCTCTGGGACACAACAATAGTCAGGGGATTCCAAAAACAGGCCTTTCCTTCCTTTGAGGGCAAGGGAAACTGGAACATGACCAGGTGCATCTCTGCAGATGACCAGTGGCTGAGAGACAGGCTGGTGCTTCCAACTGTTGTTGTACATTTGGGGAAGAAGCAGAGAAGAAGGATCAGCTTCCACCTCCTGGATGTGTGTTGGAAGCATTCTGGAGCAGACTGACATTGCAACACACGCTACTTGGATTTTGGCCTGAGATTCATCCCCATCCCTAATTTCTATTCAAAAAATGCTCAGAGGGGTTTGGCCCCAGATAAGTGGGCACAGGAGTGCACAATTATACTTTTGTGCCAATTTACCTAGGATTAAGCCCCACTGATCGCAATGGAATTTGCTTCTGAGCAGGTTTGTATAGGATTGTGCTGGCAAAAATTCAATGCTTTCTAGATTTCTAATAACTCCTGCAGGTCGTTTTTCTGTCTGTAAACACAGCAGGTGAAGGTCTGTTGCAAGTGACTCATCCCAGGGCAGGCTAGTGAATTACACTTCTCCAGTGCTGCCATGCAGCTCTGCTTTAAAGACCAAGCTATCAAAATCAATACAGATGTCTCCATTTCATCTGCGCACATCTGCACACAACATTTTCTGTGATGTGAACCCTGCATTTCTCCATATCACTTAAAGTGCAAGAAAATTAAAAGGCCCATTAAACACTGATGGCAGCTATTCAACAGTAGTAATATTTGACAGCAACCATTAGTGTTTTTTTTAATTAAACAAAAGCTCAAAAGACAACTGAAGCCCTTGACCTCCCTGTAATAGAAATGTAGAGTTGGAAGAGACCACACAGGCCATCCAGTCCAACCCCCTGCCATGCAGGAACACCCTCAAAGCACTCCCGACAGATGGCCATCAAGCCTCTGCTTAAAAACCTCCAAGGAAGGAGACTCCACTACACTCTGAGGCAGCAGATTCCATTGCTGGACAGCCCTGACTGTCAGGAAGTTCTTCCTGAGGTTCAGGTGGAATCTCCTTTCCTGCAGCTTGAATCCATTGCTCCTTGTCCTGGTCTCTGGAGCAGCAGAAAACAAGCCCCCTCCTTCCTCTACGTGGCATCCTTTCAAATATTTAAACATGGCTATCATGTCCCCTCTTAACCTCCTCTTCTGCAGACTAAACATACCCAGCTCTCTAAGTCTATCCTCATAGGGCTTCATGGCTTCCAGGCCTCTCACCATTTTGGTCGCCCTCCTCTGGACTTGCTCCAGCTTGTCAATATCCTTCTTGAATTGGGGTGCCCAGAACTGGACACAGTATTCAAGATGGAGTCTAACCAAAGCCTATTGCCTATTCATAATCAAATGGAATAGCTCAAATCCTTTTTTAAATCAAGTAGAAGCAAATTCTCTAAGATGCCAAAGATGCTAACACCCAGGAGCAGTTGACCATTTGCTGACGTAGTTCTTCCCAGAAGAAATGAAAATTTCCATCACTGAGACAACAGCAGCAAAGTTCAATGGGTGTAACAAAGTAAAAACAACTGCAAGTGCCTAGACTTCCATTTGTGAAAGGGGATTTTCATTCATTTCTTCTCTTCTTACAACCCCTAGTCACACCCACATCTGCTAGAATATGTCCCTCCACTCTCCAGAAGTGATCTGAGAGCTCTACAAGGTGAGTGGGTACAAGCCATTTCACCAGGGGTGTCTTTTCCACTGTTGAATGGACATTACTGGATACAAAGCTATTGGCAAGGACTGCATTTATGATGTAGAAACTAGGCAGTGAATCTTTATTTGCACAATGTTTACCACTAAACATGTCAAAGCCGTGTACAAGTATCATAACACTTATTATATTAAACTATTTATTTCTTTATTTTATATACTACCTTTTTTCCTTGTACAGAACAATTTGTTGTGTTGTTGTGTGCCTTTAGCTCATTCCCACTTACAGAAACCCCAAGGAGAATCTATCATGGGATTTTCTGGGGCTGAGAGCATGTGACACACCCAAGATCACCCAGGAGGTTTCCACGGCTGAGTGGTGAATTGAACCCTGGTCTCCTGAGTTGTAGTCCAATGCTCAAACCACTATGCCATGCTGGTTCTCAGAACAATATATGAAATCAATATGTAATATTTGCATTATCTACAAAATGCGCAGATGACTGAATATTCATTCATTCATTCATTCATTCATTCATTTAATCATTTTACCTTTCTCCCATTGCAGGAGCCAAGGCAGGATCTGTATTTTTGGCTGTTCAGCTTTCAGACAGAAAGCAGAGCCACTGTGCTCCCAGTTCATTAGTTATGATTCCATCAATGTTGAGAGAGAGTGAATTCTAATTATGGACAAAATCAAGTTCACTTGCTTCAAGGTCCATTAGCATTTTTAAAACATTCTTTGAGAATGCTTTTTAGAAAACCAACACACAAACTTAATCTTTTCAGTGGTTGGGTTCAGTTTGGTTTTGCTTAGACTGTTCAAAAAACTGTTAATATGTAAAGAAGTTCTTCTTCTCTGGAATGTAGCCCACCACTTCCCTAATAGCTCATTGTGTGAGTGATGTTAGTTTTTCCTCACCTGAGAGGAATGGGAGGAAGCGGCCAGTGTTCATCTGCTCCCAGAGGGCAAGTATTTGAGAAATGTATTGCTCCAAGCTGGCACCTTTCTCTTTTTCTCAGTACCAGGGCCACTGAAAGTGGGTTTAGGTCCAAGGGAAAACGTGTTTTAAAGGATCCCCAGCTAGCATTGCCAGGTTTTTCAAATAGCAATACAGGAGACCCTTATCTGTTGCCCAGCCATCTCATGACTGGCTGGTATATGTGAGGCAGGGCTATATAAAACCCACCTCAAGTCTTGCAAAAGAAAGACCTCTTGTAAGAGTCTCAAGCTCCCATGAGATCAGACATTTCATGGGAGCCCAGAACTCTTAGGACACTTGAATTGAGTTTCATAGAAGTATTGTCCCATTCGCTACTTGTCTCAATCACCTGGGCTTGCAGAAGTGAAAGCAGAAATAACAGCCACCAGTTACAACTCTTGAAACCCCACGTTTGGTATGTAATTTGAGAACATTTTGATCTGTACCTAGTACTCAGGGCTTGTCAGACCAGCCCCAGTTCAAAAAATAAATGATCTGGGGCTGGTCTGCCCCAAAGACAAAAACATATGCAATGTTGTCATACCTTGGGTCCCCTTTTTGACTGCCAGATCCTGGTAATTTGTACCATCTTCTCTCCTTCTCAGGTCAGCCCTTATCACTACCACCTTCTCCCTCCTTTCCTCAGTATTGCTTTCACTTTTGCAATTGTTATAACTATAATAGCAGAAGCATAGTGAAGTGGCCGTCTAGGGAAACGAAAAAACCTCAGAGTCCTTGAAGCAGAAAGTATTATATTTTATTTTCTTACTGCGCAGGTTTTGCTGAACTGCGCAGGGTCCCCAGTGTGAGCATCACTGAAGACCCTGCACTTCGTCAAAAACCTCCCTTATATACACTCTTAACAGTAGAATCAATTACAAATTGGTTACATTACATCATGCATACAAGGATAACAACATGTCAAAATGATCTATTATTTCCCTTGTCCTTGTGATAAGTTGCAGGAAAGAACAAGCCTGTTTTCCATGACCTACCACCCCTTCGTTAAGCACTTTCAGCACTATGTTCCTTAGATAAGAAACATCTGCAGTTAATTATAATTTCATCTATTTTTCTACCAAACACAAAATCATATATTTAACCCTTTCATTCCCCCCTTCATGCCAAATTCTCTGCAATTTGAAGCATGTCCCTCCTATGCATACCCGTGGGCCATTACTGCGTAGCGAGCCGCTTTCCCTTCCATAGCGTCTGAAAGGGAAGTCCGCACACACTTTATAGCACAGGACAGGCATAACATAATTAGAACTCCCCCAACCAATAATAGTACAAAACCAAGGAACAACGTTCTTAACCACCCAAAATTTGGCAACCAGGATGTTAACCATTCCAAGGGATTACTTGCCCCATTATCATTGTTCAGTATTACCTCTTGTAAGTGTTGCACCTCATCCTCTATGGTCTTATTTAAGTCATGGAAGGTAACTTTGCATCCTCCCTTGACTATGGAACAAAACCCCCCTTTTCTGGCCAGCAAATAATCCAGAGCCAACCGATGCTGTAAGAGTAACTGATTCAACTCCTCGACCTCGTGTTGCAGAGCCCTCACCAACCTCCCAGTTGCATTTATAGTCTTTTCCAATCTACAGGTCAATCCCAATATACTTTTACGATTTTCCTGTGCTACAATTCCTGGGTAGGCTCCCAGGGTGAGGAGTCCTGTGAATAATCCGCCTGCTACTCTGCTACCTTCAGTTCTAGACAGTTGGGGTCCTACAATAACCAAGTCCTCACACTGGTTACCTAATGGTCCCAGCAGATCTCTTCTTTTTCTAACTCCTCGCTTCTCTTTCTCTGGCATGAAAACCTGAACAGGTATGGTCATATACCCTATTCCCACACACTGATAGGCTCCTGGGTGGTAATTGGTGGCCCATCCGTCAAAATAAAACCACAGATGCGGATCTCTAGCCATCATCCCCGAACAAATGCTACCCGACCCAGTATAATTAGAGACAAACATAGGATACTCCGGGTATAATTCTTCAAAGCTTGTATTACTTAAACCCCCTTCAAAGTGATATGAACTATTATATGAGTCATACAAATAGAACCTACTACTACAGGCTGAATAATTTCCTAGTTTATCATAGAATGCAGAGTGTTTTACATACCCCTTCCATTTAGAGTTCCAATTTCCACTATGATGGCAACAGAAACACATTCCCGGAGAATAAGTATAGAACTTCAGTCGCTTGAACTGTGTTCTGTTCATTCCTCCATCAACTGTGGCAAACAATTCGGGGTTCCTCTCAACGCTGACTGTAGGGCTCCCACTATCACCCCTGGTTCACTAATAAGAGAGGGCATGAATCCAAAATCTGCTACAGTTTGTGGGTGTTCGTATATTAAGGTGACATCATGCCCATGTTGTTGAAACATATGGGTGGCGTGTCGCTTAAACCAATTGGCCCCGACTATCCCGCACACCACACTCCACATTCCGATTATCAGCCTCCACCCCATCTTCAGAGCTGGAGGGGATCCACTCTCCTTGTCCCACAAAAATATCCCCTATACATATATATGAGAGCTAATATTCCCAAAACTATACCTACTATCAATATTACTATCTCATTAACAGTCATCACAAGTTGTCAATTGCTTACCGCGGGAGGGATCTAGCCGTGCGTAGAGTGATCAGCCTCCGGAGTGACCACAGCAGGGCTTAGTCCCAGTCTTCCTCCTCAGCAGTTGCTAGGTCTGACCGTACGTAGAACTGCCAGCTCCCAGGTATGTGACAGCAGTAGGGTCTAGCCTAGATCTTCTTTCACCTGTTGCGGATCTGACTGTGCGCAGAATGGTCAGTTATCTGGTATGACCACAGCAGAGTCTAGTCCGAATCTTCTCTCCCCCTTTTTCGCTTGGAGAACTTCAATTTCAGAGGGTTGTCTTGTGATGAAACCACAGTCCAATCAGTAAATGCCTTTTTCACCCTAGTGTAATGTATCCAGGGCTTCAACCCTGCTACCTTTACTGCGGTAGGGGTGACTAACAGCACCTGATACGGCCCCCTATTTGTGCTGTGACCATAGGCTCCCCGGGGCCGAGAGCAAGGGGGCCTGGTCTGTCCTAATCGTAGTGTTCCATTCCAACCAGTCCTGCAAAATCCTCAAACCCTTCATCCACCTCCTGCCCGTATCTTCCGTCCACCACTCTTCCTCTTCCTCTCTCTGTCCCCTGCCCCCTCCCGACTATCCCCCTTCGTCTGGGGCATTCATTTTTCCAATGTCCTTCCTGTCGGCAGAGGGCACACTCATTAGGCCCCAATAGGGTTCCACTCCTTCTTCTAACCTTCCGATCATCTCCCTTTACCGCCAGTGCCGCAGCCAACAACTCTGCCTTTTTCTGCATCCGTTTATCCTTTTCCCGCTTTTCCTCTTGATCTCGGTTTACATACACTTTCTGAGCGATCTCCAGTAATTGGCTCAGATTCATGCCTACAAATCCTTCTTGCTTCTGGAGCTTCTTTCTTATGTCAGGGTAACTCTGGGTCACAAAAGCCAAGTTCACCATCTGCTGGCTTCCTGGGTCGTCTGGGTTCACAGGGGTGTATTGTCTATAAGCATCAAGCAACCTCTCCAAATATGTCCCTGGAGGTTCCGTAGGCCCCTGGAGTACTTCTGCTATTTTGGACATATTAACAGGCCTCTTCATCCCTGCCCTCATAGCCTCTATCAGGAGGGCTTGATAATCTGTAAGCAAAGCCATTTGGCCAAGATTGTTCGGATCCCATCCTGGATCTACCAAGGGAACTCTGCCCCTTATCCACTGTTCAGGGTTTGCTTCCCCAGGGGGTACTCTGCCCCTTACTATTCGTTCTGCCTGTTGGATTATCCTTCTCCGTTCTTCAGTGGTGAACAGAGTCAGGAGTAACTGCTGACAATCTTGCCAATTGGGAACATGTGAGGCCATAACGCTGGAGCAAAGTTCTATCATTTCCTGCGGTTTCTCTGTATATGTAGCATAATGTGTTTTCCAGTTGAGGAGGTCCGATGTAGTAAAAGGAGTATACTGATAACTCTGGATCCTCCGGTAACCTCCCTCTGCATTTGGGTCCACCAACACCTGCTCTACTTGACGCAAGGGCGCAACCATCTCCCCACCCTTTTCACTGGATTCATCACCATCGGTCATCCTCTTCGGAAGCTTAGGCGCTGGCTTAGGTCGTTTCCTCTTAGACTTTTCTTGAGCTTTTTCTTTTGGTCCATGCCTGAGGTCAAAGGAATCTCTTTCTTCTGTGGCAACTAGGTCGACTCCTCCGAGCCAGATTCCTCCAATCCCCCGGCTCCTCTTTCTGGCTGAGAGGAGCCTGGTTGTGTGGTTCCAGCAGGCAATGGTATAGCAGCAATAGGAGTCGGAGGTAGGGCGGGCTGGGGCTGCACCACCGCCAGCGGTGGGGCTGCCACCTGCACTGCCATGTATGGGGGAGGGGCAGTTGGACGAGGTATATTATCTTCTGGAACTGAGTCTGGCAAAATCTGGCCCCTTCCAAGCTTCTTCCTTGCTCTCTCCTGCCGCACTATCATAGCCTTACAAGTTTGCTCCTGACATTTTCGCAACCAAGGGGGGTTCCCAGAGACCACCGTGTCCCATGAATCTATATAAGGGAATTGATCAGGGTGGCCAGGCTCACCCACTACTATTGAATACACTGCCTGGACCCGGGCGGGTTCCAGGCTTCCCTCTGGGGGCCACCCAACCTTGAAGGAGGGCCACTCCACTTCACACAAGTTTCGCAAACGCCCGGTGTCATTGGAGGGTCTCCATAGTCCCCACTAAATCCCTTTTTGAAATTTTTTAACATGCACCCCAAAGGGGTTTGTTGACTCGGTCCCCCTCCCATTTCCTCCCAATCCGGACAGGACACACTAGGGAGGGGTGAATCGGCGCGTGAGTAAGGGGTCTCACGTGCCAACACAAAAGGGGACAGACAACACTCTCTTCGTGCCGACCCACGCACCCGGACGCTCAACGGCATGCGGTGGGAACTGCGACACCACCCAGCATTCCTTGCACACCCCATTCACACCAACAAACTACCTCCCATTTCCTTTCCCGGGTTCCACGAGCCCTGCGGGTTCACCCACGCCTCTGAATGGTGGGTTACTAGGGCAAGACTACAGGGGGGTGATCAGGCCCCCTCTTCTCCCTGAGATTGCAGGGAGGTTACTCACCAATAACCGTGGGAGGGTTCAAGTTTCTGCTTCAACCTCGGGTCCCTTGGCAGGAACGCCGCCGCCGGAGATGTCACCCCGATCCGAGCCAAACCTGTTTTGTCAAAAATATTCAAAGGCACCCTGGCTGGCTTCACCAAAAAAGGGCGACAATCCCCGACGCCTAGGCGTCCGCCAAAGTGGGCGGGAAAAAGCCCTTCATATCCCGGACGAGCCCCCAGAAATGAAGTGGCCGTCTAGGGAAACGAAAAAACCTCAGAGTCCTTGAAGCAGAAAGTATTATATTTTATTTTCTTACTGCGCAGGTTTTGCTGAACTGCTACAGGGTCCCCAGTGTGAGCATCACTGAAGACCCTGCACTTCGTCAAAAACCTCCCTTATATACACTCTTAACAGTAGAATCAATTACAAATTGGTTACATTACATCATGCATACAAGGATAACAACATGTCAAAATGATCTATTATTTCCCTTGTCCTTGTGATAAGTTGCAGGAAAGAACAAGCCTGTTTTCCATGACCTACCACCCCTTCGTTAAGCACTTTCAGCACTATGTTCCTTAGATAAGAAACATCTGCAGTTAATTATAATTTCATCTATTTTTCTACCAAACACAAAATCATATATTTAACCCTTTCATTAGGACCTTGACTGTTGCTGCTTTTGCCTTCATTATTCCCCTAAGACAAGATTAGCAATGGGTCAACTGAATTCTCAGATCTTTGGGAAGAATTTGAGATTTGTGCATCAGAATCCCTGTGCCAAAATAGGCAAACCAAATCTTTCAAATCCACCAACCAAATAGTTTGTTGGACACCAGGACACCTGAAAACCTGGGAGATCAGATACACAAGGGGAGATGGTAAGTAGGTGAGTTTTCCTTTGGACTAATCATGGCCTTTGCTAACAATTTCAGAATTTACATCTGGGGTTGTATTCTAATATATTTAAATTGAACATTTAATATTTAAGTTCAGCACTATTTTCTGTGCTGAAAATCAATGGCATGTAGAAATGCTGGGGTCAGTGGGTCTGACACCTATCAGAAGTAGTGGGCCAGAGAGCAAGGCCACACAATCTCATCCAGTGATTGCCACACGTAGGCCAGTGTACCTCCTTCCACAAGACCAGTGTCTAGTTGCAAACCTATAGCTAGAATAGGATGAGAAGTGAAATGTCTGTCATGGTTTCTCATGAGCCACAGGACAAACCATATGTAGCAGAAAGAGAAAATTATTTTTTAAAATTGGTGCCTCCAGGGCCTGCGAAAGGCCTGATTGGCTGGCGGGCCCCTGGGTACACAAAAATTGCAGCATAAAGCCATGCATGTGTGCTGGAGGCTGCCTGTGCCCAGAGCTGCTGCCTGTGCCTGTTCGGGCTGCCTCTCTCAGCAAGGTTCTATTGACTTGAAACTGGAGGGTAGAGATTGGGAATTATTGAGACTGGACTAGAGATTTGACTTGAAAGTCGCTTGCAGGACTTGAGACTTGACTTGAGTGTAGAGAATGGAAACTGGACTAAAGTTTGAGTTTGTTTGTTTTTTAAGTGCCATGTTGCAGGACTTGAGACCTGACTTGAGACTGCAGGGTGCAGAATTGAGACTGGACTAAAGGCTGGTGTTTTTCCTTTTTTTCTTAAGTGCCTTCCTTGTTGCAGGACTTGAGACTTAACTTGAGACTGCAGGGTGCAGAATTGAGTCTGGACTAGAGGCTGTTGTTGTTGTTGTTGTTGTTGTTGTTGTTGTTGTTTAAGTGCCTTCCTTGTAGCAGGACTTGAGATTTGACTGGAAGGTACAGTTTTGAGATTTCAAGGACAGCTGAAAATGATTCCTTTGCATAGCTTCCTTGCAAAGCTCTTCCATACACAATTCTGGGATTTGTAGTTTTACAAGGTATCACAGCCTTCTCTGCCAAAGTTTGCTGGTGCATCATCAAACCTCAAACCCCAGGATGCCATAAGGAGCCATGCAAAGAAAATCCCGTTTTGACCTGGGTTATCTTTGTACTGTAGTATGTGGCCCTGTTTACACAGGCAGGAAAATGCGGGATTAATCCACATTTTCCTGCCTGTGTAGAAAGGGCCTTCACATCATTTTCAATCTGGGGAGATCCTGAGACAAATCTATGACAATTGTCCTGGCCAGATTTCTTCAGAGGGAGGTTTGCCTTTGCCTAGGCTTTTGCTAAGGCTGAGAGAGTGTGTCTTGGCCAAGATTATCCTTCTTTCTCTTGCTTTTTAAATTCTTTTTTAAAAAAGGATTTGAAAGATTCGAGATTTGTGAGATTTGTGGATTCCTAGAACCTTCCAAGGATTTGGATCCAGATCCAGATTCAGAAAATTCTGAATCGTCCATTCCTAGACAAAATACCTCTTCCCAGTGGCCCCATACATCTTGCAGGGGGTATAGCTATGGAGAGAGGGGCAAAATGAGAGCATCATGCCCAAATAAGAATTCTGCCCCTCCCCATGGAATAATCCTGTAGTCCACAAATTTCTAGTATTGTAGTAACATAAAGGTTCATAGGCACCCAAAGAAAAGGCATAAGCAAAGTTACCAAGAGAACGGGAACCCAGCAAATATAAGACTTTCTAGGTATGAACAATTTTCAGTGTTTCAGTCTTCACACTACCAGAAATTTGGGGGGCACTTGGGAATTTCCTTCAGAGGCTCAGAATTCTTAGTTGGGGTAATACCTTCAAGTTGCCTACCACCCCTTGTAGCTACACCTCAAACTGAGATGGAGTAGAAGCAAGGAAGCAGGGAAGGCATTTTCTGATTTCCCCAAACTGCTGCAACCTCTCCTAGCTTATCTGTTCTTCCTCATCAATAACTTTGGCCATCCCGACCAGACTCTGGTATTGGTTGGCCACCCATGTCCTGGTTTTCATCTGTGAAATGTTGGAGGGTGTGTTTGGGCCTATTCTAAAATAGTTCGTGTCTGATAGAGGGATTGATTTCCCATTTGTCTGGGGCATTAAGGGAGTAAGTAGCAGATGTGAAACAAACTGTAGTCAGACTATTTCATTTTTCTCCTCCTCAAGTGCCATTATGAAGTCACAAGTAAAGCCTAAAGGCAATCCCAAATTTTCCAGATGAGGCTAAGTTTGATTTGTCTGTAGAGGCTGAGGTCAGTTCATTTTCATTCCCACTCAAGTACATTTTATATCACTGAACTTTTAAAAGGCATTTAATAATTTAATTAATTCTTCAGAATTTCTGTAAGCAAATGTTAAACAAATTAACATGAACACACAGAATTTTTTTTTAATAGGGTGAAAAATACTGGAATGCCAGCTCTACATATGGCCAGGAAATGAACAAAGCAACACACACACACACACCCTCTTTCTGTTTCTAATACTGATCCCAGTGTTTCCTGGATGCTCCAGCAATAGTTTATTATATGACTAATAATAGCTCAGAAGATATTCTCTTTGCAAGCGTAAAAAAACCTGCATGTATGTATGCTCTGTTACCATGAGCACTATACTATTGCAATAAGATTTTATAGGATGTAGAGAAGATGTGGACATTCCAAGGCTTGAAAAAATTATTTTTTGGGGTGACCCTGCTAGCTGGGGCATTCTTGGAGATGTAGCCCAGAAAATGACATTTTTCCATGTTCTGGGGACTTTCCATTTAAAGACACCACCACTAAGATTTTGGTGGGCATCTTTTTCAAATAGTACATCCTGTATGCAAGTACACAACATGTTTCTTCACATAAATGACCAAACTAGAATAATGTTCATCTGAACTAGTCATAAGAGGGCAGCTGATTTCAATAGGATTTAGTTGCTTACAGCTAACTTTTGCTGGGTTATATGACTATTTTTAAAATGTCTGCATTGTTTAGATCTAAAAATATAGCACGGTGGAACTTTTTTCCCCCTTCGCAATGACTTTTCACTATCAAAAAGTGAGTAGATTTCCTATCAGGGTTTCCAACTGTATTTCAGACCACAGATGAGCTTCCACCAAATCAGTCAAAACGTATTGGGAAAAAAATCATAAAAGTGATGATAAAAGCATGAGAATTATGAATATGGAGGAAAATGTCTTTTGAAACTCTTCTCTTTTTTGCATGTTTGCACAGGTGAACGGTAAGTAAGATCTATATGAATCAATTCTCTAACTCTCACATATTTTCTGTATTCATGCTTACATTACTTTCTAGCTGTCCACAGAGGGAGACTGAAAATGGTAATCTATGCACTAATTAATGCCAGGAAGGATTCCATATTGGATTTTAGAAAGCAGAACTAGCTCTACCATACTCAGTCACTGTTCTATGCTATAGGCACCTCATTGGTCAATAGGAAATAGGAAATATACTTGTTTCTTGCAACTTCCTGTTAACTTACAAGAAGAATCTATTTAAACTGGAACTGTGCCTAAGAAGAATGAATAATATCAGAATTTTTCCTGAGAAAACGTATATATATGCAAAACAAGAAATTTTGGATCAGCTCTTGTCTGACTATAAGCCACTGACTATAAGCCCCTCATTTTGGTTCATGTCGGAACCAATGACACTGCGAGGAGCAGCTCAAACCACATTGCAAAGGACTACGAGCGTATGGGGACGAAACTTAAGGACCTTGGTGCGCAGGTGGTCATTTCGTCTCTCCTCCCTGTTCAAGGATACGGCGCATGCAGGGAAAGGGCAATAGTAGAGGTCAACAACTGGCTCTGCACATGGTGCCGCCAACAACGGTTTGGGTTTTTGGAACATGGCCTGAATTTCCATGAACATGGGCTTCTGGCGAGGGATGGGCTGCACCTCACAAAACTTGGCAGGAATGTTTTTGCTAACAGTCTTGCAAGGAAGATTAAGAGGTCTTTAAACTAAGTTCCACTGGGGAGGGGGACAATATTATTCAAAAGGGCAAGGACTCAGAGAACACAGGGGGAAAAGGCCCAAATGATACTGGACAAGTAGTACAAGCGGCCAATGGCGGGAGGAGTAGAATCAATAGTACAGGACTTGCAGGAAGGGCCCAGGGACTCAAGTGTCTCTACACTAATGCAAGGAGTATGGGAAACAAGCAGGATGAGCTTGTACTCTTGTAATGGGTTTGTAATGGGTGATCACGAATGGGTGATCACGAATGGCTGCTTTTCGTCCTGGAGAGAAGTGACTAGCGGGGTGCCACAGGGTTCTGTCCTAGGCCCAGTGCTGTTCAATATTTTTATCAATGACTTGGATGAAGGAATAGAGGGCATGCTGATCAAATTTGCAGATGACACCAAATTGGGAGGGGTTGCTAATACGCCAGAGGACAGGATCAAAATTCAAAATGACCTGGATAGATTGGAGAGCTGGGCCAGGGCGAACAAAATGAAATTCAACAGAGAGAAATGTAAGGTCCTACACTTAGGCAGAAATAATGGAATACAGAAATATAGGATGGGGGACACGTGGCTGGATAGCAGTACGTGTGAAAGGGATCTAGGAGTCTTCATAGACCACAAGCTGAACATGAGTCAGCAGTGTGATGCGGCAGCCAAGAAAGCCAATGCAATTCTTGGCTGCATCAATAGGAGTATGGTGTCTAGATCGAGGGAGGTACTGGTACCACTCTACTCTCCTTTGGTTAGACCCCATCTTGAATACTGTGTCCAGTTCTGGGCACCCCAATTCAAGAGGGATATTGACAAGCTGGAGCAAGTCCAGAGGAGGGCGACCAAAATGGTGAGAGGCCTGGAAGACATGCCCTATGAGGATAGACTTAGAGAGCTGGGTATGTTTAGTCTGCAGAAGAGGAGGTTAAGAGGGGACATGATAGCCATGTTTAAATATTTGAAGGGATGCCACGTAGAAGAAGGAGGGGACTTGTTTTCTGCTGCTCCAGAGACCAGGACAAGGAGCAATGGATTCAAGCTGCAGGAAAGGAGATTCCACCTGAACCTCAGGAAGAACTTCCTGACAGTCAGGGCTGTCCGGCAGTGGAATCTGCTGCCTCGGAGTGTAGTGGAGTCTCCTTCCTTGGAGGTTTTTAAGCAGAGGCTTGATGGTCATCTGTCGGGATTGATTTGAGGGTGTTCCTGCATGGCAGGGGGTTGGACTGGATGGCCTGTGTGGTCTCTTCCAACTCTGAATTTCTATGATTCTATGGATGCATGAATAATCAGGATCTTCTATGGTTCACCCAAGTCTTAACTAACTGGAGTGTTGCTTATCTTAATAAACCCCTTAGTAGAAAATGTTAGGGAGTGATAAGGTACACTTGGGTTCAAATACTGAACGGCAGCTATTTCATGATAGAGTTAAGTAACCCATCTCCAGTCATTCCGTTTGGTTTTTTTTTTTTTAAATTTAAAAAATTGACGTCTCTCCTTTCTTGTAGTTCTTTCTGTTTTCATTCCATTATTTCATGTAGTTGCCTTTCTACTTAGTTGACTTAATGATATACCCTTTATCTTGAAGAAAAGATGTATTTGAATGAAAGTGGACAATCGCAAAGTACAAGATTGTTGTTTTACACACACACACTTCTACAGGGTTCAGTGACAACAGACTTATCATATTGCCTGTGGCTACAGATGACAACTTTGGATTACAATTATCACGTGGTAATCTTTTAAGTAGTTTTTACTTGGTTCCAGTAGGTGTTATATGTCTTGAAGCAGACTGTATGATTTCCTTCCTGTTTTTAGAAACATGTTCATCTCTTCATATGTGCATGTGTCAACCCTGGGGAAGTTATTATTATTTTTTAGTATAGTATCCAGAAATCCCTCAGTAATCATGGCAAATGGACATGCTAGCTGAGAAATTCAGGGGGTTGTAGGCCAAAGATTAATGTTTTCAAGCTTTCTGTGACTATGACCCTTTCCACAGCTTATCTGCTGCTGAATCCATTCCGTGGGAGATCTGGAGAAAGCCTTTCTTCGGAGGGGAGCATGACAGAAGTGTTCCCTTCCCTCCGTACCACTGCCTGTTAGATGGAAGAAAGCGCAATGGCTCCGCCCCCCTTCTGCAGCACAGCCTGCCAGTTTTCCAGGCTGCGCTCAGGGAGGAAGTGCAGCCATTGTGCTTCCTGCTGTTCTGCATGACAAGTAAGTGTGGGAGGGAGGTGGGAGTACTGTGCAATCGCGCGTCATTGTTGCGAGAAACCCGACAATAATTTAATCTGTGATTGTGAAGAGGTGGCCATGGGATCGCAATGACATCATACAGAACCGTCATCGTGATCCTGTGGCAATTCTGTGGCCATTGCAGGGTGGGGGTGTTGTGCAAAAAGGGCCTATGTGCATGCATGTCTGTCAAAAGAGCTTGGTTGCAAACAAGCCTTCATATTTCTACCTCTGTTGAGTTTAAGCTGTGGGCATACATGAACCAAGGATCCCCAAGCACAACTCAAAATCTGAATTGTCCCTAAACCAGTCTGTTAACTCCCTCTTACAAAATTTTATTGTAGACGTCACCTCCACAGGTAGTAGAATGTTGAACCTTCATGGTATCAATTCCATGCTGCAATGGTCCTTTTATTGTAAGTAACACAATGTAAGAGATGGTAAGTATTCACAGGGTTGTATTTACAGGGATGGTAAATTTTGGAAGAATGAAGTCTTAACTGGTGGTGAGTGTTACCAGGATTAGATCTATAAGGATGGTAAGTCTTAGAATCTCAACTAATGGTAGGTCTGGCAGGACCTCAGGATCTTAATGGTCTTAGGATCTCCTGAGATAATTAAGTCTTAACAGGTTATGATCTCTGTGAAGAGCATTTGCAGGACCAGAGCTCCACAGGTGACAGACTTTGACAGGATCACATCTTTCCACCCCCTTTGCCTACAGTAGGGTCTTCTTGCCTGGGTTCTCTGTCTAGTGAAAACAAGCATGATTTCCACCCCATCTCTTTAGACTAAAGGTTATTTGCTGTTTGCCAGCTAATCTGTACCTATTTCTTCTAGGCTCTCAACTCATGATCAATAGTATAATCCAAATAGGCAGATTTAGAAACAGCACTCTGCTTAGGCATTCTTAAGCACTGGAATCTCAGGATATTTAATATAGAACAATAACCAAGCTGTTTAATGATAATTTAGATAATTTTATTAAAATAGATAAAATAGTAAATATGCATATGCTCCCCTTAGAGAGGAGTATAGCTTATCATTAGCACTGCTTGTAACATGTCAAACATCTTACATCATATTCCTTCATATTAATCATAGCAAACATTCATTAAAAGGCAGCTATATAGACTTGCATTTATAAGGAACTAGCTTATTTATCCAGCATTGCCCGGGATTTTATTTTCCTCTTAAAAGCTCACCAAATTGTCTTCTCTAGTACCTGTAACTTTTCCCCATATTCCTCAATCCAATCTGTATTCAGAGTTGTTTAAATACAAAGGTTGGGTTCCTGAGGTAATGCACTATCCTCCTCCTTGCTGCTAAGCCTCATCTCAATAGCACCTGGCCTAGACCATTACCTGTAACTTTTCCCCATATTCCCCAATCCAGTCTGTATTGTTAACATACAGAGGCTAGGTTCCTGAGGCTGTACGATGCCCTCCTCCTTCTTGCTGCTAGGCCTCATCTACATAACAACTGGCCTATTCTTTGGCTGAGAATTCTAAAGACCCCTCCCTAAACTGCCAGCCCCAGGATTCCATAGAATCTTCACAGCCAGCCATCATGGGAGGTCTTCGCCTGCCTGATGCAGACAAACTCACAAACTCGCAGGCAAACATTTACTCTTATATAGTAGAAAACAGTCATTTGTCTATTCTAGATAACAATTGCATAGTTATTATACTCCCTTTTCAGAGAACAGGTTCTCTTACCCTCCTTCTTACCAGGATTTTATGGGTATTTCTAAGCTAACAAGATTATCAACGTAGGAGCTGTTTGAGAGAGCTACGACTATGACCATATCCACACGACAGTGCCATCCCAGCATGGGGATGTATTGAAGCCAGTTTGCAATGTGTGCCATTGCACAATGTTGTCACCATCCTGCTCTTGGCATGGCCCCGGCTGCCATGATTGCATGATATACCTGTACCAGAAAAAAATCTGGTAATGGCCTCCCCTTCACACAATGATTGTGTCACTGGCAGCCATGCAGGAACGACAGAAGTAATATCAAGTGCTTCCTTCCTCAGTGCAGTACAGGAAGAGGCCACCTGTACTGCAGAAGGAAGGAGCATGTCCTGAACGCCACACATGCACAGGCAGCTTGCCGGATGTGGAGGGAAGCATTCTGCGATGACACTAGGATGTCACAGGATCATGGTATGGTGCAGAAATGGCCTCTGTAAGAGCCTGACCTTCATGCCTCAGGAACTGGATTTTACGTTATTCCCCCAACCTCTGACTGTCCAGTCAGAAAAAGATCTAATTCCCACTAATGTCAACAATTATCTTCCCCTCCAATGGAAATTAAGATTTTATATGAGGCCACTGTATGAACCAATCATTTGAAAGAGTCACTGTCTACCATTATGCTGGCTGGCTGCCAACAGTCATCTGCACCAAATTGCATCAGATATCAGTACTGTAACCATTTTTGACCAGTGCAGTACATTATATACTGGTCATTTGTTTAATATTTCTTTGCTGGGCTATTTTCTCCTTATCTATTTTTTTTTTAAATTAAATGGGTTCATATGTAGAATTATTTGGTACTAACTGGTCTGTTTTATTTTGTTGTACACAGACATTTGGCTTTTTGCTCGAAACAGACACATTTCCATAATTTAAGCTTCAGGGGTTTACATTTTGCAAAATATATATCCAAATTAGCATTCACCCAGTAAAACAGGGACTGAAACCGATGTGTGAAACTCTAGCAGCTGACCCACTTTGCAAGAGATCTAGTGTAGCTCATCTGTTCCTTGGAGGCAGCCGTTCCCCTCCTTTCTAGGGGGCTACTGCATATGAACGTTGGTTGTGGAGGCTGAAGATGTAGGGTTGGCCCCCTAAGTGAGTGCAGTCCCACTACACTCATGTATGGTACAGTATGGACCCTGCTACTGGCAGGATCAGTAGGACGTCCAGGTAAAATTTCTTGAATCGTGTAGATAGAGATATTCTCTGCAGATGAATGTGACATAATCACACAAATGTGGGGAATAGACAAACCATTTACAAGTGTGGAAAAGAGAAATAAACAAAGACAAAGGACTCCTAATAATCTTGCTTAAGAAGGAGAAATGGCTAATCATTACAGTCAGCCCTCCACAGTTGCTGGTTTCACTTCTGCGGATTTGATTATTCACAGATTATTTACTGTCACCTCTGCTGCCTCCCTATGCCTCATGAGAAACTGTGAACGAAGCTTGTAAGCCACTATTAAAAATGGTATGGGGCAGTAGTAGAGGTGGCAGTAAGCCCCACCAGCCAGCCACTTCTGCTTTGTGAAGGAACCCTGATGCCTCAAAGAAATCCATGGTAGGTTGAATATGGTAATCATACTTTTGTGTGTGTGTGCATCTGTGTTAAATATGGTTTGGGAGGACCTAGAGTTATTCACGTTCTTTTTTCATTTTCACAGGGGTCCTGCACCCCTAACCCTAGCAAATGTGGAGGGATGATTGTACATTGCTGGTTGCTGACTATTCACTGGAAAGAAAAACTGCTGAACACCTTTGACTTTTGGTCAGCACAATGCTTATACTAAAGAATTTTTGACTGTATACTGCTGGCCTAAAGGCCTGATGGAAGATCTTGTGTCCATCAGTATATTAATCTTCCACTTGCTCTGATAGCTGTGCACACATGGTTGGAGTTATGGCCCATTATGGTCTATAAGCCCATGGCTTAAGGGTATAAATTGATAATGTCATCCTTAGTATTCTCTAATTTTCCAGCACAGTTGAAAACAATTGATCAACTGAGAGAGAATCTTCCCATGACCTCTTAGCATGTGGCAGATGCATGTTTTTTTGTCAAGACATAACTGAAATTCACACTCCTAAATGCTGTGCTGGCTACAGACTGCCCTCTTCATATCCCACTGCAAAAACCTCAAAAGCGATTTCTACACACACATAGCAGAGTTAATCCTGGAATATATCCCATTGAAATCCACACAGCCATATATTAACTTAATATCTAGCAGCTCTTGCAACTGCAAATTGACATGAGCTGATTGAAGACAATGCTTCTATGCACTGCGACGGTCATAAGATTGCAGTCTTCAATCTTTTCTAAGGTGCTATGTCCTCCATTGGTGAGGGAAACATTAAACCCCCTTGCTCTGAAAGACCATGTGCCTACTCCAAGTTCCATGGTTCAAGAGGTTTCAAAGTTTTTTTAGAGCATCTCCAACCGAAAGAAAAATTTCTTAAATTTCCAGGTTTTGTTCCTTTACAATTCTATATTATTTTGGAGTTCTACATGACATTTTCCCCTTTCCAAAGTATTCCCAGGGAGCAGTATTACCTGGCACTCCCAAAGACTTTTCCTTCCCTTCCCAAGATCAATTTAAATTAACACAGTAGTTCCTGAAATGAGCTGTACCTCTCCATGGCTGTCTGTTTGTGTTATACTTGAAGTAGCTAAGATGACTGCTGCCAGGTGTCAGTGCCAGGCGGTGGTCAGGCAGAGGCAGGGGAGCTGGTTAGAGTTGCAGGGCTTTAATGCAGTCTTAACAGAAATAAACACAGGCTGTTAAAGTACATAAGGCAGGTTACTTCACTAAGGCGAACAGGAGGACTGGTTTCAGGCGAGGGCAGGAACAAGGCACAGACAGCAGGACCACAGTTGACCAACAGTTGTTGCTCCGTGCCTTCCACAGCCCAGCGCCTGCCTCAAATAGCCCTCCAAGCCAGGCGCCGACCAATCAGGCGTGGCCATGTGGCTGAGGGCTGACCAATCAGGCGTGGCCATGTGGCTGAGGGCTTGCAGCTGGGCTGTGCCTCACAGCTGCGAGCTCTCTGCCCGTCGCCTCTTCTGGATCGGGACCGCAGGCAGACTCCCAGGCCTCCCGCAGATTGGGGCAGCGAGTGGGCGGAGCCCCGGGAGCAGGCCCGGGGTCTGCAGCCTCTAGGTAGGTGGCTCCAGGCCCGGCAGCCTCTCCCACGGCCACCAGGCCCAAGCAGTCGGCCGCGTCGGCCTCCAGACAAGGCCCCTCAGCCGCAGCGGCCTCAGGGGCAGCGACAGGCCCAGCCGGGCCCATGCCCCTGCCATCACCCCCTTCCCCAGAATCGCCCCCCCTACCCCGCCGAGCCCGCAGCTTGGCAGGGAAGCGCCAGTGAAAGACCCGCACCAGCCGGGGCGCGTGGACGTCGGTAGCATCCTCCCAGGACCGTTCCTCCAGCCCGTAGCCACGCCAGTGTACGAGGTACTGCAAGCGCCCTCTCTGCCGGCGGGAGTCGAGGATTTCAGCCACTTCGAATTCTTCCTCGCCATCCACAATCACAGATGCTGGAGGTGGACCTGGTCCGGCGTCAGGACACACTCCTGAGGCCGGCAGCAGAGTGACCTATGGAACACGGGGTGAACCCGCAGGTTGTGCAGAAGCTGCAGCCGATAAGCCACGGGGTTCACCTGGGCCGTGACTTCAAAGGGCCCAATGAATCGGGCGTCCAGCTTGGACATCGGCTGGGACAAGCGGTCGGGAGGAAGCGGGTGGATAGCCAGACCCGCTCCCCGACCTGCAACGGCGGGCCCGGTTGGTGGTGGCGGTCGGCGGTTGGCTTGTATGCTGCCTTGGCAAGCTCTAGTTGCTCATGCAGCAGGCTCTGCAATGCCCGCAGCTCCTGGAGTCATTGGTCGGCGGCGGGCACCACGGATGGCGCCCCGACGGCCGGGAACCAACGTGGATGGTAGCCGTAGTTGGCGAAGAATGGGGTCTGCTGGGTGGAGGCGTGGATGGTGTTATTATAGGCAAACTCCACCAGAGGTAGCAGGTCCGCCCAGTCGTCCTGCTGGTAGCAGCTGTAGCAACGTAGGTACTGCTCCAGGGTCGCGTTGGTACGTTCCGTCTGGCCGTCCGTCTG